>CM026432.1:11345317-11945317 GCA_014871385.1 Ceratodon purpureus | reverse complement strand
CCATGAACAGAACCACGCATTCCAATTGTCGTCCACCAAGGTTACCTCCCTGTTGCTCTTCGGCATGTACCGGTTAGAGAATTTCCTGGGCAGTCCCTGCATGCCGACGAAGGACAGCCAGCCACACATTTGGGTCAAGCTCATGAAAATGAAAACACATCAAAAGCCAAGTCACGTACAATGTGAGAATTAATACTTTGATTGCTTGACGAAGACAGTATTGAGCGGCAGATTAGAATGGAAAAAATTATATCCAATGTCGACTTACCAAGACGAAGCTGCGGTAGACGAAGGTCTGACGCATGACGACGGTGAAGGTGGTGGACATAATCAGATACGAAGCGTACAAGTTGGCGGAGTTGAGTGCTCCGTCTATTTCATTCTGCGTCACCTTTCGTCGTCTCGACACAAAAACTTCTCGCAACGGCTTCGAGCCGTGGTCAGACGGGCTCAGATCCTGGTTCTTGAATGGCCGCCCGCGCTTCGGCCGTCCCGTCGCCTGGCCCCCATCGCTGGACCCCGGAAGTACAATGCTTCGCGGTAGCTGAGGCGTTGGCAGTGGATGCTTTCGTGGTCGCCCTGGCTTCCTTTTCTGTTGCACACACTGATCGGGCACATTCACCGGGACATAGCTCGGGATGTCGTCGAACGGATTAGACACCTCGCGGTTGTGTGATGGGCCTCCATCGCAAGATGGACCTCCAACGCGAGATGGACCTCCAACGCGAGATGAGCTTCGATTTAGTTGCCCATTGAATTTATACGTTGAGAATGCCGTTTGGTCTGCTACATAGTCTTCATACGCCGCTTCATAGTTCCGACGGGGACTGTCGTGGCTGCTAACGAAGGCAGGGTCAGTCGAGAACGAACTCCTCACTCTCATCCCCTGAGCACCCGTGCCGTCGTAGCCGGAGCCAGCATCGAATCCGATCTCGCCGTCGCTCTCCAAGCACTCCGCGATGGTCCTCTTTTTCATTTGGATCCTTTCGACAATGCCGAGTTGTTTTGATGGGGACATCGATGTCCCGTTCGGCTTCCTGAGCCTGGCTTTCATGACCAACGCTTGCGCTGGCTTCCGCGACCACTTTCTTCGGCCCGACGCCGGCTCTTTCTTCTCACCTCTGGGATCACCTTGTTGACCCTGCAAACAATCACAACATACAAAACCATGATCAGGCTTCATTTAAGGACGATTCGTAAACATACATAGTTCCTGAAAAGGCTGTTACAAAAATCATCCTGAACTGTAATTCGGAAGACTGACCAGCTTGCGCTTCAAGTTGGGGCAAGTGCTGGGACCAGCCTCGCCATGCCAGGACGGAGTTGGAGCATTGTCATGTCGTGGCGCAGGCACCGAAGTCTGGCCCTGAAATTTGCGGAAATCGAAACGAGACGATTTGCCTTTCGTGCTCATAAACTGGCGGGCGAGCGAGTCTGGAGTCGGGCGATCAGTTCGTGGTGTCCGACCATGGCTGTGCGGTGCTGGAGTCCGGAACCCATAACACTCTGCTCTGGTAAAGCCGGGCGCGATGCTCCTGCGAGGGGTCGGTGACGCCGGGTTGACAGGCTGCGTTTGCGTTGCCATATTGGCCCGAGTTTGCTGTCTTCGCATGAGCTTGGCACGAGATATCACGCGTTTCTCGCAGCCAGTTTTCCCTAAGACATGCACCAGGAACTTGTCCTTCCTCACGAAGGAGAAGAAGAGCGTATCGCCGAGAGCGAGGTTGTTGGCGAGCGAGAACTCAGCCCACCCCGTGAAGAATCCGTGCTCCTCCAGGTACACAACAGGCCATATCATACCTTCTGCATTCTCCAGCAACATATCCATACGATCGACGTGAAGCAGAAACTTACGCTTAAACTTTTCCGGCACTTGCTGCACAAATCGAATACACAAGAGAAGTTAAACGTGAGACATATTCCCTTGTATCCTTGTTAAGAATTGAAATAATTTGCATCTGAGCAATTGCTGAGAGAAGAGAAAAGTACTCACCATCCAGCAAGAATCTCCTCCATACATACAATAATCGTTCACCACCTTGTAGAAGTGGGGTGGACGCTGATGCTCGCGCACCCTGGTGCCATGATCTCGAGCGCACATGATGCAACACTCATCGCATGCGGCGATAGTCATCTCGTTAGCCAGGTTCAAGAAATGATGGGCCTGCGCATATCCAACCATGAAACAGAGCTCAATATAGCGAGTGAGAAATGTCAACATATTTGTAGCGTGCAAAAGCAAAGACAGAACTCGCAAATGCAAACCAGCAGGCTTCTCTCTTGTGATGGGAAAACCAGGGGTTTACACTCAGCAACTTCGAGGGAGCCATTAATACCCTCTCAAGACTACAATCAAGACCATCAATCGAATTTCAGAGTTAGCGCTAACATCATGCATATTTATTTTCTTCCGGCTCATTTATCCAAGTTCATAAAAACACAGCAAGCTGCACAATATCTAAAGCGCCGTTGCACAAGTATCTGGAAGCATGGTATCCCTCTAACTACATAACCGTGCAACAGCGAGGCACCCAAACTGTAGAAAAACAAGCTCTTGTTCTCAAACCGTATCAAACACGATCTAGCCACATATATTAAGTCAATCAAGTCAATCACCAGGGAAGGGACGACCTTAGACGCTCAGAAGACGCTTCGACACTTACTCACTCCTCCTTACCAAGTCTACAACTAACCGAAAGAGATCATGTCAACGAGACGCCGGAGTACATCACGTTCTAAACCAACGTTCCAACCACACCTTCAACGTTATACTCAAAACAGAAGATTCTACGCGACATCGATTCAGATACAAGAAAGGTAAAACAAATGAAGCCCAAGCGCCCGGCCAGCCCACATGACTTATAACCAGCAATACAACCAACAGAACGACTAGCAACCACATCCAGCACACTGAGTACATCCTCAAGGAAGAAGGAACGACGCTAGCTTACACTGCTTGGAGGAACCACGTCGAGTGGAAAAGGATGAGGCACCTCATGTACTCCACTAGGCAAGCTGGAGTTGTTGTCTGGGCCTTGACCCCCACCAGAAGCTGCTGCATCCAAAGGGTTAGCCATCATGAAGTTAGCAGGACGGCTTGTGTGCAAGTTGAGCCCACGGCTTTCGTGGTCCGTCTCCTGCGTACTGCGGGCGATGGGGATGTGCTCGGGAACTCGCATGGTGTATACAAAACTGTATACAAACTACAGTGAGGAGTGAGTGACGGAGCAAACAAGCGAGCGAGAGAGAGAGGGGGTAAGTGAGTGACTGGGTGAGCATGAATAAGTGTCTTCCAAAGAAAGTTTCTCTGATTGATATAGGTGAGGGCTGGGGCAGTGGGGGGCCTGACCATGAAGGAGCTACGGTGCAGGCCTGTAGAGCAAGATAATTGACAATTTGATGGCATCGGGGGTGATGATGCGAGGCAACGCTGATCTGACTCCCGAAGTGTGCTGATGCATGAGCTAGACGTCCATTGCTGGCTCTCCAGTGGTGGCCCATTTTAATACTCAGAGGACAAGTTACGGGACTCAGGAAAATTTAGTGTATACTTAGCTCTGGGTTGTAGTTCAGTGTGTAGTGAAAAAATGACCGTATGAGCTGCCAGGACTCAGAAAAATTTAGTGTAATCCTTGCTCTGGGTTGTAGTTTCATGTGTAGTAAAAAATGATCGTATGAGGTACCAAGGCAGGATGATACTGTGAGTCAGTTTGGGTAGAGTGTACACAAGTAAGGTTTTAGTTTGTGTATTGGTGGAAATAGATACAAAATCTTTAACAAATAGGCAGTTTATTTAGTCTGGCCTCTTAATGGGACGGGGGTTCCTATGTGTCTCTTTGTGTATTAGAATGGGTGCGTGAATGAGCATATGAGCATAATAGCATATTCATATTCCGCTGGAGTTAGAGTGTCGTGACTGGACTTTGTCGTAGAGATGTAGTGTTAAAGCTAGACCACAGTGTGTCGTGGAGCTTCAATGTGGAGTTGGAGTGTTGAAGTTAGACCAGACTCTCTCGTGGAGCTAAAGTGTTAAAGTTAGAACCAGAGTCTGTCGTAGTTAAAGGAGACTCTCTTGCGGTGATAGTTAAGTTTGTCGATTCTCTGTAAAGAAAAGAATATCCAATGTTGTGTAGAGATAATTCTAATTTGGTACTTTTCAAGGTAAGGCATGGTAAGAATAAAAGTATAATGTTGTAAAGTATTAAATGAATGACTGCATTGGAGAACAAAACGTTCTTATTGCAAATATAATACAACATTTAAGGAACATACTTGATTTTAATAACTTGGTAGATAAAGATAACGATGTTTTTATCCAAGTGGGGGCTTGACATTAAAAATCTCCATTAAAAATCTCCATTTTGAAGAGGCGCATTGGTTGAGCTGTTTTTACTTCTCTAACAAACAGCTTAATAGATTTGACATATACCTACTTTGATTTCATGAATCCAGCTCCACCCTACAAGTTGCTTTAATCCCATGACTCTGTCAAACATGTCAGCTCTTTCAAAAGAAATTATTGCTTTCAAGTACTTGAAAAATGACTACCTTGATTTCAAGCCTGTGGTAGATAGACAAGGAATTGCTTTCAAGTCTCTTGCAAATGCATGCCTTGATTTTTAAGGCAACTGACACAGAGCCGCTCCCACAAAGTAGTACTCTGGCAAAGAGTTGTAGTCATTGCCCCTACCATTGCCCCTACCATGGCCCCTACCATGGCCCCTACTATGAAGTACTACTCTAGTAAACAGCTGTACACTGATTGCCCCTCCCATGCCCCTACCAAAAACTATTGCCCCTTCCAGAAACTACTGCCCCCCCCCTCCCATGCCCCTCTCAGGAACAACTGCCCCTTCCAGGAACAACAGCCCCTTCCAGGAACTACTTTACTAAACAGCTGTACTGATTGCCTTTATTTAAGCCTTTCTCAAGAAGTTGCTATCACAAATTACCACTTTGGTAAATAATTATATTGAATGTATATCTTAATCCAAAGTTGTTGAACTGCTTTTACAAACTGCCAGTTTGGCAAAAAGTTGTATTGATTGGCTTGATTTTAAGGGCCAGGGCTACTGACAAAGAGATGCTTTCAAAAACAATTGCATTGATTTCACGTATCTAACAAAGAATAGTCCAAAATTCTTCAAAGATCTAATAAGAAAAAATAAAGAGGCAAATTGGCTGAATCGATTTCAGGAATTTGACTTATATAGAAATTTAAAATGTAGAATTTTTAGATTTTTGCCTTCATTCAGTTAATTTTAAAGATGGGACAAATATAATCAAAGAAATTCAAATAAAAAATAGACAATTGACTAAGTTGATTTCAAAATCATTTGTTGTTTGTACTAGTTTTTTTAATTTTTAATAATTTTTTAACAAAGAAATGTTATTTAGAAAATATTTATTGGTTTGAATAAAAATAAAGGTTCTTTTTGATAATTTTAATAATCAAATCTTTGGGGAGCTATTTTTTTTCAATTTAAGTTTGATATCTAAATAAATGTTTTCGGCCAAATAATTCAAATCTAGTCTTTTATAGAAAGTCTCACCTCAATCCAACTACATTCTTATTGCTAATCAAATTATCATTTACTAGCATTTGAATTGTCAACCTCAAAATTATAATTGACGGCCTTAGACATCTATCAATTTTGCTACGGGGATGTAAAAGGACTAAACAATATAATTACTTTAAAAATATTTGAAATGAATGGTGATACTATATTAAATTCACACAAGTTTTTATTTAATGATACAATATTATTAAATTTTCTCACCATTAATTTTTTTTTTAAAATGTGTCTTAAAATGTTTGTAATAGAGTGTTTCATACAATTTCTTAAAATATGCAATAAAAGTTTTTGTCGAAAGAGTTGTCTTAATAAAAAATTTGCAATCAACACACACTTTGAAACATTTTCATCACTTCAAAGATTTCTTTAAAATTGTCAAATTTTAAGACATACTTTAAGTCACAAAAACTTCTTCAAATATGTCTTTAGAAAACGTGTCCTTAGAATGTCCTAAAATGTACCCTTAACCTCAAATTGGCCATTATATTGAAGTGGGCTTTTATGAGATTTAGAGCGGGTTCTTATGATGTCAGTTTTTAATGTGATATTTTAGAAAAAAATTGGACGTTGGAAATTGCAAGAGCTTTGCAGAGTTATAAATATTTTTTTATTAGACATAATTGGAAAACATATTTAAGGTGCATGAATTGGGTTTTCTACTTATCAAGCTCCTCCAAGTTTTTACTGTATTCTTCAAGTACCTTTGGGATTTTATATACAAATAACTAAATTTTTTTCCTTTGAGATTTAAAAAAAAATAAAAATCTTTTATAGTGTAAAAATTTCATCCTATGAGGAATCAAAGTTTCCTTACCCTTTTCAATCATGATGCAAAAAACGTTCATGTGTCATATAAAAGATAGAAATTTTGTTCTTTTTTGCTTATTTTTTTTCTACTTGAAGAATACACATAAAAAAAATTTACTGCTTGGATTCAAATCCTATAAAGTAAGGGGTTCTTAAAAGAATAAAATGAATTTGCATAATGGTTTGATCCCATAACTCTTTCAATTTTTTTTCCACAATGTTACACTTTTTTGTTACCTTGAAAATTTGGAAAAAATAAAATAACTTCACTTTTGTCATACCGTAGCTTACTAGTAGCTTCGGCAGAAATTAATCCTTAAAATTAACGCCTAAAATTTTTGGAAATTATGGGCAACTCTTGCCTAATATTATGAAATTTAAATTTCATCATTGTCTAAAATTGAGAAAAATATGCACTTCAGTAGATCATACCTCACTTTGTAGCTTTGAGTGATTGAGGAGGGGGAGAAGGTGCTCCTCTTGTAATCAAGCCCACTTACACTACTCCACAAAGAATATGGGTTAAGAAGTAGCAAGACTCTAGGTGGGGTTTTTGAAATGTGTTGTACACAGATTTTTGGAGTGTGATTGAGCATAGAAGATGAAGTTATATGAAAATGTGATGAACTAAGAAAAGTTGAGTAACCAAGCCTTCTTCCATCTCCAACAAGTTTTATGTCAAAAAAAGTTTTTATGCAAAAGATATGGACAAAACAGCACGTAAAGGTCCATGTATCAAAATGTGTTTCAAACAGTTTTTTTAAAGCTCATTTGTGCATAGCAAATCAAATTTTTTGGAAATAATTTGCCCGTCTAAGAAAAGCTTTAAAATCATGCTATCTTTCACCTCCAACAAATTTTGTGTCATTTGGAGATTTTTTGCAAAAGCTATGCTTGTTATTAAAATGAAGACTAACTAGTTGTTTCAATTCAAAGTTCACATAACCCACATGCATTGTTGAATACAACTCCACTCCTTGTATATAAGTAACTGAGCATTCTGTACCTTGGAAGATGGATGAGTGCCTAATTCATATTAAATTAAAATTCAAAAGTGCCTAACTTTTTGGATATTATTTTTTGAAGTGCCTAACCATTTTTTGTACTTTAATTAATTGTTAGGCAAGCAAGTGCCGAAGCTGCTAGTAAGCTACGGTACTAGAGTAAAATCCCCAATTTATGTAGTGCAAAAATTTGACACAAAGAGAAATCAAATTTTTCTTATCCTCCTTGGAATTTTTTTTAAAAAAAAAATGTTTCTTAATTCAAACTTTATAATCTTTTTACAGATATGGTCAAATATATTCTAATCTATTTTGTATGATCTTCTAAAAATGGTAATTTTTATAGTGTTTTTGGTGAAAAATAGTCATAGCCAATTAGTGGCTAAACCACATGTTTCCTTTTCAACAATGTCGCAATCAGACCCAAAAAGACTTCCTTCAAACCTTAAAATTCTAAAGAACACTCTCATAAATGAACCACAATATACAAACAAATCCAATTTAGCATGTTCTCTTTATATTCCTTCAATAAGTGTTGTACGAAACTTTAGGCTTGATTGGATTCATTTCTTTTGTTCCTTCCTATGTTTGTGTTTTAGAGCTTAATTTTTGATTTTTTAATTTGCTAAATTTGGAACATATGGCCTCAAGTTATTCTATAGAGACCCATTACTCTAGTATAATTGTGGAGGCAAGTTTTGCCCCACCCCTTCTCCAAGTTGTGTTCTAAGCCATGCTCGATGAGGGGTTTAGATAAATCCAGTTTAGCAAGCTAAGTTCAACCAAGTTGACTCCATGCAATACTAGCTCTCCCTCTAGCCACTCTTCCCAAAATTCCAGTAGATGAATTTTAGCTAATGTTTTTGGTTGCTGGAAGGCTTGGTTGGTCCAGTGTGGCCCTTCCATCACCTACTATAACTGTTACTAAGGGCCAGTTTATACTTGGAGAAAGATTGAGGGTCAACCCAAACTCTTCAAATTTTAACCAATAGGATCATTGGTTATTTCAAATCAGACCCAAGGACTTTATACAAGGGCCCAACCAAACCTTCAATTTATCCTATGTGACATCCTATGTGATACTCTTATGGCGCCAAAATGTTTGGGCCTAAGTGATGCAATTGAGTCAAGGTTTCCCTTGGCCCAAAATCCCAACTTGGGCCCGAACTCAGGGCCGGATTGGAGGCTGAACAGAGGTTCAATCGGACCAACCCTCCTGCCAGCCCCAGATTGTGTGTAAATTGGCCCTAAGTTAGGCTGCGCATTGTACTCTCGTTGGCTTGCACCTTCCACCAAACGACTCCGCAGGATCACCCAGTCCTTCCCAAAACACACCAGTAACTCAACGTAGACACAATTCGACTCCCTCATCACCTGATCACTTAAACTTCGTATACTTTCAACTTGCTTCCCTGCTCAAAGATCAGCTCAATAGACACACAACTTAACTTGGATCAGGTTCATCAGCTCAATGGATCACCGACTCTGAACATAAATATAGGATCGATTTTATAATCAACCTGATCGACCATCCGAGAACTGTAGCTCTGATCGACAGTGTCAATGATCTAGATCGTTTTGCTTGGTTAAGAGGTCGAGATGGAGGTGGTTGCTACTTCAGGATGGGGACTGGATCAGAACATCGATCATGTGGGACCGATCACAGTTCTAGGCGGGATTGTTGTGGGGTACTTTGTGTGGGCTGCTGGGTGCTGCAAGTGGATCAGTGGGTGCTGCAAGGGGCAGGAAAGGTGCCGCGCACTAGCCTATTCTAATTATGTAAACACTATTGCTAATCCTTTGTCTGGAATGGTGCTGTTTCTGAATTCGTTTCTGATTTGGCTGGGTTTGGGAACGGGTTGCTATGTTGTGCTCATGCGGGGGGAGCTTTTTCACAAGACGTTCGAGATTTTCTTCGGAGATGGGATCTTCAACGTGGACGGTGAGTTGTGGACGAGGCAGCATAGGTTGGCGAGCCATGAATTCTCTTCCTCAAAGCTGCGGGACTTTAGTTCGGTGGTGTACAGAGATTACTTCTTAAGTTCTTGGGGTTGGTGAGCATACTCAGCGACGCTGATGGGACGCAACGGGTTTTGGATATGCAGATCAGCTCGTGTAATCCTTGCTCTTGTGATTCTTGAAGCCGGATCGTATTCTTTATAAGCAATCTCTCGGTTTTTGCAAGTTGACGATCATTCCCTAGAGAGTGAGAAGACTAAGTTTCAAAGGGTGCACTACTAGCAACCATGTCGTTTTTCACTTACTATATCAAGCAATTTCGAAGTTGATGAGTCAATAGAGTCACATAAGACAAGAAATGTGACCTTTTCCACCTTCTCCGTGAGTGAAGAGCGACACTTTCTCAGTGAAAAACGATAGGTCTGCTTGTAGTGGTGGGCACTTGCAACATAATAGGCCAAATGTTTTTTTCATCTATATACATTATTGAAGGATTTCATCCAATGGATGTTTTTCATTTAAGTAATGGTTTTCATCAGGAAGGGTTGTTCTCATCCTCGCAATTTTTTATTCAGTTTGCAATTGCCATCAGTAAGTTTTTTTTCATCCATTGGATGTTTTTCATCCACTAAAATTTACATCTTCCCTTCAAGGTTTGTCCTATACTAATATTTATCATCCTTTTTTTGTGACTTGGTAATGAATCCATCCACAAGATCCACTATTTAAAGCCGCCCCTTGGGAATTACTAGAAATTATATTTTATGTACTTCAACAATTAATAGAAATTCAAGTTTTCTCAAAATTCATTGAAATTTTTTAGGGTTTTTTCTCATTGAAAGGAACATATCTACCGTTCAAAATTCCAATTAGACATGTATAGGTTACACTTTTGGTTGCTTTAAATTTGGAGAATGCAAGGGATTTTTAGTTCACCTCTAATGTCTTAAACAAGGATTTTTTGGCCTTCCTTAATCCCAAGCATGTATGGGGCTCAAAGTTGGTTAGATATACTACTTAGGAAGAGTAAAACAAAACTCTTAGAGTGACTTTGAACCTTATAATCTCTCAATTTCTATGGTAGATTGTGCTCCCATTTGGTATAGACTCAAGGGCACCACCATAAAGAGGGCTTGTAACACTAGTGGAAACGGTATGTGAATACACCGAAACGTACACCGAAATCTGGTGTGCTCTGGAGCGCTTGGCTTCGGTGTTCATGGATTCATTTCGGTGTAATAGTGAGCCTGCGTTTGCTATTGTTGGGGCTCATCAGTTTGCCTCGCGATTCGACCCTGGGACCCACTGCAAGTCTGGATTAGCTTGCTGGCACCCACGCGGTGCATGTGATGGCTGGGCATTACCGAGGGGGGTAAAGTTATAACCATCGTGTGATTCCCTGGACGGATGTTAGGCGAAATATGTTTTCATCCGAGTGCGCTTTAAATCCGTTTCACTCGAAGTTACTTTTGCTGTATCAAGTTACTTCGTCAAACGACGACGTTTGATGACCATGTGTAAGTACTGCGGGTATGTGCCGGTGATATACAGATCATGTCCGTTTGGGAGGACCGCATTGATATCCTACTTTTGGAGACAGGGTATAGGGAAAGGACACGTCACCATGTTCATCCGGATATAAATGTCCATTTCCGTCGGTACGTCCGTGAAAATTATATTCATTGATATCCGGTCTATAACCGTCCCATGATATCCGGATCATGTATTTATACACTGATGACAGCTATACCCGGTGCATCCCTTATACCTGCTTTCGCTATTCTGGTCATCGTATATCCATGGAAATGGAATATCTATTTTTGGTTGCTGTAGCCGGAATCGAGAATCCTAATCGCGACGCGGGGTTCTCGGAATGATATGAGATCCAGGCACATTAATTGTCTCCAACAGAACCGCAACTGTCGTAAATCTTTGGTGAACTGAATTTAGAAATTAAATCATTGCTCTCAAGATCTGTTATTTGGGAAATATCACACGTGTATTGAAGACCGAGATCGTTATAATTGGATTTCTGAAATGGTAAACCGGGTGAGTCTCTAAACGGACTTCCGTACTACTCATATGCAATCCATGATTGCATGTGCTATTCACCAAGACACATCCTACGAAGGAGAAAACATCAAGTATCCATGGTTGTCATAATGGACCGACCGTCCGTTAGTCCGTTAGTCCGTCATGGTGACAAGACAGACCCCCGTGTCCGTCACATAAGGGCGTTGACCAGTTGACTCACGGTAAGGGTGAAACGAATTTACCTAGCGCTGAATTAGTGCGGGCGCGAGCGCGATTACGGGCGCGAGCGGGTGGGCGCGAGCAGGACGACGGGCGCGAGCGTCCGCGCGAACGCGATGTCACGGGCGCGCGCTGGAGTGCGCGAGAGCGAGGGCGCGTGCGTCGTTCCGGCCGCGCGCGTGCGCCTGCGAACGGGCGCGAGCGTCGCTGCGGGCGCGATCCAGTTGACGGTCGCGAGCACACTTATCGGGCGCGGTCATGTGGGCGCGAGCCTGGATCGGGCGCGTGCATTTGGGCGAGTGCGCTGCATCGGGCGCCGGCGGTCGGGCGCGAGCGCTGCAGGTTAGTAGGGAAAGAGCGACATCGGGCAAAATCATAAATGACAAGAGAGGGCATGTATTTCAGAAGAGGGCAATTGGGAAGTGCAATGTTTATTGAAAAGTTTTGCAAAATTGTGGCAGTAAACCACTTACAAAAAATGTCCCCTCTTATGGAGAACTGAGGATATCACATTGTTGTCACTACTTGCCTACTTCTAAATATGTTTGCGATAACAATACTCTGGGATTTGGAAATTGTAGGGAGGGGCTGTTAGAGTAGCGTGGACCAAACGCAAGGTGGAGCGGCTCTTGGGATCGGGATTTGTGAGCTCCTTCAACGCCACCGCAAATCTAGCCTTCCCCGCTGTATCCTTGAAAAGGTCGAAGTCGTCCTCGTTATCCCAAATCTTATTTGCTACCACTCCAACCGAGTACGCATCGGCAGCCTGCGTATATAGATGTCTCCTCCTTACAGTTTCATAAGAGGTCTCCGAATTTCGCTTACCATAAGTGTACCACAACTCCGGAGCCACAAAACTACCACGTTCCTTGAAGGCTTCCGTACGCGCCTCATCACTTGGGTAACCGTACCTTGAAGGAGTTGTCTCACACACTCGACTTGCAAGGCCCCAGTCGCATACTCCAATGTAAACCTCGCTCACTTTATCCTCTGGGAAGTGAAGCAAGACATTTCCCGGGGAGATGTCATTATGCTGCAAATACCCCTTATGCACCCGGTCCATAATACAGATGAGTGCCCAAGCTAGCTTGGCCCTATGGGTGCGGAAGGCCTTAACACGGTCACGTGTTTCCATGGGCATATCGATCTGCTTGTGGATGTTACGGTTCTGAGTACCCTCACCGATATTTGAATTGAACTTGTGCAGAAAATTCTGCAGGCAATCCCCATTCCACCAAAGCGTGTAGGCTTCCATCGTCCAGTCATTGACCGCAAAAAACTTAATAATGCCGGGATGGTCAATTCTGCAAACCATGGCTTCTATTGATGTCTCGTGCCGCTTCTGGATCTCGTCAGGAGCCTTGGACGTCTTCCCCGCAAAGACACAAGTCTCAGGTATGGTTTGCATGCCAACAATACGTAATTTTCGGACTTTACCATAACCGCCTTCCTTTGTGCCTGACAGCGGAACCAACTTGACCCCTCTCGGAACTCCAACCACTGCTCCCCACAAGTACTTCTCCATTGCGCTTTTCAGTCCAGCTTCAAGCCATGGCCTCGCCCTCGTCTTATTATTCGAGAATCTTGCGCACGAATCCTGGACATATTTGAGCTTCTCTATCTCTTCCTTCTGCGCCCGCGAGTAGCCCTCCTTTGGCTTCTTGTTGACACACTCAAAGACATGCACAATGTTCGTAGTGTTTGTTGTTATTTGTTGCTCCATCCACTTAGGGAAATGAAAGTAATGAATACAATCATTATATCTCTCGGAAAGGTCCAGCTTCTTCCACAAATACTCTTCCAAATGGGTCTTTAAGTCCTTAATTCCGGTCTCCCCCTTCTCAACGTACGTACGGGTAATCATCTCCCGTTTCCGACATCCGTACCACTCCAATGCTAGCTCTCTAACGAATTCCTGGTACCGAGGAGGTGGGTAGTCCGGGTCCCTCTCACTCGCCGACTTCCGGTTCTTCTTTCCCGATGAGCTTGATGACGGGTTTGAGCCTGTAACGGTCGGTGCTGTGGAGGTTGCCATCACATCCTCTACAGGAGCATCAAGATCTACGTAGGCAGGGCGTTTCCCGGATCCGCAAGAGACCGACATAGTTGGAATAATGAACTGGACACACAATAAAAAAAAAACCAAAAGATCCCCCCCACCCAATCTGGTTGCTCCCACTTCCTGCAGTTCCAAGCAGAGCACGTGGAGTCACGGGCTAGGACAAGGAGCCACCTGGAAGAGGAGACTTTGAAAAGTAGAAAATAAGGGTTAAGGGGCGCCTTTTATGCTCCCCTCGGCTGGTCGCGCCCGTAAGCGCGTACACGCGCGCGCACAGGGCCTCCACACGCGCCCGTCCGCATGCGCCCGTCTGCACGCGCCCGTCCACCGCGTTCGCGCGGGGGACTGCCCGCGCCCGTGCCCGCGTTTGCGCGCCCGTGCCCACGTGCGCGCCCGTCAGCCCACATCGGGCGCGCCCGACGCCGCAGGCGCCCGTGCCCGCGTGCTCGCGCCCGTACCCCTGCGCGCGCCGGTTATCTGTACGCGCGAGCACGCTGTACGCGCCCGTGACCGTGCACGCGCCTGTCCCCGCGCACGCGCCCGACACCGTGCACTCGCCCGCCTTCCTGTACGCGCCCGTCCCAGTGCACGCGCCCGTCCCAGTGCACGCGCCCGGATAGGCAGCGTTACATACACTGTACAGGTTTGGTTACGGTATACTCGTATATTGAACAGAATACCAAAAAAATTCACTGCGAAATTACTCAATGGAGATATATTAACCGCATTTAGCGCACAAAAATTAATACAGAGCACAACCATACAATTCCTTCGAGTGTGAGATAATGAACTAGGTTGACTCTAAGTAACAGTATAAGCCTACGTAATAAGAAGGTGCTACCAAAAAAAAAAAAAAAACATTAAGAATAACGTAGTATTTTTTTTGGTTTTTAGCCGGTAGATTGTATGTTTAGATTTACTGCTACTTCATGCGCTAAAAAGGTGATCACAGTCTAGACTCTCCTTGCTTTGCGGGGCTTCTTCTTGCGTGAAGATTGTCTTTTCCGAGCTACAGTGGGCCCCAATTCGTGCCGGATTATCACATCTTCGTCATCTGGCGCCTCATCGCAATTGGGGTCTTCCTCCTCTGAGTGCTCGTTGTCACCTTCATCCTCAGGAGCTCCGACCACTGGAGCTTGTACCTCTCCTTCCACCTCCGATGTAAGATTGCGCACTTGCACGGAAACTTCACCCGTATTGCCATCTCTGGCACTTACTAGGCGCTTCATAGGCCTCTCCTTTCCGGAATTACCGATGGCTGTGATGCCATCCTCAAAGTTTATGCGTGTGCGAACAACCCCAGTTCCAGAAGAAGGCCCCCCTTCAGTGTACCCTGTATAGAATGGAAGGGGATCAGGTCCAGTTTTTTTGCTTGACTTTCGTGTTCCTCCGCGGGGTTCTTGTGATGGTGGTTTCCTAACAACCTTGGCTGTGGACTTCTTCGCACCACGTTGGGCCACATTCTGTACGGCTTCGTCTATAGCTGGCGCCACGGGGACTAGCTTGGCGGTGGAGGCACCACGCTGACTACCACTAGCTCGATTGAGTGGAGGCCTCGCCGCTGCTGATGATCTAAGGAGTCGAGCTATTTTTGCGCCCATTGAACTTGTGGGCCTCCGAGCCAGGCTTCCATCCACGATTGTATCTGGTTCGATACCCCCCGTACCAGTGGGTTGCGATGGAGCCACAGTCTGTGCGGGGATTGCGTGCACAGTCCTTCTCTCGTGAGCAGGAGGAATCTCTTGAAACAAGCTTGAGTCGCCTTGTGCCGGAACGGTTCCCCAGTTGCCCTCCCCACTAACGAGGCCGGTCCAATGAGGTCCATCTACAGCCCGTCCATGACTTCCATCACCCCCTTCGTCACTGTCCTCATCATCATCGCCAGCATGGATATCGTTGCCTAGATGGTCCTCGCTGGATGAATCATCTGCAACCCCGTCATTGTTCTCAGGATTGATTTGGACTGGAATAGCATCTCTTTCGTCACGAGCGCCTCTTCCTTCTGCATTAGCCGCTTCATCAAATACCGGGAGCGTGGGTAATTCGTCTCCATAGATGTTCATGTCCGG
This sequence comes from Ceratodon purpureus, assembly GCA_014871385.1. NCBI lineage: Eukaryota > Viridiplantae > Streptophyta > Bryopsida > Pseudoditrichales > Ditrichaceae > Ceratodon > Ceratodon purpureus. Next base: position 11,929,590 of record CM026432.1, on the reverse strand, counting down.
GTTTCCCTGGTTATATTCTGGTTCATTGTTGAAGTCGTACTCATCACCGTTATCATCGTGGTTGTTGCGGTCACGCGGATTGTTGCGGTTAGGGTCACCGCGTCCGTTGCCATTACCGTCGTTTTGCCCATTCGTGTTAACGTCGACGTTATCATGTCCCCAGACATCATCATCCCCACTGCCTGCATGGTCAACTGGTATGTAATGATCGTCGTCATCTCCTTCCTCTTCGCTTGGATCTCTCTCCGGATCTGACTCCTCTGACCATGCATTGTTCTCGTACCATCTGAGGGGGTTGGGCTTTGGGCGTTCGCGGAGGAGTCTGCTATTCGTATAAATGTACACCAAGGCCTCAGACTTCTCTAACCCCAGGCGGTTGCGTACCTTGTTGTGGACAAACGAATACATGCTCCAATTCCGTTCACACGATGAGGCGGAGCAGACCTGAGATAAAATGCGCTTCGCAATGACTGCCAATGGTCCCCCTCCAATCCTCTGCCACCATTGATGGGGTTCCAGATTCAAACCTCTGATATCGATGGTCACTTCGGGGCTGTAAGGGCCACGTCCCTCGTCGAACTCGATCATCTCTTTCATAAGATCGCCAAATGGAATTCCCATTTGGCCACCCACCTGACGAAACACCCGATTGAGAGCCGCCTTCGCTTCTCCTATGACTTGTAAGCCCTTATGCGTTCTAACCCAAGGGTTCAAGAGCGCCGCGGCATAATGAAGATCGGTATGCATCATGTCCCATCTACGGTCGAACCGCAGCTCCATCCTTGTTGCCATGACAGGTGGGAAAAAGCAAGGGGATCCTCGGAGATTGTACACGTGATCCTTTAGGTTGCTCATTGTAATCCATGCCTTGCCCATTGCCGGCTGGCTTCCATCAAAGGTACTGAGAGCTACTAGGGCTGGTTTCACTAGATGCGTGAAGTTGTCACACTGATGCCAGAACCCATCGTCACGAATTGTTTGACGCACTACGCTTGCGCGTGCATGATTACGCACCCCCTCGGTTTGGTTGAATAAACCGTCGACATACTCGTACCACTCCTGTGCCATGACCACTTGCTCCAAAGCAAATTTAACCTCCATAAGGCGCTCTATCATCAGATAGTTACAAGCGAATCTGGTTTCAGCGGGAACCACCAAGGACAACTTCGGTTCAAATTTGCGGAAAAGGGCCATGGGAACATGATGTCTCCGAATGTAATGACACACGTGTTTAGCCTTGGCGACCAAATCCTTCACAAAGACTTCCTTGCCCCAGTCCTCCATAAGAAGATCTAGAATATGGGCACAACAGCCCTGCTTGTACATATGAGGAAACTCCTCCAGGATATTATCCATGGCGCCAAGCATGTTGGCTGCATTGTCCGTGCAAATCTGGACAACATTCTGAGGGCCAATTTCTCGAATATATTTCTTCATCTCCCCGGCAATATATCCCATTGACTTCTTCTCGCCAGTCGTATCAACAGACCCAAGAAATACATCGCCTGCCGGACATACTAGCATGACATTCATCAACGGTCGGCGATTCACATTATCCCAGCCATCGGAGCATATGGTACCCCCGTATAACTCGGTCGAGGTTTTCGTACGTTCATCAATCTTTGCCTTGATTAACTTCTTTTTTTCCTTGATGTGCGTTGTTCGCATCGCGTCATAGGAAGGAGGACTGTAGTTAAATCCGGCAGCCGCGGTTGTGCTCACCGCCTTAATAAATGCTGGGTGCTTGGCCACGTTGAATGCGACGTTGGCTTCGTAAAAGAAGGATGACCACAACATGTCCAGCTCCTTCCGCTTGGCGATCTGGAGTACTTCACTCATGTCCTGTTGCCGCAAGCTCCTAGTGGTATTCGAACCGGCCCTACTAGGTGCAACACTGGAGACATTTCGGTCCTCTTCGGAATCATTATACGAGGGTTCGGATCCACCGTACAGAGTGCCGTGTGTGGAAGCACTGGATGTTCCACGTTGAACTGACGCGGGGAACGTTGGCCTGATACCATCCACCTCCTCCTGTGTCAAAGGGCCGGGAATCTTTCCAGCGCAAAACTGAAACTTCCTCTTCACTACGGTAGGTGCCTTTTGGCAAACCCTCGAGAGATTGGACTGGTCCCAACCATAATGCTGAAAGCACCTGGACCTCACGTACGAAAACTTGGTCCTGCAATACACACATTGGGCTACCTTATGTGACAGTGACCCTTCCTGGAACTTGATCGAAAACCATGGTGCCCACTCTCTCGTACCGAGTCTTGGAATGGCTCTAGCCGGAGCAACCACTTCAACCGGTTCAACCGCTTCATCCGGATCCATAGTGAATGATTAGGGAAGTATCGGGACTAATAGGACCAGTCGTACCAAAAGATTATTATCTGAATAACTTAGTGTGTCTGAAAAGTGCTTGACACATTGATTTATGGAGAGAAGAATTTTTACATTCCCCCCACCCAAACCAAGTGTCTCCCCAAGCTAACAGTTTCAAGCAAGGAGCCCTCAAGGAGACCCAGGACATGAAGCACGCAAGGAGGTAAGGTGGATGTCAAATCAAGGGGGCAGTTTATATGCTGCCGCCCTCGACCGGGCGAGTACTGTCCGGACGGGCGCGACCGAACGGGCGCGCGCGCACCAGAAGATCGGGCGCGCTCCGAGGCGAACGGGCGGGCGCAGGTGGGTGCGCGCGATTGAAGGCCGCGTGGCGGATAGCGCGCGCGGTGGAAGACAGGCGGGGGCGGGCGCATGCACGCGCGAGCGCTGGATCGCGAAGCGGGCGGGCGCGGGCGGGCGCGGGCGGAGAGCAGCGGGCGAATGCGGGCGCGGGCGCGCACGGGCGGAGAGCGGCGGGCGAATGCAGGCGCGGGCGCGCACGGGCGGTCGGGTGCGGGCGCGATCAAACGGCCGGGATCGATTTGACCACCTCAATTCTATGAGAAGAAGTAACAACGAGAGGGAAAAATGAATAAAATTTAAATAAATTAAAGTGTGTGAACTACATACACGTGCACATCTACATTAAAAGGAACCCTATTTTAGTAAAAAAAATGAGAAACATGACAGTGCGAAAGGACAAACCACTCCATTCACACATGTCTAAGAACTAGAGCAGGTTGTCATTTCGCCCCTCATGTTTCTGCCCTCCTAGTGGAAGGTAAGTCGTTTTAAGCTAACCTCAGGGAGTGTTAACTTAAAATATGGGATAAATTTTACTAGTTACTGCACTAATCCAGTTGAAACCCCGAGCGCGCGCGCAGGCGGCGTGGGGCGCGAGCAGGCGCGCGCGAACGGGTGGGCGCGAGCAGGGCGAGCGCAGGTCGGGGACGACGCGTGCGCGCGTCGAACAAGCAGGCGCGCGCGCGTACTTGCGGGCGCGGTCGCGAGTGTGCGCGCGCGCGCGTGGGCAGGTTCAGTGGGTCCACTGCGGACACCACCGCGCCGGCGCCTGCGGGCGCGTTCGGACGCGCGCGATCCAACAGGGCGCGCTCAATGAAGTTTAAAAGTCGTAAGTTCAAAAAAAGAAAAAAAATAAAGCTTAAGGGAGAGACTGGACTACACAGAAATACCATACATTAGTATGGGAGATTGGAGTACCCAAAAGAAAAAAAAAAAAAAAAAAGTAAACGAATAGGCATTCAAATTTATAAAATGAAGAAAAAAATAAAAAAACAAATTAAATAGCATAGGAGTATTGAATAAAAATAAGGCGGGAGGATGGGGGAGATGTGGAATTATAAAAATGAACAAACGAAATGAGAGAAGGAATTAAATAGAATGATAGTGTTCAACGAAGAGGGGAAAAAAAAAAAAAAGGAATTAAAGAGCGTAGGAGTATTGAATAAATATAAGGCGGGAGGATAGACTAGAGGTGGAATTATAAAAATGAACAAACAAAATGAGAGAAGGTATTAAATGAAAGCGTAGTGTTCAACGAAAGGGAAATAAAAATATAAAACAAATTACAGAGCGTAGAAGTATTGAATAAAAATAAGGCGGGAAGATGGGGGAGAGGTGGAATTATAAAATTGAACAAACGAAATGAGAGAAGGAATTAAATAGAATGATAGTGTTCAACGAAGAGGGGAAAAAAAAAAGGAATTAAAGAGCGTAGGAGTATTGAATAAATATAAGGCGGGAGGATAGACTAGAGGTGGAATTATAAAAATGAACAAACAAAATGAGAGAAGGTATTAAATGAAAGCGTAGTGTTCAACGAAAGGGAAATAAAAATATAAAACAAATTACAGAGCGTAGAAGTATTGAATAAAAATAAGGCGGGAAGATGGGGGAGAGGTGGAATTATAAAATTGAACAAACAAAATGAAAGAAGGAATTAAATAAAAGCGTAGTGTTCAACGAAGGGGGAAAAAAAAAACAGTGGGAAAAAAAAAAATAGTGGATATAAATCAGCTGAACTCAGGCGCTTAGAGGATCTTCATGTGACTCTGGGTCGACATGAAGATTTACTACCTTTAGTATATTATAAAAATGAACAGACAAAATGAGATTACGAGTTAAATAAAAACGTAGTGTTCAAAGAGGGGGAAAAAAAACAATTAAAAATTTAGAGAGTGTGGGATTATTTAATAAAAACAAGGGGATACGATGGGAGAGTGGTGGAATCATAAAATTTATTTGAGTGATGTTGTTGGAGTGCTTGGGCGCGTGCAAAACGGGCGCCCGCATTGATGGGCGCGAGCGCGTCCGGGCGCGTGCAAATGGAACGAGGGACTGAATGGGGAGAAATTACTTCCATGACATGGTTGCAGTGCGCGCGCGCGAGTATTGACGGGCGCGCGCAATCGGGCGCGCGCGAAATTGGGCGCGAACGAAATGCGGGGGACATTGTGGGGGAGGAAGAGATTCAGAATCACGCGACCGCGCGCGCGCGGTTGGTTTGACGGGCGCGATCAGGACGCGCGCGCGCGTACGGGCGCGGGCAAATGGAAAAGAGAGTTTGGGGAGAAAAATTAGTCCCCCACCCAGGTTGCAGTGCGCGCGCGCGTGCACTGTCGGGCGCGCGCAAAATCGGGCGGGCGCATGCGGAATCGGGCGCGAGCCAAACGACGGAGACACCGTCGGGTGTTCCACATTTCAGTATCCGTTCGCGCGCTGTGGGCGCGACGGGCGCGAGCACTTCGCACGCGCGCGAGCAGTTCGTGCGCGCGCGCACGGGCGGGCGTAATCCTGGTTTTATTCTCGCTGGGGCAGGTTCGCGCGCGCGCGAGTACGCACACTACGGGCGCGCGCAAACGCGCGCGACCATGCGGGCGGGATCAGAGTTCAAATCCACGTAACATAAAATTCAGTCCATAAGTTAAATACACTTACAATAACTGAAGTTCTCTTAGCGTGACTTAAATCCAGCAAGAACCCCAGCCCCCGATCCCCGACTCTGGCCTATCACGAGACCCAACCCCCTGTAAATTAACTCGAACCCTGTGAATCGGAAACGGGTTTTTTGGAGGGCCCGGAGTTAGACAGTCGGTAGCCGGTGGTACACACCTCCAGGTGTGAAGGGACCCTTGGCGTGACTTAAATCCACTGTCCATATTAAACATTTTGGTGTGCAACAGAGATATTTATACACTTATCATACGATGGAAGGAGATGAGACAACGGGCGGAATGAATAACATGATTGGCAATCCAAAAAAGAGAGGCCAATGTATTATGAAGGGAGCATAAAAGCGTCTTGAGAATCACGACAATGATTTACAAAAGCAAATTATCATCCATTGTTTGAGTTTAACAAACATTAAACATGTGAATGTAATCCCAAACCTATCCATACCCCTATGCCATCTACATGTATTTATATTCCGATATCTTTTTACAAAACGTGGTCTTCACTCATGGATCTCCACGACGTCACGTGCCCGGTGCAGAGGAACTCGATCCACCCTCATCGTGTCGAGCACGAGAGGTACCTGCTGCACTACTTTCTGCCCCATCGTTGGCGATGAGTTTCCGCTTGGCAGAACGGGTTCTCTTCGCTATGCCATCTCCTCCAAGCATTGCTTCCATGAAGTTGTTGTTGCGCATCCGACGGAGCACTGTTACGACCTCCGGAGCCACTTCAGCACATAGGAAATCCACGGCTTGATTCTTGAGCAATATATCCCATTCAGATTCCGCGGTTTGTACATCCTCAGCGATCCGAAAATCCTCTGCAGTCATGTCGTGCAACTCCTTGATCTGATCCGCAACCAACTCCCCTTTGGAATTCCACTTAAATCCAAGAGGATGGGGGCCGTACTGGAATGTACAAGTTTGAATATCCCAATACCCATGTAGCACTTGGTAGAAGAAATTCCTCCTTCCCTCGAGTTCCTCCTCCGTCCCGCCCTTGATGAGTTCGTGGCAGATCCGTACAATCTCCGCAGGTTTCTGGTCCCACCTCCACTGATCGCTCATTTGTTTAATATAGGACAGGTGCATTCCCATAAGCCAATTCCAAATCAAGTCTTCACCCCACTTGTCCGGAAAGTCAGGAGTATTTTCCTCATTTAGCTCCCAATGCGGTGGCATCCAATTCACTAGGCCGAATTGCTCATAAAAACGCTTGTGTAAGGGGGCCTTACATACTGCACACTTCCGACGTATCAAGGCATGGGAAATCAAGCATTGTGGATGATACATGCATTGACAGGATCCCAATTGCCAGCCCCCCTCTGGCCCAAATAGATTGGTACAAATTGCACAGTGGGTTCCATCCAACACATACTTCGCTGGATTGGGCCAGAGCAAGCTTGGCTTTGCATTTTTAGCGATCTTCTCATTGGATATGGCGGTCTTGTACTCCCACCCCAACCGCGTCCAATCTATTGCTTTACCAATCATCGGTAGGCTGTCAGGGAACATTTCATTTGGATCTGCCCACGAGGTAAGTCCGAAATCTCTCTTGGAGTTAAGCTGGAGGTAGTCGCGGTCAATCCTCTCGAACTCAGCGCGCATCTGTCTGAAACGGTCGACGTTCATGATGCATGCAATCTTCCATTGGTAGTACTGTCTGCTCATCTCGATCAGATACTTTCTGAGCATCCCGTTGGTAGCTTGCAATTCGGAGACAGTGGGTACTGATGGCTGTTGAAATCCCAAAGAGTCCTCCGTCTCTTGAGAATCTACGAACATGATTTGCCGCTGGGGGGGGTGCATCACTTGACTTGATGACGCGAATGGAATGATTGGCTTACGGGGAACTCGGACCGGGGTATCTTCCAGGAGACCGTGCGTGGCCGATTCAATGATGGCATTAACGTCTTCCTCGTTCATTCCAGGGCTACCAGGGATTGGAGCTTGGCTTGCTTCGGGTACGTAAGTCGGAGTCTTCGCAGATCTAAGTTGCGAAATCTCTTCATTCTGCTTCCGTATAATCTCATTCATCCTATCAGCTTCCTCGTACAAGTTCTGGATAGTCTTCTCCATCTCAGAAATTATTGCATTTTTTCCTTCCAGCTCCTTCTGCAATGCATCGACTTGCAGGCCCTGGGCATCAGCGGCGGCTATTGTAGCCTCCAACTCATCTGCAAACCCAGTGTCATCATCTTCCATTACATTGCTCGGGCCCGCAATCTGTGGATTCAGTACATGAGGAGCTACATCAACATTGCTCGGGCCCGCAATCTGTGGAACTAATATTGGAGGAGCAACATCAACATTGCTTGGGCCCCCGACGATTGCTAGAGGAGCCTGATGAGGAATACCCGGTCCAGTAGGATTTGCAGGCGGTGCACGATTCCTCGTCGACAAACAGGCAGCTAGCTCAGGATCCTTCTTTTTTAACCGTGTGATTCTAGCACTAGTCGCTGCTCTTGTCTGTGACTGAGGGGGACGGTCTACCGTACCATCAGAATCACTATCCTCCCCTGAGTCACTCCATTGAACAGGCGCTTGATCCTCAGGATCATCCAAGTATGCCCAGTCCACACCTGGGAATCTTAGGACCCCTGTAGGTATCGCCATCTCATGTGGACGCCGGTGGACGCTAGGAGTCAATCGTATGGTCCTCCAATCCACCTGCCTATGAAGCACTACCTCGGCATATACCATTCTACAAATAAAGAGCGGAACCTCATTCCTCTCGTTCATCGCCTGGTTGTATAGGACCTGCCACACCTCCAAACACCGCCTCCCGAACTGACGGTTCTTGCAATATTTCATGTTTGCCTTGTTTGATTGACGATTGCATTTATGACGGTGCAACGGGAATAACTTCCCAATGTGGCACCATTCAATGAATTGTTCACACGTTGCTAGAGTCCACGGTTGCGATGCAGCTTCCCACCCTCTGAATGCCAGCTTTGCTGGATTCAATAAGACGTGGACCCTCTTATGTTGGAGGTTTCCATGCCTGGGCCGTCCCGCATCCTTTTGCTTTTTCCTCTGCTCTGCCGCCGTGAGTGCTGGTTGTTGCCGTTCCATGTCTGCTCGAGGTAGATCGTTCTTCGAAGTCTTCCGAAGGTGCAAAATTAAAAGCCTACGACTACCCCAGAACCTCAATCACATTTACAAATTATAAACATTTACAAAATTCTCAAATGTAATACACAGACACCATAGAGTTCTGGAGAATAAAAACAAGGACACGTGTCAGAGTGCTGGGACCCACCTGAGTACCACGCAATCAGCTACCCGGGGGCTGTTGAAGGCAAGGTGCTCAAAGGGGGGGGGAGTGCAAAATGAGGTGGGAAATCGCCCTTTTATAGTCACGGGCGCCAGGGAACGGGCGCGAACAGCCTGCTACGGGCGCGAGCGGAAACCCGACGGGCGCGCGCGGGCACCGACGGCGGGGTTTCGGCCGTGTATCCGTCCGCGCCCGCGCGGATATCAACGGGCGCGAGCGGTTCAGTGGCGGGTATATGACGGGCGCGCGCGGGTTTTACCGCGCGCGAGCGGGTACCGACCCGGTCTTCGTCGGGTACCGAAGGGGCGCGCGCGCGGACGTCGACGCGGGCGCGCGGATATTTTCGGGCGCGATCCGAACTGTACGGGCGCGACCGTCGGGCGCCAACGCTGAATGGACGGGCGCGAGCAGTGGGCCAGGACGGGCGCCACCACAACCTAGAACACTGTTAAAAATCAGAGTAACCAAAGAGGACTTGCAAATTCAGAGTTAAAAAAGAATACTTTATTTATTTTGGAAATGTATCACTTCATTGTAATGTCGATTACAGTGCCATGCACTCTAGGTACCGGTCCTCTAGGTCTTTCAAGTGCGTCTCGAAATGGTTCGTTTGAGCACTAGAGACAATATTGGGGACACAAAGTATTGCCATCTCCTTCTTCAGTTCTTTGATGAGATCGCCAATCTCACAGTCAAGTTCTTCGACAGTCGCTTGGGTTGCCAACTGCTCTTCAGTGGTTGGAGGCAGAGGGCGTCCATTCTCTGCGTAGGCCACCAATTTGTCACGGCGAGAGATCCAATCCTCGAAGAACTCAATCAGTTGACGGAGTCGCTCCAGCTTTGACCAAATAACTGTGTCCGTTCGCTGTGCAGTGCCCGGTGGAGTAGCACCATTCGTTAAACTCATAATGGACTTGATTTGTTGGCAATTGCAGGCGTTGGAATTCATGTTGGACGGTACACCGAATGTTGAGAAACCCACCGTAGCACTAAGCAATCAGCTACCCTTGGGCTGTTGAAGGCAAAATGCACAAAGTGGGGGGGTGCGAAATCAGTGGAGGAGGGTGGCAATTTATACTCACGGGGCCGACAGTGTGGGCGCGAGCAGGTTGGGCGCGCGCAGGCTGCTACGGGCGCGAGCATGTTACGGGCGCGGGCGACCCTGATTGGGCGAGGGTAATCGGGCGCGATCACCGCGCGCGCGCGAGACTGACGACGGGCGCGATCACAGCAAGCGCGCGACGGGCGCGGGCGACCCTGGTCGGGCGAGGGTAATCGGGCGCGATCACCGCGCGCGCGCGAGACTGACGACGGGCGCGAACAGCCACAAATGACCGGCGCGAACAGGCGCAAAGACGCGCGCGGACACGACGACGGGCGCCACCCATGGTAAACAGTAGTAAACTGTGAGGACAGTAATGTTGCTCGCGGTCGGGAGCCCGTCCGATAAGCGTCCGTCCGATAACCGTCCGCCACGTTCGTCACGTGACTACACGACAATTTTTTGGCCCGTCCGTCCATTATGACAACCATGCAAGTATCACGTATTCTAACTAGGTAACGAGCATCCCATTTCACAAATACAGTTGAACCTGTTTTTTTTACGACAGCGTCATCTAGCACCGTGAAAGCTTGGCGTTCCTCTACATGGAGCAGCCTGCATTTCTGAATCTTGATAACGTGCACTTGAACCATCTGTTCGCCCTTCGCACAAAGATGTCCTAGTTTCTGCGTCCTCGCTTTCCAGCTACCTCCAGATTTTCCTTCGGCGACCACTTTGTCGGGATGATCAGGGTGTAAAATGTATACCGGCTTGTTGCATGCGACTGGATCTTCAGACAGACGAGGCATCATTAACAAGCCGTGCCGAATTCGTTCGGAATGCCGCTCACGACGATCAACTACCTCCAAGTCTGCGTTGGCTTGGGCTCGGGTGTGAACACGAGGTGCCTCTGTGAAGGTCGGTGGAGCAATTGGTGTGCATTCCGAAGGGCTCTTCCTTTGGCGCTCACTCTCGCGAGATTTTCTCCAACTTGTATCCTCTCCGAAGTAAATGTCCAGAAAGGGCTGCAACGGATCATGTGTTACCGATGGAGTCCGTATCGAGTCTGATATGTCTGTTGAAATGGCGCTGGGAGATCGCACGCTTCTCTCGCCAGGTCTACGGAGGTCCACGCTCGGCGTAATTAGGACAGTGGAACCAGACATCCACGAGGGAGGTGATTCTTCATGCGTCGGAATGTAGGCCGCTGCTGTTACAACGTTTACCTCCGGCATGGTGGAAGGAGCCTCTGTGTCGTCACCAGTCCTCTCATTTTCGGGCGAAGCAGTAGATTCACCAAGTACTGCGCTTCGAGCTGCAGCAACCGGAGTTGAGTCTGGTAAAGGTGCTGCTGAAGAGGGGACGATGGGGGGGTCCACTGCCTCTGGGCCAACGACCTTGTCGTGAGAGTCCTGTGCTCGAGCCATCAGCATCCGCGTATGAAAGGGACCTGGTGCCATGCCATGACCGCGAGATAACATGGACTGAAAATTAGACGGCGCGTTGGTGATGTTACCATGGTCGGAATCCGAGTTCAGGCATCGCATGAGAAGCTGGGCCATGAAATTCTGACCATCGAGAACTTGTTTCAAGGATACTTCGTTGTCACCCACCTGAGCTGAAATCTTGGACACAACACTCTCTAGGGCTTTGATTCTTGCGGTGTTGTCAGAATGTGGATTTGATTGTGAAGATAGGGCACCATTGGCGCGTGTGTACTCCGGCGTAGCAGGATTCTATCAGGGATACAATACAATTCAGTTAGAGAAAGGGAAATGTAAACATTTTTGACATGAATGATAAATACAGTCCACTTCATCGAGGAGTCAAGTACGTACTGGGGGGTATAAGGGTGCAACGTCAGGCCCAATTGGCGCATTTGCAGAAGCTGTTGTGAGTGGTGTCAACTGAGGAGAATCTTCGCTCCAGGTCCCGACGGAGGAGTGGCCTCGACGTGCACTTGGGCAGTCTCCCGATTCGGAAATCGGTGCTGTGTTATTGGGATCCTGTAGCAAATGTTTTCGATGAAAACATTAAATGGATTAGTGTTGATTTCGTGACATTACTATGCCCTGATCTCGTATTACAATTATGGAATAGCGTCGTGCCTCAGATATATTGACTCTGACAACAGTCTGCATCGATGTCCATTCGCAAAACCCATTCAGAAGACCAAAGAAAAAAAAATAAGAAAAACACGAGGTATGTACATTCACCGCATGCAGTTACGGTTGAGGGGAGAGGGGAATTTGAAACGGGGAGTTGGAAGTGAGAGAAATGAAGGTCAGGGGGGTTTAGATGAGAAGGTTAAAAAAAAGGATAAAGGGATAAGGAGAAACATAGGAGTGGAGATAGGCGGACTGTACAAGTGATGAATTACGTAAACATTGAATTATTTACAACCTCCTCTGGACCCTCCGACCCCTTGTAATCGTACTGCTTAGCAAATGTACTTTTATCTCGTGCAAAAAAATGTTTCACAAACCGGGGCTACTGGCTCGATGTTGACGGTGTCTGAGACAATATTGTTCAATATTGCAAGAGCCATGCTCTATTGAATCGCTATCATCATTGGCACGACGTCCACATATATTTGAGAATCAGACAGGAAGATATACAAATTGAAGACGGAACGAGTACCTGGGAAGGAGCCTGGTCAGAGCTAGCCGCTGCTGTACAAAACGAATCCGAAGCCCGAACCTTGCTCCTCATCTCTGTCATCTGTTGTGATTCCTCCTTTCCAGCTGTAGATACCCAATATTTTGACCACTCCTTGAATGCCTCGTCAGGACACTTAGCATGTTGAAGACCAAAATCTATGAAATGTTTTTTCCAATGTTTCCTGTCCGTTTTTAGTGCTGTGCGCAAAAATTTGCCGAGATACGCATTGGAAAGAGGATTAGAGTATATGAACTTACTACTCAATTTCGATGCTATCAATTCTATTTGAGAATTCCAATACTCCGTTCTAGCCTTATAACTCCTAATTTTGAAATTAAGTGTCTGACGAGCACAGAGCCGGGCCGCGCGATGCCATGGAGTTTTCATGCCGAGAACCTTACCTGCAGGACAGACCGGAATTTCGATGACGGGTTCTCTCTGTTCTGCGTGAGCTGCCTTCATTTCCCTCAAGTATGGACGTTTGTAAGATAGAGCCTCCGCTGCACGTTTGCGACTGGCTGCACGTCGCTCCTCCTCGCCTTGCACTATGCACGATGGGTTTAATGTTTCAATTACGTTTTCCGAAGCATTCGGAGGGCGCAGTGTTGATGCAGAGGGACCGGCAGCAGCAGGACTGGAGCGATTGTCCGTAGTAGGAGAAACTCGAGCACCAGCGACCTGCATGTGTCTAGGTCCCAATCCAGGCATATTCCAGAATGCTCGTGGGCTAGGCCGCATGCTTGTGTTGAAGTTTAGGTGAGCGAAGTGTGCTAGGCCTGACTGGTAGCCCTGTTGCATCATTGCAACGGAGCTCCTGAGAAGCATTATAATGACATACTTTGCATGAACAAGAAGGATAGGGTGAAGCACTCATAATCTGCATTACGGGAATGGTGGAATAGAAATTTCGGCAGTAGACTTACCTGCTGTGTGTTGCTGCGATCACTACTAGAAAATTTCGCTGCGAATCAAGTGATTTGGAAGAGAAATCTGTTGGTGAAAAGTCTTGAATCGGACAAGTTGATTCGCCGCCCAGGGACAGACTTCTCTTGGTACTTGTGGTGAGTCGAGGGGCGTGCCACGTCTGCCGGCGTGGTGTACTGCCATCGTGGCGGTTTGCCACCGTGGCGATTCCGTCGTGGCAAATTGATGTACCGGCGTGGGGATTGAGGAACTGGAGCAGGTGTCCGGTTGATGCACAGGCGACTGTTTCCGATTGAGGAACCGGTTCGGTGAGTCCGATTGAGGAACGGTTGTGGTTAAGTATCCTGAGCGCCTGCAGGTTGAGAACCGGATGGGTTTAGGGGTCCGGGTCGGAGGGCCCGACGACAGTTAATGACCATCGCCATCAGAAGGAGTAATGTCGGTCAGCGTTGACATTATGTTCCACTAATTGTCAGCTGATTCCGTGTTGACCGGGTGGTACATTCGCGACACGTGTACCGGTTTAGATACAGGGTCCACGGTTGGATGGACACACACGTGTTGTGCATCGATTGGTCAGATATTTGAAGATATCGTAGGGTTTCTGAAGCCAAATTAGTGACTGACACTTGGCGTATCAATTGTGTAGACGACAGAGGTGCCAGATGTAATATATACATGGATCGTCAGGTATTAGACCCGTAGACAGTAAATTCAATGAGAAGCATTTAGAATCCATACCCATTCTTGGAAATGCAATCCTGGAATAAAGTAGAACATAATTTCAATTTAAATATTGTGCTTCTCACATAGGCAGCGTGATGTATGTAAAAATCCAAAAACTGCACAACCTGCTACCAGTAGGGTCCGCATACGTCGACTACACCGGCTGATCTTCCGGTGTGTGCAACGGTAAGACTATTGACGTGCACTTCTAAAAAGACAATACGAATTCCTGTTATATCCGCTGTATGTTGTTCTCGCAGGGTTAGGCATGCCCCAAATTCGACATCCAATGCATCCTCGTGAAAATTCAGCCACGTCGAGCGATCACGTAGACTGACTGGAATGTGGAAGGATCCCGACAAAGAATCCTGTACCCTGTTACAAAACCGTTGGTCTATGGTGAGAATCGTGTGATTCGAAACAATTATCCCAGGCAAGAACAGAGACTGGTCTTAATATTCAGTGCGCATTAGAATCTCACAAGGAGGACAGGGAAGAGGATTGAATCGCACCGAGATTCCTCCAAGATGGAGTTATGAATCATGCAGGGTTAAGTGGCACATGGAAACGACGACGTAGTGAACAGGTCTCAAATTTCGATTACACATCTGAGGGACTACTGTGTGGGAGAATAATACCTTAATATTCACGCACTTTCTTCTTAGCCGGTCGACCGCTCCTCCGCCGGATGGGCTCCTCGACTGCATCATGTGGAACATCCTCAGGTACAGATACGGGTGCAGCTTTCTCTGTCATTGTATCCTGTCGGTCATGTGCAGCTAGGGAGTGAGCACGGACCATCAGATGAGTGCAGCATGTGTGTACCGTGAAGTGCCACAATAACCAGTGTTTCTGAGCTCTAGTTCAAACGACCAATTCATGAAAATAGTAAGCACCAACAAGGGAAGTGGACTTACCACGGGAATGGAGTCCTCAGCTGCGGAGGTGACCGGTGGAATGTGGACGCCTTCTGGATTCGAGGTGACCCGAGATGTCGGAGGAGGTCCGTCATTGCTGGTGGACGACACATTTTTTTGGCGGAGGACCTCTAATTGTGATCGCAGTGTCTGGATAAGTTTGACACCATCTGGAGTGTCGGACACTGAGCTGCGTATGAGGTCGTCAATCTGCTTCCAGATGATGTCCTCTATGGGATTACAATTTGAACCAGAGGATTGTACCTTGGGATCAGTGGCATCGGAGGAAATATCCAAGGGGAGGGGGGTATTCGCAGATATAATACCATCTTGATCTTCAGGTTGTGCCTCCTGTCCATGTGTGTCAGATGCTACCTTGCTCGCGTGAGGGGCTCCAGTCTCGCCACTTTGCTTACTCCCTGCTGCGGAAGCGGTCACGGATCTGGAGGTTACTGGGAGGGGTACTTTGCGGCTCCTTCCACCGTAGCCCTTATCACGATGCATTTCATCGTACACTTCTTCGGACGTGGGAGAGCGTCGTAGTTGGCGCCGCAGGCGCTCGGTTATACCAGCTTCCCCAAGCGGACCGGTTCTGCCCTTGCTACGGCGACAAGAGTTCGCGTACCGCATCTGCTCACTCTTCACTCGGAATTTTTCGCTTCCTTCGAGCTGCACCAATTTTCTCCAGATTGTTTCATCCACCCACATGGGACGCTCTTGTTCCATTTGTATCATGCGAATGAGCTCGTGCCGGTATGAAGATAAGGCACTGCCGATACGCGTACGAAGCCATGTAGGGTTCAGTGGTTCACTGTAGTCGAAGTCTTCCTCTAGCCTTCGCAGTAGAACCTCCATAAGGTGAAACGGCTGCTGCCTTATGTCTACATAAGAAGGGTCGAGCCCTCTCACTATTTTTGAGAGAGCATCGTTGAATGCGGTGACGCCTAGTCCGTATGGCCTCCCCTCCGAGTTCACATTCACAAGATGCGGCCGCTTGCCTCTTTGTTCTCTCAGTGCTGCGTCCTCGTCTCTTGACGCCTCCCTCTCTCGCCTTCCCTGTCTCTGTACGCTATCTACTTTGAGAGGTAGACCGGAGAGGAGTCTCGCCGTACGTGGACCTGCAAGGCTCAATTCCCCCTGCCTCTGCGAAGATTGCCTGTCCCGCATTGAGTTCGTGTCGTCATCTGCGGATCCAAAAGTCGATGCGCGGCTGGGAGTTGGTAGTGCTGGTCCAGTGGGAGTTAGTGGTGATAGTGAACTCCTTCGCCGTTCCCTATCCCTGTCAGTGGGAGATGAATGATTCCGGCTCCTGCTGAAACTGAATCTGGCACTTGAGTCCTCATCTCCACGAAAAGACGACCGTCTATGATTTGAGTCTAGTGAAGAGCGCCGACGACAGGGACTCTCATGCCTTGGCCGATCCCGGGTCGAGCCACGCCTTCGTTCAGGGGACGACGATATATCAGAATAGCTACTGCGGCGGTGCCTCCCGCGAAAGTGTCTCTGTCAAAGAAGGAACAGTGTCATGCATAACGTCTGAAGTTTGAACATGATGTCATACATTCCGGGAAGTGCGGAGATTGACAGCAACTAAAGTAGGAAGATTAGAAAGGTAGTGTGAAATTACCTCTTCGCGAGGATGATCGCGGTCTAAAGAGGGGCTGCGGGAGGAGCGATGATAATGACGAACACGGGTGTCCCGTCTCCAATCTTCGCAGTCACCCCCGGGATATGTAGCGACGGAGTCATCGTGAGGGCGGCGGTGACTGTTGACGGTCGGTTTCGGCCTCCTAGAGAGGTGAATCGGCGAAGGAACCCGAGAAGACCGGTGAGGCATACGTCCATCATCTTCCTCCTCGTGAAAAGCGTCATCAACATCGGGACTCTGGTACGTGCAAACCGGGATTGAAGGAGATCTGTCCCGATCTGATTGACGGGAGTCTTCCATGGACTCTGAAATTCAAGGAACAATATGTGAGGACATGGTGAGACATGGTCGCATAAACATTGCCAGAGGGAGCATATATTATCATGGCAAATGCATAAACATTGCCAGAGGGAGCATATATTAACGGCGTTTCAATCATTAAATGCTACAACAGGGCAGATGTGAACAAAGAGATTGATCACGTTATAGGGACTGAATTAAACTTACTGTTCCCGCCTCCTTCTGCAACAGAAGCAAGCAAACAGATCGTTAGAGTCACTAGGTGGAACTATATACGGACTGCAGGTTTACTACTTAGTACGTCAGAGATCATCATAGTAATGTCTGTGATATCTGGCGACCGAGAAACATACAGTACCATGTACGTACCAGGAAATTTCGAATCAGATCGAGGCGGTGGGAGCTCTCGAGTTGAAGCATCCGGCTCGGGAGCGACAGACGCGTTTCGACGCCGAACTGATGCCATGTGCTCCTCCAAGACCTCCTCGCAAGCGTCACGGGGCGGCAGGCGTTTCTTCGCAGCTTGTCCGCTTGGGAGTACACCCTCAGAGGAAGGGGCAGGCTGTTCTCCCAATCCAAGAGCACATAACATGTCCTCGCCCCGTGAGCTCGCCGAGGCCCCGCCACCAGTATTGGACTTCGCCGATGGTTTCTGACACGACGCCCACGTTTGTGGGGCGCGTTTTGTTTTCGGTCCGGGCGCCATCAGTTCTTATCCACGAATATGTGTTGGACGTGCGATGCCTTGCACGGGCAAACCAGTCTCAGGGCCGCAGAACTAAGTAGACACGAGAAGTTCAGAAGGATCAGAGTTCAAACTAGGGCACGAACTAAAGAATCACAGAACAAACGAAGGTAGAGGACGGAAATCAGAGAACGACATGCATCTTTTGGTTCGGATATGTTATCTGAATTAAGCATTACATAGCAAGAATTCAACGTGCGCAATAGACTGAAATCCGAAGGATCAGTTACGCAAACCGACGTTGGAGAGGGGGGGTTATTGGATCAGCATGGGGCAGATGACCTAGCAGCCACCACCGCAAAAGACGAGCTCATGCCCACGAAGGACACGGAGACAATGAGCAGAAACGGCGCCGCCAAACAAACGAACGATGACCTCGTCTGTAGGGGCGTGACAACGGAGAGATGAGAGACCAAGGAGAGGAGATGCAGGAGGTATACGGGGCCAGTCTCTACCTGATGCAATTGGGAGAGAAAGCTGTATCGGGCACAGGTGCTAAAGAGGTGAGAGACGTTGCTAAGTGCTTGAGAGGAGCTGCGGATGTGGAGATGTAGAGGCCTACGCTGCCGAAACCAACATTCACGTGTAGGACTAACCTACCAGATTAATGGCCACTCCTCACGATAATAATGGGACTCATTCATTCTGTACTGTAGGCCTCCAAGGACAAGTACAGATGGTCATAAAAGAAGGAATTATCCAATCATTGGATGGAATTTGGTACAAAACCAAAGGGCTGCAGCGTCCTCCCTGTTCTCTTCGTAGCCTGGAATTCTGACAGTGAGGTTACGCGCCAGGGACTTTGCAGCGCAGAAGGAAGTGAATGGGCTTCATGAACAGTGCCATGCAGACCCTGCCATGAAGGTTCATGTCGGTCTTAGACGAGTCTTCATACTTAATGCAGATTCTCTCTGCAACGGATTAGCCCGCGAACGTTGTGCAACGGTTCCAGGGCTTTCACGGGTCCCTCGCAGAGATTCATCTGTGGTCCTTCTGCACCATTCCCGCCCTAACCTTAACAGTAGCTTTACGATGTTGGGTAGCCCTTTGGGTCGTTCATATGACAACACCCCTTCTCTGAGAACCGGCGTGATCAGGTCCAGGACCGGGAGGGTGCCGCAAACTGTCGTGGACTTGGCGGAAGATGAGAGTGAGGTTCAGGAGATAGGTCTTAAGATGGCGGTGTGATGAGGAGGGGCGCCGAAGAGAAACCAGCAGGACTGACGACCAAAAGCGCGGAATTTGTCGGAGGAGCTCGGATGCGGACTTGGGGGAGTTCTCTCCGTGGTAGTACGCACGCCGTTGGTTCAGCCTCGCCGGCATCGTTCTCGACAGACCGAGGCATTCATAAGTAAGTGTCAACTGTAACCACGAATTCTTTTCTAGGGTTTAGGGTTGTGTCTCATTTGCCCTACTTAGAACTGCAATCTAAAATGTTCTAACGAGGTCATGGAATCAGGTGGTTTAGGAGGAAACCCTGATTTGCAGGGGGTAGCAGAAAATCCGGGAGAGGTATATTACTGCATTGGCATGGCTGAGGAACAACCCTCTCAGTCGGACATAGGATGGAGCAAGGGCGAAACAGTGTGCCTCATTTTCATGGAGAAGATGCGAAAATGGGCCTCTGAAACCAAGGTGGAGTGGGGAATGAAGTCGGAGGAGATTATCGCCTTCAACAAGATCGGGTGCACATGCAAACATTTCCGTCAGTTCTTGAAAGATCCAGCAGTGGTGGACGACAAGTTCGACTATTACATGGAGTACGTCCTCATGTCTCGGCCTTGAATCGGGTCTGCCACTAGGTGAGTTTGCTTTTACGAATTATTGTAGTTGTGAAATGGGTCATTGCGTTATAAAGGGGACTGAATTCGTCGGTAGACACAATCTGTCGGAATTAGTCTGCTCACGGTGTACTGGTTTCCGGTGATTTGTTGGTAATATGCTGTAGCGCTCTTACTGATTTTATTCAACTTCCGCAATCTTAGTTGTATGCGTGCAGAGTCCTCAGAGAAAGTCGTTCCCTATCTTACTCGTCAATTGCGACTTTTAGTTTTATCCATTGCGGTTTGTCAACCGGGAAGGCTTACTTCGCGTCCACATGTCCATCTGTTCTCTCAAAACGTCTTTGCAAATTCAACATGTGCTCTCTATGTATTTTGTTACCTAAAAAATGTGGTATGCCCTGAGTTGTTCGGGCCAAATATTCATATTTGTCTCCCTTGCTATTACTTTGAATTTTACGAGTCTTCAACCGGGAATGATGGCTAACACTGATATCATTTGTTCGCAGGGAATTTATTTGCAGCTTTTCAAATAGTGCATCCGCGCCAAATCAGTAGAGATAAGGTCAGTGATCAGAGGATTTCGGCATCATGAGGCACAGGCGGCTCTGTGCAGCTTTCTACATAGAGAGGCATATAGCAAATCAGTTGGGTCTCCCGGAGTACCCCTGCGGTTGTAGGAGATGCCGCGGCGGGCGAGTTCGAGCGAGGGATACAGTTTCGAGACATCATAGACGATTCGGGAGGGATCTGTACTTGCCACATCCTCTTCTGGTAAGCAACACAGTGTCGATGTTTTCATTGATTCATTCCCACGTGTCAACACTTTGCATTGTACTGAGCTATTCCACGGCCTTCAACCGTGATTTTCGGTTAACATGGTTTTCGCAGAGTTTATAATCTTCTGAAACATCGTGAGAGCCCGATCACGCAAACATATGTGTTAGACATGTTAGAGCATCATACGCATTTATTAATAGAAAAATTGTAATGGTTTTTTAATCGTCTATGACTGCAGTCTGTCCAAGGGCAGCCACTTCGGGGTCCAGCGAGGGCTGCGAGGAACCAGGGTCGACGCGAAGATTCGGATTCCTCCTGGTCAGAGGAAGAAGAGGACGAGGAGGACGAACACCGTGAGGACGATGTAAGGGCCAGGGATATGGCATACGACGCGTATGGTCGAGCCGATGCACTGCACCGTGAGGCATCAGCGGATGTTAACTTCGAGTTCCGACCAGTAGAGGATGAGGAGGCACTCGAAGGAGATGACGACATAGATTTTGCCAATCTTTTAAGGGAGTGCGAGGAACCAGTTTTCCATGGCTCGACAGAGAGCAGGATGCAATGCGGCATCGTACTTCTGACGCTGGCCACCGTTTTTGGCGTTTCCGACTCCTTTCTCACGGCTCTGCTCAGCTACCTTGCAGGTACAATGCTCCCGAAAAACAACGTGTTACCCAGGTCTAGTTACGAACTTAAACGAATGGTTCGGAGACTTGGGCTTGAACACCAACGTATTGATTCCTGCCCCAATGGTCATTTCTTATTTGAGGGCGAGGAGAACGTGGCAGTAACTGAGTGTCCCTTCTGTCAGCACCCGAGATATCTACCAGGGTCTTCACGTGTCCCTTTTGCTGTCACGAGGTACTTCCCGACCATCCCGAAGCTGAAACGCCTGTTTAAGTGTCCAACAATAGCCGAGCTTCTTAAACATTTTCAAGACAATGCAGGAGACTCTCAAGTCATGACTTCCATCGTTGACAGCTTTCAGTGGAAGGAGGTCTCGAGGATGTACCCCGAGTTTCGAAACCTTGAGACCAGCCTAAGATTGGGCCTTGTTGCAGATGGAGTTTGCCCTCATGGAAACCAGAGCTCCAGACATTCGACCTGGATCGTCCTCCTGGCAATCTATAACTTCCCTGCGTGGCTCTCAACCAAAAAATTCTTCCTCAATTTATCTATATTGATACCTGGACCGAAGGCGCCAACCTCTGATACGATTGACATCTACCTGAAACCACTAGTACGTGAACTGCTGGAACTGTGGGATGGTGTGCCGGCGCTTAATATGAGCAAACCAGTCGGGGAAAGAAGGTTTACGTTACGTGCCATGCTTTTGTGGACAGTTCACGATTTCCCAGCCTTGGGTTTGATTGCTGGGCAGGTTGTTAAGGGATATGTGGCCTGCCCAGTGTGCGGTGCAGGCACTTGCGCGCATTACTCCCAAGCGCTCAAAAAGATGGTTTATTTAGGTAACCGTCGGTTCTTACCTGAAGGACACCGGTTCAGACGCGCTAGGACGGCCTTCGACAACAACCAAGAACACGCCACGTTCCCTCGACGCCGAACCGGTGCGGAGATCCTGGAGCAGGGCAGGTCTCGAGTTGCTTGGCTCCGCGATGGCGGTGTCGAAGATTCCCCGCAAGACCCTGTCAAGGAGCACGGTATCAAGAGAGTCAGTATCCTGTTTGCACTGCCTTATTGGAAGGTCAGTGGTCTCAACTACCGTTCACGTTCCTTAAGTGTGTCATTCTATTTGCATGTTCTTATCTCTTTTACCAATATTTGTTGATCGCACACGAGTGATCTTAATGGTACAGAGTCCTTTGCTGCGCACGGTTCAGTTAAATTAGCTCTTCACCTTCCTCTGTAGCTTAGCTTGACTTTAGTGCCGCATTAGCTCTTCACCTTCCTCTGTAGTTGTAAGAAGGTACTCCTTGCTGTCGTTTGGATTTGGTTAAGGTTTGGAGGAGAGATGGTGCGATTTTTCCGAAGTGAGCAGCGAGTGTGGCAGAAATAATTTCCTGAACAGGACTTCGCATTGGACTGAGAGTGTGCGTGTGATGCATTTATACATTTAGGTTGCGTTGTTTTTAGTTTTGCTGCGTTGCTGGTGAGAGGGAGACCTTTCCTGAGAGCTTCGTAAATCGTCTACAGCCTCAGGTGATTGCGGCTTGTAGTTCTTTTCTGTAGCGGTTGGTTTCAGTAGTTGTACGTTTTTAGTGGCGCTTAGTAGCAGCTGTTGTTCACTTCCCCGACGTTTCTCTATGAAGGTTAGGTACGACGAGGTGATTCGAGCAGATGGCCCAGTCTTCGCGGTTGTCTCGAAGGTCTGATACATTTGCTTGTGTTTTCCTCCTCTGGTTGTTAGACTAAGTGGTAAATTACTCAGGTTGTTTGATTAAGTGGCTAATTATTCAGGTTGTTTGATTAAATGGTTAATTGTTTGATAACTCTTTCTTACCCGGTTCTTCCGGGTCTTAGTGATCAGGGAGGCCGATTTCTTGATATCATGCGTGTGAGATTCCTTGAGTTAAACATTCCGGTATTCTGTCATTAGGTAAGGAGACTATGTCTCAGAACTTTAGTTAAAATGAATTCTTCATACTGTTGTCATGTTTGCAGGAACTGCCGGTCAGAAATCTTGTCGACGTAATGCACGTCGAGAAGAACGTGGCTGAGAATTTACTACGCACCCTATTCGGAGAGAAGGATGGACCAAAAGTGCGCGTAGATCTCGAGCAGCGTAACATCCGCCCACACTTGTGGATCCGTAGAGAAGGGAGACAGAATCAGCGTGCCTTCTTACCGGAGGCTCCCTACGTACTGAGTAAGGAGCAGCGCGGGATTTTTTTGGAGACCCTCAAGAAACTGAAGCTTCCGTCTCATTTTTCGAGCAACATGCACACGAAGATCAGTAAAGGGAAATTGATAGGTCTAAAGTCTCACGACTTCCATGTCCTAATTCAGGATCTCATGCCGCTGTGCATGAGGAACAGTGGGTGTGATCATCTCGCTATGGTCGTTGTTCGCGTAAGCCGGCTCTTCAAGCGGATCTGTTCAAAGCGGGTGGACTCTGCCGAGAGAGAGGCTCTTTTCGAGGAATGTGTGGAGACGTTATGTGTTCTTGAGAAAGAAATGCCTCCTGCGTTCTTTGATATCATGGTGCACCTCTGCATCCATCTAGTCCAGGAGCTGTTCATTTGTGGTCCAATTCATGTCAGGTGGATGTACCCTTTCGAGAGGTACTACAAAACCTTGAAAGGGTATGTGAGGAACCATGCTAAACCAGAGGGTTGCATGGCCAAAGGATATGAGGTCGGTGAGGCTTGTGGCTTTGCCACTGAGTATATCGGGCAGAATCAGTCCTCTGTTAAAAGAGTGTGGGACTCCGAAGAGGACCCTGTAATGAACGATGTTATGCTTGAAGGAAAAGGAAAAGATCGAGTTTTAGACGAAGTGTTGTTGGAGCAGATGCACGATTTTGTCCTAGACAACGTGGATATTGTCGAGCCATACCGTGGGTAAGTTTCGGCACTTTCCATTGCAATTCCGTCGTGCTGTAGCTTAGAATTTTCTGCTGGCTTCATGAAGGGATCAGTTCACCCTCGATGTGTTAGATTTTTGACTTCAATTTTGTCATATGCATTGGTTATTTTCCCTTACCCCGAGTAGCTACCAGCCTTCATGTTGTTCTCGCCCCACCCCCGATAGAAACCCCACACCTCAGTACTTCTCAACTTCCGCATTGCAGCATGTATCATGAAAACTTGCCACTTGGAACACTGTACTCTTTTTTTATTTACACATGAATATCTTGATTTCCTCCCCCTGTTTTCCCATCATTCGGTGCTAGGTCACGCAGGCTCTGATACAGTCAGTGGTGTGTCCCTCTCAATTTTCCATGTAATTATTTCTGATAATCGAGTTCTAATTACTACATTCCGTCATTCCACGATAATTGCAGAACCTTCCAAGCTGAAGTAGAACAACGTGCCTCTGATCGAGCACGTTGGCGTGCGAGACACCCTCGGCGTCAGGGCGTTCGTGCCCCGAATTTCCCCCCCGATTTGGCCTGTCTACCTCCATTCAGGGAATGGCTGTGTGTCAAAATAACCTCAGAGATAGCCGAAGGTCAGTACATAGATCCGGTCGTGGACGCGCTGTCCCGTCTCCCATCTCCTATGGCCACACGTTACCGGTCAATGTACGGCTACGGGTATCACTACCGAGTACGCTCAGCTGAATCTGGTTTGAAGACCTCTGACTCTGGAATCGCTGCTACATTCCTCCGTGAGTGTCGCTTTGGGCTTCGGGACAGGAATCCGGTTATCGCCCCCGTGGAGTATGTAGGACACTTAGAGGAGATTGTGGAACTCAACTACACCGTCTTCCGTCAAGTGGTGCTGATCGGCACCTGGGTCAAAGCCAATTACAGGGGAGCCAACGCCACGGTCAAGAAGGATAATTTTGGATTCACCATAGCCAACTTCACACAAACAATCCCATTCGGTCGGGATTCCTTCGCGTTCCCTCAGCAGGTGGAACAAGTTTTTTTCTCTGAGTGTTTAGAGGCACCGGGTTGGAAGGTTGTTGTTCGCACCGAGCCCAGAGGGAGACGCGTCGTTGCAAGCAGGGAGGATGTTGACGATGGGCCGCTTTTTCGCCAAGGACGTGACAATGAGTTCGCTGGATTGCGTCTCCCAGAAACTCTATCGGAAGATCCTGTGCCCCCCTCGGAAGCTGGAAGGTTCATTCGACTGTCTGACATATTGGACGATAATACACCTATGGAGGACCTGGCCACGTTCGACGCAGACCTCGGAGCTTCATCCGAGGAAGAGTAATTCCCCTAGATCCGGCTCGATCAGTTATCCCTGTAAGCACCAGCAATCACACTTCTCAGACCAGTCATGTGATGTTTCGTAATTTACTTCAGTCAGCATTGTTTGCCCTCATGGACCATGCCATATGCTGCAACAGCCCCTTGTCTTTCCCAGCATGTTCCAACATGGAGATGAGGCGTTTTTAATTAGAGGCGTCGGACCATTCTAACATGTCTCAACAGGGCTGACTGAGCTGCGACCTAGGAGCGTGTCGAGCTCCGACAGTACTCATGGTAAAAAACAACTTCAATTACTTGATCTTCATGTCGTTCCACCATCCCCATCGATCCCCAACGGAGTCTTTCTAGTTAGGACTCGACAGTATCATCCAATCCCTTCCTGTTGTTCATGTTCATTTTCGCCATCTACAGTTATTTTTTTGCCCCCACTCTGTTCCTGAAGGACGTTTTCCCTTCAACATTTGATCAGTAGCATGTCCACATTAGTGGCGGTATGGACTTATTCTACATTGGACCTCTAATTTTTAACATGCTTTTTAATATTGTGTTATTTGTTAATTTGCTGAATGTATCGTTTCAAACGTGGAATTGCGAACCCTCACTGCCGTATTTAAATTAGACACTACACCTGAACCAGCGATCCATGCACAACCTTGTGTTGTTTTTTTTCCCTTCACTTCTGATCAATGTTGTATTAATTCAGTAGATTTTGCAGGCTTCTCTCTATGTGTCGGACACAGATATGGTGTCTTAACCTGAAGCCCCAAATTGTCGCCTAATCCACTAACGTGTCCCATGTGATGAAATTTTTGATTTAATTTTGATTCAATTGGACTGGATTGCACCCACCCTCCATGCTGATAATACTCCTCCCAAGTCCCCTGTGTTCATGCGGAAGGAGATCTTTTCGAAGAGGACAACTTGTGACCGGATGGCTTCAATACATTCAACCTGATCCTGCGGTTAATTTCTCCCGCTGGATACAGGGGCTCCAGGTCCGTTCTCCAGGTCTCCTTGCCTTGCGACACTTGATTTACAGCAATTGTTTACATCAAGGCAATCAGTTTAATCCTGATTTGTTGTCTATAAGTACATGCTAATTCCAAGGAACAGCTTACTATGCAGACAACAAATCAGGATTAAACTGATTGCCTTGATTTACATCAGTAGTCTATTGCAGTTGTTGCTATTGAATTTGTGGGTTCACAGGAAGGGTGCAGCATTTGACTCTCTGGGTGGTGTCATATTCAATTGCTGCAACTTCCTGTATTGACCAAGTTGGTTATTTATTGAACAGATACAAGGAAATACATGCTGTAAATCATTGGCAAGAAACCCAACATTGCTACTCTTTGGACGTCGAGACTCAACGTGTTTGGGACTATGTGGGCGATGGCTATGTTCATCGACTTATACAGTCCAATACCGACGGGAAGCTTGTTGAATTGCCTGCCCCATGCCGGGATGGCAGCGATGATAGCTGCAATTGTGGAACTGACAACCAGGGAATGGAGTCAGCTTTGGTCAGCAGTAAAATAGACTCTGTAAGTATCTTGGACTGAAACGCCTAACCAGAAGTTTAATCCTGATTTGTTGTCTGCA
This sequence comes from Ceratodon purpureus, assembly GCA_014871385.1. Lineage (NCBI taxonomy): Eukaryota > Viridiplantae > Streptophyta > Bryopsida > Pseudoditrichales > Ditrichaceae > Ceratodon > Ceratodon purpureus. Next base: position 11,902,984 of record CM026432.1, on the reverse strand, counting down.
TAGTAAGCTGTTCTTTTGAAAGAAATAACTCGTCAAATTGTTGCATTCATCAAGATGTATGTTTTGTAGTCACTCAACTGCTTCTGCTAAAATAAATGGTGATCTGTATGTGTTGAAATATGATATTTGAAAGATAAATATATAGGAGTACTCGGTCATGGAAGTAGTTAGATTTGAAGAAACCAAATGATGTATTAGGTGCCCTGTTCTCATTATATGAGGTTGTTTAACAAATGTGTTGCTAATGATACGTGAGTTTGAGCATGATCAGGTAGTTGCTGAGTATGATCGTCTTCTCATGACACAATTGGACAGTCATCGGCAGGTAACATGTCTGAATTATTTTCCGTTGCTACAGATATGTGATTAAACAGTTTTGAATGCCATAAAGTTCCGTTAATGTTTTTGATAGTGTCCTTGTCACTCGTTCTTCATTAATTTTGTTCAATTTAAATTGTGCTTTTGATTTACTTGATAAGGATGTTATATGAACCTACTTTGTCTGCAACTACGTTATTTTGAAATACATCATTGGTGCAGTATTATGAAGAAAGAATTGCAGAAATGGAGGAGGAGAGAATTTTAGCAGTTCAGCATGCCGTCGAAGGAAAAATTGCAGAAATGGAGGAAGAGAGGGCTTTAGTAATCCAGCAAGCTGTCGATGATTCAGTAAGCTTAAAGCTGAGGAAATTACAAACTCGGCTTGAGAATATGGAAAAAGAGAGCCGGGATTTGCGTGAGGTACATTTCTGATATATGTGTTGGAATAAAACACAGTTTGTTTTTGATAATGTATCCATTTTTGGAAGACTTGTATATCTTGACTCTGCGTGAATATGGCTGTCGCAGCTGAATAAATGTCTGATTATGGATTTCCGTTGGGATGTGTCTTCTCATTTCATGTGCCATCATGGGTCTAGTCGGTTCAATTGTAGGCTGCTGATAATGTTCTCCATCTTAGACTTGACACTGATGACACTCTCTAGACCAATGTGATTACAGAAAGGACGCACCCAAAGCCCAAGACGGCTTCTCATCATGGATTACTCGACTCGAAGTGAGGTATGATCATTGTCCAGTAATCCATTCAGATCTCGAATGTGAGACGGAGTGTGAGGTGTGTCAAGTCATTCAGCTGCTAATTATGATACAAACTGCACAATATCTGTACGTCCTCTCATGTAATCTGCTGACTTGAAGCCTCTGAGATGATGGACACCTACCACCGTCTATGGAGCTGGATGTGAGAGAAACAGAGAATCCAACGCCCCCCACATTTTATCAGGACTCCAGAACATGTAGGTTGGCACGCACTCTCCGCATTGGGATTACTTTGTTCTCGCTCTCTCACTGTGCGCCCCATTGCTTCTTCTGCTGTTTGCGTGTGTCTTCAACTGCCTCACCACTGTTCTCTCGATTACTAAATCAGTCAGATTGTCGGCTCTCACAGGTCCTTATCTCTCTTCGCTGATCTCGGCAATGGCGTCATGGGAGTCTGCGATTTCTGACGGCGTGATTTCGGAGCTCCTTCGTCAGCTCACTGTTCGCCCGGGGCCGTGGGATGCCGACTGGGGTGCGGATGGAAGCGCTTCTCCCAAATTTCCTTGTGTCATTCGCGACATCGAGAATGCACGTCTCGCCAGTCCCCTTTGGCGTGATATCATTGACAATTCACCGGAGTGGGCTGCAATTCGACTCAGCCGCTGGGATTTTCAGCAGGAGAATGGTCTGGAATGGGAGGCTTACGAGCCATATGTGATGAACAGGTTCTATCACACGTGGGATCTGTTCTGCACATCGTGGAGGCTGGCCACCCCGATCGCTAGTCGTCGGCTGCGACTTGATCCAGTCGGTTGGTTGACGGAGGTCGAGCTGAATGCGCTACGCGCGCTGCTTTGGGACCCCGCCAATGTTCGCATCGTCAACCACGACAACGTAGTAATTCGCAACGCTCCCGACAGATGGGTATCCCATCTCCACCGCGGATGATGAGCCCGGTGCAGGTCAGTATTTTTCGTTGAGAGTGGTTCTTCGTATTTCCACTTCAGTCGGTCTACTTCTGGTTCGCATTGTTCCCTTCCGATGACACTGTTGCAAATTACTCGATCCCGAGGTCGGTCTGTAAAGGGCGGTGGCAGGATACTATAAAATAAAATTCTTGTCTCTAGCGTGTCGGTAGTGACTCTGTTCTCGGTGATCTTGCAGACTCGTCCATTGATGCATTTTCACCCTCCGTATACGAACTCCGTGGAGACTCATGTGGACGCGGACGTGGAATCATCTTGTTGGGGCAAATTTTGGACTGTCCTTCGCGTATGGCAGACTCTGTACATGCAGCAGCGACAGTTGCTCAAGTGCAGATGGAGTACCCGAGAAGCTCATGTACATAGAATCCCGTACTCTGTAGCCAGTGGTCGTCTAGCTGTTCATTGTGAGACATGGTGCAATTCGCTAATTTTTCGGACAAGTAGCATTTTCTACAGTACCCGGCAGATAGCATGGTCGCTTTCACCCATGAATGGTTCCGGGTCTCGACCTGACCCTCAGTTTTGATGGACTTTGTAATTCCTTTTCTTATAATAAAAAAAAAACTTTACCGGCAATCTGTTCGCAATCTGAGTTGTCCACATGTTCATCGTTTTCACTTGTTGGACACCTGAATTCCGTTGAGTACCCTGTTTTGGCACCCTAACCCTAATCTCGAAAATGTCTTTGTAATCTTCCTGCCTGCTCGTAGAGGACGGAGGTTACTTCTGACATGCGGATCAATCGGAGCGCCACCAAGTACGCATGAGGTAAAGAACAGCCACGTCACCCACACTCTCTTGATAACAACTGCATTATAAGAGTTTTCACTTAATCCCAACCCCTGTATCTGAAGCCACCCTTTCGTGGTTCCCTAAACAACTAAACCAGATTTGAGCTGTAGGAATCAACAGTCTTAAGTTGTCTCTTTGTTAATTTTCACACCATTTTCTAGTAGTGGATCTATCCCATCTGCGTCAGCGTCCTCAGGGGGCATTTGTGCCGGAAACAAAGACATCCCTCTCGACCCGTCGAGAGTGCAAAATGCGAATCGACTTTCTACGACCACCGAGGAGGAGGAATCGCTACAAGATATGACGCTACGAGAATCGTCCTCCAAACTACCTTGGAGACTGGCATCTGAGAGAGGACTGCTTGAAAGAGATGCACCCGAGGACGTTATGGTATGAGATGGAAGCATCAACTCCATGGCGGCTAAGATCCAGATCCAAAACTCGGGGATGAAGTGCGATCGACAGAAAATAGACCTGTGTCACAGGGTGGAAAGATAGCTCCGGACGTGCATGGAGTTAGGGCAGAGGGGATAAGGACAAATGTTTTCGGAGCGCAGGGATGTCAAAATAGAGAACTGTCCGGGGATATTGGTGTAGCAGACTAATTGCGGACTTAAAGCAATCTACTTGTCTCCGCACTAGATACATCCTTCAGGTAGGGTTCCTTTACGTGTGTACTGAATCCTTGGGAGACTAGATTGTGCACATAAAAAAACGGAGTCGACATTTAACAGTTTCAATTAAAGTAACTAATCTGACATGCAAAGAGCACAAGAATAGGTTACTATTGTATCTGTTACCTGTATAATTCAAGGACGACAGAGCGATGCGCCTCAAACGGAGCCGCCACTTAGGGTTTGGGGATGCACCTGGCATTATGTTACGAGTCCTCGGTCTACATTGCGCTTTACAGACTCCCGTCAAGTGTCCGAAGTCAGGTGCGCCTCGTCTGTCTCCAAGTGTGGTCTGTTCTCATTGCCTGAAGTCCTGCGTTGCAGTTAAAGTTCGTATTCGATGTTGTGTGCGTGCTAGTCTTTGCAGAGTTCTGGAGGTTTTGGAGTCGTACTCGATGGATGCAGCGGACAATGACGCGGCTGTTAGAGACGATGAGCCTCGTGAACAGCAGGTTAGGGAGGGAGATTGCGAAGAAGATCCCGCGCTTGAACACTCCAAACAACGAGAATTGCGTGAGATGATCGAGGAATGCCTGAAGCATGTGGAACCAAAGGGTCTGGATTGTAGCAAGCGATGTAGGTGTTCATCTGATAGCGAGCAACTTCAGAGGGAATTGATCCAGGGCCTACTCGTTATGTTGGGAAACATTTCACGACTCCGTGATCTTGAATGCGACTGTGGATAGTAGAAAGAGGAGGCTTAGAATTGAGCTGTCCATACTGGTCCAAATTACTGAGGAACTAAGAGTGATTGAATTGTAGAGATTCTCTGTATTACATGATATAGGCGGAACCAATTGTCCCGTTCTGTGTCAGATGTAGGATTTGAGAGATGCAAACGCTTGGAATCGTTTTCCAATGTTATCATCCGTGGCGACGTCTTTTTTGAGGCCACGTAATGAATAAAGAGGATTCATCTGAATGGATGATAATTTCCTATCTTCGTTTCTGGAACACATCTTTCCCGCTGCTAGGCGTTCCATACACTGAAATGGAGAGCCGTTGTGTTGTTGTGCTAGTCTGTTTTTCTTCCCTGTCTTCTCGCTCTTCCTTACTCGCACACAGGAAGTCTACAACTCTGGAGCAATGGACGTAGAGGCCACTTTGCCTGTCACGGATCGATTCAGGCAGATAAGAAGAGATGCCAAGTTGGACGCTAGGGAGGAAGCGTTGGCTGATAGGCGCCGGGATAGAAGAAGAGTTTGTCCATGCAATATATGCCTCGGTGAAAACCACTCAATTCGACCAAGGGCGCAGGTTCAAGCCCACCTTGCAACGTACGGGCGTCACCCTTACCACCGGAAGTCGACACAGGTACGTTTTGGTTCCATCTCTTCTTCTGTCTATCAAGAATTTTTTTAATCGTTGCTAATCGGAACTTCAGCCGAATCGAGGTTACGGCGTCCAATCACATTTCTGAATATTAGGCCCCTCTATACGGATTAGGGTTTGGCGGATTCATACCTGGGCTGATGCTGGTGCTGTCGGGATTAATTAGCCATTCCCCGACGCAGCCACACTAGTTCTCTTCGGATTAATTAGTCATTCCACCATGCAGCCACATTGACCATTAACAGGATAAGTCTAGGGTAAATTTCCCACAATGTAGTGATTTTTAATTTTTTAAAACATTACCGTGAACAGGGCTTCCCCTCGGACGAGTCAGACGACGAGTGGGACTCGTCGATACGTGAGGAGTTTGGTGCTCGTGGACCCAGAATATTTCCCACAGAGGGCGCGGGCGTGGACGTTGGACTGGATATGGTGGGCTTGGTGGAACATGCTTTCCAGGTATACGATGGCCTAGCGGGAGGGATTGGAGTAGACGAAACGGAACTACCTGCTAACGATACCGACGAGGTGATGCCGGACCCCATACCAAACGAGCCCTTGCCTGAAGACGAAGGCCACGACAATGGAGCTACAGCAGAGGAAGGCGATAGAGTGGACGATGACCTCGAAGCAATGGACATCGGCCCACCGTCCTTACGCGAAATGCTAGAGTCAAGTGCGACGACACCATTATATGCAGGGGCGAGTCTCACAACGCTGGGCGCGACATTGATATTGCTGAACTGTCTCCGCACCCATGGAGCATCAAATGTACTTATCAACGAGTTGTTTGGCATTTTATCGAAAAGCATCCTCCCATCTGTCAATTCGCTCCCGACCTCCGAATACACGGCGTCCAAGACCTTGAAACAGCTCGGTTTGGCGTATGACACAATTCATGTGTGCCCTGGCCCAAAGGCGTGCATCCTTTTCCGTGGTGAGGCTCACAAGGATTTACAGCAATGCTCGGAATGCGGAGCTCAAAGATACAAACAGGTTGGAAAAGCAAAGGTACCTGTAAAAGTTCTTCGACATTTCCCATTAATTCCACGCTTGATTCGAATGTATAGTACCCCGTTGCAGGCGTCCTTAATGACTTGGCATGCTAGTAACAAGAGCGAACCAGGAGTAATGAGACACGCTGCAGACAGCTTCCAATGGAAGTTTGTAGACAGTAAATACAGGGACGAGTTCGCACATGAAGACAGAAATTTGAGGTTAGGTCTGGCTACGGACGGGGTGAATCCCTTTTCTGTGAAGAGATCCACATGGAGTACATGGCCGGTACTAGTGTTGAATTACAATTTGCCTCCATGGATGACAACAAAACGTCATTTTATCATGTCAAGTCTTATTATTCCTGGAAAGAAGTCCGTATCTGGCGAGAATTTTGATACCTATCTGCAACCCCTTCTTGAGGAATTACAGATATTGTGGAATGAGGGTGTAAAGACAGATGATGCGGCTATGTACAGGGGTTCACGTGAATTTAGTATGAAGGCTATTTTACTTTGGACGATACATGACTTCCCAGCCTATGGGGTAGTGGCTGGGTGTGTCACCAAGGGATACAAAGGGTGCCCTATTTGTGCGGAGAATACGATATCACGGAGGTCAAGGGCGCTACATAAAAATGTATATGATGACCAGCATCGACGCTGGCTTCCAAGTTCACATCCATGGAGGTCGAATGTGAGTGATTTCAATGGATGTGAGGAGCACAGGGATCCACCGAGGAGGGTCACGGCCAGCGAGATATTGAGGTGGGGCAACTTGAGGGAGTCATTTGTACAAAGGGGTGGTGGTCATCCAGCCGAGGATCCTGCTAGGCAATTTGGGATAAAAAGGGTCTCTGCGCTTTTCAAGTTGCCTTACTGGAAGGTAACGCTCTTTAAACACCTTGATTTAATCTGCAACCTCTCCTCTGTATTAATTTAATTTTATGTGTAACCTCTGTAATATCCTCGGATTGCTCTAATGTTATGGTCTGTCTGTACTGCTCGGTAGCAAACTCCTTTGTACAAGAGTCGTGTTTCTCTTACTACCGATGGAGGGATATTGTATCATGCCGGTATATCATACATGCGCTGTTGTCAGAACTCATCGCGCTAGATGAAGCATTTATAAAATGTAGAATAAAAACTTTTAGCACCTGGTTATTGCAAGCCTTCTACCACCTGCGTGTCGTCGTCACTTTCAGTCTTAGACGTAGCCAGTAGTCCTATCACAGTCCACTCTGTCGGTTGTTGCCGAATGCAGAAGAATGAACCTTAGAATCAAAAAAGCGAGCAATGTCAGAACGAGTCCGGCTGACTGTATATGGGAGTTATTGCAAGTTATAAGCGTGTGACGACTAATTTGCATTTTACTGTCTGTTTCGATTTGCAAGTCATTTTGTTCCCACACAGTATTGGGCTAGTGTAGACTCTCTGCGCCTAGTCTGTACAGTATTCCAGAAAATCTATCAGGAAATAACAAGCCAGAAACGATTCCCCAAGTCTCTCTTTAGTGTGACACATCTCTAATTTGTTACATATACCTGATGGCTGTGGAGTACAGTGTTTGGTGACGGTATACCGTGACCACTTATTTTTTTGAAGTGTATGTTGACATGTGATGAGCTAGGATTTTTAACCGATTTGCCTTGATACTGTTTTTGGTACGATGAAATTTTAATTCGGTCCCAATGACGGTGGGCTGTTTTCAGGAATTACCAGTCAGGAACACTCTCGATGTAATGCACATCGAGAGGAATGTTTCAGACAATATACTGCGTCACTTATTTGGTGAGAAGGATACTCTGGCAACGCGACAAGATATGGTTGAGGCTGGGAAAATGGCGCACCTACACTTGCAGCCAGGACCAGGGGGAAACTACATAAAGCCGAAAGCTCCCTATGTTTTTTCTGAAGAGGAGCGGTCAACGTTCTTGCGACTTGTATCCAACACTAAAGTGCCGACGGGTTATAGTTCTACTCTAACGAAACATATTGGTGAGACTAGACTAGGAGGACTGAAATCTCATGATCACCATGTTTTGATCGAGCAGATTCTACCGGCTGCTGTGCGGACTTTACTCAGTAGAGGGGTGCGAGAGACGGTGATACGTGTGGGAAACCTCTTTCAATGAATCTGTGCGAAAACAGTAAGAGTGGATTCAATTCCAGAGCTTAGGACCTATGCTGCTGAAACCCTTTGTTTGCTGGAGATCCATTTTCCACCAGGTTTCTTCGACATCATGACTCATTTGGTCATTCACCTGGTTGATGAACTCGAAATTTGTGGTCCCGTACATTCGCGCTGGTGCTACTCCATCGAAAGATATCTGGGCCTTCTGACTAAGTTCGTCAGGGACACGTCTAAGCCTGAGGCCGGAATGGCGACCGGTTACATGATTGAAGAATCCCTTGGTTTCTGTACGGAGTACTTTTCGCTTTATCCTCATACTAGGCGACGTATGTGGGACCCTGAGGAAGAAATGCGCGATAATGGAGAGGTGTTGTTGGGCCGCGGTGTGCCAAAGACGTTGCCGCATCATATGCTATTACATGCACACGATTATGTTACAAAGCATTCAATCCATACGTCGGAACTGCTAAGGTATGTAGCCTATCATGATTTAAATTAATATCGATTTCTGCATCACAAGTCTCTCCTACTGTTGAACTATACTCTCTGAATCAAACACCGTTACGTCCCTTGCAGTGAGTGGAGCAGCCAACGCCAAATCTTTCAAAATGCACGAGCCTTGCATAGAGCAAGTGCCCGCGGCAGGGCTGGACCATTTCCCGAGCACCTGGCGGAGCCATTTCCGAAGTTTCCTCGGTGGTTGTACAACCATGTCAGAACCCTCAAGGAAGAAGGATTCCCTATGTCGACGGAGCTCGAATCTTTATCATGTTTGCCTTCCGAGCATGTGACCAGCTATAACGCAATGTGGGCATACGGAGCCCACCTGGTCACGACGCAAGAGACCGGCTCGGGCTATGTTACATTTGATAGCGGCATCGCAGCCATTCCCCCGGATCATTCCGTTTCAGCTATAGACGTTGGAATTCTTAGAGATATAATACTTATTTTGTATGGTTCGATAAATTGCGTACTTCTTGAAGGGTCTTGGATCAAGTCACGTGATCAAGGCAGAAGCGTCGTCAAACGCGATCAATACGGGTTCTGGACAGTCTCCTTCAATGCCAGGGACGCTCCTAATCATAACCCTTATGTATACCCGGCATCCATATCACAAGTATTTTTCATGGACGACCCAAGCTGTCCAGATTGGAAGGTAGTTATAAGACATGACCCACGGACACGGCGAGTGATAGAAGACCGGGAGGAACTTGAATTCGGAGCCTCAGGTTCTGTTGCCGGGTTCGACCGCACAGATGGCGCTACCGCAGCCGCAGATGAGAGAATTGGTCCCGAAACTCGGGACGAGGAGATCCCCTTCGAGCAGTACACGACGCTTGCCGCACAAGTGGAGGACGTATTAGATGAACGGCATCTAGACGATACACAATATGAGGACGAATTTGAACTTCTTTACGTGGAGTGAACATTTGACCGTGCAGCGAATATGAAAGGTATTTCCCGCAGGTATGTTTTTTTCTCTATAGGGCCTCTTTCAAATCCACAGTACATGTTCAAATGGTTCTGGCTCTCCTTCCGAACGTTGTTATTATTTGACTGGTGTAATGGTTGACCTTTACAGGTGGGGTCTGGTTGATCATCATTATTTTTTCCCATGGTTCGTTGAAATCCTCGCTACAGCCGTTTCGCTCGGAAGACTAGTCCAGGGATCCTTGCGTGTTGTATTACTCATGCTTGTCCATAGTGAACCTGCAGGCATGTTTTAGTTTACTCGAGTGGTTTTCTTTTCATAACATACCATTAGTATCTTGATGTTATCATCGCCCAATGGCTTCCGACATTCAGCAGTATTGTTTTCCGAAACTCAGCAGGTAACGCTATCGTCAATGCCTCGTCGTCCTCTACTTTTTCATAGTTTCAGCGTACTCAAATGTCAATCTGTTATAGTACGGGGGGATCGTATGGAATGTATTGAAACACGCTCATGGAAACCATGAATTCCATGGCCGAAGTGGAGTGTGTTGCAGTGAAGCTACCGAACAGAGGAACTCGTATGGTTGGAGTATTGTACTCCGCGGTTGACGGACTCACCCTATGACCGAGACAGCCGACGGTCTTACGTATAACATGCACTGGGCGGTCACGGGTCTACTTCTACATGCGGGTTTCGACGACCGTGGCTGTCTCGTAGACCTATTAGCATGCCATGCAACGAGTCACGTCAATTCAACTCTGAAATTATGATTCATGAAGGTGGCCGCAGAATTGATTGCTTGAGGCTTAAGGATGGGACGTTTTGCCCTAAACCAAATCCTAGGAAATCCAATCTGCGCCTCCATCATGGTAGAGGTCCTTGCAGATGTCGAATCAGCCTCAGCAGCACTCAATTTGCAGCTGTATGTATCACTGGGTGACCTAATCTGAGGTTAGTATGTCTTTCTAACTTTCTTTGGACCAGGAAGTGATCCCCTTCTCCTTGGCACTGCTCTCTCGTATGAGTTCGTCTTGTTCTTAGTCATTACCGTCTGAGTTTCCTTCGCGCTTCATGTACACCTGCAAGTCCTGAGTTCCGCATTTCTGATCAAGTGCTCGACATCCCATTGCAGCGATCCGCATCGGCTGAAGTACCTAAGGCGGACTCATCAACTCGGAGGGCCAAGAGGTTAGTCCGACTCCACGAAGATACCACTCTTGCCAGATCGCTTGTCTTTGTAGAGACACAATTAGGAGTTCATTTCGTTAAGTCCCCTTATCCGTCGATGAGATCATTGCGTTATTTCAGTACTTATGCCGTTGTGTTAATTTCCTTTCAGTAGCTGTATGGGCCCTAACGTCCGGAGTGCATTGTTCAGCAGGATGGATTCAGAAACAGATTTGGCGTCCATTAAATGGTTCGCGGAGTATATGGGCCTAGAGAATTCAGGATTGGTTCCGTCCGTGTCTCCAACAGAGCTCCTACCAACGCGGGAGGCCATGGCGGACTTCCTTGGCGCTAAACGGGGCGCCGGGTACGAGTTTGATAACCATGGGTCTTTGGAGTACGAGGAATACGTGAAAGAACTGCACATGCGCGTGCTACAGTTGAAATGGCCACTGTCGGGTGTCATACCATTCCACTTCGCTCGTGGCCTGGTGGCGGAGGCATTGGGTAATGAGATTGATTGGGCGGAATTTGCTTATATAAAAACACACCCACATCAATCTAATACGAAAATACCACGAGTGCTTCCAGAGTTTCTGACGATTCAGGCGCCACTTCCACGTCTACAGAAGATCATCCCTCCTCCTTCGCAACAGGTGATTTATCTTACGTTTCGCGTTACTACTTTCAGTCTACAAAATTAAATAATGTTTAGTCCTCGCATGGTAGTATAAATCAATTTTAGTTCCGTTTGTATCGCAGGCTCCTGTCATTCACTTGCCGACAGAGCGACGTTCGCCTCGTGCTCCTGCATCTCCTGATGTGCACCCCAGAAACGAAAGGACTCCAGAATGCAAGCAGGGTGCAGGTCCTTCCAGAGCAGTAGATGAAAAAGAAGGAATCCAACCCCGCGCTCGTCTTATCCCGGCGTTGACGATCCCTGCCGTGGAAGCTATGAAAGTGATACGCCCGGCAATGGTTAAGAGCATAGAGACCGAGCGCATGCGATTGAGGGCAGCAGCACATGACGTCAAAGGGGACCTGGAGAGGGCTATAACGCATCTCAATCAGGAACGTGATCACCTTAAATTCATATCGCGTAAGGTGGCTGAGAAGACCGACAAACTTGACCGAGCGGTGGAGGAGCACGCTAAAGCGCACGACATGCTCGTAGCTACGAAGTCGAATGATAACTCTGCTCCGAATTCCACAGGCAAGGAGCTTGGCCCGGGAAAAAATCCTATGATTAAGATCTGTGAAAACATTGTGCGCACCTGTAGTGAGAATGTGGAGAAATCTCATCGATCTCTTTCTCGAATGGAATTCAAGAGAAAACGACAGGCGGTCATCGTTGATAAAGCAAAGGAGGAGGTTCAAGAATCGGAGAAGGCGAAACGCGACAATGCTGCTCAGATTGAAAACGAGACTTTCCAGATGGTAGCACTCTCAGAGTTTGTCAAAGATCTTTGAATTTCTCATGATTGCTACAGTTTCGTGAGCAGGAGACAGATTCAATGGACCTTCTAGCTTCGATGTAGTGAATTCAATCAAGAGTGACTGTTCCCTACTGTGTTAGGACCGAGTGTTATTTGGAACCTGGATCCCCGATCTTGCTACACCGGGTGACATTTAGAAGCTACGGAAACAGTTAGCGCTGAAGGCAAACAGTCGTGGTGATTTGTTTTGTACATGTAGGCACAGCCGTTTTTCCTTACTGTAAATGAAACTGCAATGTGTATACGTCAGATCTGGTATAAGACGATGGAACTTACTGATAACTCTTGCACTTCAAGATATTTCAATGTCGATGATAAGTTGTATGCGTCGTGGACGTTAAATATCGAACCCAATGAAAATGACTCAGAAGCTTTTGCTCCGCGTCCAGTATTGAAGCCCGGTGTCGTGGCGGGTATGCACCCCAAACACTTGTAAGAATCCGTTGCAACGATTTTACTTGCCCACTGATAAATAACGCGGAAATTTCTAACCGCAGTGATCGAGTAATGGATGAACAAAGGGATAATGGTAAGATCTAAGTCTCACAGGTAAAACCCCTCCGCGGTACAAAGTCGATGTTACTGAGCAAAGCAGCGAACTATTATAATCTGGACGCGTGTCAGAAGGGGACAGGTCGAAATTTGTTTGTCTAAATTGGACGGACACAGTGGCCCACTGTATCTGATCTTCGACGCTCCCTCGCACTGTTCACAGTGGGGCCTTTTGGATATTCGCGTCCTCCAATCAGGTCGCTTGGTGGGAATAGAATGAACACCGAGAACACTGGTTTGGTGTTAAGGCCCGGTGTACTTGATGGCGTTTTGCACTAGTGTAAGTGATTCATACAAATAAACATTTTAAACTAATCATGTTTACTTAGAGCATCCCCAATAAGGCCTGAACTCTAAACCTATAAAAGGAAAGATGTGGAAAGACTTGAATTGCGGTTCAGGCCAAGTCTGTATTCAAGCTTGTAAGCCTGTAATTTACAGGTTGAAACCTGGTTTTGGAAGGTTTTTTAAGGCAAACCTGTAAACGGTTTTGGAATGTTTTGCTTCGGAAAGACACACAGGTTTGGGAGAACGACGTTCTCAGGCTTACAGGTTTACAGGCTTACAGGCTTACTGGGGATGCTCTTATCTTTTTTGCACGTATTGTTCTTTTGAACTTATCATGTAGTAAAAGCCACACAATTATATTGCCAAAAAAATACATTTAATACATCTACATGTAAATTGTATGATATACATACATGAATTTAATGTTTATCTACAAAGCATATTAAATTCATATATAGATTTGATTTGGATAAAACATGAATACATATATGTGTATATATATATATATATATATATATATATATATATATATATATATATATATATATATATATATATATATATATATATATTGCATATTTGGTTCATATTGAATTTTCTTGATTCATTTTTTTTACAATTGGAAGTCATGAACTAATCATAGAAAGATTCTAAGTGATGAATTGTGTGAATGTAGCTTTACAATAAATTATTAACCATGAATTTTGATAGCTTAGTGTGCATTGTGCAATTGAGAATTTTGTAAGTTTTCTTGTGCATTGTGTAGTGGTGGTTCTAGAGTATGAGAAGTACAGTTTGTAGTATTGTTCAATGTATCCATATGCCTCCGTTGTCTCAAGAACAAAAGCGCCAAACTTTGATGCAACTTAGAAGCGGTGCTTCTACTAGCAAGTTGCTGCTTCACTAGGTATAAGCCATTTTTTTATAACACATTTGAAGAAGGATGTAGTAGGTGAGATTGAGAGACAAAAAGGAGGGTGTCTTTATGCTTTCTATAGACCAATAGAAGACACGTTGTGTCCCTCTCATCATTGAAGGTGAACTTGGAATTGCATTTGCAATATCAAAACAACTTTGATTTGAAATAAGTAAATTGTTGTTAGACATCATTCTGAAGTGTGTTTTGAGAGAGGCTGGTTTGGATGCAAAAATATAGTACATGAGTAATTTTTAAGCTCCAAACATGTTCTGATATATTGAGGTTTCCTCAAAGGTATGAGAATTGGACCATTGATGATTGAAAACTCGGAAATAGAGACAAAGATAAATAGATTTAATTGAGATGATAAGTCATGGTATTAGATTGAAGATAGAGAAGCATTGAACCTCAACATGTCCATCAAATTTTAAAGCATGATGATGGACTCATGACTTGGGGATGCACAACTGCTTTTGAATTGGATGTTTGGTTTGAAACTGAAGGTTTGATGGACATGCACATGTACAAATTTATTTTGGAAAAAAAATTGTTGTCAACAAAACGAAAGTATAATTTAAATCCAAACAAGTTGGATCTTTCAATAATAATGATTCCTTGCCCACAAGTAAGAATGGTTGGCATTACGTATATTTCAACCATAAAGTTGTTTTGCAAGTTAGCTAAGTGGTCTTGAATTGAGAGGGATTTGCTTTGGAAAATCACGGTGAGTTTGGCTGTTGTTGGAAATGATATGAGGGCAAGAATTTTTGCTTAATGTCCCCTCAAACCTTAAATCTTTAATAGATCTTCCAGTCCGCTTTTTGTTGGCCCACATTATGATGGCTCTAAGGCTCAAGTAGAATGCACGGCAAACAAAAAATTGAACCATTTGTGAGTATGGTTCCCAAACTTTTAAATTTAAAGTTTACTAGTTGTAAATTGAGTTCCAAATTGTGGGAATGACATAAAATTTAATCATATGGGCCATTAACTCCACTTTGTTACCCATGAGACAAAATGAGGTGATGTCATCGACGTAGTGTTACACCAACCCGCAAACAAAGAACATTTTATTATCGAGCAATTTTTACTTCTAATTTAGTAATTGGAAAATAAGACTTTGATGATCTTATTGAAGTCTTAAACCATATTTTCTTAGAGTTATCAAATTTAGTCTTGCAGGTTCTTTGTATAAAAACAAAATGATAATAGCCATGGATATCTTTTTTTTCTTTATTTTTTCAAAAGATAATCTATGTGGAAAAGAATAGATTTAAAAATATTGTTCTATCAATCAAATGCCAAACAATCAATCAATAAAATTATTGCGGGACCGACAATGGTTGTGAATCTTGGACTTGGTTGATTGTCAGAGTCCATGGTTAGCTCCGAGTGGGTTCCTAGTTTAGATCTTGTCAAATTTGTTGATTTGCAATTTGGCACCGCTAATAAAAGTTGGTAAGAAGAAGCCAATTAGCCACCATGTTTCCTTTAAGTGACAATAAGCAGTACAATCTAACATTGTGGATCTCTCCACAATCCCACATTTTCTATCTCAATCCTTTTCTTATATTAGGATTCAAAGTTAATCCTTTGATGTTTTAACAAATTATAATTATTTACAATAGAACAACAGTGTTTAAAGAACACAATTTCATACAACACACATGAGCATATAATAACTAACAAACAACAATAAATGAAATATGTTGTTTTTTTTTGTCTACTTGGGTCTTAGGATTCTATGCATCATTGGATAAATTATGTACTTTGTTAACTAAGTGACCTCTATTATTTTTTGCTACAATCAATTACTATTACCAAAGCAGACATGTAAAAAAAAAATAAAAAATCAATTGTAAATTTGACAAAACAAACCCTACTTGACAAATGTCTAGTTGATAGTTAATTGAATTTTAGATCTTAATAGATTGGATATCTCATTAAAGTAAACAAAGTATATTCAAAAAATAAATAAAAAATCATTTGAACATAAATTCTCAATGGATTGCAAATTTTATAGACATTCATCTAAACAAGTGATGATTATTTGTAAGGGATTGCAAGTTTTATTAATAAATGCATAGCTCATTTCAAAGGCTTAACAAATTAATAATAATAAAATCTAAGTTTAAAGAGGAGACTAGATTTTAGAAACTTGATAAATTAAAATAAGAATGATTATATAGTAGTGGGGGCTTGACAAAAAAATCTCTATTTCAAATAAGCACATTGATTGAGTTGTTTTTACAGGTTTAAATTCTTCAATTTGTTGGTGTTTTTGGAGCCAAAACTCCTAAAAACATATCCTTATTGATAACAACCAATTTATTTCTAAAATTATAAATTACATAGAATTTATGATCGTAGAATCTTGTATCTACTTTGTATATAAAGATGTATATCAAATTGGAGCACAAATTGCACAATCTAGCGCACATAATAGGGGCTTATAAGATTCAAAGTCATTGTAAAAGTTTTTTTTACAGTGCTTGAGCAGTTTACTAAAGTTTTGATGCTTAAAAAGTATACTTGTAAACATGTTTGATTCAATGGGGGTCATCAATTCTTATGAATATGGAAGTTAGGTTTACTTTCACCAACTTTGAGCCCTTTATCATTATATGTTTGGGAAGGGCAAAAATCCTTGTATTAGTCATTGGAGGTGTGTTGCAAATGCCTTAGGTTCTCAAAAACTCTAAAGAAAAAACCAAAAACTTGGCAAAAATCTAAACATGTCTAATTGGAAATTGTAATGATTACCGGAGGTTGAGGGCAGCTTTGGCGCTCTCTTGCCAAATAATTAATTAATTTCAAATTTTAGTGTTCGGCACCTAAAAGTAGTAAATTCATATTTTTGGCAAATTTCTCTTTTAATTTTTAAAAATTCGTCTTAAATCCTTTTTTAATTTTCTACTTAATTTTCTATCATGTACAACTCTCGTGCATTGGATGACAAGATAGATGTGGGTGAAGAGGTGAGAATTTTCTTTGCTTTATGCAAGTGGAGTGGAGTTGTGTCCAATGATGCATATGGGATACGTAAACTTTGAGGTGAAGCACCTAGTTAGTCTTCTTTTTTATAACATGCATAACTTTTGCATAGAGTCTTCAAATTACATAAAATTTGTAGGAGGTGAAATATTAATTGATTCATAAACTCTTCTTTGACTAACAAAATTCAAAAAAAATAATCTTCTATGCACAAATGACCTCCGAAAAACTGTGATGAACGCATTTTTTTTTTTATAAAAATCTTTACAAATCTGCAATGATTTGTCCATATTTTTTGCATAAAGCCTTATTTTAACACAAAACTTGTTGGAGGTGGAAGAAGGATCAATTTCTCAACTTTTGTTAGTTAAAAGTAATTCTATAAAACTTCATCTTTTATGCTTAGTTGGACTCCAAAAATTTGTATACAACACATTTGAAAAGCCTCACTTAGAGTCTTGCTACTTCTTAATCCATATTCTTTGTGAACTAATGTCACATGAGCTTGATTACAAAAGGAGCACGTTCTCTCCTCTTCAATTCACACATGCTTCCACTATAAACAAAATTCTAGTGAGAAGTAAAACTTTTTTACTTTTTGGCAATTTTGAAAAATAATTGAGATTCTATTCAGCAAAAAATGCCAACAATATCCCAAAAAATTTGGCATCTATTTTTGGATTTTTTTTTTCCAAAGCTGCCCTTAACCTCCGGTAATATGTTCTTGTCAATGAGAAGTAAAAAACCGCAAAAAATATTAATTGAAATCAGAGTGAAACTCAAATTTATGCTGAGTGAAACTCAAATTTATGCTAATTATTAAAGTACAAAGTGCAAACAATATAATTTCCTATAATTTTGAAGGGGCACCTTTGAAATAGTCAGTTTTGTGGATGGACTCATTGCCACGTCAAAAAAATAAGGTGATATATATTAACACCAAAC
The DNA here is from genome assembly GCA_014871385.1 of Ceratodon purpureus. NCBI lineage: Eukaryota > Viridiplantae > Streptophyta > Bryopsida > Pseudoditrichales > Ditrichaceae > Ceratodon > Ceratodon purpureus. Next base: position 11,885,234 of record CM026432.1, on the reverse strand, counting down.
AAAATTGAAGGCCTAAGGCTGAATGGACATTTTTTATGGATATAAAATATTTATTGGATGTAAATGGACATACATATGATAATTGCCTATAGGATAAAAAATTTGTGCTCATGAAAACATGTTCTCTACATGAAAATTGTTAATTAGATGAAAAATATCTATAGGATGAATATTGTTAACAATGTGTATGGATGAAAAAGGCATTAGATCCATTGTATTGCAAGTGCCCACTCTTTGAAAATTAGTTTTCTTCCTTTTTTCCTTTGTGAATGAATGGCAACTTGGGTTGAAAATGGGAGATTTTAATTGGTTATTAGCTACCTAGATTTAAGGCAAATTCCTCTAAAATTCATAACTTTTGCATTGTAACTTCAAATGCTTTAAAATTATGCCATTAGAAAACTAGAGCTGAAAACTATCTTTAGTAAAAATATTTAAAAAATAAAAAATTGAAGAGCTTAAAATAGCATGCCCAAAAGTATTGGGACCATAGTGTGGTCTCAAATGACCTTTAGGTGTCAACAAATAGCTTTAGTGGTCAACAAACAGCTTCATGGATTTGACAAATACCTGCTTTGATTTCATGAATCCAGCTGCAGGTTGCTTAAATTCCATGACTCTGTCAAACATGTCAGCTCTTTCAAAAGAAATTATTGCTTTCAAGTACTTGAAAAATGACTGCCTTGATTTCAAGCATGTGGTAGATAGACAAGGAATTGCTATCAAGTCTCTTGCAAATGCATGCCTTGATTTTTAAGGCAAGTGACACAGAGCCGCTCCCACAAAGTAGTACTCTGGCCAAGAGTTGTAGTCATTGCCCCTACCATTGCCCCTATCATGAAGTACTACTCTAGTAAAGAGCTGTATTGATTGCCTTTATTTCAGCTGTCCCCAAGAAGTTGCTATCAAAAACAACCTCTCCGGTAAATAATTACATTGAATATATGCCCTCATTAAAAGCTGGCGACTGATAATTACTTTCACAAACTGCCACTTTGGCAAAGAGCTGTATTGATTGGCTTGATTTTAGGGCTATTGTCAAAGAGGTGCTTTGAGAAACAACTGCATTGATTTCACGTATCTAACAAATAGTAATTCAAAGATTTTTTTAAAGATTTAATATGAAAAAAAAGAGGAAAATTTGGCTAAATTGATTTTCACAAATTCAATTGACATAAAAAGTTGTAAACTTAGAATAATAAGACTATAACGTTGGTTGAGTTAATTTAAACCCGTAAAGGTCTTTGAGACCATAGTGTGGTCATAGCACTTCTAGGTAGGTTAAATTCTAAGGTCCTAAAATTAAAGTATCTTCTAAAATTTTTACTACACGTACCTTTCAACAATAGCTTTCAAATTGGCACAATTTTTAAAGCTTTTGGAGTTACGATGCAAGAATTATGGATTTTAGAAAAATTTCCTTTAAATTTGGGGAATTACTAACCAATCAGAATCTCCTATTATTTGTCCAAGTTGCTCTTCATTAATAAGATTAGAAAGTGACAAGACTAAATTTCAAAGGATGGGCATGCCGCACTTGCAAAATAATAGGTCCAATATTTTTTCATCCATACACGTTGATGATTTTCATCCGATAGACATTTTTCATCTAAAACCATTTCTATCTAGTGGTGTAGTCTTCATTTCTGAATCTTTTTTCATCCAAATGACAATTATCATCTATAATTTAGTTCTCATCCAAAATACTTTTTCCATCCATAGAAAATATTACATCCAATCTTCATTTTTCATCCAAACCTAACTTATGTCATCCAGTTTGTATAACGTGGTAGGGGTCCATCTCCACGATCCACTATTTCCAAAACTGCCCTTCAAAATTACAAAGAAATATACCATTTGCACTTCAAAATATTCTAGAAATTTGAGTTTTTCTCTAATTGGATTGAAATATATTTTAGTTCTTTCTCTCATTTACTTTAACATATAATTTATCTTTTGGATTTTCAATTGAATATATTAAGATTATCCTTTTAATAGATTTAAATTTGGAGCATGTATGGCATTTTAATTTTTAGCACAGTTCCTTTCACAAAATCAAGGATTTTTTTCCTTCTCAAGCCCATATGGGGCTCAAATTTGGTGAGTGTATACCCAACTTCTACACATATACAAATTGATGACCCTCTACGAATCAATTTTTTTGCAATGTATACTTTTTGGGCATCAAAACTTAGGTATACTACTTAGGTGTCAAAAAAAACTTTTACAATGAGTTCAAACTTTATAATCTTGCAATCTGTATGGTGGAATGAGCTCAAATATGATATTCACCTTTTTGGACAAGATAGGTACACAAGGTCCTATGGTTACACATTCCATTTGATGTCTAATTTCAAGAATCCATAGATTGCAATAAGTTTTTTGCATTTTTGACCCCAAAAACACCGAAAACACCAAAAACCTTTAGGAATTAAAGATGAGACAGAAAAAATCAAATAATTTCAATAACAATATAAAAAATTGGATAAGTTGATTTCAAAAAGACTTTGTGTTAATTCATCAAATTAATTTTATGTAAAAAGTCCTTGTTGGTTTATATAATTATCATTTAGTGTTTGGTTTTTAAATGAATTTTTTGGGTAAATTTTAATTATAGTCTAATTTTTAAAGTAGGGGTCTCATCCTAATTCAACATTAATGTATTACCAATAAAATTATCAATCGCCAACTTTATATAGCCAACCTTACTATTCTTGTAAATAGCCTCGAGGTCATCCATCCATTTTCCTACTAAGGTCAAGGTACCCATAGCCAACCAGGTACCCAAAACCAACCTATAGACTATGACAGGGTTCAATCTGTGGCCAATTGTGTACTCTGTCAGTTTTGTGTTTCCGCAGCTTTGATTAATAAAAATGAACATGGTTACATGTTGGTTTCCTCCCGGAATAAGGAAGCGGCTTCGTTTAATTGAAGACAAAGTGATTGAATTGGAAGGTGGATCGGATGTCGTAGAATCAATCACGAGGTTGTTAACTTTGTCTACAGTTGTTGCACGGGTAAATGCGAGGCACTGCGATCCTATCATCCACTTCAGTAACTCTATCATGTTGACTTTGGAGTAGTATATTTCCGCAACTGCTCATGTGCAAGAGCCGAAAGCAACCGCAGCAAGGCAGAAAGAGATAGCACAGCAAGAAAAAGAGGAATGGAGGAAACGTAAGGAGATTCAATGTGATGACGAGCGGAATGCGAAAGAGGCCCGAGTTGCGGAGTTGGCGGAGGCGCTTGCCCTGAAGCAGGAAGAGTGCGAGGAAGCCAGGGCCGCGTGAAAACCCAAGGCCGGGGTGGTTGCTCATGCACGAACACTCAAGGCCGCCATGAGAGACCATACGCAGCGCCTCAAAGCTTAGTGCGCCATGCATGTGGCAAATGACCGGGATCCTAGGGAGGCGGAGGAGGCTTGCAGAGTCTTTGTATTGCTTGCGAGGGCAATAGAGAGGCTACAAAGGCACCAAATCCATGCAAAGAACTTGAGGAGACTCAGTCTTCTTTCAACCGAGCCTCTCTACAACGGTGAATTTTTCAAGGCCAACACCCCCTTAGCTGTAGCTTCTTTGACTGTCCATACACCGCACCTGATTGCTCCGACTGTCCATTCATCGCACATGATTGCCCTCACTGTCCATTTACTACACCTGCCATCTACATTAGAAGAAATGTGGGGTCTACAGAATGCCTTTGAAAGACAGCCCGAGGTAGGTGAACTTGCTGCCCACGCATGCTTCTCTAAGTAGTTCCATTTGTGGATATCATGCCCGCTAACAGCGTCAGAAGCTATACTGTTGACAGCGTCATTACTGCTAGTACTGTTTACTGCGCTAGCAGTAGTGGCACACGCCGTCGTTGGTAGCGATTGACTGGACCCACAAAATTTACTATTGACAACATGTAGCACTATTGGTGTCAGCAAGATAAAGTGTACGGGTTTTACCAAAATTTTACGCACACGGGAAACCCAAAGGCCTTTTAAAGACCCCAGATTTCCGCTAATGCCAACTCGTAGTACCTTGCGGATTTTACAACTGACCTTTTGTTTCCGGAATTTGTTACCCATGTAACCTCTACAATGCACCCCCCGCCCCTGCATGCGCCCTAGCACCATTGCATCCCTCATTTCCGCCAATTGCCGCACCCTCCACATTTGCAGCTTCCCCCCTAAGGGAAGACATCCTTTCACCGCTAATATTGCATTTGAAAATGACTGTATGCGTTGTCGACTAGAAAGAGGTTTGCTTACGGAAATCACTGGGATTATGGTTGCAGCTGAAATTGACTGAGGGAGTAAGGATTCTTGCTCAATGTCCCCTTCGTCCTTGAATATTCAATAGGTCTTGAATCAGGTCCCCGTTGGCCTATCATGTTATGGCTCTAGGGGTTCAAGGGTCAAGGAGGGGATAAGAAACAACGGGATACGGGACGGGTAAAACGGACGGCAAACCGCGAGCTGAACCGTCCGTGAATATGGATCCTGAACTTTCAAATTCACAGTCTACTGGTCATCAACTCAGTCTCACTGTGAAAACGACATAAGATTCAACCATGTCGGCCATTAATCCCACTTTGTTGCCCACAACAATCAATGATGTAAAGCTATGATTGTAACCTCAGGCTAAACCCGCAACAAGGTTTACAAAGCCAAAAATGACAACACAAAATGAGGTGAAATCACAGATCCAGTGTCTGAATCCAAGACCACATCTGCAACAAAATTTACAATGTAAAATTTACAACGAGCCTCCAAATCAGGCTAGGAATAACAAAGCCATATGCCCACAACATAGGATAAGTTCTCGCAATGTAAGTCTTCACTTGACTCTTCAAATCTTCAAGTCTTCAAATCTTAAATTCTCCTATTCGGACTACCTCTGAACTAGCAGTACTAAAACAGTCACCAAAAACGTTCTAGAGCTCTACTTTAGATAAATGATATTTTTTCTGAAAGCTAAGACAGTTTACTACAATGTGTCAAATTTTCATTTAAAACAAAGTTACTTTCCATAAGATATGAGCTTTCAAACTTTCCTATCAAAATCTTGAGCGGCAGTGTATACTACTCCATCTATTTGCTCATAACTCAAGATTTACGGATGCTATCTATAAGTATGATAACTTTATGGCAAGCTTACAATAACCCCTAAACGACCACGGCCACCAAAATGGCTTTTTTCTATTTCGGGCAGCTTAGATGAAGGGGTTTAAATTAATATTTTTGCCTAAGATTTTTACTGGAGACTCATTATACTGCAAAGTGTATGTGGTAAAATTTGCAAAGCCAAATTCCAATTTTAATACCTTCATCTAGAAATCCTAGGTTTAAAGTTTTGGGCGGGCACTTTGAAATTAGGTTTTTTTTAAAAAAAAATTCTTGAAACATGTTCATAACCAAAGCACTACTCAAATTCCAAAGAGACCCCTATGAAAAAGTTTACCATTTTTACAAGGGCAGCCTCCAAAAATTACGATAACAAGCTTTAAAATTTTTGAATAAATTCTTTCAAAATTTACGAAAATTTGAGATTTTGGAATTTTTCAATAATTAATTTTTGCCAAAAATCACAAACCATAGAGGGATCTTACCACCGTTTAGATTTTTCTAAAACCAAATATATGTAACGTCATGCATGTTTTACTATACCGTTGTTTTCAGATCTGCTTTTAGAAAATGATTTTTATGAAGGTATAAAAAGATGAATGAGTCTCTCAAATTTTTCATGGAGGTACCCAATTTAATTAGCTACATGGAAAAAAATATTACCATGATGTTTGATGTAAAAATCTTCAAATCCTCCTTTGCACCATGAAGGCAATGCCTCTTGAGCAAGGCCTAAAAAAACTTTTGAACAAACTTTGGATGTTATGATCATGCAAATGATAAACATCCAACGGTTAATTTTTTGGAAGGTAACTTGAATTAGGCCTTTGTAGAGGATCTTACGGTTGAAAGTTTTAAATAAATAAACAAATTTGGTACATACTCCCGGGAGTGCATAGAGGTAGAAAATCGCAGTTTTGAGGTTTTAGAGCTCCAAAAATACCATGGATTTTCAGGGGATAAGGTCTACACTCCCTTGGAATTTCACTTTGCTTCAATAAAAATTGCAACTATAGGAGAAGTACAAAATCTCTGTTCCTCACTTTGAGTAACAACAGACTACTCCTCACTCAAATGCTCACAAAATACTCATAAAACCTTCAAATTAAGTGAAATCAACACCAAAAAAAGCGTATCTTCATCACGTTTAACCTCACCAGTCTTTGTATTCAAAATCTTCTCACACAATACACAAAGTCCGATTCAAATCTCGGCTTTCTTTACTTTAGCACACCTTACAAAACCAAAACCACGATAAGGAGAGATGAGGATTCCCTCCCCATATCCTTCCAAACCCGGCCACCTTAGCGCGTGCCTCGCTGATGAGGGCATCTTTCAAGCCACAGACTCCCCCAAATTCTATCTTATCATCAATCTAAGTCATCTTTGGGCCGACAAACCTCAAAGTCAACTATATAGAAGTAAAGCAAGTAACTAGCTTTCATCCAATTCCAGATAAAATCAATTGGTGGAAATAAAACTTAATACTAAGGCTAAAAATAAGCCAAAGCAAATACTAAAATTCCAATAAAAGGAAGAATCTACTTCAAACAACCACAAACTCCACAATATGCAGAATAATAGTAGCGATGAAGCTTGCTCTCCATTCCCTGGTCAGGAAATTGAGCTGTTCTTGAAGCCAAAAGCGATGGCCAACTTCACTAGAAATGCGGCTCACCATTTGTCCTTCATTGTTGTTCTCAAAACAACCCTCAAACACCATTTGACGGCTCCCGGAAACTGTAGGGTCAGATTCCAAAATGATAACCAAGCCTTGTTATTCAATTGCAAGACTAGAAGTGTAAACTGTGGGATACATGGCTCTGTTCGTGGTTGCACACAATGCTCAGAAGGCCCTGCCTCATCTCGCAAACTACATCTTGAAGAAGACGGTTGACTTGGATCAACCGGTAATTGAGATAAGGACAATTGCGAATCGTCAGGATCTTATGTATTCATCACCACAAATACTAAATTCAAATCCAAACTACTCAGAGTGAGCTAAGAGAAGCAAAGTTATTTGGTTACCTTTATTCTAAAGCTAATAGCTTCCTTGAGAAGCTTGCTTCCACTCTAACACTTCAGTAAAATAATAATGACTATCTTTATAGTAAAACAAAGACTAATAGCCAAAAGCATCTTTTTATTTTTCAAAAGATAACCTAGGTGAGAAAGAATAGACTTAGGAGTATTGCTCCGTCAGTCGAAAGCCAAGCGATTAATCAACAGTGGTATAAAACCGCTAAGGGACTAACAATTCTTGCCAAGTTGTAAATTTGGTTGGTTATCATAGTCCCTAGATAGCTGCCAACCGGTTCTGGATTTGAATCCCGTCGGATCTGTTGATTCGGTCTGAGCAGCTGCAACTTGGCACCACTAGCAAAAGCAGGAAATAAGCAGCCAACCAACCATCCTATTCCCGTGAGCTAAGTGACATGGTGCAATACAAACCAAGACCGTGGATCTCTTTACGACCCCCATCCTTTTTTATCTCCATCCAACTTTTGAATTAGGACTTCAAAGTTGATCTCTTGATGTTTTTACATGGTATATGTATTTACAACACGACAGCGTTACCAATGACCATTGGATATGGGCCTCATTTTTCTCACAAATTGGATCAAATTTTTAGTGGATTGGGTGCATGATAGCAATTTCTTGTCTTAGAAATAGTCGACCTCAACTCCCTAAAGCATCAACTCAACAGTTTTGGTATGATTTTGGGTTCAGTCAGGCTTCTTATGAGTCAAATTTTACCGGATGTGGTTGTAACTTTGGCACAGCATAGGAAATTGTCATATCTTTCTAAGAAGACCAAATTTTACTTTCATTGGGCTTGTAGTTAAGAAATAATTTGTGTTTAAAGATCAAAATTCAATTTAGGGCAGCTCGGGCAGGTTTGGAGTGGTGTACCAAATCTGTGACACTCTACAGTGACTTCCGAATGATCCTTTCTGAAATCGTTTCACAATTTTTTTTAAAACTTGATTTTGAAAAATCCATCCGTAGGATCTTCTTCGCAGCCATTCAATTAGTCTACATTCCAAGTTTTGTAAAGTTTGACCGTAATGATCTTGAGATATATTCAGTCAAAGTACCAAGTTTTATAAAAACTTTCAAACAGCTTCGTCACCCATTTTTCCTTCACCATTTTCTTACAATATATGCTGTAAAATTTATATCTATTTTGGATTTATTTATTCTTTGGATTTCTTTCCTCTAAAATTTCTTTTCCATACAAATGCATGTATACACCGTTCGGATTTCAAAAACAAAATGATCTTCTTAGGCATTTGTAGTGTGGAAAAAGAGCCAATGTATATGCATTTCATTTGACTCCCATCACTGGAAATGTGGTTTTCCAATGCTTTTGAGTGTTGTATTGTCTTCAATGTTTTTGAGCATATTCCCAACTCACTTTAGAATCCAAAACTGAAGAGCCTCTAACCACTTGATCTCAAAAAATTGGCTGTTTCACTCTCCGAGGGGTGGCTGTCCCTACTGGGCAGTACCAAAAAAAACTTTTCTCTCAAGTTCAAACCTCACAATTTTCCAAACGGCGAGGAGTTACAATCTAAAATTTTGTTTATACATACATGTAAAAGTTAGGTACTAGATCCTACTGTTAGATTCTTTAGAATACGTTTGAATTTGTATAATTTTGCCTTGAACTAAAACAGGGCAGAATTGAGGCAGAATTTGGGATTTTATGGCCAAATGCTTTAGGGGTTAAGTGAAGTGATGGTTGGCATGAGAGCACTACATTAATCGAATAGTAGTAGAATTTGTTAGCCATTTTGAAAATATTAGTGGTTGGAAGTTAGTTTTTCCGTGGTCGGTTTTAAGTGGTCCTACATATTGTTATATGTATCACAAAAAAATAGCTTTCAAGATTCATAGTAAATTAAATATTGAGGCAAAGATGAAATTAAAAGTTGCATTCCTAATAAAACCTATTCCTTCTTCAAAGAAAAATCTTCCTCAATTTATACACCTCCAATCTTAGTGGGAAATCCGTTACCTGATTGGTTTTAGGTGCCTCAACTTTAGTAAGATGTAAAAATTCTAAATGATATAAGTACTTCTATTACAAATTTGAAATGAATGGTGAATAGTATGTTGTATAAAAATAAAATTTCATATGTTATTGTATCACAATGTAACTATACAAATATTTCCTAAATTTTGTTTTTAAATGTATTTTATAGTGTGTCTTCTGTAACGTTAAAGAATTTATGACTTAAATTCTATCATTTAAATCCATATCACTAAATCACACATTTTAGTCATTAAAATGTCATAAAATATATCTCAAATTTAGAAATCTCGAAATTATCTGAAAATATATTGTAAATCACTCGTCCTATATTATTAATAGTGTCGCTTGTAAACATAAATGGAATTTTTTCACACTACAAGCTTCAATGAGCACTCTCATACAAGGGCCACACTAGACCAACCAACACACTTTAGTCAACCAACTTCAACCAATTTGGTTGATGTTGGCTAAATGCAATACTACTTGCCTCCTTGTAGTCACTCTAGCTCAATGCTATTTTTTTACATATGAGCTCGGAGCCACGATGGCCACAAGCCAAGTCTCTTTGTTTCTCCCCAACGAGTGGCTCGGATGCCAGGCTCGGTTAGGTCCATTTTTCTGGTCGTCCCCAATTTGGCATCCGAGGGTCTAGACTCTATTTTTGGTTTTTTTTTGTGCTAAATTTGGAGTTGCAAGCCCTGAATTATTCTATGAAAATATTCTTGAGATCAAGAAGGTCTACACTCAAACATAATAACAAGGGCAAAGATTTGCCCTATTCCCACCTCCTCCAAAGTTGGATTCTGAGCCACGCTCAATGAGGGGATTAAGACAGTTCCCCACAACCAATTCATATATCGCCTAGGATGAGATAGAAATCCAATTTTGTCCAAAAACAACATATGACCTATTATTTTTTACATATTTCAATCAACTCTCATCAATTTTTGGATGAAAGCCGGGGTTACAAAATTCAAAATTTGCACAAATAGAAGCAGAAATTGGAATTTTGAAAATCAGAAAAAGCCATCTAACTCCATATAGCCAGAAAAAGTTCCACTGCTTCAGCCGCTCCAGGCAACTCATAAACCTCCCAAAAATTCCAACAGGATACATTCCGGTTGATGTTTTTGGCCTGGCTGATCAGGTGTGGCCCCTGCAACAGCCACTGTAACCGTAACTAAGGTAGGCTGCGCACTGTAGTCTGCACCTTCCTCCACACGACTCCGCAGGATCACCCACTCCTTCCCAAAACACACCACCAATTCAACGTAGACACAATTCGACTCCCTCACAACTTAACTTGGATCAGGTTCATCAGCTTAATGGATCACTGGTCCTGAAAACACATAGGATCGGTTTGAAAATCGACCTGTTCGATCACTAGGTCCTGAACGTCACAAATATGATCGAGTTGTTAATCATCATCTAGAACTGCAACTCTGATCGACAGTGTCACTGATCTAGCAACTAAGGGGTCCTTGCTTGGGTCGAGATGGTGGTGGTTGCTAGTTCAGGATGGGGACTGGAGCGGATCATCGATCATGTGGGACTGATCACAGTTCTTGCGGGGATTGTTGTGGGGTACTTTGTGTGGGCTGCGGTGGATCAGTGGGTGCTGCACCGGGGGAGGAAAGGTCCCGTGCACTGGCCCATTCTAGGTGAACACTGTTGCGAATCCATGTCGATGATGCTAGGTTGATTCTTGGTGACCTCTTGGAAGTTGATGAGTTTGCAAGGAGCTTGTAGCTGGTGGAGTTTTATGGAATAGATGTGGTGGTGCAGGAGCGACAGTGGAAGTGCTGCGGAATTACGACCACCTGAACGACTGGTGTGTGCCATATTTCCTTAGAGATGGCCTTACTTTTCCTTGCGGGTTGGCTGATGTCAAGTATACCTTCACGGCTGACCCTGCCAATGTGGAGCATATCCTCAAGACTAGCTTCGACAATTACCCGAAGGTGTGTCGAGTTTGGATTGTTCTGAATTTGAGTCGAAGCTGGGAATTGACCCAGCTATGGGGTTGGAGAATTTTTGAATTTTTAGTGAAGTTTCGAATTGGATGACTTTGTCTGGAATGGTACTGTTTCTGAGTTGGCTGGATTTGGGAATGGGTTGCGATGTTGTGCTCATGCAGGGGGAGCTTTTTCACAAGACGTTCGAGATTTTCTTCGGAGATGGGATCTTCAACGTGGACGGTGAGTTGTGGAAGCGGCAGCGTAGGTTGGCGAGCCATGAATTCTCTTCCACGAAGCTGCGGGACTTTAGTTCGGTGGTGTACCGAGATTACTCCTTGAGGATGGCGAGCATACTCAGCGACGCTTCTGCGACGCAACGGGTTTTGGATATGCAGGTCAGCTCTTGTAATCCTTGCGTAAATTTAACTTGATTTCTTGGATCTAGATATTATTCTTTTTGGGCAAACTCTGGTTTAGGGTTTCTTGCAAAATGTGGTGAAATACGGGGAATTGGATGTGTAGAAATTCTCTCAGTTTCTGAATCTGTCGATGCTTATAAACATTCAGGACCTCTTCTTGAGGTTTACCATGGACTCGATCTTCAAAGTTACATTCGGTTACGAAATTGGTACACTGAAACCTGAGCTCCCTGACATCCCTTTTGCCGATGCCTTCGCCCTCACGAATGAGATCGCGTCCAGCAGATTCATGAATCCATTCTGGAAGCTGCAGCGAGTGCTAAATGTCGGATCAGAGGCAACTATTGCCAAGAGTGCAAAAGTAGTGGATGACTTCATTTACGACGTGATGAAGGCGAGAAATGCAGAGAATCTGCAAAATTCCGTGAGTGCATTTTCTTTCACCCTAACCGGTAAATGTGGCTCAGACAGACTTGACAAGTATGTTTTTCAAAAGGTTGTGGGAGTGATGAGGAGTGTAGCATTTCGTTTGCCATCTTATCGTTCTGACCTAGAACGCTTTCTCTCCAAGCAGGGGCAGCGCGACCTCTTCACCAGATTCAAGCTTTTGAACGAAGGAGGGAAGGAGCTCACAGACAAGACCCTCCGTGACACATTGTTGAATTTCTTGATTGCTGGTAGAGATAGTAGTGGCCTCACCATGTCATGGTTTATATACATGATGACGCTTCACCCGCACATCGAGCAGAAGCTATTTGAGGAGCTACGTGATCTCGACACTGAAAATGTAGTGAATGGCGACATGAGCAGCAAAGAGTTGCCACAAACTGGAGGAGATGACTACTTTCATGAAAGAGTTGAGAGATTTTCTGAGCTGCTCACTTTTGATGCCCTACTGAACCTCCAGTACTTGCATGCGTGCATCCTGGAGACTCTAAGGCTTTACCCTGTAGTGCCGCTGGTAATTCTTCCTCCTCCTCGAGACTCCTGGCTTTCGCAGAAATTTTGGCAACATTTCAAATTCTTTGATGCCTTGGATATGATGAGAAATGCCAGGATTCTCACAGAAAACTTTCTGAGAACTGCATTTTCAGGTTGATGAAACAAGATTTTTGCAGCTTGTGTTTGTGGCTTTGTGACCCAGAATATTATAATTAAGGTGGAGACTTTTTTTCATGCCGACATACATCACAAAGTTCAACAGTTGAGGAAAAGGGCTAATCAGTCAAGAATTGTGTGATAATTTACGTGCAGAATCCGAAGAGTGTCGCAGCTGATGACACACTTCCTGATGGAACCGAAGTGAAGAAAGGTGAATTTGTAATGTATGCAGCTTATGCAATGGGACGAATGCCATCCTTATGGGGCCCGGATGCAACTGAGTTCAAGCCAGAAAGATGGCTTGTGGATGGAGGTGTCCAGCCTGAATCCCCCTTCAAATTCGTGACATTCCAAGTAATTAAGCACATCCAAGACTCTTCGCATTCTTTCTTTGAATTCTTTCTTGGCTATCTCTTGTGACATTATCATCTCGGGACCAAAACATGAGCCTGTGCAGAACAGGAGGCCATATCATTGAGATAAGACCTCTTCACCAGTTACTGGCAGGAAATTAGCAGTGTTAGTCTGAAACGACTACCATTGCAATGCTTACAGACTTCGTTAGAATTTGATTGAGTGCCAAGACTGAAGTACTGATGCGTTAATTTTTGGGCTCTTTTAACTTGTTGGCGCTGCAAATCTGTGTCAACAATAGGAGTAGGTGATTTCTGTGCAATACTCTAGCTTGCAAGAGTGACGTAATTACTGCCAAGATTGCTCCGGTTTCTTCAAACTCTGTACTAAACTTGGGCTAACCCATTCTACCTTCCTCGAATTTCGCAGGCTGGACCTCGGATTTGCATCGGCAAGGACTCAGCCATGTTGCAGCTGCGCATAGTATTAGCCACTCTGTGCAGGTTCTTCACATTCCAGGTGGTGCCGGGCATTGATGTGAAATACAGGCAGATGTCTACCTTGTTGCTGGCCCATCCCGGTTTACCTGTCACTGTAGCCAAACGAAGTTTGGATTGATGATCAACATAGATTGAGATTGTTGGTCGTGAGTAATATGGTTTGGGAGAAATCATGTCAGTCTTAGAACATCCATGTATATCTTCTATATATATTTTCAATACGTTTAGTAGCATTTGCACTGGTGGCTAGCACATCCTTTACGCTCTGCACTGTGTTTTTGCCCAAGCTGGGCTTTGCTTCCTGTTGCAACAAGCTTTGACGGGATCCGGTTGGCCTCCATGAAGAACCAAGCCTCATAGTCTCTCTGGCCCATAGGCTACCAGTGATCTGTTGTATAGAATGTTCATGTTGTTAGCTTTCCTAATTTCACAAATTTTATATCACCAACGATCATGAAGGTGATAATACAAAATCATCATTCAGCTCAAATGAGCTCCATAATTACACCGAATTGGCTTCCGAGCCGATTGAGATGTTCGGACGCTGTTGCTTAACATTTTGTTTTGTTCATCTGGGTAGCTTCTGGTGAAGTCTTCGCGTAACATTTCTTGAGTTTAGTGAAACACTGGTGAAACAATTCAAAGCAATAATTATTGCAGATGATCAGGATGTTTGCAGCTGACGCACAATCGAAAGCCAAATCCTCCACCGAATCACCAATATGGTCATGAAGATTTTACTTGTTTGAATAGTCGGTATTGTAAGCATGGAAGAGGCCACTAATCATCGTTGCCGACTCTGGCGTGAAGAGGGCATCAAAGTTCAATTGGTAGGCATTCTTGCATTTGGTTCCACACAATTTTCCTCATATACCAGCAGTGTGGAAACTCACAAGCTGTAATTGAACCGACTTCTCGTTACCTGCGAAAATTATCTGTTTAATTTCCACATAGTTGCTCATGCCATTAATTTGCAGGCCGATGAAAGATTATACAGTGGCATTTATGTTTTCCATGTTGTGATGGTGAGATAGTTTAATGTAGTCTGGAGATCAGTATGTGCAATTGAAGAACGGCTATGCTCATTTTAGGAATCAAGTGCTTGATACTGATCGACTGTTTTGTTCTTGAGAATCTATCAAGATGTAATGATTAAATATTATATTTTCAAAGCTTGATTTAAATGTTTGCTTAGACATTTCAACTCAATAAGATGCTCAAGTATCTCCGAATCAACCTGTTCAGTACTCACGCGTCAATAGATGCGTTGAGACTGTTTTCAATATTCAAATATCTTTAAAAATTGAAAGACAACCCTTGATACAGTAGTGGGAATCCAAGGTCGTCATTGAATATTGAAAGCAGGTGGGGCCAGAAATGATTCTCGGCAACAAGGTTTGAACAGAAGATCTGGACAATGGACATGCAAAAGTCTGGGCATGCATTGGGTTTCCAATCCTTGCTTTCTAACAAAGTGAGTTACGTAAGAGGTACAGTTAAGTCAAGATTCTTGCAGGTGCTTTTGAAATACACATTGACACCAGTCTCTCTGTCAAGTTCACAGCAAGTTAACTGCACTATTTTAAGTCCTCAAGATCCAAGACCCCAATGCAGATGGCACCACAATGCAATCCACCAGTTTACACATGAGCTAAACCATAGACGTGTACTGTTTGACTACTTTGAGATCTCGGCAGTTAAACCCAAACTTCACCTCATCTTCGAACTCTTGACAGCTAGCTGAGAAAATTCGATCAAGCTGGGCAGGAATATTCTCAAATAGAAAGTCTGGAATATCACTGGCAGAAAAGTATATCCAACAATGTATCAAGGTACGGGCACCTATTGTAATTCTCAAAATATGAGGTACTTTCACATGGCATTGAGGAGAATATGCCCAATTGAATTCAATTCCTCATCCTTCCGGGTCATTGTCTGACTAATTTCCTACAGTTAAAGGCTCAAACATCACAAGTGTTGTGATGAGCTTCATATGATCTCGGTTATACAACCCAAATCAGTGACTAACCTTGTATAGTCTCCGTAACTGGAGCGGATCTGTTAGGAAGAGAGCCTAACGATAACCCTTCTACATATGCACAGAGATAGACTAATTCGAAACTTCAAAAAATGATTCTGAAGACGAAGTGAAAGCTCTGCTGTGTTGCTTTCAGGATCTCGGCTCAGGTGAATAGCATCGTGAATTGAGCCTTTATCCTAAAAGGTAAAACCCTAAAACCCACCCTCTCAAGGTGTCTTATATCTGCAGTCATTTGTGAACCATGTCTTACTCATCTAAGTCCGTCTCTTTAAGCACTTCTTGAGCTCTTTTCTGCTCAATCAGTCCTTTCTTTGTATCCTGCTTAGCGGCAGCCAGTTTAGAGCGTCTTGCAGATAAGTGCTGTAAGCCCAACGGGTCAGAAGTATCTCTGCGAATTTTGTGCGTCATGAATGACGAAAGAGCCGAATGAGTATACCCGTATTTCTCAAGCACCTGGTTATCCGCAAAATTGAAAGCTCGCTCCATTTGTATGAAGCACTCGTCATTCTCTCCATCTTCACTTTCCCCGACCTTGCAGGGTTTGCATCCCACGAAGTGTGTCACAAAAGGCCAACGCTCATCACCATATCCAGGGTGGTTCTTCGCCATCAGTTCCTCGTAGTTATACACCACGTATTTCCAGTATCCGTGCAAGAAAAACTCCCACTCAAGGTGTGTATACTCCTTCCATTTGGGATCACCGTACAGGATTAGGTAAACAAGGGCAGATTGGTCATCAGCCTCGAAGGCCGGTCGATCAACTAGCTTCTCCGTGAACAACTTGCCTGCAGATACACAGAAGCTAAGTGAGAACCAGGACCGCTAAACGTAGAAATGAAATGAAATAGACACATTAATAAGGTGATATCTCGGCAGGCAAAAGGACGGATAATTTGACTTCCTAATGTTCATGCCACCAAAACTTTGGCAGAAAACTCCACAAAATTCTACAGACATTCCTAAAAGCAGTGTTCGATCTGGAAGACCGATGCCGTTGCCAGACAAGAAAAAACAACATAGCAGGTACTAATTAGTACCTGATGTCAAGCTCTCACTGATGTTCAATCTCTACTATGTAGAACTGAAACATGACGAATTAATAATACCGTGTCGAGAACTAATCACGGCTTCAAAAATTAGACCGGTAATGTGCTTGATGTTTTCGGTTGGCCCCAAAAATCATTGAGGCTAAGCACGACATTGTCAAGCATATCGACATTGTCAAGGTAGTCGACAGAGTCCACTTCCAAACAACTGAGAAGGAGCGAAAGTAAACGTGGGATGTTGTTAGATTCAGTACCTGCTTCAACCCTAGCGGATCCTTCAGGACCGAAAGGGGCCAACGCGTCGAGCAAATCCAAAGACCACTGACAGTTCCGAATGAGGAAACTCCCGGTGTTCAGACCAATCCAACGATGCTGCTCATACAGCAGATTATGGAACCCGTGCACGATCAAGTTGCTCTTCCCGTACTTCTCCATAGGCATCTCGAAGGTCATGTCCGTGAAGATAGCGTCGCTGTCCATCCACCACACCCACTCCACGTCGGGGTGGTTCAGCATGACCTTTCTCAGCAACGGGAGCTTCGCCCAAAACGAACTCATCTCCTTCTCGAACGTCGCCATGTTGTAGAAGAATTCGAGCCCGTGAAGCCGAGCGTAGTCAATTCTATTCTTCAGAAACTTCAGATGGTAGAAGTCCCCCATCGGATTCGCACAAGGCCCAGGCTGCGACCCGGACACCAACAGCGTCTTCGCCTTCCCGCTCACCGTCACATTCCTGCCAGGATTAAGCCCATTCCACGCCTCCCGCTGCGAATCCCAGTCACTAATCTTCGGCCCAAGCCTATACGGCGTACTCGGGTCCCACTTCTCCTCCTCCACAAACTTACTCGCCGTCACCTCATCAGCCACCGCCTCCTCCACCTGCGCCAGCACACGCGCCCTCTGCGACCTGATTATCTCCTTCCGCAGCTCCGCCTGGTAACTCACCTGCGGCGCACTCTCCCCAAACATTCCCCCCGGACCCAACGTCCCGCGCAGCACCAGTATGGTTATAAACCCACACAGAATCGTAATCTTAAACGTATTCATCGTCTTCATCACCTTCCGCCCCTTCGGCGTCGCCAAAAACCGGTTCGGATGATACGAATGCAGCGTCGCCTTCATCTCCTCCCGCGTCAGGTGCCGAAACACCCCCCCTTCCATCATCTCCCCAAAATCCAACTCCAACCCACCACCTTCTCAACCGATCCCCCAAAGTCTCCACCGTCAAATCTCCATACTCCACCACAATGCAGCTCACTTCTGAATTCCAAACCCAATCTACTCACATCTAGAACCTAGAAAACTACGCACCTCACCATCATGGACTAGTACGAAACAATGCGCTTCAAACTGGGCCCCAATTCAAACAATGTACTCAACGCTCTAGGAGCTAGAAAACTATGATTCAACCCACCCCAAACCTACACACCTCAACTGCTGATCATAGGCTGCGACTCCCAACCCATGGAGACCCACCTCGGAAATCACAAAATCACAGCAACACGACGACGTTTGCATGCAAACTGACGAAGACTAAGAATAGTGAGGAATCACTGTTGCTCCGGAAAGCTCTCGGATGGGTCGATTGTTTGTTTGATGGTTTTGTGAGCTCAACTGAGTCCTATGAACGCTCTGCAATGAAAGCTCTACGAGACGAGTGTGTTCCCCGCCATGGCTGATTATTGGAGGTGGAGGTACAGCGCCATAGCTGGAGTTCGACTGCGACGGAATGACTCTCCTTCTCTGTGTAAGATAATAATGCAGCCGCGGGGTGGCAGAGATGCAGGGCCGGCCGGCTCTCATATGGACGGCACCAATTATCTACATGTTTCCTAGATTATGTGATCGTGGATGTACGCTAGTGGTAGAAGATTGGGTGAAGGTGTCGACGGTAGGAGCTATCGATGGTGATGGCTCGCGCTGAATAATGGAGGGTGAGGTTGCAGGGCTCCAGGGCGGGCACAGTGACAGGTTACAATTTCGTGGATCTTAGGTGATGACATGTACCACCGGGGTAGATGAGTGGTTTTCAATGAGGTTTCCATGGGTGGAGGTGGCGTGTAGGGATACCGGGGCGGTTGCGGGGTTACAGGGCGGGCAGGTTGGGGGGATGGGCGGGGTTGGTTGTCCATGAGTTTTCTAGATTTCGGGGCCGGTTACGTACGATGGGAGTAGATACCTGGTATTGGTTTGAATGGATGAGTTGCTGTGAGTGATGAAGAATGACGGACGAAGTGCAGTGCCTCTGTAAGTCAGGTAAATAATGCAGGGCGGGGTTACCGATGGGTAGACAGTGACAGAGCGGCACCGATTATCCGTGGATTTTCTAGATTTCGGCGATTAAATGAACGTTTGGAGTGGAGAATTAGTGTAGTCCGGCTGGGAGGACATCATGGATGGTGATGCGGTCTGGGGGAGATGGGACGGGTAACTTGGTGGGTAAATAATGGAGGGCGGGGTTGGAGTGGGGGTAGATTGTGACACAGTACCGGGTGAGGTTGCCGGGCGGCGCTTCCCGTTGTGAAATTTTGAATCGAGAAATGAGGGACCGGGTTGTACACGTGGATTTGGGTTGCTGTTGAAGTGAAGGATATCCAAAACCGTCACTGTACCCCTAAACCGAGTAATTTTCTTTTGAGTGTAAGAAATTAATGCTTTGAGGAGATGTGGTCTTTGAGAAGATTTGGGTACAGTGACAGTTTTGGGTTCGCATTCTTGAAGGGAATAATGTGTAGGGGGTATGACTGGGCGTGGACAGGACATCCCCAGGCTGGGACTTACCTAGTGCTACGAGCGTTTTTAGGAGCCACTCCCATTGGTTGGCTTTTTTCTTCCAAAACCCTGAAATTTTCAATTTGGACCCCCTAAGGCCGTTTTTGGTAATTTTGAATTCAAAAATGGGACCTGCGGCCCTAAATTACCCTATAGGGTTTCCCTTAGGAATTTTAAAATAAAAACCAAAACTAAGGGCTCATCAACCCTGCCCCTCCGAAAAACGCTCGTAGCACTTGGTAAGTCCCAGCCTGGGGATGTCCTGTCGAAGTCGTATGACTGCGGGGTAGAGCCTAATGCAAATGAGGGGCATGGTGAAGACGGTAGGCCAAATGCGGGCCCCTCATTTGCATGAGGCCATGCCATGCGGTCATTGTTTGAGGGAAAAACCTTGCTTTGATTTTTCTTTCTGCATGGTGATCTTTTAGTACCTTGTAAATTTGAAACCTTTCCCAGTGTTAGGAGTTAAAAAGAAAAACCAAAATCAGCGTAAGGCATCATTCACATCTCGCAATGCAACATGTTTTGTCACGTAAGACGTCATGTACTCATTCAATAAAATTGGCGTTGGGTTTTTAAGTAACTAATGATGATACCCGCTCTCTATTATCAATATTCAATTCATGGATCCAAGTTGGTCAAAAGACTTTTAAGCTTTTTAGAGTATTTGCATAGCAAGGTGTGTTAGCCCCGCCAACTTTAAATACCATATGTAGTTGGAGTTCTAGTTTTCCATGTGCTTATAAATAGAACCTTGGTAACAAATAAATTTAATGCGCCATATCCCTCCAAAAGCAATTTCTTCAAATAGTTACAAGACTTCATGGCTCTAATCATTCACCTTCAAAGTAACATCTCTGTAATTTATTATGACCTGAAGGTCAGCTTTTGAGTCAAAAACTATTTTTGGTCATGGATATCAAAGCGTCAAGGTTAGATAAAGGTAAAAATTATGAACCGAGAGAAGATGAGCAAAGGCATAAGAATTTTAACTTCAACAAAGAATTTTAACTTCAACAAAGAATTTTATGATGGGGACCTAGAAGAAGTAGAGTTAAACTTAAATTTTGTAATTCTTCTTATGTAATAAAATTTTCAAAACTCTAAGCAAAATCTTTTAAGAAATTCAAAATAATTGAATTTTGAAAATCATAAATAGAAGTTTAAAAATTATAAATAAAATATTGAAAATTATAAATGAAAATTTGAAATCATAAATGGAAGATTAAAAATTAAAAGTAGATATCTAGTAGTTTAGACCAAACATCTAAAAATGTTTTTTGATAATTTAAAGATGTAAATTAAAGATCCAAAATGTAGGTTAAGGATTCAAAAATTTGTATGTAAAATATATTGATCAAGTAAGAAAACAAATGTTGATAAAATAAATAGATATACAGTTATTAACTATGACATGTTATTTTGATAAAATATAAAAGTATATAATTCTAAAGTATAAAAATATATAATTCATATAGAATAAAAAACTTACTAATGAATTATAAGATTATATTTAATTTGCACAATATGAAAATAAATCTAATTATGTTATTAATCTATAATGGCTTTATATACTTCAGAATAAGAGAAGAATGAAAATAATCTAAAAAATTATTACTATAATAAGATAATTATATTACTTCAAAAAAATGAAGCTTATTAATAAAAATTAATATTATAATAAGATTATTACTCTAATTATGTATAACTTTAATATATCTTAATTTTTATTTAAATTTTATACATAAAATTGTACTTAAATTTGGTGTTTAAATTTAAATTTAAATTTTGAAATTTTTACGTTAAAAAGTTTTTTAAAATAAGAATATTTGATGAATTTAATATTATTACATTTTTACAATAGATAAACTCAAATTAATTTTTTTTATTAGTTGTTGAATTTTTTTATCTAATTTGCAAATGTTAAAATTATATAATCTTTTATTAAGGTACATATATTTTACAAAATATCATAACAATAATTGATGGAAAATCTATTTTATTAATTAAAACAAATTGAATATGTGCAACACTTTTTTTATAATAGTGTGTAAATATAACATATTAGTAAATCAATAAAATCAATAAAATAATTGTAACATTACAAGTACTACATGGAATTGTGTACAATTTGATTTTAATTTCCTTACATACTTTTACATAAACTGGAGGCGATGACTACAGTATATGCGGACTAGGACAAACAATCGTCGGGAGCTTTACTATAGTATATGCGGACCAGGACAAACACCGACCACCTATCAACTACCACTTCGACTGACTGGATCAAGAACTCGCTCTCACTACAAAATCTGCAAGCCAAATTTCGCAAAGCTAAAGCTCAATCATCCAAATCTAGGAATGTGACACTAATCACTCACCCAAGCTTGAAGCAAGAGGAGTGTGACTACAAGAATAATGAGAACAAAAATGAGAACAATAATCCACCACCATGGAACATCACAAGTGTGTGCTGCACCTCTCTCTCCTTGGCCTCTCCTATTTCTTCTATGTACTAATACTACAACCTTGGGAAATTTTCTAGGCATTGTTGAGAGAATGATTGAGTGTGAAAAATGGAGTAAAAGTGAGGAGTGAGAGAGAGAGAGGAGGGAGTGAGAAACACAACAATGACACAAACCTTATGACACAATTATTCATAAGAGGAGGAGACACCCCCAACCAATGCGCCTTGGTTGGGGAGTCCTTCGTTGGGATGTCCTTCCTTGGCTTCAGCTTCACCGTCTCGCCACTGAAGGATCAACTTCGAAATTGCTAGTTAGGATCAACTTCGAAATTGCTCCAAAGTTTATGTAAAAGTATGTAAGGAATTTAAAATCAAATTGTACACAATTCCATGTAGTACTTGTAATGTTACAATTATTTTATTGATTTTATTGATTTACTAATATGTTATATTTACACACTATTATAAAAAAAGTGTTGCACATATTCAATTTGTTTTAATTAATAAAATAGATTTTCCATCAATTATTGTTATGATATTTTGTAAAATATATGTACCTTAATAAAAGATTATATAATTTTAACATTTGCAAATTAGATAAAAAAATTCAACAACTAATAAAAAAAATTAATTTGAGTTTATCTATTGTAAAAATGTAATAATATTAAATTCATCAAATATTCTTATTTTAAAAAACTTTTTAACGTAAAAATTTCAAAATTTAAATTTAAATTTAAACACCAAATTTAAGTACAATTTTATGTATAAAATTTAAATAAAAATTAAGATATATTAAAGTTATACGTAATTAGAGTAATAATATTATTATAATATTAATTTTTATTAATAAGCTTCATTTTTTTGAAGTAATATATAATTTCGACATAGTTGAAGATAAAACTGTTTTTGACATAGTAGGCAAAATTTATTTTGCATTGAATATTTTAGTTTTAGGTTCAAAATTTTATTTTACTAAAGATAAAACATTTACAAAAATTCTTGCAAATTCATTTCTATAAGGCTTTTTAAAACTATAAAATTGAAGAAATTTATATGCTTATTTTATTGAAGTATTTATGCATTTAAAAAGTTATACAATCCAAGAAGTTTACATTATAATAGAAGAATTAAACTTTATGTTTTTAATTTAATTTAATTTTATTTGATATAAAAATTTCCATGATTGAAAACAAAATGCATGTTGAATGTATATTTTGTGAAAAGATACATATATACAAATGAAAATTCCATGATATGCCAAAATATTTTTGCATTCACTTTTAATTTTAGGTTTAAATTTTATATTTTAAAATTATATTAAATTTTAGCTAGTTTTTAAATTTCAGTATAAAATAAAATAAAATAGTGATTGGATGTACAAAGCGCATTGTGTAAAGATATACATGTAATTTGGCAGTTGTGTTAATATATATATATATATATATATATATATATATATATATATGTAGTGTGTTTTGTGAAATTAATTCAAGCCTATTTCGATAGTAATGTTATTTGAATGAAATAAGTGTTCTCTTGATAAAAGCATTTTTTTTTTAATATTCATAAGATATAAGTTCTTCAAACATCCACTCATAACATTCTTCAAATGAGCTTTTTCTACTTCTACACATCGCTATATACAACATAAATACTAATTATCGGATTTTCTTTTAACTCTAAATCTCCTTGCAATTTGTTTTGAGCCGTTATATTATTGTGGATGATTTTTGTAGAAATGGAAAAAAAAATAAAAAATTTCTTTTGTTGTTGAAGTATATACCTTTATATTAGATTATTTTAAAAGAAGATCATCACCATAGCCAAATTTTAATTGTATAGAAACAAAAAAAATTAGGCAACATTTTTGTAGTGTTAAAAATTTACTATTTCAAAAAGCTTACGACGTTATAAACATCATGTCACACATATTTTTATTTTTTTTAATTTTTTTTATAGATTTTAACATGACGTAATTCTAACCAATTACAAAAAATACAAATACTAAAAATTAAGATTGGAATAATTCAATAATGATAAATTTTCAAAAAAAAAGAACTTTAAAATGATTTTGACAAAGATCAAACATAATTTTCAACCTTATAGATAGTTTCTAATCATTATGATTTACATTTTTTTTTTGAAATAAATTACATTAGAATTGAGGAAACCATATATTATAACACATCTAAGTTTGATCAAAATTTTCTTCAAAAGATAGACTTTTGGATATTAAAAAGATAATTTTGACTTTGTAAATTTCCTTCACATAGAGTCAATTGATTTCTTCAATACATAAAGTAAGAAAATCTACAAAAGATCTACAGAGCAGTACTTCTAGCCATGAACATTGTCAAGTGAAGCCTACTTTTACCTCCGAACATATCTAATTTACTGTTAATGACTCTCATTTTGATCTCCATTAAATATTGGAACAAAGAGGTATTTCTGTTGTTCTTACAAAGCCGAGATGGAAGCACTCTTACACCAAACTGAAAATGTGTCTTTGATTAAACACACACCCTATCAATGTTTTTAAGGGTATGATGACGATGGTCGATTATACAAAGATCCGAGCTCCGACATTACCAAGAGTTTCTCCGGCATCTCCCTGGCTTGGTAGCGGTATCAATTGCAGCACAAATCAAAGAATCGTATCGATATCGATCGATTGTGGATTAGTCCTTGTTGCGTGCATCGACGCAGATTACTGAGATCACCTGTACCAATGTGCGAATGATGCTTAATTTCAAAGCTTAAGTCGTTGTTGCGTGATTACAGACAGATTGCATGAGATTTGGTGGAGTCAAAGGCTAAGGTATAGTGCATATTCTTGCACTGATTCCAGACAGTTCATTATTAAGCAGCCTGGCAAATTGGGCAATTGCTAAGTGCATCCTCCTTGTTGAGAGAGAATCAGATTTTTTTCGGAGCTGCAGTTCTGTATCTAACTTGTCGATCATGATGTCGATGAAGACAAGCAATTGCAAGATGTCAGTGATGCTCCACCTGATCTTCTTTGCAGCTCTGGCGCCATTCGCAGCGGCGTTTTCTCGTCGAGAGTATGCGGATGCATTGGAGAAGTCCATCCTCTTCTTCGATGTGCAACGATCGGGTCACCTTCCTGCTTGGCAGCGTATCACGTGGAGGGCGGATTCGGGATTACACGATGGGCATCAAGACAATGCAAGTCACTGAGATATATGGATTCTCTTCTTCACATCTAATGAATGGTTTCATGGACATACAGCAATGTTTCAAACAATTTGGAAAACCTTGGAAGGGTTCATGGATGTGTGCACTTGTGCAGGAAGTGGGAATGTATGTGGAAGAATGGGTTGAATGTGCTCAGTGATTGTGAGGTGCATGATTGCAGGTTGATCTCACGGGTGGGTACCACGACGCCGGTGACCATGTGAAGTTCGGACTGCCGTTAGCATTCACCTTATCAGTTTTGTCATGGAACGTGGTGGAATTCGGCACCCAATTGCGCACATCAAGGCAGCTGGGCAACGCTTTGAATGCTCTTCGCTGGGGGACGGATTACCTGCTCAAGGCAAGCGTGGGTGAAGATTGTCTTTGGGTGCAGGTGAAGACACAGACCCGCCATTCAACTAACTTCAGCTTCTAATCTGCGAGAATTTCGATCTGAGCTGTGGTGTTTGTGAATTCGGAGTAGTCATTGATGGTGTGATTGTTCTTCGTGCAGGTCGGGAACCCTTTCAGTGACCATCAGTGCTGGCAACGGCCGGAGGATATGGACACGCCCCGCACAGCCTACAAGGTGGACGCATCTCATCCTGGCTCCGACGTCGCTGCTGAAACGGCCGCTGCATTGGCTGCCGCCTCCCTTGCCTTCGCCAAAATCGACAAATCCTACTCCAAAACTCTCCTCGCCGCCGCGAAAAAGGTCCCCAACTTGAACTTCAATCACAAATTCCAATGCAGAGACATAGCATTATGAGGAGCATCATATTGCCATGCAATGCAAATCCACCCAGAATGCTCTTGTGATTCCGAATTGGATGTGAACTGGCAGGTGTCTGCCTTGTGAAATGGAATCATGATGTTGGGACATGTTTGTCATGCTCTTATGTTTCGTAATTGGATGTACGTTGGCAGGTGTTTGCGTTTGCGGATCGGTACAGAGGCAAGTACAGTGATGCAATTGGCGGAGTGGTGTGCCCCTTCTACTGCTCCAACAACGGCTTCAAAGTAAGACGAATTGTTGGCGCAACAATCTGGTGATATGTGGATCGATTTCAGTTCTGTTGTGGTAGCTGATGATTGATAATGTTCTGTGAGCGTGTTGTGACGTTAATTGTAGGATGAGCTCGTCTGGGGAGCTGCGTGGTTGTTCAAAGCAACCGGAGATGATTGGTACCGTCATTACCTTGTTTCCAATGGCGGTACCCTCGGTGGAACAACAACTGCCGTGAATGAATTCTCCTGGGATAGCAAGTATGCCGGGGCTCAAGTGCTGCTTGCCAAGGTAATTAGTCGATTTGCCAATTCCGAAAAAATGTACTTAATTAGTGAAGTGAATGGTTCTGTAATCTTGTGAAGTGAATGATGGGCTCTAAGTATGCGTCTCGATGTACAGTTTGCTTTGACTGGGGCAGAGGAGCTTCGAGGATACAAGGATCGTGCGGACAACTACATGTGTAATGTGTTGCCAAGGAGCGTCAGCCCAACTTCTCAAACTAGTGTTACTCCAGGTATTGTTACACGATCTTCTTTTTTCTGGCCAGAAGAGAACTACATTGAACCTGATAAATATTTGTGTATTTATCACTTTAGTTCTGAAGCTGATGGAATCGTTTGAAGTTTCTGTCGTGCAGGGGGCATGCTTTGGCACAGTGGCCAAACGAACATGCAATACGTCGCATCAGCGGCGCTTCTACTCACGACTTACTCGAAATATCTCTCAAGCGTAGGAGGAGTAATCTACTGCGGGAAAACGCGTGTAACCTCAGCGCAACTACTTGCCTACGCAAAACAACAGGTACTCAATTACCCAGATTATCAAGCTCCATCTGATCCAATCAATTGTACCAAGTGATGAAGATTTCGCATGCATATCTTTCCATTGAATACTATGTTGGCATGCTTGCCTGAAATTAGGGTTCATGTTTCTTCTGTTGGAGTAAACTCGGGTGAGACCATTCTAGATTTCATTTGATGCTTCATTTGATGGTGTCAGGTCGATTACATTCTTGGGCACAATCCGAGAGGGACTTCTTACATGATCGGCTTCGGAGATAAGAACCCAACTCATGTCCATCACAGAGCAGCTTCGATCCCCTCCGTGCGAGCGCAACCGCAGAAGATCGGTTGCCAGCAGGGGTGGCCTTACTACAACAGCGGCAGCGCCAACCCTAATCAGGCCACGGGAGCCATCGTCGGGGGGCCTGACCAATATGATAACATCAACGATGTGCGATCCAACGTTGTGCAGATGGAGCCCACGACTTACACCAATGCGCCCGTGGTTGGACTGCTGGCGGTGCTCGCAACTGGAGCGGCTTCCCAGTAAGCTGACAGAACGACAGAACCTGTTTCACGGCTAATTTGGTAACGGTGATTAAACATTCCATGCTCTCTAGCACCTCTGGCCGTGATATTTAGGGACTGTAGACATACAGGTAGCTTGTGATGTGAAATAGAATAATCCAGAGAATAAATCATGTTACATTGTGGCTGGTTAGGGGTTGCGATGAGACCACATCAGTGGGTGGCTCTCTAGCAATCTCGAAGCTGGTAGAGCGTCATAGCTGAAGTCCAGCTTTTGTGAGCTGCAATGTCAATGTCACTAGAGGCAGCTTGAATCGTGTCAACACAAATAAAGCATAGAGAGCGGCTTGCAGACATGTGTTGAAAGAATGGCATGCCTAAGTTAAACCCTAAACCCTGACCCTGGCTTTCTGTGTGTGGCTCTGTTCCTGCTACTTTACGCCTGCTGTAGTCGCGTCATGGATGCAGCATTTGGTAGATTAGATCACGCAAGATGATAGTACTACTACCCCCTGGCTACTGCCCACCTACTGGCGATCATGGGGAGGCCATCAAACATTTCTAAGGAATTTACAGACGTGATTTGAGGAAGCCCTGCATTTCTGGGTGCAAGCCTTCAGTAGCTGCACGCAAACATTGTTGAAGGTCAGTACATACTCTGCTTGGCTAATCTACTAAGTCGTTTGGTATAAGCTAACGTACTAGCTCTGTATACATTGCAACTACCTGTTCAGACGTACAGTACAATTTGCAACAATTTTCGGCGACAACGTGAGGGAAATTGCACATGGTCCGGATGAGGAGCTTTGGGGACGCATGCACCAAATCTATCAAGACAGCTACCGGTATGAGGATTACCAAGACCCAGTTGATGAGAATCTTACTTCTCGGTGGACGGAGCTGGATAATAAAATCTGCAAATTTCAGAGTAAGTCAAGTGTATTTACTACGTCGTTGTAAAGATAATTTTCTGAGCCTCGTACTTCTCAAGCTTCTGATGGGCTATGTGGCGAATACGTATAAATTGCTCAAGAGTACATAGTCGTTCTTGACAGTGGTGCGCGTCCTCGAGGGTTCTCGTAACTGCTGTACTACACCACGTAACGTATGACAGAGGGGCGGGTTATTTTGGAACTTCAGTGTAAATATACATGTGGGCGAGGGGATGCAAATGAATAAGAAATTCTTAGTATATGTGAAGAATGTCACATTATCATTCTGATAAGGTATGATGCATGCAGGTGTTATACATTGTTTGAATTAAGTGAACCCCGGGAGAATGCGATTTGGTCAGCACGAAGAAACTGAAGTTTGGAAAGGTCGTCGACGTCTGCTCATACTTCTGTATGCAATTGCATGGTGGAGCGCACTGATGGAGGGAAATAGTTTGACAACTGTTGTATTGAGGCGTGTCCTCGTGGTTGCAGCAGCTCTTTCCTGGGTGAACGTGGTGACTATTGCTCTTGCATTCACCAGTGCTGATTATGCCAGTGCACTAGATAAGTCTCTTCTTTTCTATGATGTTCAACGCTCAGGGAAGCTTCCATCCTGGCAGCGCATCAAATGGAGAGGAGATTCGGGGCTGACGGATGGTCGAGCCAACAATGTAAGAGCACAATTCTTTTAATTGCCCTTCTAATGAAGTCAGGCTGTTAAATTATCAGTATTATGTTATTATTAAGAGCTGATATAGTTGTAGGTATCTCGGTACATTGATTGACGAGTAGAACTGGAGGAATAGATATAGTTGAAGTATTTAAATCAAAACCTTCATGATACGACTGCAGATGATGATCACGTTAAACCAGGTTGCTAGTTCTCAAAAGCGCCCAGTAGACGAATGTCCTGAATTTTAATACTCTTAGTGACTGCCATTTGCAGGTGGATTTAACTGGGGGTTTTTATGATGCCGGAGACAATGTCAAATTCGGGTTTCCTTTAGCTTTTACCATTACTCTTCTTGCTTGGGATGTGGTGGAGTTTGGCAGCAATTTGCGTGCAGCAGGGCAGTTGCAGAATACTTTGAACAACATACGCTGGGGAACCGACTATCTTCTGAAGGCCTATACTGGCCAAAACGAACTCTGGGTTCAGGTCAGTAATTATTTAATCTACGAAAACTAATCAAATCAGATGAAATCAGAATTATGCAGGTTTACTAGATCGTAAAGTAGTGCGATGTTCATATGTATTCTATGTTTGTGCATTGTGCGATTTATTATATGTTTGGTCAGGTTGGGGACCCAAACAATGATCACCAATGCTGGGAGAGACCAGAGGACATGGACACGTCGCGCACGGCCTACAAGGTGGACGCCAGCCACCCAGGATCTGATGTTGCGGCAGAGACTGCTGCAGCTTTTGCTTCAGCCTCTCTGGCGTTCCGTGATTCTGATAAAAACTACTCTGCAAAGCTTTTAAGTAGTGCGAAGAAGGTCAGTGGATGATAATGTATCATGCCAATGACAACGTTTGAATAGGACCTATGCTCTTAATGGTATAAATTTCTTGAATGCGTGAATGCAAAATTAAAAAGACCGAAGCGTTCCTTATTTGTTGAGGAATATCACATACTAGTTGTAAAAGAGTACATGTTTGGATAGGGGTAGTACAGCTTTTGGTGAACGTCAAGACATACGTCGAATTTTATTTCAATCACGTACAAAAACCTCGTAGTAGACCGTTACAAAAGTTTTGGTCTGAAGATATTTCGGCTTGTTTGGCAGATTTTCAATTTTGCTGACAAGTACCGAGGCAAATACAGTGATAGTCTTTCTGGGGTTGTTTGCCCATTTTACTGTTCCTACTCTGGATTCCAGGTGAGACACGCACAAAATTATTTTCTAACTGCATAAGTTATTGACGTGTGCTTCTCTTGTTCTCGAGTCTTGTACTTTCAAACAAGTATCTATGATCCTTCAGTTGATTGAAGTACACATTTTGACTTGTCTTAATAATATCAGTTGGCAGTTGACTTAGATTAGTATCAGTTGGCCGTTGGCTTAGTCAAAATTATCTCTTAATCGCAGGATGAGCTGGTGTGGGGAGCTATATGGTTATACAAGGCAAGTGGTGACAACAGTTACCTTCAATACCTTATCACGAATGCAAATACTTTAGGAGGCGTGACTACAACAGTGAATGCATTTGACTGGGATAACAAGTATGCAGGGGCTCAAGTACTCATTGCTCAGGTAAAAGTTGTCTACATTTCCTTCCACTCGGATATGTGGGGATTGTAGGAAGCAAATTCTTATGTTTCTGAGATCCGAGTGAGGATGACTTGCTAAGAAGTATTGACGACCCGCAAATGCGTCATGTCCGATGTTTAATGACTTGTAACTGTGAACACTTCGGAGATCTGATGAACCCTGCATGAATTGTTAAAGAAGCGCCCCAAAATACAAAACAGTCTTGTAATTGGTAATATCTTTCAATGTTATGCAGCTTGTGTTGTCGGGAACGCAAGGGGTCCAAGGCTACAAAGATCGTGCCGATGGCTATATTTGTGCTGTGTTGCCTTCTTCCATTAGTGCGAGTTCGCAGACGTCTTACACTCCAGGTACAAAATGTTTGTGCTGCTAATCACGTCAACAGTGAGCACGGATGCATTTGATTCATTTACTTTCCTGGATTCTCATTACTTTGCGTGTATTCAAGGGAGAAGATCGTGTATATGACACTTTATTACATTACATTTCGGATTCAATTTTGCTGTGTAGTTCGTATGAGGCATCATGATCATTGAGGAAAAATGTTCACTCATGCTCTGTTATGTCCAGGGGGTCTCTTGTTCCATAGTGGACAGAGTAACTTACAGTATGTGACAACGGCCGCTTTCTTACTCACAGCATATGCCAAACACTTGTCAGCAGCAAAAGCAACTCTGACTTGCGGAGGCCGTCGTGTCACGCCCACCCAGCTTTCGTCCACCTCACAGAAACAGGTACAATCCTGCATCCTACATAATCGATTGTATACTTCGTTATAAAAAGTATTAAAATCTGTTTCCCAAATGGCTTTATATAGTCACAAAGTCTTAGGACCTACTCTTTCGCTATTGCCAGTTGAATTACAATAAATCCCTCTTTCATGTACATGTATCAGGTGGATTACATCATTGGAAGTAACCCGAAAGGCCAATCCTATATGGTTGGTTTCGGTAATAAATATCCATTACGAGTGCACCATCGGGCGGCATCGATGCCCTCCATAAGTGCTTATTCGCAGAAAATTCAATGTCAACAAGGTTGGGATTATTACAACACCAACAATCCCAACCCCAACGTGGCCACTGGTGCGATTATTGGCGGTCCAGATCAGAATGACAACCTCAACGATGTGAGAAGCAATTATGCCCAGATGGAGCCAACTCTTTATATCAATGCCCCAATGGTGGGAGTCTTAGCGGTTCTTGCCACCAGTGGTAGCTCCGCTCTTGCTGCGGTTGACTACATTTACAGTCAATATTGCGACATAAGCTTTGGCAGTGACTCATTTGCTAGTTTTTAGAGGATTCAGGTGGGTACGTACCTCTCATATTACAGGGTAAGTCACCTAGAAATAAAACGTTGTCCTCCATATTACAAATCTGTGGTTTACAAGATGTTCATGGACTCGTGTTATGGATTAAGGAAGCTGTGTCTTCATTCTATTGAAGTAGGTTTAGTACATTCATAAACAGGCACTTCACCAATGATGCAGTGCAGATTCTTATTAGGAGTCTGTTAAGATGACCAGCCATGATTGACGTGGTTGGTCCTTATATTGTAAGCACATTTCTGTTTACCTGCATTGATTTTGAATCTAGAACTTCCGATGATATCAACTACTCTTGAAACATTCCTAACTAGATGGTTCGGATGTGAAATTGCCCAAGACAATTCATGTCTTTTGCAGATTTTCCTACTGTAGTAAAAAATACTTAATTCACAGTTTCATTTCAACAACTTCATTCTTGCATTGACAACTCTAATTATTGCGACCAATCCACTCATCCGACCCACCCTACATTCTCCGCGATTCTGGATGCTTATGCCCGAAGGCAGGGCCTTGTGATCTCTCAAACTTGCCAAAAAAACACGGCATTTCTCAGCCTAAGTTTGCTACACCAACAGATCTTAAGACGCTTGGCATTTTGGCAACTCAAACACATATGTTGTGACTTGCCAATGTTGGGGTCAACGTGGCAAATAATGCCTTATACGAATCCCCTAATTCTCCCACTGTTTGTCAATTTTGACAGATTACAATTGGTAGAAACTTTTGAGCGATGAGAAATCCGTACTAGAAAGTCTGAAGATGTGATTCGAAAAAGTACATGACTCGGTTTAGAACTGCCGAGATGTACGCTTCCCACAATGAAGCAAAGTGGTTGTGGAGATGGTCAAAAACGTTTTCTGCGTCACTGCGAAATACGCTGACGACATTTCCTGGATCATCTTGGGATTTCACGAATTAGCGATGCAAACACCGTGACTCTTGGGGATATCAGTCACCTAACAACCAGTTGACGTACCATGGATCATGTTGCTTGGTGCATCCACTAGATCGAACGTGCAAGCTCTGCCATTTTATTGCAAGTGTCTAGGATACGACAACAGTCGGAGGAAAATGTCTCCACCGGCCTCACATGCTCCGAGTTCCCAAAGTCCGGGATCCGAAAGCCAGTTCTTACTGTTTTGACTTCGTACTCCGGAAGTACAAAAAAGGGTCGGAACTCTTGGATTTTAATGACAAATTCGATGTCTCTAGTATCAGATCATATTGTATCTTCGACGGATCGACTCGCAAAGTGGGAGTCTTGAACGTTATGGATAGATCAGCTTATGATTGCTTTGAAGCTACATAAGGCATGAAGAGATCAATGACGATTTGGAGGTCGAAGGCGAAGTGGTGAACAAAGACCTTTAATAGGTGACTAAGGAACTATTTTACAGGGATACATGTTAGTGCGATCATGGCTTAATTATCAAAAACACCAACAAACAAACGTTGATTGAAATTTCCCAGTGATTTACATCTGCACCAATGTACACAGACTGCAGCTGGGTTCTTCATCCTTGTGCCTACTTGCTAGTAGATTGCCGAGTTGAAAAAATCTCGGACAAAAGAATTGGTGATGCTCCACCAGCACCACTACTGTGTGTATTTGTACAATCCAGAATTTAAGCTGGCAATTAGGTTTGGGCATAAACAATCTGAGGACGTTGAGGAAAAAATCTAGGTGAATCATGAACTCAATTGGGGCCTTACCCTGTTTCCGGAGCAGCATTCTCAGTGGTTATCTGTAAAAAGTCATTGCAGAAAGTCATTAAGCCTTCCATAATTTTTACAGTGATAAATCATTGAGTCTAAAATGATGCCGTCAAAAAGAACTTCAGCTCATCCCTATTTCGTCAATCGAGATTCTTTTTATGCCCTTGATTTCGGTGCTCGTACAGGCGCACCGGTGGTAATGCTTCTGTGCCGAACCTGCGAGAAATGGCGAAGCAGAAATCTTCGGCTCCTGGCCTTGCGCGCGTTACGTCAAGAGAATTGTTTTGTGAGATTGATCACAGGCTCAACAGAGATTAATGTATCATTCTATAAAGAGAACTCTAGTGTAAGTCACACATGGTAATCACGAAGTACAAGACATAATTGTCGTATCACCCAAATGTTACTGAAAAGTCGGAAACATTTTGACTCCACCTCCTCATCCCAGAGTCAAGCCGGGCGTACCTTGTTCGCATGAGACATTGACCTTCACGTTTTCCACCTCTTTCACGGTGGACTCCTAATTGAGCCACCCACGTGCCCACTGCATCGAACAAAATAAGTACTTTCGTAGTTAATTTTCACGATTCGAGGTCCGAGTAATATTTTCCAAAATTCGTTTTGAACTCACATAATCGACTCAGATGGCATCCAGATAGGCTCATAGTCCTTGTTGCCTTGATCACAGTCACTGTCCTCAAATTAGCGGCATTCGAATGAGAGTGAATCCCTAAACACCTTGCAACTTGACAGAGTACATACCTCCATATCAACATCGGTCACCACACAATGATGTTAGAGTCGGGATTCATCTCAACCACCGATGACGGTGCTTTCTTACCTGCAAAGGCAGCCTACCTACAAAGGCAGCTATTCTCATGCCGAGAACTCTTAACACCTGATGTATAACCGCACCTACTGAAAAAATTAAATAATTCTATGAATTCTTGAACAAGTAAACGAGGTGTAATACGCATCCATTGTTTGTATCTCCGGGGGGCAATGTAACAATGCAAAGTCAAGGGTGAATGAAGATGGTAAGTTCGGCGCACCTTGGATTCCATGTGAGTTCAGGATGCCATCTTCTCTTCTTGCTCTCCCCTATGTAAGCACTCAAAGTTCAGTATATATATTTCCCCAAATACAGATTCATCAGAAGTACTTCTGCATGTTCCCTGAACTCGGACTCCAATTTCATTTGATACGAGTCCCTCTGTCAACTTGCAATATTTCATCGTTGGAAAACAAGGATTCATTTCCTTCTGTGATTCAGCATGGAGCGAAGGGGATCATCTGAAACGTTGAGGATGCACATCCTACTCGTTGTAGCGGCTCTTTCCTGTGCGAACTTGGTGACGATTGCTCTTGCATTCACGAGTGCTGATTATGCCAGTGCACTGGATAAGTCTCTTCTTTTCTATGATGTTCAACGCTCAGGAAAGCTTCCTCCCTGGCAGCGCATCAAATGGAGAGGAGACTCCGGGCTCAAGGATGGTCAAGACAAAAATGTACAGGCATATCCTCTCTTGATCAGTCTTACATGAAGCTTCTTGTTTGAATCCCGAGTCACTGAAGATCCTATAAGAAAAGGTCCCGGTTTGCGTTAGTATAAGTTTTGACGTGAGAGCCTCCGATATTGCTTGTTGTCCAGACATGTATGCATGCAGCGTTTAACACTATGATTTTTCCAAGTTTGACATTTAATCTGGATATGTCGATGGTATGATGGGGCAGGTGGATCTTACAGGAGGTTACTACGATGCCGGAGACAACGTCAAATTCGGGTTGCCAATGGCTTTTACCATCACTACCCTTGCCTGGAATGTTGTGGAATTCGGCGATAATTTCCAGTCAACCGGCCAGCTGCAAAATGCATTGAACAATATTCGCTGGGGGACAGATTATCTCTTGAAGGCCTACACCGCCCCGAACGAACTCTGGGTGCAGGTCAGTCTCTATGTTGGTTTCATGAACGATGCCTTACAAATATGCTAGAATTTCACTGCTAGAATCATATAGATTATAAGAACAAAACAAGACAGTCCCGAATCTGATTTCGATCGGTAGTTGACAGAAGGGTATGGAGGTTGTATTACAGAAGCAGAAATATGCAGACAGATGCAGGATGAACAATGAAATACTATGCTCCATGACCAATATATAGCACTGTTTGGTGTGTCTTAACTCAGGTCGGGGAACCAAATGCTGATCATAGTTGCTGGGAAAGGCCTGAGGATATGGACACGCCTCGCACCGCCTACAAAGTGGATGCCAAAAATCCAGGATCTGATGTCGCGGCAGAGACTGCTGCAGCGTTTGCCGCAGCTTCCATTGCTTTCCGCCGTGTTGATACTGATTACTCCAACAAACTTCTGAGGAGCGCCAGGAGAGTAAGTGGTCCAGACATCCCCCCTCATTCAGCTCATTCCATGGTTGAATTCTCGTTCAAGTCAGCTTGTGCAAACAGGGAGACGAACATCTAGAAATAGAAAACATATTTAGGAAATTTCAATGTCCATAAACTTGATAAACTTTGCCTAATGCTCAAAATGAAAATGATTGGATTGTTGTTCGCAGATTTTCGATTTTGCTGACCAGTATCGAGGCAGGTATAGTGACAGCCTCGCTGCAGCTGTATGCCCCTTCTACTGTTCCTACTCTGGATTCAACGTAAGTCAATCACTCATCCTACAACCCTCTTCATTTGGACAAGATTCTATATACCTTTCAAAATTAGTATCTGTTTATTTGTTTTTGCACCATGGAGTAGTTCCTGGTGATTCTACAAACTTGAATTCTGACAAACTTGAATTCTTGGGGTGTGACTCTCAGGATGAACTACTTTGGGGAGCCGCATGGTTGTACAAGGCAACCAAAATGGATCGTTATCTCCAGTTTCTTACCAACAATGCTAAAACCTTAGGGGGCGCAACTGTCACAGTAAATTCGTTCAACTGGGATAACAAGTACGCAGGAGCTCAAATCATCAGTGCTCAGGTTAGAATTCCTTACTATGCTACATATATGTGCAAAATGGTTGGGCTCTTGCATCAAGATCTATGTCCAGGTCAGGCTGTGACATCGCAACTACATATGAAGTGCAGAGTGAGAAAGAAAATAAACCCCAAGTATATCTGTGCAGTACCTCTTAACAGGAATACAAGGGCTCCAAGGTTACAAAGATCGTGCAGACGGCTATATTTGTCAAGTATTGCCTTCTTCCATTAGTCCGACTTCGACAACTCCCTATACTCCAGGTACGAGACTCATGGTTTTGCAGCCTAATGAAATCAGTTAAAATTTTGCTTGCTACATAAAAAGAAGCGGAAAAGTCAAGTTCATATTTCCAACGAGTCTCAACTCTTTGCTCTAATTTCAGGTTTTGCAACGTTTATTTAAGCCACTAGTCATTGCATTTCGCAGTCGAAACTACATGATAACTATATTTCTTCGTAGACAGATTCTAACAACATTGAGGATAATGTTTTGGTCCGTGTTTCAGGGGGGCTCCTGATGCAGACTTCGGCCACTAACATGCAGGCTGTAACGTCGGCTGCTTTTCTGCTCACAAGCTACGCCAGATCTTTAGCTAGAGCACAAGCAACTGTCACTTGTGGATACAAGAAGATCACGCCCTCCCAGCTTGTCACAATTGCACAAAAACAGGTATAAGAGGAAACACTCTTCAAGGCTCACTCTGTTGTTTAGGGCTGTGCGTAATCACCAGCTAGTCTTGTTCAGCGACATTTCTTGTATGACCTTTCAGCTAAATTTTGCATGATTGCCGAACCATCAAAATGACGATTGCTTCTAATCTCCAATCTAATGTATCAGGTGGATTACATACTTGGGGACAACCCCCGAGGCTCATCCTACATGGTTGGTTTCGGCAACAAGTACCCTCAGCAACCACACCACCGGGCGGCATCCGTGCCATCCATTACTGCTCTACCGCAGCGAGTTCAATGTGGACAAGGATTCACCTATTACAACAGCAAAAACCCCAATCCAAATGTGGCCACTGGTGCGATCATTGGCGGCCCAGATAAAAACGACAACCTCAACGATGTGAGAAGCAACTTTCAAGGAATGGAGCCTACAACTTACATCAACTCTCCCATAATCGGAATCTTAGCGGTTCTTGCAACTCCTGCCTACTCTCAGTTACCCGTCGCCCTTCAGCAATTCCAAGATCCAATGCAAACCCTTCTGGCTGATACAGAAACAGACGCCGAGTTGTAGACTCAATAATGTAGACGGAAAAACAGGATTTGACAAGCTACTTTGTCATACCGATGATCTAACCGACCGGTGGATTGTACAGCTACTTAGAAACAGGAGCATTGATTAACCATCTTTGATAGCTAGCAGTGTATCATTTAAATATGTAGGCTCTCCAGGTTCATAAAGAGAAGGTGCAAGCAGACATGACTAGAATATACTAGCCATGGCTATGATCGATATGCTTATCAACACCATCTTGGTGTGATTATAAACAGCTCTTTCAATGTTCAACTTTTGAACCAAGTCTTGCTCTTCACAGAAAGACTCCAAAACAGTGCAATAGCAGCACTATCACTATTCTAATTTCTGTGTACTATGATCTGATATAAGATGATACGGAACTACTTTGATATGAGCGATCAACCTGGGTCGTCATAGTATTCTTGCAACGTTTGTCCAAATCTAATTCCAGATGAGATGCTCAGCCTCATCATTATCCAGAACCAAATTCCTAATTCAAGCAACATCTGTTCATCGATTCCACTTCACAAGAACTATAATTAACACATTAGGAAAGTTTCAAATCATAAGAGAAATCATCGAGAATCGGTATGTTGCTTTGATCTTTGCTAATCCCAAACACACGTATGTTAACTAGTAAAACCAATGCACCAGCCTTCTTAATCTTGTTACACCGACCACCATGCTTTTACAGGCACTGCGCGCAACACTTCCAACTGCAGAAGGGGATTGCAACACATTGGGCATTGATACATTCATAGATCATTGAGTACTCTACAGGACTAAACATGCACAAGTGACTGCAGGTACATGAGCAAAAAACGCATGACGACTGACGACATTGGGAAGAAGACGGAGGCAGACAGGACTCTTTCAGCCAAGGCCCAAGCCAAGTAGATGAGTACAGTATTGCAGAAAATGACATCCCAAAGAAAGTTGAGATCCTACAGAAAGCTGCCATTTTAACAACTTTGTACCCAATCTAGGACCCAATCTTGCTGTTGGAACTTGGTTCCAACATTCTTAAGAATCTAGGCACTCGGCTGGTCACCATGTAGGCACCATGTAGGCACCTTCTAAATTGAAGCCCTTGCAGCCTCCACATTTTTTCTAATTATGGTAACCATACCTATTTCCAACACGATTTGTAACTGAAGTATGTTGGCAACAAAATTTGAGGTGGAAAAGATTTTTCAAAGATGTCAAAAAGTATTCTGAATGCATTGCAAGTATCGTAATATTTTTCCAAATTAGTCTGTAATTAACAAAAATACTACAGTGAAAAATTAGAAAAAGGTTAAACTGTCAAGCAAGGCATGGGTGGCCACTCCCTGTTCATCTGAAAAGGGGTTGCAAAAGTGCCCATATCCGCTATTCCATGAACCGGTGGCAAAGAAATCATGTCCATATCACCTTCACTTCCCTTATTATAAAACAAATAGTTTGGTTTCAAAATGCCAACCACCCATCGATCTAATTCCGGCGTACACTGGTGCCCATAACCAATGCATGACTCAGGAGATCCCGTCCATCAAAATAAAAAACAAAGAAACCTAATAATGCGCTCTGACAAGCCAGCTGAAAGTAAGGCCCAGTTTACACATGAACAGGGCCGGACCGGAAGGTTGTCCCGATTTGGGGACCTTCCAGCCCCCAATCGGGACTGACCTTTCGGGTCTAGCCCAAGGGGCATGTAAACTCCTTAGGCCCAATTCTTGGGCCTATTTCTTGGACCCATTTCTTAGGCCCATTGCCTCGGCCCATTACTTGGGCCTAGTTTATAAATTATTTATGATTTTGTATGGTTTATAATTGTGAATTACTTTTTTTTTCTTGGTACATTGTGTGAATGTATTATGTAAAAATAATTTTAAACATACTTTGAACCTGTATATTAAATTGTTAATGTTCGGTTTCATGTGGAAGTGGTCATTGTGAAGTAAAAAATTGACATCTTTTTTTAGGAAAACAATGTATTTCTTTGTACATAACACTTGAAAAAAGAATGTAATTTTACTCAAAAAATGTTTTTTTTTTTTTTGGGATGACTTTGCACTAGCTTTGCAATCCATCTACAAATAATAATCTTTTTCCATCACTATCCCAAACAAGCAAACATGAAATTTGGATGGTTTCTGGGACCTCTACCTTATAGATGCTACACTAAGCCAGTTACATGCTATGATAATTAAGCCACATTAAAGCATATGCATGCTCAAGAATAATCAAAGTTTTTCAAATGAGAATGTATTGATACTTTTTATTCAAAGATAGAATCTGCCATTTAAGTATCACAAGTATAATGCTACAAACTTTATCCAAACTCGGAGAGGTCAAAGATATGTGAGATATGTGCTCCGATCACAATAAAATATATAAAATTGAAAAGCTTGCAGTAAAATTTCGTACTTTAACTGCCAGCTCTTTCTTTTGCTGGTAGGTCTACAGGCTTCAAATTGATTAGATGACAACAATCAGGTAAAGGGTTCAACATTTACTTATGTCAATCAGAACCTACAATTCACATACAAAAAACCTCGTCCAAGGTTTTCTTGTTCCATATGCTCCACATCCTTCTTGTGCATCTTTACATGACCCCACAAGAAATTAAACTTTAGACACGTCCACTGAGTTGCATACTACACCTGCCTCGACAAACAGTCTGGTAATCCATACAGGCAACATTACCAAAACAGATCAACTCAAAAACCATCAGATGGGCCCAAATCAGACTGTATTAATTGCCGCTTATCCACAGTTCATGACCTCACAAAAAGAGCTTCTGCATCTCAGAACCAACTGCTTATTCAGTACCACGCAATTGGGAAAATGGCAAAATGGTTGTTATTATTTTCTATCTGTACAACTGTCAGTAAATCTCACCACCACCATGATACTGCCATTCAGCTCTAAACCAATGCACGGCGCTCAATGTAGGATCCAGACAGTCCAGATGTTCCGAGAAGAGTGATCTGCATGCCAGTCAAATAATTCATCAGAACCTGAAGTATATATATTCACGATATGCAATGAAATCCTGTGCCAATGTGACAATATGGTTTAGCTACATAATTGCACAAATGAAGAACACATGAAATAATTTGGAAGTAATCTAGAAGAGAATGAGGTGTTCACCTTGGACCACTTGGGATCCAAGCCAGCAAGAC
Organism: Ceratodon purpureus; assembly: GCA_014871385.1. NCBI lineage: Eukaryota > Viridiplantae > Streptophyta > Bryopsida > Pseudoditrichales > Ditrichaceae > Ceratodon > Ceratodon purpureus. Next base: position 11,844,237 of record CM026432.1, on the reverse strand, counting down.
GCTGCTTGATCTGCAGGAACAAGCCACCAAGCTCATTCTCCACCTTCTTCTTTATGTAAGCTTCATCCTCCTCAAATGAGTCAAGGTATGCGATGTACTTCTTGTAAGCAGCTTCGACAGCATTGTAAGTAGAGTCAGGAATTGGCTTGACATCCTGTAAATCACATCAACATGTCACAAGCTTAGTGAGAGTTCGGGGAATGAGAAGTGCATGAGGGTAAAGAGTAAGAGATAGTGCAAAATTGTAGAATGAAACCCTAACATAGACTGACCTCTCCAGTGCCTCCACTCAAGTCGGTGATCTCCAGCAGAAGCTCCTGCAACATGTTTCCACCGAACTTCTCAACTGCCTCAGCTGCCCGCCATGCGTCTGTCAATGCCTCCTTCCCCAAAACATCGTCACTGCTGCTCTTGAGGCTCGCTTCCACCGCCTCCCTAACTGATGGTTCTACTTTGGTCCAGTTGGCGCCCAAGAGCGCATGCAGAGCCTTCAGAATACCACCGTCCTTGATGTCTGGCAAGGCGCTCAAATCGGAGCTCATGTACCGAACTTGGGATGGGAATTCACCATACCCAAATTTCAGAGCAGAATCTAACAATTGACAACATATACTAACGCCACTTTGTCAATCTCTCTCAAGTCTCAACCTCCCAAACCCTCCCTCCCCTCAAAGTTCTAGAGGCTGGTTGCCCATAACTGCACTATTCACAATGACTTGTGCACATACCCATCTATCAAAACAGCCCAAGCATTAAGTGAGAAACATTACTGAATAATTCCGATGCAGGTGACAAAGAGGGAAATCCTTGAGAGCTCGAATTGTTGCAGCAATGCTGAGAAGATGGAAATCCTTCTGAGCTCGAATTGTTGTAGCAACGCAGACAAGAGACAGGAGAGAAGAGAGAAAGTAATGGAGGGTGGGGATTTGAAGGATCCAACGGAGGTGCACAATCGGGTCCAAGTTTCATCTTCGGGCCACGGAAAACCTTGCCCCGATTGCACCACTTGGGCCCAAAGATTTGGCGCCAAAATACTGCCACATAAGCTGCCATGTAGGATATGGTGATGCTTGGGACGGGCCTTAGTATAAAACCCTTGGGCCCGATTTGAGAGAATGGAGCAATTCTATTGGTTGAAAAGTGGGGAGTTCGGGCCGGCCCTCAATCGGGACCCATGTGTAAACTGGGCCTAAGATAGACCGAGCCAGCAACGGTATGGTGACTCACAGTGACCTTTTTTGTAACTTATTACCATTTTCTATGTAGTTATCTTGGATATGCTTAAATCATATTGCTTGAAGGGAAATTGTTTCACCTCCCATGGTGGAAATTGAATCATTGTAACGGCAGCTGTTACACCTGCAACTAATTTAACGGCTTCAAATGAATCACACATGTCCATCCGCACTGAGTGCTTCAGCGTTTTTTCTACCTCATCGCAGAGGGTGAGCGAAAGACGCTTCTTTTCTGGAACTGTTTGCTAGACTGTCAAAACTTGATCTACAATAGAGAGTATGAGTGGCTCCCAAAAAAAAATTACTGCTGAGGGGTGTCTACAGTCCTTTGCTGAGCAGGGTCTTAGGGTGGCGAATATTAGATTTGCGAAGTGGTTAAGTGCTGGCAACAACTCATACTTAAAATGGCAATTTTGGCTACTTCATGGTAAACAAAACAACGAATTTGGCTCCCATGTACAAGCAATTATACAAAAATTAAATACAAGTAAAAACAGAGTCAAGAAATCAAATTCACACAATCGGACAGGGGAGTTGAACCCCGCTCCAAAGAGCCTGCCCATCGCAGTGTCCGATCCCACCCACCCACACCAAGTAAGTAAAACTTATCATAAATCAATGCAAGAATTCAGCGACTGAAACTTGCAAAAATTATGGAGACAGAAGAGCCCAATAGGCTCATTGTGCCGTCCCATTTCTCTCCCGAGCCTCTCTCCAGTGATCAAATGCTACGTCGTAAGGGAAGGACTCCAGGTTGTACCAAGTTTGAGAGTACAACCGGATTGAGGTATCCAGGTTGCCCCCCAATCGATTCCGTAGCTTACTCTTCACAAAACTTAGAGTAGAAAAAGTGCGCTGATCTTCATAGGACCCGAGCACTGCAGTCACAGCAATATTGGCCAGCTTCATATATTCCGAAAGCTTCTTGCACAGCAATGCGTTGCAGCCCAAGCATTGCCAGAGTCTGGTGACGAGGTTAACGTCATGAGGGGGTTCCATCGATTTCTTTGCGTTCCCCTTCATTGTCAGTTTAAAGAGGCACTGCTGCATCGACAATAAATGCCAATCGAGGAGAGGTGTAACCTGCTTGAAGGTAGCATCGGCAATGTTGCCCATTGACTTCATGGTACAAAACCACGTTTTGATGACCTCTAAGTGCCATGGGAAAAGCTCATCAGCTTTCTCTTGTAACCAGTATTGGGGGAAGATAACTCCCAGGGCCTCCATGATCTCGCTATCGGGGAACCGCTTCTCAAGTTGGGCGATCAGCATTTCAGCACCTGCGGTGCACTGCCCCTTCACGGCAGTCAAGATGCCCTCAAGATCACTGCGCGATACAGGCAGCAGCCGGCCCGAGACTGCATCAACAACATGAGCAGGATGAGTGTGCTCATTCACACGGAATCCAAGTGTCTCCGCCCCATCATTTAGATCTGTAACCCACTCCTGCTGAATGGTATGGCTACGATCCGAAACCACATCATGAAACAATTCGAAAGCCCAAGGTCCAAATGCAGTAGCATTGTCGACATACATCTCGAAAATTTCATGCTGACAGATTTTCACTGCAGCAATAAAATCCGAGACGAATACATGACGTGACTGTGCAAATTTAATCAAAGACTGGACTGACTCAAGCAAAGGGAGGATACATGGCAGTGCGAACAATGTCATCACGTCAAGAAGACGATTTAAATTTGCCTTCGCAGTACTCTCCTTCGGGGCATCCTCAGCGAACTTGGCAATGAAAGCCTAGTATTCTCCCTCGATTCTTTTGAGGGGCTCAAGCAGGGAAATCCAACGGGTCTGCACCTGCTTGAGGATATTAAGCCCCTCTGTCTCCACAATCTCAGCAAGTTTAGTGAGCGCCAAATGGCGCTTGGGGGATCCTGCAAAATAAAGGTGCAGATTTTTGCACAACCGTTCCAATTTCTGCACAAACGGAAGGCCCGACAAAGCCTCGACAGCCAGGTTAGTTCGGTGTGCGAAATCATGGACTCCAATAACATAGGGGGCATGTGAGGTCTGTAAGCGGTGAATCACTCCTGATCGGCTGCCTTGGAATACAGCTGCTCCATCTGCCCCGAAGCAGATGAGTTTTTGAGCCAACTGAACCCCCTGAATCGATGCATGCCAACCGACCTGGTCAAGGATCATTTCGGTCAAGTTCGCAGCATTAGCATCGCAATCCACTCTACGTATGCACAGCAAATGGGACTCCCTCACAAAATTCACGCAATAGTAGACATGGACCGACAGCCACTGCTGGTTGTCCACACTTGTTACTTCATCTGCAGATAGCGAGATATACAGAGCCTCGGCCACTCCTTTTTTGAGCTTATCGGAACACACCGCAGCCATAGCACAAGCAAACTCCCACCCCGCCCCTTGCGACCAGTGCTTCCTCGGAACTTCGGGAGCATTTAAACTGACCAACAAATTCTGCATGGCAGAATATTCGGCCATGGGCCTGCCCTGCATGAGGACATGCAGGCAGCATTTGAACTGCACCATCTTACGACGCCTCTCCTTCGTAACCCCAGCAAGCACCTTCGTAATCATCGTCTGTCCTCCCCTCGCGAACCAAACCCGCTCATTTTTAATGTGCTGGTTTTGGCCCAAGTAATAGTACTCACCTCTCTTCACCTTCCCCATGTCAATCATGGCTCGCCGACGCCCTGCATGCTTGAACAACCCGTCCATCTTCGGCACCAACAACTTCTCCCTCCCCTCGATGTCTGTACAGATTTTGCACCTCACTTGTGTGATAGTACCGCCAACGCCAATCACCGATTCTGCCCATGGGAGCTTCGCAGCCCATGAGTCCTGGAAATGACGACAAGCGTCATAATTTTTTCTTCTCTTCTGATTTGCCTCCGCCTCCGCCGAGGTCACTCTCCCGACAATGATCAGATCCGGCGTCTTCAACTTCGCAGGCGTTGAGCGCTGCTCATCGACCGCGCAATCGGAGTCCAGCCCCGACTCCAAGTCCTCAAGCTCCTGTTTCACCTGCGACAGATCGAGCAAGTCATCAGTTAACTGCGATTCAGATGGAGCGCGCCCCCCGTAAAGAAATTTACGGAGGGGCTGCTGAATTTCAAAAGCCAGGGGCGCCATGACAGAGTCTCGTATCCGTCTTGACAATCCGATCCGAAACCAGCAAGCTCGAAATTGAGGTAAGCCCCAGCAAGAAAGATGATCCCCGGAACACCCTCGCTAATTCCCCACAGCCCCCACTATCCCCAGCCTGCCTCGGTAATTCCCCAATGTCCCCACAATCCCCTCCGATCCTCTCTAATTCCCCAATGTGCCCACAATCCCCTCCGATCCTCGCTAATTCCCCACAGCCCCTACAATCCCCAAAACTCACGCTAATTCCCTAAACACCCATAATCCCCCCAACCCTCGCACTGCATCAACAAGTTCGCGATTCGCCAGATATCCAGAAGCCAAAGCAAAGCACCCAAAGCAACAATTGACAGAACTCCCGAACATTGAATTACAGAAACCGAGCAAATAACAATGGTGAGGAACTCCCCTCCGAGGTTGCAGTAATGTACTCTGCGATCCCACCGTGGAGCTCCCATTGCGCCCAACAACTACACACTTAATTCAGCACGAAACGGAGAAAGCCTGCAGAAACTAAATCGAACAAGGTATTCTGAAGGTGGCGCCAAGGACTGAAACAGATAAACCGCTGTGGCGAACTAAACGAGGAAGGAGGAGGAGAATGCTGGCGAGGATCTGAAAAACTGGGATCTGCAGTGGCTAATTCCAGATTATAATGGCAGTATCCGAGGCAAAGGGGGAGTGGAGATCATCATGATTTGGCGCGAGGTGACAGGGGGAAGTAGCGTTTGCGGGGCACGACTCAGACATGGGCGGAGTGGAGGAGGCGAGACTTGTCCCCTCCGATGGGAGGTTTTGGCCCTGGCCCGGGGAATACCCGGGTGTATCCCCGGCAGGGTATTCGCCCGCACCCAAACAGGGTGCTGATATGGCGAAAATTCGCCCGCAACGAAAACGCTGGAGTGCTTGTTCCCAATCGATATTATATTATGTAGTTTGATGGAATGCTATAAATACAATGTTTTCTCCTGTATTTCAATCACTACAATTCTCTGCATAGCCAATTGCAGTGACTGTGCATGTAACTTAGATTGCGCAGTGGAATAAACATTTAAGGTAAATCATCCTATCCAAATAAACAACAAACAAATGATACCAATTAGTTGTAGCATTAACGAGTTAAGTACACACAAATTATAGCAAATTTTAGCATGGTAAACGTCAATGCAATAATGTAGTGTTGTAATTATAAAAAAAAATATATCATAGGTTTATTTATTCACTACTGTATTTGATGTCGTCTTCTTTATAGTATATTATGGTATATGTTGATGTATATTAATTATATATTATGTATACTTTCAAGTTTTCTTTGTTTTTATTTGGATTTTGAAGTCATAGTGTTGAATGCATATTTTTTGGTATGAAATCTTAACCCCTACTTTCTCTTGTGTTTTTGGAAGCTTGAAACCTCAAAATTGCGATTTTTTACCTCTATGCACTTCCAAGGGTGTAAACAATTTTCAAAATTTTTTAAAAGGTTTTCAACCGTAAGATCTTGAATCTAAGCTTATTTGTAGTTCTGATTCCAAAAACTGACCGTTGGATGATTATCGTTTTTAAGATCAGAACATTCAAAGTTTATGTAAAAGTTTTTTTGGGCATTGATCGAGAGGCATTGCTTCCATGGTGCGAAGGGAGACTTTAATATCTTACCTCAAACATTTTGGTCGTATTTTTTTCCATGTAGATAACTAGGTTATGTATGCTCATGCAAAATTTTAGGGACTCAAAACGTTTTTTAGACCTTCATGCAAATTATTTTCTATAAGAAGGTATAAAATTGACAAAATAGTAAAACATGCATTACAAAAACAATTTGTGAGCTAAGGAAAAAGTGAAGGCTGAATAGGTACCTTTATAGATTTGTGATTTCCATAAAAAACAATTTGTAAGAAATCCAAAAATCGCGAATTTTGACAAATTTATAAAGGAGAAATTTCAAAAATTACTAAAAACTTTCATGGATGTCTTTGTAAATTTTGGAGGCTGCCCTTGTAAAATTGGTAAACTTTTTGACTTCGGTCACTATCGAATTTGAGTAGTGATTTGGTTATGAACATATTTCAATTTTTGTTTTGTAAAAGGACCTAATTTTAGATTGCCCATTGTGGACTTCAAACCTAAAATTTCTAGACAAAGGTTCTAAAATTCTAATTTGGCTTCAAAATGTTTACTACATAGACCTTACTCTAAAGGGAGTACCCAGTAAAACTCTTGAAAACAAATAATACTTTTAAACTCCCCATGTAGGCTGCTCGAAATTCCAAAAATCCATTCTAGGTTTTAAGGATACTAAGGGGTTAAGAAGTTCAGAGATTTTGAGTGCCCCGTGATGAGATTTTTTATTTTTCACATGTAGGCAGTAAGGTTTACCTCCTAAAGGACAAGGCGACCAAAATAAAGAAAGCTCACGGTGAAGGTCACTAAAGTACTCTACAAAATTGTCAACTTTGTAAATGATTGAAAAAATGCATGATAATGCATCAATTTTGCAAAGACATTCAAAGATTCATAATAGATTATGAATTTTCATTCAATTCTATAAAAATGAATTTCACGAATTCATCATAAATAATTAGATATATAGTTTATGAGCAATAAACTTCCAAAATTCATTGAGAATAAAAAATGAATAATTATTTATCGAATTTCATTATGATTGGTTAAAATTATTATTTTGATAAGATTATGAAATATTCATCTCATTTAAAGTGTTCCTTTTATCCAATTCTTTCCTATAATTATAAAAAGTGGTGTTTCTACAAAATAAAAAATTTCGGAATCTTGGCAACTTTTGACCATGGTATAAACATTCTACCTTTAGCCAATCATAATGAAATTCAAAATAAATAAATATATTTTTTGTATTTTTAATGAATATTCAAATTTTTTCGTTTAAAATTGATTTTCTAAAAATTCCAAAGGTACTTTACTGGTATTCAACCGTGTAGATAGGATCTACAAGTTGTGCATCACAACTTTCATATTCTATAAAACTTCAAAAAAGCCATGTAAGACACATTTTATAAAACATTTAGTTTATGACAAAACCCTTTCGTCCTTTAAAGATTAACGAAGATCAAAACTTAAAACATATTTTTTGGACCCTATTTGAAATTAATACACACCTCGAAAGAGCACAATGAGCAAAAATACACTTCCACTAGTACATAGGAAGGATTACCAAGTCATTTAAGTCCAAAATCAATGCATCGATCAATGCATTTCCATATTATATATATTACTACACCACCTTCAATAGAGCGAATTATTACCCTCTCTTTTGTCTTATACCAAATCCAATCTCACCTTAACTTATTGGCACTAACTTATGCATGCACTTACTCCCACTTCCTTACATGCCTAATACCGGAGGTTTGTTTTTAAATAATTCCTCCAAAAAAGAAAACAATAATAAATAATTTAAGCCTTCAACAGCTGTATGGGATCCCAGATCCTTAATTTCAGCTGACTGAGCCGTTTCTTGGTTGAGATCCAAAGTTCCCGCTCTTCGACCGTCGACCACAGGCTCCTTATAAACCTTCGCAGGTAGGTTGTATCATCATTCCTCTCTAGCCTTTCTCCTTACAATTCGCTTAGAGAGGGCGAGAGTTGAAGTATCGGAACCATCGGAATCGTCTCTAGTCAGTTACGATACTTCAGGTCTCGCCCACTCTGAGCGATGAGTTGTGAGATGGCTGGCGATGGCCGTGTTGATGACCTCCACGGCGCATCTGCGTTTCCCGATTTTTATTTAGATTTTGCTTTTGTCTTATCTCCTTCAATTTCCCATCAAAGCTTCGGTATCATTCCTACACTTTTCGATTTGTGCGGAGAAGTTGGAGACATTTCCAAAATTGTTGGAAGTTGGAGACGATTATGAAAGTGGAGCTCCGGCGAATTTTCTGGAAGCAGGAATTGCAGCTCTTTGGGGGTCGAGCTCTTTGGGTTGGTTTCCAGTCCTGAGCTTGTTTGAAGTTAGAATTCTCCACCTTCCGAGCAGCAGGAAACACGCATGCTTTGGAAGCTGGGAGTGGGAGCCGGGGAGTGGGGCCACGACGTCGACATGGCGCAGCATCCAGTGTGGTTGAGCCGGCTCGCTCTGGGCGGTGCAGCGTAAGCCACTCACACCTCTCCCACTTCTCACATTGGCCAGATTCTTTACAGAAATGATGCTAGCATGATGTTATATGTCTGCAGGTCTTTGCGTCTGCTACTGTGGATCCTGAATTCTATGTAAGTTGTCGACTTAGGGATTTTGAGCTGAGATGTTAGTAGAATTTGAGCATTTTGACCTCTTTTTGTGCAGAATTTGATGTCGTCGACTAAGGAGAATTGCTTGTGTGGTAAGTGCTCTAATAATGCATATGGTCATGAGTAGGGTCGAATCTTATCAGATAGAGCAGTAATTTTCTTATGCTCAAGGTTGGCTTATCTTGAAGCTCACCAGAAATTTTTTGATGTATGTTGGGTTTTAGGGTTACTACCATCATGTTCAAAATTGGAGAATCGTGCGTATTTTTCATTGTATGACTTGTGCAACTAAGATCTGACACACATAAAGAGATAACTTAGTTTGTTCCAAATACATGTCTCCTCAATATCCCAGTGATGCTTTTTAAGGTAAGTAGCTGGATATACATGTAGCGGATGAGAGTTCCTTTAAGGGTTCTCCGTTTGGCTTCGTTCTTCGTGTGTATGTCTTCGTTTGACGGTCTTCAGGACTGCTTTGCTAGCTAGGTGTGGAAATTGACTTATGATCTATCTGATTGATTTCTGATTTTCGGAAGTGGCTGTCTGCAGGCACGTTTGAATCCTTCAATCGGGAGATTGCAATGACTTGATTGGCCCTACATTGTGCAGGTTGGTACCCACAATATGGTGCAAACAATGATGGCTCTCCACCTGCCTTCATAAGTCTTTGAAGGTTCTCCCGAGCTTCTCTAATGGCTGATATGCTCCATTGTTTGTCAAACCTTTTCTTTGCCTCACGTTCTGTAACCCTAGTCCTCTTAGCAACTTCAAGTTCAGCCTTCTCAATTACTCTTTTCTCCTTGGTAAGTCTTGCATCTTCTCTCTTCTTTTTGGCTTCTTCCTGTGCATTTTCTTTTCTTGCTGCTATGAATTCCATGGTTTCACAGTGTTGATCTGAAGTCAAGATGTGTGACATTGAATAATCTACTAGAGGATTTGACCTTATTCTAGCAGGCCGCATAACATGCATAGGTAGTTTCAGAAACTCACTGATCTCCTTTGGTGGCTTATTGGCTGATCCATGTTCTTGGCTTTGTAGAGTGTCTCCAAAAGGGCCGTCACCTTCAACGTCCACAAAGTAATGAGTTATACCTTGTGATGGCAGAATAGGTTCTTCATCCATAATTTCCGATACTGTAACTTGGTAAGTTTTTTCCTTGAATCCTTCACTTGGTTGCATCTTCAATGTCATCTTTTCTGGATTATAAGGCCAAATCCATGTTGCTCGAAATCTTGCCTTGATATTTTGTGCTGTGGCTGCCCTCTTAAGACCTAATGATACCCAGTGAGCTAAATCCTCTTTTTTTGGAACAATTCCTTTGTGGTTCATTGACCAGATATCTCTATAGGCTCTAAATGCTGTCTTGAATGGCTTGAAGACAGCAACATCTAGAGGCTGCATTGCATGAGATGTATGACTTGGCAACGTAAACAAATCTAATCCCACCTCTTTGGCTTGGATGATGACTTCAAGTGTCACATGGCTGTTATGGCCATCTAGAATCATAAGGTGGCGATTTGTTGTCGAAATCCCACCTTTTGTTGTCATTGCCTGAATAAAGTGAGCTATCCATTGCGAAAACAAAAAGCTGTTCATCCAGCCTTTTTCTTGCATTGCCATTGTGGCATGTGGCTCGCATAGTGCAATGTAGTCCCTGCGTCTATGCCATCCCCTGAAAATGTAGAAATTTTGGATGATCTCACCTATTGCATTGATAGCTGATAAAATTGTAAGAGATTCTGAAAGGTTTGGAATTATAGTTTGCACATGTCTTTGACCTCTCCTTGCTAACACCTTGCCTCCTTCTTTTCCAGATTGAGCCCCAGATTCATCTACATTCCAGATGTGGTCAGGAGCGTAGCCATATTTCTTGTACACCTCTTCTAAGTTGGAATAGAAAGTTTCCACATTTTTTGGGCATAATCCTTTAGCGCGGCCCATCTCCAATCCTTGTGCAACTCTTGTAGTAAACTGTGGATGTCTATTCCTAAACCACCTTAACCAGCTCACCCCAGGAACTCCATTTTTGAATGGGGTTACCTTTTTTGGGTAATTTCTGCAACTTTTAGCTTAAGTTGAGAGGGATTCAAAGGATGCCCTAATACTATCATTTTATCAAGGTACTCTATCAATGCCTTTTCTTCATTTTCTGACAAAACACCTTGAGGTCCTCTCTTTCTGCTTCTTGTGATGCCAAGATAGTGGTCCCTCAATAAACTTCTTGGAATTTTGAAGTAGGCACTTACCTCTGTCATCTTGTAGCCTTCATCTAATTTCTCAAAGGCTAGCTCTATTGTCTCTGTGCTCCAATTACCATTCTTGCATGCTTTCTTTCCTTTCTCAGTATGTACTTTCTGAAGTGAAGGCTGCTGATTTATTTCCTCTTGTTGATGTAGCGGAGAGGAAATTCTACCATTGCTGCCAATATTATCACCTTCCCAATAAGGTGACTCTGGAGCTTGTAAACCTTTACCTCTTTTTCCCTCTTGACAATTCTTTTTGCCCAAGTTAGATCCTTCACCTTGAAAGGACCTTTTGTGTAATGGTGGGAGGTAAGACCTTTCAGGTAGCCTACTGCTTCTACGTTGATGTAGAAAAGTTCCATCTTCACATTCTGACTCAATCTTTATCTTTCTGGGAAGATTCTGTTGTTTTCTACAACCAAGCTTCCTTGCACCACGCATCTCTAAGACGTAATTTGAAAACTTGGTATCTTCAGCTTGTGAATCCTAATTTATCAAATCCAACAACATTCTAATTAGGCATTCAATTTATCAAATCCGTATGTGTAACATAGCATCCACCAGCCCGAAGTCTTACCTCATGCATCGAATATTGATACTCTTCTTCATCTTCAGCCTCCTCAGGGTTAGTTCCATCTCCAGTCTCTTCTTGGTCTTCATCTTCATTTCCACTCCCCTCGTTTGCGCTGTCGATTGATTCGGCGCTGTAGGATCGTTGTTGTTGCCATAGCTGCACCTCCGAATCACTATGGTCACTTGGCGATGCCATTTCTCTACTGCAATCGCTATCATCCCTCCATTCAATCTCTTTTCCTTTTCTACCCATGATGGAACACTCTTCTAGCTTGAACTCTCACTAATCGTACGCCTATTCTCTCTAAATGTTGTTTTCATTTTGGCACCAACTGTCACATAAGCTCTGAGTTCCTTCGTATTTCCGCTCTTGGAACATGGTATAACCGCCATTGCTTATATTGTTGTACGTTGGATATGAAGTTTATTTCCGGCGTAGTAATGGTAATTTATTAATCTGCCATGTGTACCAAAGTAATCCATTTTTCGATACGCATCCATTAATGAGCGCCAAATTGGATATCTATAGACATATTCAATGGATGCTGAAATCGTTCATTATTGCACCTATTTCCGGCATACCTGTCTAAAATTTGTATCATGCACTCAACCTAACGGTAATCAGCTCATGCACATGCGATAATAGAAATTTATCTACTGTTGGTTTCATATCTCTGTCGGAAATAGGATGGTTTACCTTAATCCTTACCCTGATCGATGAAAGCACTTGCTCTGCCACACGAGGTTTCCTTCATGTCCCTTTTCTGTCTGAGGTTTCCTTCATGTCCCTTTTCTGTTTGAAAGAAAGAAACTTCGGTCTTTTAAGGATTAAGTGTCTGTTCTATCCACCGCAATGCAATGCCCACAAGAGAAAGGTATGGAAGTACCCTTTTATGTTATTTGTAAAGTCACCTCGTAGGAGTACTTTGAGTAATAATAGGAAAGGCAAAATGAAAGATATGAATTGTGAGTGATTGATCTCCAGGCATAGTTGTGGATGAAATTTGAAGAGGTTTGGTGGGTCATCTACAATATGTACAATTGAAATAAAATTGACTCTAAAAAATTCTTTAGGTCTAGTTTAAGATAGGTGCTCTATATCTTTGTTCAATAATGTTACAAACTTCTTTCTAAGATGAAATAAATATAATATTATCTTTAAGAACCAAGTGACCATTTTGAAGTTGCTACCTAAATTTGATGGCTAGTTTGAACCTAAAACTTGATTTTCATGTAATATAGAAATGCACTGCTTACATGGTCTTCAAAAATCATTGAAGACAGCAACCACTTAACACAGCCGCCATCTTCCAACAAAAGAATCCATTCAATAACAAAAACTAAAAACCAATTATTTATGAATTTCGAACTCCGTCGAAATGGCCAGCAAAACACTAAATTCAAAAAAATTATTCAAATCAACACCCACCACCTCAAAATTGCCCTGGATAGGTATGCTACAAAAAGTGGGCTTGCCGGACTCATGGGTAAGACAGAATGTGTAAAGGCGACTGCGCTTTGCAAAAAACACTAAAACTCGACGTCAAGCTTCCATCACCTTCACTGGAATCCTGCCTCCTTTCCTGTTGTAGTACGATTGTGCCATCGAAAGAGAATCCAATCCCTGGTGCTTCCCATCCTCCCAGATAACAACCTAGGTATATTCAGGGTATCACTACAGTATAGACACAGTGCCACCGGTGTATTACTCGGTCCGCTACGGTAACCGCCGGCGCACCTATTTGGTATCACGACGGTATCACCCCAGTTATCTTGCAGATACCACTACGATATCCTCATCACACCATGGCATCAACCGCGACGTGAACGATGCGTCAAGCAAGTCGTCAAGTCAGCGTCGCACGAAACATTCAAAAGAGATGCAGCTCGTTGATGCAATCACTTACTGCAGTCACCGGATATCACATCAGTAACATCCCAATCACAACCCTGACATGACAGTGGTATCATCACCAGCATCAACGCCATATCACCTAGATATAACAGGAGTATGAACGGAGTATCATAGAAGTATCGCACAAGTAGCAAGTGAAAGTTGTTTTTTGTGAGCGAGATGAAGTGTAGAAAAGCGACGATGCTTTCGCGGAGAGATAGTGTCGAGATTGGGTCGCGATGGCAGGGATTCATGGATTTTGTTGCCTCTGACGCAGCGAATTGATGAGGTCTGCGGCGCGCATCGTTGCCACGCTTGTCGCTGTAGTTAGTTGAGAAGCTTGATCTCGTCTCTGTGCCGAATCTCTGGACTGCGGGTGATCGTTGCTTGGATTGGATGCAGGGCGCAGGCAGACTGCAATGGTGAGCGCGCATCCCAGCGTTGATCGTGGCAGTGGAGGCAGCGGTTACTTTAGTGGAGGAGCAAGCCTCCTGATGCGGATCATGATGGTGTGCGAGTCGCGGCGTGGGATGATGCCGATCGAGTTTTTGACCGAGTTGAGCTGATTAGGGTTTGGGAGTTTCTGCAGTCGGAGGATCGGTCTGTTGCTGTCGCGTTGCTGTATGTAGAGCGGATGAGCCATGTCGAAGGATACGGCCTTGCTTTGGTATGGTGTGTTATTTTGGTTGATTTTTGATGAGCGCGTTTGTATCTTGTGAACGATGGACATAGCGAATCGGTCTATTTGTTGTGTTCGAGATTCACTGTTCATTCTTTGCAGCGACGTGACGTTTCTCTGGGAGTGAATTTGAAGGCTTCATTACGTAGGTCGTTGCATCTTCGAGGTTCATTTTGGGTGAGTAATTCAGTGGAATTGCCGATCCGGAGCAATTGCCAAGAATCCGGTGACAATGCTTCACTCGTCGTGAGTTTATTGTAGCCATTCTAAGTCTGTAAATTTGAAAAGTGCTTGGTGTCTCGTGATCTACTCGCAATTTTGTCAAGAATGAGAATGTGCGTAGTACTGGACTGGAGTCTGTGGAAGCGATTTACAGTTCACTGAGGCGGAGCTCTTTATTTATTGTTGTCGGCGTACGTACCTTGCAGCGAAAAGACTGTATTAGACGGTTAGAATTGGGTGCGAGTATCATCGGAATTGCGAGCTCAGGGTTTTCGCTGGTGAGGTTTGTTGTGAGCAGTATTCGCGATCTCTAATCGGCCATTTTGAACTGTCTGTCAGTTTGTAGGAGAGAGTTTTGTTGTGGGAATGGAGAGTGAGAAAATTTTAGTGTTTCTCTCTCGGAATCGGAATTAGAGTTCTGCTAGGTAAGGAATGTGACTTGGGGTAGAGAATCGAAAAAGCGAGAGGTGCGATTTTGAAATTTGAGGAGTAGCTGCTAATTAATCTTGTAGCTTCAGTGGTAACAGATTCAAATCTAGTGACCCCTTGACGATATATATCTGACGACCTCCGTGATTGAATGTGATGGGAAATGTAATTGTTACGCAGGAGCAACCAAGCTCTGGACGAGGACTTGTCTTTGATCTTTCAGCAACGGTACGCAAAACCGTCCACAGATTATTGGGGTGTGTTCACTCCCACTGAAAGAGAGAGACAATTTAGTCTTGGTGAACTATCACCGCAGTTTACCACCAAGAATTTGGAGAATTCCTCATCCCTTTTGCCAGACCTACTTTCTCATATTCTACCCGTGTCCCCACAATTCGACCCTCCACCTGATGTTCGAACGGTATTATCCAAGGATTTAGAAGAAGGTTCAAGTTTGGGTGTTCAGAGGCAAAATTTCAATAGTGTTCCGTGGAGTGTGAATGGCGGTGACGGGGCAGTGGATTCCGAGATCCCTGCGCATGTAACAAATAACGCACAGCAGCAGTCTGCGCTACCGGCAAGCCTGCCGCAAGCTGACCAGATTGAAGTCAGGCTGCCTTTGGAGACGAACAATTCTCCAGTGCGCGAAACACAAATTAAACGACAGAGGGCTGGTTCAGGTGTGAAAATTCGTCGATTCTGCGCTCAGACAATCAGACCAAGGAAAAATGCGGGAGTACAGGCAATTGGGTGGCCAGTTGCTACTGTGTTTCGAGAAGGCCAACAGTTGCTGCAGCAATATCACCACCAGGCGCCTTGCAATGATCTTGCAGAGGTTAGGGTTCTGGAATCAGAGGCCGAACAGCGCCGTATTATGGGTATGGATGAGTGGTATCTCAACAGTGCCGCGGATGCGGGACTTCAGCTGGTGCATCTGTTGCTGGCTTGTGCGGAGGCTGTCGATAATTTGCAGTTTAATCTTGTGCATGTGCTCTTGATGCGCCTCAGGGTGTTGATCGAGCCTCGGAGCAATACGATGCAGCGCCTTGCAGCAATATTTGTGACAGCTCTAACTGCAAGGATAACGAGAACGGCAGAAGGAGGTCTTTACATGGGCTACCACAAAGACGACTCCATTCCGGTGTCAGAGTCGTTGAAATACTTTGGCGTGGTGTACAATTACACTCCATTGGGGAAATTTCCCCATGTCATCCTGAATCAAATAATTTTAGATGCTGTAGAAAAGGACTCTAGTATACACATTATTGATCTCAACACTGAATGGCGGGGGATGCAATGGCCGGCCTTTATCCATGCTTTAGCCATGCGGCCGGGAGCTGCCCCAAGGTTGCGGATCACTGCTCTCGGAAGAGCTGCAGACTTATCACATGCACAGAAGAAGCTGCACATGTTTGCACAAAATATGCAGTTTTCTCTCGAATTCTGTCCCATTGTTGTAGACCTGAAAGACTTCGATTTAAGTATGTTGGACATCCGGGAGGACGAGGCTATCTGCATCAACTGTTTTAGCACCCTTCACCAGTTCCTCGCAGCAGAAGACTCCCAAGTCCACAAGTTTTTCTGTGACTTAAAGTCCTTGAACCCTCGCGTCTTTGTTATTTCTGACAATGACACAGACCACAACAGTCCATCGTTTCTTCATCGCTTCGTCGAGTGCCTGAAATACTACTCAGCCGTCTTCGACGCTCTGGACGCCTCTATTCCTGATAGGGAATCTCTCCTCGAGATCGAACAACTTTTTGCGGGCCAGAAGATTCGAAATATTATCGCGTGTGAGGGAAATGCTCGTATTGAGCGGCATGAGAATATGGCCAGCTGGAACCGCCGACTTTTGGCGGCTGGATTTCAAAGATGCCCAATCGCCGCCCGGGTGGTTAACCATGCTAGCCTTCAGCTGACAATGTACTATGTTGATGGCTTCACTCTGAGCATTAAAGAAGGTTATGTTGGATTGGGCTGGAAGAACATGCCTTTAGTGGGTATCGCTGCATGGTGCACTAACCACTGCGAACCACATCAGAACCAACAAAGTATTCCGTGATAAACAGATTTCTCAATGCTAAAACGGAGGTTCCAACGAACCGAAGCCGATATGTTGACATACAGAACGATGATGCCATTGTCATCCTGGTGAGTTGATTCCTCAGTTCTATTTTGATTCTATGTGTAATGGTGGCCTCAGAAGTGCCATTTCGGAGTAATCACCACTACTCTGGAAATTTGTGTATACCGAAACTATCTCAGTCAATGCTTTCCCCATAGGAAGCGTCAATATTGTACAAAGTTCATGCAAAGCGTTGTCTCTTCTTTTCAACATTCCACTAGATTGTTGATTCTGGCATACATACGGGGCTTGTAGTCGAGGGCATACAGACATCTCAGTCCTTCGACATCTAGCTTTAAATTTGTTAATTTTCATATACTAAACGCCTTCTGCTCTTAACTATGACGATTGTATCCCAATACGACAATCTGGGACCTCCTCTAAGAACCAGGATGGGATAATGCAGCAATACGATCAATTCTCACTTTTTCATGTTTATGAAGAATATCGTGTGCAGTGTATTGCTTTGGGTTCTTTCGTTCCTAGACGGATATGTCCTCCTAGAACCTTAGTAGTGAAGGAACCGAATGGTTTCTCAGGATGAGAGAACTTCTCCATAGATGGCAACAGAATTGGACGACATGTTCTTCTGTAAAACCGAAAGATAGCCAACAGAATTGTAAGGCTCCTTCTTTGTGAAAATCGCAAGTCTCTCCTGTGAACTGGAATTTTCACTGTTCAAAAGATTTAACACATATCGGACTAGTAGTTCTTGCTATGATTTGCAAAGGTAGACCGTTGTTTCAAATTTCATTGTAGGCACACTTGCAGATATTCAAGCACAAGTTCCAGTGAATTTAACCACCGTTGCTTTTGTCTACTGTAACATAGGCGACTAAGTCTTCTGCTCATTTCTAGAAGCTTGACGAGAATTTGTCGAGCTTGACGAGAATTTGTCGAGCTTGACGATGTAAGAAGTTATTCCTACTTGGAAGTTATTCCTACTCAACTCGATATTAATGAGGACTTGCAGATCACCCAGGAATCTCAACGTTACAAAACTGAACCTTGGATCCTTCAAAAATGCAACTTGCAACTTGCATACCGAAGGTACAGTTTTACTGATACATCGTTTGCAGTGAATACAGTCCCTTGATTTGTCAGTCAGCAACCGATACTAGTCCCACTTGCACTAAGTTAATAATGACAACTTCTGTGACACAATCTGTACTTCGTTTGCACAGAACCTTACTGTGCTACTGAGGAACACAGACGTTCAGTAGTCTGAGAGTCCAGAGCATACTCGTGACCTTTCAATTTATAATGCCATCTTCGTAGCTTTGCTCTTCACCTTTAGGTTTACTTCATACTTCAAATGTTGAACTCGCAATGACAAAACTACTAAAATTAATTGTTTCCAACAAGACAAATCAAGATCATTGCATTTCAGCCTTCAGCCATTCTCAATCCTCCAGGACAGCAATTCTAGTTCACACCGCAAGCAATAAAGCACGCAGAAAACAAGTCTGACACGGTAGATAACGATAGAAAAGTTAGCGACGGAAGATCCCAAGTGATTGATTCAGAAAACAAACTTCCTCAACTTATTAAAAATGAAAAGTTGCTTGATTTGCTGTTGATATAATACACAATTTCGTCACTGATACCGTACATACGTTAACCGTTCTAGCGATGTGGAACAAACCAAATCGATACCAATCACCTTCAGATCCTCTTATCTGCTACTGAAGATTTCGTCACTGATACATGATACACAATAATACACAATGCCTCAAGGCATTTAAATTTCACCTCAAAATCACCTACAACATACTGTGACGACAGTTGTACCAAAAATTAAAAATACACACGCTCTTAGCGCACCCCTCTCTCAGAAATTGGGGGCTCTACATTGCGGTATGCAGGCGAGCAGCACGCCTCTCCCGCACAATCGCCCGCTTCCGCATTTCCACATCCACAGCCCGTGCAATCTTCTGCCTCCTCCTCTCTGTCATTCCAACAATTTGTACAAACACAGTCAGTCAACCATGCCTTCTGAGGTGACTTTTACAAACATCGTGAAACGCAGGCGACGGAGTAATACGAACTCAAGAGCTGGGACTCAAAAACACCAGGAACAACACTAAACAATCGACATAGTGATACAGACTATTGCAAGCAAGGCTGCATGCAACCTGCATTTCTAGGTGACATGACCCAGTTCCAGAGAACAACATTCAATCATGCAAGCTATAAGATCCGTTACCTGAGGCAGCAGCCTTCACATTCAGGTTCCTCTCCTTCGCGGCCACCCTCCGAAGCGGATGGACGGGATGCGAGATGGTGTACAGCCCCAGCTTCACGTCCGCCCCGAACCGCGCAAACTTCTCCCCGATGATGGCACCCACCACGGACATCCGCCTCCCGCTCGCCGCACTCATGTCCGTCATCGTCGTCTTCGTCCCGCCAAACACCTTGTTGGACGCAATGGTGCTCGCCGCGCCCCTCCTGCGACGCCCCATGTTCCTCCACCCGCGGCTCCTGGGCCGCACCGTCCCAGCGGGCGCCGCCACCACAGTGCTCCTCCTCCCGAACGCCATCCTTCGCAGGCTCAAGCTCAAGCTCCGATCAAACACCTTCCAACACCTCCCGAAACTCAAACAGCCAAATCCAGTTACAGCTGACTCGAAACAGAAAGTAGAATGCTGAGTAACTCAAAATATCTGATTGCAATGCACACTCTTGGATCGCTACTCGTGTGACTTGTGAGGAGATTGTTTTAACTTACTGTGTTGTGTGTTCGGGGGCTGTTATATAGCACAGATGGGGAGCTGCCACGTCATCGAGGAGCGGGAATGGCATCTGGTTGTGGATTGCTGCGACGGGCAGGTGGCGGTGGTGGCGAATGGGGTGGTTCCAGGTCGATGGCAGCGGAATATCGGGGCCTGGTGCTCGGGGATGAGTCACGAGAGTTGAGAATGTTGATCCAGTCGGTGAACAGTGGAACGTCATGAGTCTGCCGCCACATTGTATTATTTTGATGCTTGGCCCGGTCATCGAGGAACATGCTGTTGAATTTCGGCAGAAATGTGCTTTTAGTGATGGATCAGTTTTTATGGTTCGTTTGGGATCTGTCTATTTCCCCCCATCAAGCGGTGCTTGGGGGGTGGGTGGGATGCCAGGGTCGGGGGTTGGGGAGGGGAGGTGCAAATCTCTGCCCCTATTATTTGCCTTGAGTGGGGGTCCTAGTGATCTCATGAAGACCTCCCTAGGGTAAATTGGGGCCTACGGCCCCAAATTTGTAAAAAAAAAAACCAAAAAAGGACCCCATGACCCCAAAACGGGGAGGGGCAGCAAAATGGAACCCACCGAGCCTAGCAACCGAACTTGCGGTTGTGGTTCGGTAGCACCTCTTGATGGGGGGAAATAGAGAGACCCGTTCGTTTGTGTGGCACATGTGGGTCTAGAATTTGTGCCTAAGGTCAGTTGAAGCAAACATTTTTGCCATAATTTTCGGGACTAGATTTAGGTCAGGTGCTCTTTGAATCTAGTCATTTGGGAGGAAGTTAGGATTTTAAATATTATGATGTCATGAGGATGTTGCTTAAATATTATGAAGTTATTTAAATAATATAATGTTATTTTGACATTTTGATGTTATTTAGAGATTATGGGGTTATTTAAACATTAAAATGGTATTTAAATATTATGATGTTATTCAAACATCAAAATTTTATTCAGACATTATAATGTTATTAAAACATTAAAATGTAATTTGGACATTTTCAAGATAAAAGTGAAACAAAACTAAGCAAGGATTACAATATTTTTGGTTAACAAATTAAACAAATCATAAACTTTTTAAAAATTTCATTTGAATTAAAAAAACGGAAAATATTTAAAACCTAACTTAAAACAATCAAAATTTGATTGTCGTTTTGAAATGCAATTCAGAATTGAAGACATTATAAAAAATTAGATATGGGTGTAGTCTTTTTAGACCAATAGTCAAATCATCATACAAAAATTCTTCTAAATAGTTATTTTTCTTTACATTAATGAGTCTCTCATTACAAATTAATAAAACTCTAATTACCACAACTCTTTTAGACACCTATCTAATAGAAATATGCCAATTTAAGTTATTAAAAAAATGTTTAGACAAATCATAATTTATATATATATATATCATTTATTTGCTTTTCTAAAATAATTTAAACATTTATTGTTCTTTTATTGGTTGTAAATAAAAAATCATCATATCAAAAAAAACTAAAAAAAATATATAATCACTTTAAAAGACAACTAAATAGAAAACAACAAAACTATATGCTAATAAAGTCCTCTAAATATTGTTTTCTCCTATAAATATTAAACTTTCAACAATGTTTTTATCACATTTCGTCCAATTAATCCTTAACTTTGATGTCTTCAAATTCCTCATTCCATCCTTGTTCTTTGATTTCGTACAGAGACTTATGTCTTCAAAACATTTCTCTCGATTCTTCTTGCCTACTTTGTTACTCATTCTCCTCATCCTTATCTTTTCATTAGCCTCCAATTCTTTTGTCTTCAAAATGCCTTTGTTCCATTCTTCTCCCCCAATTTATCACTTACTCTTATACATTCTTGAAGCATAGTATTGTTTCATATTAATTGGCCATGCACCTATATTTTTACTTTTATTTTTGATATTTTTAACTGATTCAAAGAATAAATCTGGTCTTTTCAAGATTGCTATCTTGTGAGCTGTGAGGAGTGAGCGCTAAATTTTAATAATTTTGAAAAAAAATTCATTAAAAAATGCTTCAAATCAAGAAGGGAGCCCTATGACCGTGATTTTTTTTATAGTATACTTCGATGATAATACACAAATATTACCATTATATATGATGCACATACCCTATTTTCGTGTAGATCAATTAAATTAAGTTTTATAATTATCACATTAGAATTGAATCCTTAAAATTATAAGTCATTCGTGAAAACGGTTTTTTACGACACCTATACTATAAACAAAGCCCAATGTCATGACTTTAAGATTAGTACATGGAGAGTCATATTTTAAGCGTATTAAAATAAAAATCAAGTATAAGAAATGGAAATAGATTAATATATAAAATCTATCACACTTCTGTTGGATGGCTGCGTGGCTATTTCCTCTCACTGCTCAGCGGAGCTTTTCCTCCATTTGTGCCAAAGCTCCTTCTTCGTGTTTTGTATCCGGTACGGCATCACTAACACCAGACGTGGTGCCAATACAATCGGGCTCGTCTGAAACCATCATTGATGAAGCCATTTCTTCGTCAACTTGTCATCAAAACAAAGCACTAAATGACTTCATATGTGCACTTCGTGAGTTCCTATGTGCATTTGTTAATACCTACGAGTGTTCGTGAATTTCTATGTGCTTTCGGGAAATCCAAACGTATCATTTCCTAAATGTATCATTTTTAACCTTTTCTTTATTGATTGATTGGTTTACTTGTTAATAAATATGTTTTACTTGTTTAAATCTATTTTAATATCAATTCTTCTTTGTTATTTTTTTTAATAAGTAGATCTTATCTTTTTTTCCTTATACTATGGTTTTAATTTTCATCTTATGGTTTTAAAAATTAAAATCATAAAATTTTAGTCTTTAATTTTTGATTGGTTTTAATATTAATTTAAAATATAATTTTTATTTTTTTCAATAACAAGAAAATACTTATCTACAACAAATAGAATGCAGTTATTAAATTATTAAATAGTTCATTCAAATGAAAAATGAAACATATTTTTACTTAACATATAAGAATTACACTTGATTGTTTAACAATTGCATTTTAAAATTCATGTCATTTATTCTATCTAAGGACCAAATATTTTTGACTCTTATCATTAGATTTACCATTCCAAAAATCAACGTAATTTAGGGAAGAATGTAGTTATTTATAATCAAATTATCATAAAAAAAAAAATTCTAGTTTTATTTGAAGGTCACGTGTCGCTTTGTCAGCACTTGTCTAAAATCTATCTAAACCATAAGCCTTGCTTCCACCTCTAATTGTAGTTTTTTTTTTTTTTGTAATTATAGAATGAATTAAGATCGTGGTCTTGGTCTAAGGAAGATATTTTTAGTTTTAATCATTATTTATTTATTAATTTTTTATTGATTGATTAATTTATTTGCTTAGCATATGGTGCTCAATTTGGAATCAATGTCTATGTAGAAGTAGAAAATTTTGCATGTTTTTAAGACAAATCCATTGATATAAGGTAAGTTTTCCAAAGTTATACCCGTTTAGAATTTGCTGACTTTTTTTGGAATTGAAGTTCATGATTTGATGATTTTGACTTTGTATAAGGTACAAGTTCTGATTACATTGTACTTATTTTTCATTTATTTTTCAAATTCGTCAAAGACAACGGCGATGGCGAAAACCTGAAGATACCTAACTACTATCAATGTCTTTATCGACGTCCCTCTCAACATCTTTATTGACTTTTCTTAATAATATCAAACTAAATTTTGTTTGATATAATATCAACAAGCATATAGAGGCTTTGGAAACTACAAAAATAATAAGTACCTGAAATCCTATGTATAAAATCTATATATATTTCAAACTAATATATTTGAAGATTCAAAAGAATAATTCATACTCTCATTTCTTTGTAGATTGTTGAAATTTCTTATTTAAAAGTTTTAAAGATACTCTTATACAAAATTCTGTAATAATTACAACAATATAGAAAAATAAACCAAATTTTTTGTGTGAAGATTTTTGAAGGAAATACACGTTTTGAGCAATAAAAATATAAGGAAGAAAACACTCGATGCTTGCTTAAACAATTTATCAAATGAACTGACATTGTGGTCCTTATTTAATAAATGGATTTTTATATTTTATGTTTTTTGTTTATTTATTAATTATTTATTAACTAATTCATTCATTTACTAAGTATATTGTGTTTAATTATGATTTAAAAGTAGTATACTTTAGAAAAATTATTAAGACATCATTTGAAGTTTTAAATTTTTTTTTGAGTTTCTTTAGTTTTATTTTTTCTTTATAAACAAAAAATTCTTTAATGAATTGAGCACAAAATTTATAAAAAAAAAATAATTCTAATCCTAAATATTAAATTTAGATTTTTTAGATTTCAAAATATAATTATTTATTTTTTAATAATAATATTATTATATTATCATTATTCATTTCATTATAAAATTAACTTTTGCAAACCATTTCAACTATGTAAGTTAGGAGTTAATTGCAATTTGAGTTCAAGATATTTGTAACCGTGTGATTCTTGGTTTGAACACAAATTCCTATTGAGTGAGACCAAATGAGGATCTTGTGATGATAGGTCAGGAGATTATTGTATCATGAATGCTATTGAAATTGCATGAAAAAAATACATCTAATGAAAATAAGTACACAACATTTTGCAACATTTACAACACAAATTGCATGGAGGAGCTGTGACATTATCGAGACTCATTTTCAATGTTTTAACTTTGGACATAATTTGAATATATGTGAGAAAAAAGTAATATAATACTACTTTAAATTACAACAACTTTATACAATATTTCAAGTAGGTCTAGCATTATTTCTAATACTTCACATGGAGGAAATTAAAACATAGCTTTGACCCAAAGCATCAATATAAATACTTATTGTTTCATACAGCTCTACTCTAAAATTTCTATTATCAAAGCAATTCAAAAACGATTCTTGTAGGAACGAATAAAATGTCATAAGGTAGAGGGTGTCATTCCCGAGCGGGATGTATTCCTGAACGCTACTACTCTTGATCAGGATTTCAAATATCACCCTGACTGGTTCCAAATAGTGTTCCAAGAATGCTCTAATTACGTCCATGCTATTAAAATTTGAATGCTTATGATTGGTGCAAAAGTTCTTTGTCCTCAGAATCCAACCTCTTATGAAAACCATCACCCTATGATCAGTTAATGGTCACTCTATGCTTACGCACTTAAAAGTTCATAGACAATGTAGAAATGCTCAAAAAATGTGTTTTTTGTGACATGTTTTTGCACTAGCTTTGAGAGCTTCCAAAAATAACAAACATTTCTTTCATAAGTCTAAGTATGCAAATCTGAAATTCAGTCGGGAATTGGTCCCAACTACCTTATGTAAGATCAGTACAATGTCATCATTCACTACAATATTATCCTCCAATCCATTCTTTTACACCAACCCCATTGCGATGCCTGCTTCTGTAGTCCCTCCGCATCCTCATACCTGTGAAAAAGACAATTCATAATTGCAATGCCTATCACTGATCATGTCTAGTTCTGTCTAGACTGCAAATGTGTTTCTTGACAAGGAAACTTTTCTTATAATTCGTATTATCATTTGTCTCTGCAACATTGTTGCAAGAGCGAGAAAATAAGAGCTGAAATAGTGTTATCCTTAATTCAATCATCCCACCCTAGTTCTGGCTTTCTTGGCCACTTGTTTTACAAAGAGCAAAGGTTTCGTAACATCTGCTCAAGAATTCATAGATGCCTTGCTGACAGAGAAAATGTCAATGTGGTTACTAGTTTACGCTCATTGTTCGTCGATTATTCAAGGTTGTTCCGAGTTGCAAGAATGTTCCTCGAATTCTGTAGACTATCATTTGTGCCAGACCAAAGAGCATAGCAGTAAACTCCATCGTTCTATCCATCTTCCAATAAGTATGATGCAAGCAACATGAATCAAGTAATTTTAAAACGGCACATGGAAAGGTAAGTTCACAGTTGACGATGCCACAACCGACATGATTGACCTGATACCAGTCGTGGTGGACTCATGGATGATAATCAAAAGCTGATCGATTTATTGATTCTGTAATGTACAATTTCGTCACTCACACCGTAGGACCACCTTTCGGGTGGGATTGAGAATAACCATACTAGTCTCTCACACCTACTAATGAGGTCTTAATCACATATGTATATGTTACAAGGTGCCTCGTGGCATTTCAGTTTCTCCTTCACCTCTGACATTTCCCGTCAAAATAATCTCAAGTCACTCACTCAAGTCACTCATCTCCTCAGCTTGCGACGCAATTTACTCCAACATCTTGTGACATTCACATTTTACGACACCAGTCGCAGCAAGAATCTAATATACACACGCTCTCAGCGCACCATTGTCCATGGCCATGCCCACATTCACCACGAACTCTCAGAAATAGGGGGCTCTACATTGCGGTATGCAGGCGGGCAGCACGCCTCTCCCGCACAATCGCCCGCTTCCGCATTTCCACATCCACAGCCCGTGCAATCTTCTGCCTCCTTCTCTCTGTCATTCCAACAATTTGTACGAACACAGTCAGTCAACCATGCCTACTTAAGGTGACATTTACAAACATCGTGATAGGCAAGAGACGGAATCACGCAACCTCGAGAGCTAGTTTTCTAAAACTTACACCACACATCTGACACAACTAAGGTACAGACTCTTGCAAGCAAGGCACCCTGCATTTCTATCTGACGTGCCCCAGCCACAGACGAGGTCTGTAAACAATGCAAGCTCTAAATCCGTTACCTGAGGCAGCAGCCTTCACATTCAGGTTCCTCTCCTTCGCGGCCACCCTCCGAAGCGGATGGACGGGATGCGAGATGGTGTACAGCCCCAGCTTCACGTCCGCCCCGAACCGCGCAAACTTCTCCCCGATGATGGCACCCACCACGGACATCCGCCTCCCGCTCGCCGCACTCATGTCCGTCATCGTCGTCTTCGAGCCGCCAAACACCTTGTTGGACGCAATGGTGCTCGCCGCGCCCCTCCTGCGACGCCCCATGTTCCTCCACCCGCGACTCCTGGGCCGCACCGTCCCAGCGGGCGCCGCCACCACAGTGCTCCTCCTCCCGAACGCCATCCTTCGCAGGCTCAAGCTCAAGCTCCGATCAAACACCTTCCAACACCTCCCGAAACTCAAACAGCCAAATCCAGTTACAGCTGACTCGAAACAGAAAGTAGAATGCTGAGTAACTCAAAATATCTGATTGCAATGCACACTCTTGGATCGCTACTCGTGTGACTTGTGAGGAGATTGTTTTAACTTACTGTGTTGTGTGTTCGGGGGCTGTTATATAGCACAGATGGGGAGCTGCCACGTCATCGAGGAGCGGGAATGGCATCTGGTTGTGGATTGCTGCGACGGGCAGGTGGCGGTGGTGGCGAATGGGGTGGTTCCAGGTCGATGGCAGCGGAATATCGGGGCCTGGTGCTCGGGGATGAGTCACGAGAGTTGAGAATGTTGATCCAGTCGGTGAACAGTGGATCGTACGATCTTCTGATCTTCATGACTCGCATTATTTGGTTCGATGCTTAGCGAGGCGTTCTTGGAACATGCTGAATAATTTCGGCAAAAATGTTGGGTCACTAGCTGCTTTGGCTATCAACAAGGTTAGTTGTGAGCTTTTTGTGCGCTCTCTCAATCAATATTGTGTTTAGGGTAGAAGCACCCATTTCCAATAGCACCCCACAACTAACCTGTAGATGTCCCCAAAACCAACCTACAGTTGTCCCCAAAACTGCAAATTGGTGTCAAACCACTCAATTGAAACCGACCAATCAAAAAGCTCAATAACACTTAAAAAGTTGGTGGTTTTGGTTACACTCATGAGTGGAAATTAGTACCAACTAGGTGTGAGACTGAAAAAGTCTAGAGATCGGTTTTTGGTCACGAAGTACTTTTGTGTTTAGAAATTTCTATCTATTTCAATATTGGGAAGAAAATTCTGAAAAAATTTACATTCTATAAGAAACCTATTTTCCTACACGTGAAAATTACACCCCATAAATAACCCCAAAAAAAAGGGCTCAAAATCCTTTAGTTTTTGGTTGTAGGTGCTTCTACCATATTTTCCGGGAGTCCAAGTTTGGAAAGCGTGGGAACACTCTGCACCAGTTGGAACCGAAATCCTGTGGGGTTTCTCCCTCTCTCTTGGAACTCTTTATGAATTTAAAAAATAATCAAGTTTGATTGACTTTGAATATAGAATTGCCCAAGTAACCTCGGCATTGAATGCGGGGAGTACTAGTTTAATGTTGACAATTGCCTAGTTATCCATACCTCCAAGATTTTTTTAAAATTATTTTTGGAGCAAATGAAATAATTTCATTGCAAAAAGAAAAGTACAACCCTCATCGGATTTTCATCCAGGGCAGAATGTAACCAAGACAAAAGAGAGAGAAAAAAAACACTAGTTAGAGCCAGTTGGGGATAACTCCACATGGCGGGATGAATATTCATCTAACAGTATTATATATATCCTATATCTCATAATGTTTCTAATCAACCATATCGAATCAAAAGCTTACAATAAGTTCTGGTAAGATTTGTCCTACATCCCATAATGAAGCTTTCAGTAAGTCCTGGTAAAATCTGTCCTATATCCTATAATGTTTCTAATCAACCATCTGGAATCAAAAGCTTTCTATGAGTCCTGGATAATCTTTTTAGCTTATGTTCTAAAGATGGCTTTAAGGGTCTTCTTTCAAGTTATTCGCCAATAGTTAAGAAGAGAGTCCCAAATAAATTGTTGGGTAGACCAATACTCATTCTCAAAGATTTTACAATTCCTGCTTCTCCATATACACAAGAAAGCAACCCCCTAAGTAAAGACCGGATTTTAACTAGACCACCCTCCGAGAATCTCTCTCAAAAGATGTAGATGAAGAAACAGCTTTGTCGAACCCGGCTGTGTATCATAGAACTGTCATCTGAGTATCATCTACAGTCACTGCACTGTACTGTACAGGTAACACTAATTGTCATTGCCGTTTCCAATTCCCTTTCGTTGCTCAGTCACTGCTCCATTCTCCACTACCTAAGTTAGTACCCACTCCTCAACCAGTCCAAAACAGCATACAATCCAGTCACAGCACACTTCAAACACTACTTGGTGTAGACCACATCACTTCAGTCCTATTATGATTTACACTATTTGACATGTCAAGGTAGAACACATCCTTGCAAATCATGCAACCTACTTCTTGGAAAATTGCTCTACATTTGCAAGCTGTAGGCGTCCTCTAGGTTGTGTTCAATTGCAGGGTTTGATGGGAAGTGGGAGAGCTCTGCCTTGTCTACTCTAGGGTTTTCCTGGTGAGTCTCTTGTCTTTTCCATACCAGCTCAGGCTTAGCATATGTGTGTGTCTATGTCTACTCTTAGAGCTTATTTACATGATGTTGAATTGAACCGTCAGGTTTTTTGTAGCTCTTAAACCCTACTTACAATCTGTTGGTGTTTTGTTTGGAAGAGGAAAGTTGCAGCTCAGATTAAAGTATCGATGTGTGTGTGTATGTGTGTTCTTTCTTGGTGAGTTCAATTGTGAACTGAACCGTCTTCTTTCCAGTTTTTGAACCCTGATTACAAGCTGTGGGTGTTGTAGTAAGAAGTGGGGAGTTTTGGGAGCGACGATGTTTTTCGAGGTGGAGATGCGGCGGCTGGTGGTAGTGGAGCCCCGGGAGCTTGGGGATGCGTTGCACACCAAGAGGGCAATGATCCGGCGTCTGATCCAGGATGTCGATGCTGAGCAGTGCTCGGAGCAGCATGGGTATTATGTGACTGTGACGACGCTGGAGGATGTGTCTGAGGGTAAAGTGCGGGGCGGCACCGGGTCAGTGGTCTTCTGGGTCGATTTCAAATGCATTGTGCTGAGGCTTATTCGTAATGAGGTCATGGAAGCGGAGGTCGCCGAAGTGATGTACAATGGGTTTTTGGCAGGTGAAGCAGTGGCCTTGCCAATCCTTCTGTTCTTTCGTTGTTGCCATTTTTCGTACCTCGCTGTTGGTATCCTCAATCTTGAAGTAGGAGATTGTTAGCGACTTTCTTTAGTGGTAGATCATCTGTTTGGATGCATGGTGCGTACACATTGTGTGCTTTAGGTCAGCTTGCTCACTTGTGCTACTGCTTTTCGTATCATTCTTTACTCGGGATTTTATCACGAGTCATGGCAGCGCAACACTTGAGGACAGACTATGAATTGGTTCTCGTGGAGCATTGTTATTGGATCATTTTCTGTGTACATTTGTTGTTGGACTAATCTTGCAAACCTTTTCTTGCAGCTTGCGGACCAGCAAAAATCTTTGTCCCACGGAAGCAGATGGACGGATTCGAATTCCGGGCAGGGCCATCGCTGGAGTTTAATCAATGGAGTGATTCTAATGGACTCCTCATAACTCCTAAGTGTTTTGTGCGATTAAAGATCGTAGCGGTCCGCTGGGAACCCAAAGGGAGGATTTTACAGACAGTAGGGAGTTTGAATGGGGACCTTTTGGGTCCTGTTAAAATTCAAAAGAATCCTGTACTTTGAAAATTCACAGGTAAGTGTTCACTTATATTCTTATCCATGGCCCACATGGTCTTCATTCCTCAAGGACAGAATGATCATCATTTTGACATTAATTAGTGCGAAGTGGTATTATTGACGATCACTTCATGCCTTTGCGAAACCGAGTTGAAGAGTTGGCCAGAGAAGTAACATCAGGGGCTAATTTTTACCATCGGCTTCGTTGCTATAATGCTGTTCAGGGTGTCTTTACGATTGTAGGGTGAATTTAAGGGTTTGGATAGAATGATTAATCCACACAATGGATGCATTTATGGACGATATTGACTTGTTCATTTTCCTTGTACAGTTCAGAGTACAATGCTTGGTGCATCACTCCACCAATCAATTTTTCTCGAAGGAGGCCAGTGCCGTGACTGGACAACGAAGCTACATCATATTGAAGAGCTGGACTTCGTGGTAGCGTTCCTTAATTGATCATCTCAAGGCAAGTAGCTTGTATATACACGATCCTCAGACGATTAAATGTTTAATACTTGTCCTTTCTCAATCTCTTCCAGAACATGATGTAAATGCTTATAAGATGGGAAAGTTTAATGAGGAGTATCAAGAAACGAGCCCCTCTATCGATGGGGCTAATATCGGCGACATGCACATATTCTGCGGTGCACCTTTTCCCGCTTGCAGGATCGTATATGACCGATCTCCAGCAGTTTTGAACCCCGTCGGCAAACAATCAAACTTTCATGAAGGATCTTACACTTGATAGCTGTTTTAGGGTCCTTTAATCTTCATCCCTTAGTACTTACCGAGTTATAGAATGCCGGTTTGAAGACCCTCTGCAGATTTAACTACGACATTGGACAAGAAATACAAGGCTTTTACTTAAATTGTGCTCTCATTGCATTTGAGTCTATCTCTGTCTAAGTTCTCTATCTCAATCACCTCAAATCATGCACAACTGCCCAAATAAAATAAGAATTCGCCCCAGAAGAAGATTCTACATATTAAGGACATCGAAATTTCTATGTGCTCTCGTCAGCGTCCCTTTGATGGCAAAGGTTATGGCAGTGGCTTACATGATCTCTTTCTTACTTCTCTTTCACATGCACACTCTTACCGTTTCGTGCTCTGCCCAACTGAAGCCCAAGAGGATATCAGTCAACTTCATCCCTCCACCACAGTGACATAAGTTAGATGCTCTCAGCCTTTGCAAGATTTCTCTCAACACTCGAGCCTGCAAGAGCTCGGTGATAAGGTGAAGCTGGAGTGTTTCACTGTGCGTAGAGAATCAACCTCATTGTAGGAAACGAAAATCATTTTGCCGATCATCTGCTCCCATGGCATGACAATGGAAGCAATCAATGATGGTCAAGGCTCTGGACACATCATTCGAGGGAGAGTTTTCTAAGACTTCTTTGGCCAGCCTTTCTTCTTCGTCGTCTCCAATCACTCTTCTTCCCTCTTCCTCACTGTGACACTGATTGCTCTTCTTGCAACTGGGGCAAGTATTCGTGCTTGGAAAGATAGAGATTCCTGTGGAGACAGACTGATGAAGTTAGTGAGTTTCTTTTCTCTTGAGCTCCATTTCTTCTCAATCTTTTGCATAAGTTTACATGCTAAAGCTCTGGGGATGTTTTCCAACCTGTCGGAGGGTGAGAAGTGGCATTTTAGCAGAGAATAATTTTTATCTGCCTTGTTATGGTGTAGACTAGCTGTAACATCTAGCAACAGCGGTGATGGGAAGGTGTGCTTAGAGATAGGAAGGCCATGCAGACTTGAAGAGTGAGTTTGTAACACATTATTGAGATTTATGTGATCAAGACATTGCGTGTATAAACTTACACTATCTTCAAATCTTTGGGCCTTATCTATCCTTCATTGTCCGCTCTCACGTTTTCTCATGGCACTAGTAGTAACCTTGTCGCCCCTTACTTACTATTTCAAGTATCTCAGCAGTTGGGTGAGTCACTTGGTTCACAAAAATAAGAAAAAGTGACCTTTTCCTCATTCTCCGTGAGTGTAAGGCAACATGTTATGAGTGAGGAATGATAGGTTCTCTTGTAGTGTAAAGAAGGACTGTAGTTCTTCAGAAACAATAGTTTGGAGAAGATTATCCTTTATTGTTGATGCTTGAAATTTGTATCAAATTTCAATTAGTAGAGAATAGTGACTTATACACTAACCAAGTACATTCAATTATGGACACCTACACTCAATTTGAGTGTAGTTGTCTACAATTGAGTGTGCTTGATCAGTGTATAAGTCCCTCTTTTCTACTAGAAAGACTCAGGGGTAGATGCTATGAATCTTCTTTATGGGAAAAGTAATCATTGACATGGCGTAAGTATGTTTCAAGCAAAGCTTGGACATTTGAGTGTTAAGAGAAATGCACTTTACGCAATGATGCCATGAGTATATCATTTACAAGGCAATGAAAAGTTGGCGCAAATGACTTAGTTGTTAAGCGAAAGTAGGTGGTGAGGTTCAACCATAAATTTTTATTAGACTACAAAATTAATGATGTTATTTAACAAAATAGTTTTGAGTCGCAGTTTCTTGTTGATTGCATTAAGAAATTTGTCATGTTCTAGCTAGATGGTTACTTAAAAATTTACTTTTCGATATCATTTTGTGGATTATTTGTCATCTTTGTTTCTACATGTTTTTATGAGAGATTCCTTTTTAGTCTTGGTAATGAAAGTATTTCCTTATGATGTAACATTTTAAAATAGGAATAGTATTTCTAAGTGTAATTAATCTTTTGTTCAAAATGTTTTTTTTAATGATTTTTTTATTTATAAAAGAAGCTTTATTTTGTTCATCATATTTGTACATGTTTTTTGTTTAAAATTTGTTGTACATTCTATTTGCATTTTGTTGTATGATTGAAGATTTTGGTTTTTTAGATATAGTGTTTTTTTAGGTGATAATGTTAACAACTCAGTGTAAGAATGCAAGGTGAGTAATAACATGAGGATGTGTTTTATTTCGTGAAAAAGTCTTACAACACCACATATTGATATTGGATTTGAGGTTTCTTTAATGAATTATTTCTTTAATATAAGATAAATTTTGATAACATTGAATTGTATAGTGAATAGTGGTATGGAACTAGTGTCTTTAATATAAAGGTGAATAGTAAATAAGTGTAGAATTTGATTGATTTTTTTTGCAAGAATAGAGAAATTGTTTAAGGGCTATACAATTAATCCATATTTTCAAAGCAAACCAAAAACATTGAAAAGATGGTATTTTTAGATTCATGTTTGAGCAATGCAGTATACAAGATGATTAAAGACATGAACTCATTTAAAGACCAAAAAATCCAAGTACATAGTTTTTCAAAATGGTTGTACAAACTCTGACAACTCTTCGATTCTAATAAGACTTAGATTACATAAGTCTCTAGATTGATATATTCTCTTAATAAAGTATCCAAATTGATTTTGGTTTCTTTTAACAAAATTAGAATTTAGAACTTAAAAAGATTTTCATGGATTACAATTAGCTCTATTTTGCAATTATCATCGATGAAGATGTGTAAGATCTTTTTATGCATCTTTGATTTACTCAAATTGAGGTTATAAAGTGTGTATCTTCAAATTTCAAATTCTCATTTAGTTTATGAATACCAACATTGTGATAAAACTAAACATGCACTATTTCTTCAAAAACACAAATTTAAGAATTTTCATTTGCTTGTTTTATTGTCATTAAATCATAATATCATCAATCATTTTGTGAAGTTCTTGATCTTTAACTTTCACACGACGAAACTTCATTGGAATGTTTCTTTGTTCTTTTGAAAAAAACATGTCAGAGTCATATTCATTAAGATGGTTTTGTGCTCTTTTTGCATGTCCTAATGCCTTATAATTTTGAAAAACTTGTTCTTCTTTGGACATTACTTTTGCAATCCTTGCACTTTGTTGGCACATAGGCTTGGATTTTGAATTTGTTATTTTTTTATTTTTTAATGATTTATCTTTAGCGAAAGTGTTACATGCCCCATAACGTTGGATAATTTCTTGTTTGATTTTACTTTGATTTGACAATTTATTTGTAGGATATGGACACACCATTTTTAAATCTACGCCGTGAATATCACATTTCTCATGTTTTAATCGTTGTTTACATTGAAGTATGTCATAATAATGTTCTTTAGATGAAGTTATACTATTAGTTCTACATGAACTATTTGTTGTTTTTTCTATGGGTGTATGACAACCAGAAGATTCATCGATTATAGAATCTGATGTTGTTGACATAATATCATCATTTGACTTTTGATGCAAACTATCTAAAGTAACAATATCATTACAACATCCATGTTTATTATCAATGTTTAGTCTTTTTGATTTTGTTTTTGTTTTGTTCTTTAGATTATTATTCAACCACTGTGATATATTATCATCACCACATATAGTGGCTTCTGCATTTACATCTATGTCATGTTCTTTTTCAACACAATCTTCTCCTAACAATGTTGCCATAGTTTTATATTTTTTTCTTGAATTTTCTAATTTTGTACTATAAGATAAAGTTGCCATTGTTGGCATGATTGTACCATGAGAATTCATTAACATATCTGCATCAATATTAGAATCTCTATAACTTTCATCTTTTTTATTACATTGTCTAGATAAAATTTCTTCAATAGTTGAATTATAGTTTGAATTATCTTTGTTAATAGGTTTGTCATCAATTGTACTTTTAAATCTATTTTGTTGAATTTGGATCATTGTCTTCATTGCTTTAGATAATTCAAATGGCTCTTGATTACACATTGTCTCAACAGTCTTCAATTCAAGTATTAAATTAGATTTGGTTTCATTGGAAATCTGCAACTATTTCAAGTTTCCAACATTATTGATAAAAAATTAATATGTTAAGGCATATCAAATTAGACATAGTTTACCATTAATGTAAATTAAATTAATATATGCATGTAGAATACTATCATTTAATATTTAGACAATATCTAAAATTCAACTCAAAGTATATTTTTAAAATTAATATAACATTTAATGTCTAGAATTATTTTATAAAACAATGGATAACAAAGCCAATCATTATATTTTTATTCCATAGCAAATAGACATTCTATAAAACATACATTTTTTATTATATAAAGATTATACATTACTTTCAAAAAAATTCTATCATCAATCAATCTTTTTTCAAGAACCAAATATTTGTATTTTAAATGTTATGCACAACTTAATTACATTTAATAGTGTCATAGGGAAAAATCTATAATATTTCATGCTTGAACTACTATCTAGAAAGATATTTATATAAAAGTTTATTTATTTTAAAATTCAACCAAATTAAATTATTAGTCTATCTACAACAAAATCTTCTTTGAATTGACAGAATTGGAGCAATGTTGTACATTAATATATTTTGTAGTAAAAAAAACTTATATACAAGTTTTATCAAATCATTCAATTGATGGTTTGAACTAATAAATGAAATTTTATATTTTCCAATTTTAAAACTTAAATATGTATATTTTAATCCACAATAATAATACTTCAATTGAATTTGATTACAAAGATGGCTTTTAAATTTGATACACATATTATACTTCAAAGGATAAGATGTTATTGAATTAGGTAATATCATTAAGATTGGTTGATTGATCTTGTATCAATAGTATTTAACATATTTATATCTATACATTTTAATGTTAAATAATTTATCAATGATGTAATTTTTAAAGATAAAGAAAATGATACAGGAATTAAATAAAAACAACTAACCGATCTTTGGTCAAAAGATTCTTCTTTGATTATTTTTTCTACTTCTTTTTGAGTTTTTTCTACGTCCAGTGCAAAATTATCCAGTGCCATTAATGATTCTACAAGCATACAATTACTCATGTCTAATTGTGCTTGCACGTCTCTATGAACTTTGTGAAGTTCAATAATGTCTTTTTGCAATACTTCTAATATATCTTCTTTATCTTGTTTTTCTTCCCTATAAGGGGATAATCGAGAGTGATCATCTTCATCTTTAAATACCTTCAATCTCAAACTTTGAACTTCTGAACGAACTTTATTGTATGCTTCTAATTTGGACCTAAATATAGAAGTAAGTTGTTCATTTAGTATATGTTGTGAATCACCTTTTCGGATAAGGTCTTCAACTGCAATTTTTTCAATTGCTAAAGCTTTTCTTTTTTTCTCCAATATAAACTCAGCTTGTGCACATCTCATTGATGGAACACTTGACCTTATGGCATGCAACATACCTATTTCATTTGTGGATCCAATACACAATGTTTTTCTAGGTGTTTTAATACTTCTATTACATTCTTTGAATTTTTGAGAAGATTCATCAATATTGTTGACGTGAAAATTTCCTTTCATATCTTCACATCCTCTACTATCATCTTTACACGGATGACATAACATTTGTTTATCTTCAATATATGGATGTTTTATTAATTCTAGATTAATTGTTGAAAATTTGGTTTCATTGTTAACTTTAGGAAGTATAGAACATTCACATGAATTGGACTCCATACTAACATTACAACTTTCAATTTGATGAATTGAAGAAGCTAAAATATGTTTTTTGGAAGTTCTATTAGTATCATGTTCATTTGTAAAAGGAATTATACTTTGAGTATTGGATAGTTCAAAACAATAAGGAAAATAAGAATCACTTCTTTCAGTGGAACATGTAGAATGAGAATGTGCTAAAATCTCAACTTTGTTAGAATGAAGTTGACCATTCATTGCATTTAAAGCATGAATTTCTTCAATTTCTCTAAGACTATTATTATTTTGACAAACAACTTTGTCTAAGTGTAAATGAAAAATTTCTAAACGAGGTATTTTATTTGACATAGTCTCATTTTGAAAATTATAGGAAGTTTTTGATGAATCTTCAATGTTTTTTATATTTGAGGTGGCACTTGTTGTATTGATTGGAATATTTTCATCATACGATTTTTCAATTATATTTTTAACATCTAAACTAAATGATTGTGGTAAAGAATCTATGGTTGAATTCAAGTGTGAATTTTCTGCATT
The DNA here is from genome assembly GCA_014871385.1 of Ceratodon purpureus. Lineage (NCBI taxonomy): Eukaryota > Viridiplantae > Streptophyta > Bryopsida > Pseudoditrichales > Ditrichaceae > Ceratodon > Ceratodon purpureus. Next base: position 11,807,157 of record CM026432.1, on the reverse strand, counting down.
CTTTAAGGGTTCCACATGCTCATAGGCCACACTTAATAATTTTGAAGAAAATTCCTCTTTTCTTTGTATTATGTTCTCTTGCATACTAGATGTTTTTGTTTCGGGACTAGTGCAAAATTCTTTTGAACATTCTATGATAGAACTTGTGTTTTCATTTGATAAATTCAATTCACCATTATTGTATTTTTTATTGAAAACTTCATTATCTAGATTAATCAAATCTAATCCAACTGGATTGTCTTTTACATAATTTGCGCACATGACATTTGGATATCTTATAGGTGTGATATTACCTTGTAGATTTTGGTTGATGTTTTTGTTTATTGTTGAATCATGCAAATGTGTTGCACATTTATTTTCTTTCGTGATATTATTATACACTTCTTGTTCATTAATTGATAGTGGTGTTTTTTCATGTGGTGGTGAAAGCGTAGTAGCGGTCCGAGAAGAATCTAAATTATTATTTTGAAAAGATTCCAAATGTTTTTGAATGGTGCTTGGATCTTCTATTATTGAAGAGTACATATCTTCTTGTTGGATCTTATTAATTTTTACTTCATGTTTATTTCTCTCTTTCTTAAATGATATTGAATCATCATGTTCCCCAGATTTTTGTATAAGAATGCTTAAACCAATTCTTGGTCTTGCTCTTAGATTATTATCTTTTTTATGATGAAGTACAACATTAGAATGGTTATCACTTTTTTTAAAGTTTGAATATTCATTTACAAAAAGATGATTATTATCATTTATTTGTGGAATCATTGATTCAACCTTTATATTTTGTTGTTGTTCACAATCTAGAGATTTTGGAATGCAAGTTAAGTTTTCTACTTTATCTTTTTTTGAATTTTGTAATGTGATTGATGATTTATCATCAATAGTACGTGAAGAAGAATTCAAACTATGAGTTTCAAGATCAAATTCTATTCCATTAATTTGTGTTGAATATGGTATATCAATCATTGCATAATTCGTATTAAGACATTTTTTTCCTAAACATGTTCGAGGAGAAAATATATCATCTTCTATATATACTCCTCGAGCAGAGACCTCCTCTGATCCAGAAGTAGAAATTTCAATGAGCTCATCTACTACTGATCGGACTTCTAGAAAAGAATGACTTTCTTTGAGCTTTCCAAAAGCATTGCATACATCGTCTTCAGGTGTTTTTAAAAAGCCTAATGTAAATAAGCCTGTATTTCCTATGTGATGAATTGGTGATGAAGATTGTGCACCCGCAAACACAATTTTATTATTTGAATTCCGTCCACAACCATATACTTGTTGGTTGATCATGATTTCTTTATTCCCTATCAAACAAAAATCTTTATATCTATCATTAATAAGTAAATTAGGTATTTTTAAACTATTCTTTTTGAATATACTTTTGACTTTACATTCTAATTTTTGTTCATGATATTTTGTATCAATTGACTCTTGTAACATATTTTTGTCATTTTCTTGTAAGCTTTTAGAATTATTAGCTGTCAATAATAATTTTGAATTTTTTTCATTATTAATTATTTTTCCACTTACTTCTTCTTCAATAAAATCTGAATTATTTGTACTAGGGAATTCTTTTTTATCTGATTCATCTAAATTGTAACAACAAACTGATTTTGGTTCTAGAAAACTTACTTGATTTAATGTTATCTCAACAAAAAGATTTTTTAGGGCAAGCAACTGTTCATCTAATGCAGGAATTGGTATGTGAATCAAATGAGGATCTTTCTTAGTAGCTTGTTCTTGAAGTCTTTTGTAATATTCATAAGCTGTTCGAGCCCAATTCACATTGATTTTTCCTCCAAAATGTGCCAGATATGCGCGTACAAAACATTGACATAATTCTCCATCATAGGGTGGACAACAATAAACTTTTTTGTGCCATTCAACAAGTTCCTTTGCTTGGATGTCATTTTTTAAATTAGAAATTGATAATTTTGTAAACGAATCATATGTAGGATAGTTGAATAGTTCAAATATTTCTGAAGATGGTATGATTGAGATAGGAACATCTTCAAGTAAACAACCATCATTTGGAAGGCCTACTATTTTATGCCAAAATTCAAGTGGATATTGAGCTTGCTTTCCCAAAACAACCGGAGCAACTTTGTTAAGCTTAATCTTTAACCACCGAGGCAAATTATCAACATGCCTTGAGTTAAAAACTTGAGTAGATTCTGGTGAACTACATAAAAACTCATTATCCATAGATTGCATTACATAGTTAAAAGTAACCTGATAACCATATTGTTTAAAGTAAAATTAATGAATAATTTATCACATTAAAAAGAACATCATTCATTACTTTCTGTTTCAATGTTGAGTATGATATATAAAAATCCAATGACGGCAATCCAATTTACTTGATCCTCAACCATGATTTAATAAATGACGTAAATTATAACCACAAAAATTCTTTTTGCTAGACATTTGTTGAAGGCTTGTTATGCCAAATTATATTTATTTATTCAAAATTTTGATATTTTTAATTTACAGTCGTTCATTCTATAATTCAATAATTTACCATGATTTTATAATATTTTATAAATTGGTTGTTGAAGGGACACTCTTTATGACTATTCACGCCCAAATGTTATATCATTGAACGATCATGTCTTATCACTACAACTTTCCTTTCAAACCATTTTTATTTAATAAATAATGTTTGATAATAAAATTATTTAATATAATTAGGTTACAAATTGGTTGGTAGGCCATCTTCGCGACTAAGGGCTCTACACTTTGGGGGGAGTGCGGAGGCTGCCCGGGGAGCCCTTCTGCCCGCCAAAATACTAACCAAAACATGTCATCAACCCAAAGAGGATGGAGAATTTCCGACGAAGGAGTCATCAACCCTAAGACGCCGTTCCGGCGTAGGGAACTACTGCGGCTACGCCTCAGGGACAAAGGAGGGATAGAGGAGGGACAGAGGAGGGCGAACAACGGAACGGGAGAAGGGATCGCGAGGGGTCGGGCTGGCCCTCGTCGGGAGCCTCCCTCGTCGGGCAGAAGGGCTCCCCGGGCAGCCTCCGCGCTCCCCCCAAAGTGGGGAGCCCTTAGTCGCCAGGGTAGGCCATTGCAAATCATTGGTGCTTCTAATACTATAGGTATCCAAAAATAGCCTTTGTAATATTAAAAAAATGGTCCAACTTTTAAACAAATAAAGGCCAAAAACTAATCCTTCTTGTACTAGAATATTTACCTATTCTTGACAACATTTTGGATTATATTAAAGAATTTTACCACAAAACCTAGACTTGAATTGAAATTCAATGTGATAAATTTCATCACAATCTGATTAAAAAAAATAGTCTTTTAAAATATATCGTTCAAAATTTGGACACCACAACAATTAGGGATTAATGTTGCAAAATCAAAGAGTGAATAATTGGAGTCAATGTGACCACCATGAATCAATAGTCTTTTAAAGGTAGTGCTATCTTTGAAAAAAAATGGTATAACATAATATTCAATATCACAAAAGTGACTTTATTTGCACATTATTCTAAAATACCCTATTAACCCCTAAAGGATGAAGCAACCACTTTTGGATTACGCAAGAAATAGAAAACCTAGTAAAATACCCTAGAAGGGTCGGATTTGAGTGTTTTTTGTTCCTAACTTCTTTAAAATCAAGTTGGCAATAAGGATACGCTAAAATTTTAGTGAAAAAGTGAAACCCTGATTTTAGAAAAAAGAAACAACATGGGTCGGTGAAGTTAGTGTATCTATAGTGACAATGTTTCAACTGTACTTTGAGCACATTGTGTAATGAAATGAAGATATCAGCTTGTGGATTTTTTTTTAGCATTTTTTTTTTAAGGAATGCTTGTATGACCAATACTTTATGGCTTCACCGTTATGGATTTATCAGAAACTCGTTTGAATTTGCCAAAAAGTGCCATGTTGAGAAAATTAAAATTCAGAGTGACACATATGTCAAACCCATTTTCTCCAACTTGGTAACTCGGAAATTTGGTAACTCGAGCTTTTTGTAAATTTAGTAAGCCATCCGATCCAAGGCCCTTCCTCCCGGCATGAACCGGGGCTTGGTAATCCAGCTCCCCAAACAAGGAGATCTGGAACTCGTTCCCAACTGAAGACCGATCACCTTGCTCAACACATCCTATAAAATATTTGCTAAGATGTTTCAAATCGGGCTTCAACGCCTCCTCCCCGACGTCCTCCACCCCGACCAGACTGCTTTCATCCCTTCCCGGCACATTCTTGACACCATTATGGTCCAACATGAAATTATATCATGGGCTCGTGAATCTCGCCAAACGCTCATCATGCTGAAGTTGGACTTCCATAAGGCCTATGGCTCGGTTAGGTGGAATTTTTTATTTCAGATTATGGAGAAAATGGGGCTTCCTCGGCAATATAGTGCCATGGTCTGCATGGTGCTCATGAACGCCACGACCGCTCTCTCTCTCAACGGCACCCATACATGTGATTTTCCTATAGAGCGCGGGGTTTGCTAGGGGTGCCATCTGACGCCCTACTTATTTCTTCTCGTTGCTAAGGCTCTGGCCATGAACTTCCATCAGGCCCTCCATCGCGGCCTCCTCCGCGGCATCAGGATGCCGGATAAAGCAACGCAACAGATGGTCTCACAATTTGTGGATGACACTACGTTCTCCCTCCTTGGCAGAGAACGTTACTTATATGCCACTTCTACATTGCTCACGGAGTTTGGAGCCGCAACCGGGCTTGCCATCAACCGGAGTAAATGTGAACTCTACTGGTTTGACACCAATCCACCTCCTCGCTGGCTTGATTCCTTCAGCTGCTTCGTTGCCCCGGTAGGGGCATTGTCAAAACTTCTCGGCACTCCCTTCAGGGTGTCCCTCAACACAGGGGATGCCGATCAGTTCTTGGCAGCTAAGATTTGTGCCAAGTTGATGTACTGGGCTTCAGTCCACCTCTCTCTCGCAGAGCCAACATTTGTGGTTGATTCTCTTCTTTTATCCTCTTTGTGGTATTATTTAAGCATTTGAGGCGGCTCCACCTACATCCTTTGATCTATTAGCGCCTCCCTCCATAGCTATCTGTGGGCTGGTGCTGAGGTGTCGGAAAGAGCGTGAGTTCGATGGGACAATTGCTGCGCCGACAAGAGCGTCGGAGGTCTCAGCATTGTTGATCCAGAAGAAGCCTTGACGGCTCTCATGGGAAAGTGGATTGTTCGTGCTTTCATACCCGACAACTCTCCACTTCTTGCCCAGTTGAGACATCGGCTGGCCAGATTGCGCCCCCCGGGTACTAGCCTCTGGCCTCGTAGCCTCCAACGGGCCCTTCTCCGGAAGTTCTCTACTTCCTAAGGCTTGCAGTTGTGGAATTGCCTTATCGGTGCATGGAGATCTTTGAGCCCCTTGGTGGAAGCCACCCGGCCCCGAAATTTTGAGGGGATTCAGAACACCGGCAATTGTGGTGGACAATGCACTATTTGGAAGACAACTTTGGCTTCTCCCAGCAGCGTGCTCATCAGCTGACTCTGCAAGGCTTACGGTGCCTGAAAGACCTTTGGCCCTCCGGGCACCATGGCCCTTCGCCCCTGGCTAAAGTTACATCAACAGTTTCGGCTCCATGCTACTGAGCAGCCTTTCATTGCCAGGATCCAATCCATCGTTCCGGCGGCCTAACAAGCCCTCCTCTAGTTCAGGCGCATCGAATCTACGGGTGGGGATTGGCTTGGGATTTTTCCCTCTTAGGCCCTCAGTGACCCAATAGTGGTGTTTCAAACCACCCCGGCGATTTGTCCGCGACTTCTTCCAGCTTGGAGAGTTATCCGCATATCCGGCGCCATTGCCACACATCAGGTTAATCCGACCTCTTGGGCCTTACGTCTTGCTCACCGCGAGGCCCATGGTACTATCACTTACCAGGGTGTTCTCAAACGCGTCTCGGTCATCCGAGCGACGCCTTTGAAGCAAACCAATCGTGGCCTCGGTCTCCGCTACCTCGTATTTCTTGCCAATCTTACTTTCGACCTGGGCCGCTTGATTTGGCGCCGGTGCAAGAATCTCTTCGCTTAAACGGCCACTCGTGGCTGGCTTTTGCGCCGTCCTTGCCCTCACCTTAGCCTTCCTATCAGTGTGAAATGGACTGGCATTCTCCGAGCTCACTTCAATCCCGATTGGCGAGTCGTTTGGACTCTTGGCCGGCCCCGAAAGGAAGCAGCCTTCCTCGAAGTCTCTATCATCGCGCTATTGTGGTCAACCACTGGCGACACACCGCCTTCCCCACAACATCGGAACTGTGCCCATGTTTCCCCTTTGGAGTCTCAGAGACACTCATTCATGGGTTTTATAAGTGTGAAGCTGCAAGGGCTGCGTGGAGATTCGTTGTGACCATCCTTCATCGCCTTCTTGGCCAAGGCCTCCATACTATGCCCTGGCCCATGCTTTCATGGCAACAATGTCTCTTTGATTTCAAGCTCCCCGGCCCCATCCAACATGGTCATTACTTGTAGTCTTTGATTCGTGGCTCCGTGCTCTAGATCATTTGGCTTCGACATAATGCGGTTGTGTTTCACAATAATCCGTGGCCCACTCACCTTCTCGAAGTCCGAATTTGGGACGCAGTGGTGGACCTAGCTCTCTTCGATTGGGTGCGCGTCAAGTACTTGGCCTCGTCTCAACCACAGTCTGTCCCTAGTGCGCCCATCCAATTCATGACTTGCTCGGCTCGCACTACAGTGCTTTGTAACATCCAGGGTCCACATCTCCGCTGGACACTCCAACGCCTAGCCTGCGGTACCTTTAGGTAGATTGGTAGGTATTTTGGTTCAGGTCTTATTAGGAGGTAAAAATGATAAATATTTCCCGCCAGGTAAGTTTGCTTGCCTCAGTTTCGCAACGGTGTAAGTTCTCTTTTTGCAATGGAATTTCACCATTTGAGTCATAAAAATAAAATAAAATAAAAATGTATTTTTTTTGGATGCCTTTACACTAACTTTTCAAAGCATCCAAAAATTATAATCTTTTTCTTTCACGAACCTAAGTGTGCAAACCTGAAAGTTAGTCAGGAATATAACCACTACCTTACCCCCACATTAAAAACCCCAACAGAAAGGCCAGTATGTACCATCTCCACCTTCCCATAAGTACCAGCCCCAGGACCATGTCTTCAATTGACCCTTGCTTGCAGCTCCTGCAACTTTAAAACTTAGTTTTAATACCTCATCAAAACTCCCTCCCACACCTCTTTTCCTCCTCACCCAATCTCCCCCCCTCTCCTCTCCTCTTACACCTCCTCCCACACCCCCAACACCAAACACAAAACACAAAACACTCAAAACACTCATCACTCAACACACAACACAAAAACACACACAAAACACTCATCAATCACCCACTTACACCTTAAAGTTTGCACCTTTATTCAAGCCACTGACCTCAGTCAAACTCCATACCCAAAGGCCATAGTTTGGTTACCTTAGTTGCCTTGGTTTGGGTTCAAGCTGTTGCTCTTCTCCGGTGATGGCATCCTCCAGCTACCCCATCAAGGCAAAGGAGAGTGATCAGGAGGTCAGTTGATATGTTCCAAGTGGTGTTGTACTGTTGTTCAAAGTTGTTTGTTGTATTGTGTTATGATGGAAGTTGTTTTGTGAGGATCAGGAAGGTGGTTGAAGTTTTGGGGGTTGGGCAGAGTTGGGTTCTTCTGTTAGGAGGCTAGATGATGGATCTGATCGACCATGTAGTGGAGTGGTTGCTAGTTCATGTCTGAAGAAGTGGTTTTGGTTTGTTAGTATGTGTGTTTTTTTTGGTTAGATTATGGAGATTTTTTCTGATGTATGTAGGTGGGTAGTAGGTTGAGATGGAGGACATGAGAGGAAGAGAAGAAGATTAGACTCATGTTGATTATGTGTGAAGTTGAACTAGTGGTAGTGTGTATATATATGTGTATGTGTATGTGTATGTATGTGTTTGTGAGAGAGAGGGGATAAGAAGAAGAGAGTTTAGTAGACACTGTGGATTGGAAGTGAGAGCTGGATATTGAATGCTGTAGGATTTGTGGGGGTCGTGATCAGGGGAGAGATCGAGTGATGGTGTGGTAGGGAGGGAAAGAGAGGTTAACAGCATTGTTTTTCGTTAGGTTGTGAAGATGTCTTGTTTGTTCCCCGTTTATGGGCTAGTTTGGAGGATGTTGAGTGATGAAGTGAGAGACGATTGGGTCATGTTTGGATTATTGCTAGTTGGTGATATGTGGTCTGTGCCAGGATTGTCAATCGGGTACTGTTTTACGTAAAGGATTAGGAAGAATTAGTGTGCTGGTTTTTCATGACCATTTTGACCTAATTGATGCATCTGATCATAATGGGATATCAGGATTATGATGAGGAGGAAGGGGAGGATGAGGAAGGCTTGATTGCAGAGAGCGTTGCAAGTGCCATAAAGAGCTTTAAGAAGAAAGTGCTTTGTGGTCGGGAAGCGTATGTGAAGGTGATTCTCTCACTGCTTGTTTGGCTTTTGGTGCTGTGGAGTTGTTCGTGGGATTGATGCTGCACATGTGGTGCCCTTATTCTCATGTAAGGATTTCATGCCATTGAAGCACACCTTCCTGCAATTGAAGAGAGTGGTTCACCAATAGCAGAAGGAGGCGAGTGTGGCTAGTGATTCCTTGTGTCTGAAACTGGATGTATGTGATCTTGTTCGGGTGGATGCTTGACGTGGGTACATTGCTTTACACATAGTTCTGCCTGTGGAAACTGCTTAAATGAAAAATAACACTGAATGATTTTGAGATATACTAGTTCTTTAAAATGGAATAATAACACTTGGATAGTTGACGATGAATGACTTCTAGTAGGAATTTACATTAATGGCCCCCTTTCTTTAGTTCGTGATTTGACATCATCGCCAATTTTGTCAGCATGTAATCGCAGCTGCGTACTTTGTTGCTAATAGGAAGGAGCATTCCTTCCCGAAAAAAATATTGCGCTTCCCTAGATAAATAAACTTGCTTGCAACTTCCTAAATATACATCTAAATATACATTTATTTATTTACTTTCTAAATTTGAGACAGCAAGAGAGACTCTTGATTTCTGACTTAATTGTGAGGCCTTCAGCGAGGTCGCTTAAGATATTGGGGAATGCACTTTATTTGAGGTCACAGATGTTGATGTTCACGACAGTAAAGGAGTACTTTTGGTGGAAGGATGGGGGGATGCTGAACTTAACTGGATTATTGCTAAAACTCCTTGAGAGTAACTCAAATGTTAGATACTTTTGTAGGGATTAGTATAATGTAGATGGGGCAGAGAACTGGTGAGGTACGTACTGTATGGTTGACATGGCTGATTGATGTTGCAGCGGCGTGTCCACACAAATAAGGAGCGATTGGAGGATTTTACAGGAAATCTCTTCAGACTGGACGAAGAGCGCAAGCGTGTATGGGAAAATAAGCAAGTGTCAAATTTCTTCTTACTTTGCATTAAAAGCCATCAAGCTTACGGAGCTTTGAATGGCTCAGACTCCCATGGAGAGAGAGATGGCAGATTATCGACACTGGGGTCCGGTGGCTTAGAGAAACCGATATCAATCATTTCTGGATTTCAAACTAGTGGCAAGACAAACGTTCGACCTGTGAAGCTGCCTAGAGTTGAGAACGTGCCACCGTATACAACATGGATCTATTTGGACAGGTACACGCCAACTGAGAACATCTCCATCCTCTATATCGTTGTAGTATATTGCTACGACCCCAGAGATAGACAGATCTTGCGATGTCGCTTTGATGCAGTTTTTGAACGACCGGCAAATTATATGCAGTATCAATCTGCAGCTGTTTCTTGATTGCAAGGTTGACAACCAAGTAGTTGATTAGCAGTCACTCAACCGAGAGCTTGTTCAATATGATTGAAGTTAGAGTGGTTGGTGGTCTGACATATCAGGAACCAGCGCATGACTGAAGATCAGTCTGTTGTGGGCCGTCGTCGGATTTATTACGACAGTTATGACAACGAAACTTTAATCGCTAGTGAAAGTGAAGAAGACGACACTGGAGATGACGATGACAAAGACGAGCCTAAACATGATTTTAGCATGGGCGAAGACTCTTTAATCTGGTACGTTAATGCTCAGGAGTGTTCTTAACTTGGTGCATTACACCTTGTTGCTATAATTTCCTACAGAACCAAGTTTTTCATATGTCTTCCAGAGGATTTGGACACGGATCAGTAATCGGCTATATATGTCCATTCACTGGCAGGATTGGAGTACACAGAGTAATGATTGTACTTTAATCAAAGTATTGCAAATGTTTAGAGGTGCTGTTAGGATTCAAGAGCTCAACTCGTCTTATGCAAGCTTATAGGAAGTCGAGTACTCGGTGCTGATGCGCAATTTGTCTTTCTGAATTCTTAATGGTACTAGCTCTTGTCGGACCCAGTATTGTAAATTGACCATGATGATGGACGAGTGAGGTTCTTATTTTCTAAGTACCGGTATCAATCTTACGTTTGCACACAGGATAACTGTCCAAGAGCTTGGATTGAAGCCAGTGGTTTTGACTGAACTCTCTAGATCTGAGGTGCTCGACATAACTATTGAGGAGATCGAGGTATGATGAAGCCACGCAACTTCTACTTTGGACAGGAAAAGGCACTCCACATTACGAGCAGAGTGCTCAAAGTGGCGTGACGTGGGGTCATCTTATCATGTCCTAGGGTGCAAAATGGGAATTTCAATCATACCCTTGAATCTTGTATAGATTAGTTTTGAGGACACATTCTTTGGTGTGCAAGAGGTGTGCTTGACTTATAATTACGTAGGATGTAAAGAAGATATATTTTTGGTAACCTTTTAAGCGAAGGTGTTTTGCATAGGACATTGCACATATAATCCACTTTGCTTTCTTTCCAGGCAAGGTATGGCATCCTCCTCAAAGATTCTGTCCAGAATGGGCGGAGTGAGTTCCTGCTAGAAACTTCTGAATGGACTTCCGGAGCTGGGGTATTCTCGTCACAGGGCAGGATAACCGTTGCAGAGCTTGAACAAGGCTCTGTAAGTGAGAGGAACGAGTTCAATGAAGGAACTTCAAATGAGCTTGTATTATTCAATTCTGGGGAGGATACCGTGAGCACAGAAAATGCAGTTCAAGCTGTCATTGTATCTGATAATACATGTGCTTTGCAAAACTCCTTAGATGATGACAAGAGTGAGCCTAAAGACCTCCTTACTGCTATGGATTCTTTTGACAATCTGTTCTGCAGGCGCTGTTTGGTACGAACTTAACCTCGTCCTATTCTGTTGAAATCATTGACTAAGAATTTTCTCTTTCAAGTTCAGCTAAATTATGATGCTAGCGCTGCGTTAAACCCCTGAATTTTGCATTGGTGCAGGTTTTTGACTGCCGGTTACATGGCTGCTCTCAGGCTATAGTCCACCCTGTGAGTCGTATGTCAAAGTTTTGCTCTATTCTTGTCATAGAATCTTCGTCATTTATCGCAACCATGATAATTGCCGCGGTATCGAAGAATTTACTATAGATTACATTTGAGGCGAAGACTTTGTAAGACTCGGCGCCACATGCTGTTGTTTATATCACTGAGCAATTCAAGTTCGTAGTAACTGGCAGGAAATTGAATTATTGGTGTGCTACAGAGTGACAGGCAACAACCATGGACTGGTACAGAAGAAGTAATGCCCTCACCATGCAGCAAGGATTGTTATCTGTTGGTAAGTTGACTCCTCTTTCTTTTCATTTGATTACAAGAAACCTTTGGAAGCTGTTTTATGTATTATTGTTGTATATGCATTAATTTTTCATCTTCTCCATATTGTACGGCGCATAGCTAATGATATAGACGATAAGAAGTAAGCATATAATGTGTATGTTTGTGTTTGTTGACAGACTGATACCAACTATATAACAAGGACTAGATTTTGTTTGGGAGCCCCTCCGCAACGAGATGTCAATGGAACAGATAACGAAGCTTTAGATTGTCCGGAACGGGAACCAAACACTCCAGAGGATGATGACGTGGGGACCTCAGAAAGATCTGCGAAGAGATCAAGGACGTCGAGCAGAGAAATGTCATGTTCCTCTGATATTCAGGCATTTGCTGCATCAACAGTACCCGTGGCCCAACCATTGATTCTTAGTGACTTGGTAACAACAGTCCATTCTAGGGTGGTTTCAAACGAGAAGAAATTGGAAAAACGCCCAAGTGCCACACGCAGGTCACTTTCACGCCGTGCGAAACAAAATTGCCCACGAAGAGATACGACTACTTCTTTGAAGTCACAGTTAAGCCAGGAAGAATCCATCATCTCCCTTGACAGTGCTAGTCAAGACTTTCCAAAGAACGAATCACCGCCTTTGAAGGTAGAACTCGGTTCCTTGAAATCCAAGTCATGCTTGCAATTGAACGTTTCTTAACGTGTTTCGAGACGTTTCACTCCTTTGAAACACGTTTCTAAAGTAAGTTTCAAATGTTTAGGAACTCATCTTGCAAATAAAAACATCTAGTTCTTAAATTTAATTTTAATTTTTTTAATATTTTACGTTACTGATTCAGATTTCTGCAAATTCTTGTTGTTGTTATTTGCGGAATAATCTCAATAGAAATTTACTTCAAAATCATCATTTGCACATGTTTTCTGTTGAGTTACAGTTTTCATCATTTCTTTTCAATGACGATTGAAGTGTTATGGCCAATATACCTACTAAGAGTGTAGCCCTTGCAAACGATTGAATCTGAAGATTCTGATGTAATTTGCTTCGAAGTGTCAGTATTAAATTTGCGGTATTATTATTTTTGATCCTTCAAATTTTGAATTCTTTGACTGAAGCCTGTTTCCTTCATGTACCAGGAGGAAGAAAGTTCCCATCAGGAAGATGCATCCAACCTGAAGGAGGTTGTTCCGAGCAAGCTGTCTTCAAAGAGGTCATTGACATCAAACGATGATGATATTGAGTGCAATGATCAAGGAGAAGATGATTCATCGCGAGAAGGTGAAACTGTTGATGAGAAGGTTTCATTAGTCCCAGTAGCTGAAGTTTTGTGTTATGAAGAAGATCAAGCTGAAGCTCCAGATGACACAGCCAAAGCGGAAGTGGGTTTAGGTTGGAATGCAATGGAGAAGAGCTTGTATGACAAGGGTTTGCAAATTTTTGGCGGAAACAGGTATCATATATGCTACTGTACGTTCCATTATAGTTATGGTTGAAATGATGAATTATTGCAGGCACAGGAATGCCTTCGGCAGGGGTTAGGGTGCCTATCAAATTTCTCGTGTTCCATATCGAGCCGTTTACTATTCTAAATTAGAATTACTGTCAAAACAGTTGTTTGATAGCTCGCAATCTGCTCCAAGGCTGCAAGACGTGTGCAGACGTGGCCAAGTACGCACTAGAACTTAATGCTGCTGGGCTTGGTGGTGTTCGACGAATTGCTGACAGTTTGGTATGACTTGATTCTTGTTGTCTACCTCCATTCCGTCTTTGCATGATTTGTGACTTTTCAAAGTGGTGAAGCGCATTTTATTTAATATCTGTTGCTCACCAATTGCGTACATATATATTTGCGCAATCTGTGACGTTTAAACTGTATCAAACAAAGGAGGTTTAAACTTAATAGATAGAGATATACCATGAATATATATACTTATATAATATTTAAGAATGGATGTGATGAATATGAATATTCATTTGTGTTTTGGCAAGCATTTCAAACGAATGGTCTGTTTTGGAAAATGCCGTTCTGGTTTAGTATCAAACGTCTGCGTATCTCCTATCAATGTAAAGTCTACGTGTTGAATCATGTCCTGTGCAGGATATTGAGGCAGCAAGCAGGGCACGTTTGTATGGTGGGCGACGGAAAAAGGGGGCGCGGAAGCTTAAGTATACATTCAAGTCTGTAGTACATCCACTTTTACGAAAGAGAATGACGAATGGAAAGGATCAAACTTGCCGACAGTACACGCCTTGCAACTGCCTCTACACCTGTGGGAAACAGTGCCCATGCTTACTCAATGGTACATGCTGTGAGAAATACTGTGGGTAAGCAAAGTCCAACTTTCCCACTTATCCTCTGCCTGAAGAAATTTTCTACATTACCTTCTGAGATTGTCAGAAGTTCATCTTTTAGTTTTGCTGGGGTTTAGCCCAAGTAAATACTGATTTTTTTGGCAATGAACTGGACTCATTTTAATTGCAATTTTAGGCCTATTCACATAAAAAGTACTTGTTACACCGCACAGCAGAGAATCCAGTTGGAGTTTGCACTCTAAATTGCTATGCGCGTTCTTTTACATAACATAACTAGTATAGATGAATTCTTTTAGAAGTATGGACTCTAATGAATCATTTGGCCGTTTAGTATGCTGTGTAATGTTTGCGCTGAGGAATACTTCATTATGTATTGTTGCAGAAAATTAAAATTTAGGATCCTGCATAAGCCTTTCTCACCTCTGGAGTAAGGACGTCAGTTTGTAGAGATTCCAGACTCTTTCTACTGATTCCTATGGAGACGTAGAGACAGAAGGCATGTAGATAAGTCGAGCCTGGCTACAGCTAATTCTTGATACACCGGCTGTGGAACTTATGAAGAATATTTTAGTAAATTTAAAATTGAAACAGCAAAGGTATTCTGTTATGATGCTACCTGATAATCTTAAGTGATAACTTGAAAATGCAGGTGTTCCAAGAGCTGCAAAAATCGCTTCCGGGGTTGTCATTGTGCAAAGAGTAATTGCTGTAGTCGGCAATGCCCGTGTTTTGCTGCAGGGCGTGAGTGTGACCCTGATGTCTGCCGAAACTGCTGGGTTGGGTAAGTTTCTAGCCAAACTCCTCGCTCATATTCTATTGTTTGCTGAATTTGTTGGAACTCAGCGTATTTTAAATGCAGACTGGCGTATCTGAACCTGGTTGCGTCAATCTTGACTGCATATGTTTAGCTCTGATCTCTTGTACCTTGTGTGTTTCGTTGGGTTTCTGTCGTTCAACAACTATGGAAGTCCCAGATGGATGAAGTTTTGAAAATGTACTAAGTCTTATTTGCTTACTTCAGTTGCGGAGATGGTACTATTGATGGACCACCCCCTAGAGGAGATGTCAATTCCACCTGCCGCAACATGAAACTCATGCTTAAGCAACAACAGCGGGTGAGAATTCTATTGCTCTGGTCGAAGGAAGAAAAGGCTCTTTTTAAGAGATTAGAGCAAGTTCTATATACGTTCTTGGTAAATTCAAGTTTTCTTTTCATAAATTTATTGCTTGAATCCATTTGCGGTTGCAGGTGTTACTAGGGAGATCAGCTGTGGCAGGTTGGGGTGCATTCCTGAAGGTAAGTGATGCAACATTATTAACCTGATTAAACAGATACTCCATAATAGTATTAAGTAACGCTTTTGCAGTTGAACAAGTGCTATTTGATTAGTGAATCAGCGATAATCACTTCTCTTGAAAATCTTTCAAAGAGAATCTATTTTCTTAAAGATGAAAATATTACAAGGGCAAGAAACTAGACCCTTAAAGAACTCTGTGAAGTAATGAAGAGCTGCTAGCCTCCCTCCTTGGTTATATGAGTGAACTGGTTATTAGATACTCCATCATGCTTATGTATTGACCACTCAGTGTTTAGGAGTATGACGTTTATTTGCTTGTCATGGATTCTCCTGATGTTGTTGTTACCAGCTCTCTGTTGATAAATTGACAGCCTACCGTATCCGTCATTTATCTCTAATTGGTCGCATGCACAATTTTCTCGTCTCTGTTCTGCCATCTGCAGAGTCCAGTTGCGAAACATGAATACCTTGGAGAGTATACCGGTGAGCTAATCTCCCATCGAGAAGCTGATAAGCGAGGCAAAATCTATGATCGAGAGAATTCGTCGTTCCTCTTCAATCTGAATGATCAGGCAAGCTATATCATTAATCTAACCTTGAACGTTTATTTTACATAGTACCACTCATGTTATAAAACCTGAGGGGTGACCTATGGTAGATGGAATAACTATAGTGCAGTAGCAACCAATACCATGTTATCGCAACACTGAATAGTTATGCCATAACATGCGTAGTGACCACAAAACTATTGGATTATTTTATGACCATGGCATTTTATTGTTTTCCAATCTTCTACAGTATGTCTTGGATGCATGCCGAAAAGGTGACAAGCTCAAATTTGCGAACCATTCACTTCTACCCAACTGCTATGCCAAGGTATTCTTCGATGTATTCTAAAAATTCGTTTAAACCTAGATGTGCATTAGGATCGTGCTCTCAAGAAAATTAATACATCTTAACGAATATCTCAATTCTGACCACTGAATAAAATCTCAAGATTTTTTTTGTTTAGTTTCAGTTTCTGAATACTGCATAAATTTTTTGTGCCTTCGTATGTCTAGCTCAATCTAGGAGTCTTATCCCGTTTTGTTTTAACCATTCTGTGCTACGCTACAGGTTGTCATGGTTTCGGGAGATCACAGAGTAGGGATATTTGCCAAGGAACGTATCACGGCTGGAGAGGAACTGTTTTATGATTACCAGTATGAACCCGACAGAGCACCTGTATGGGCTAAGAAACCTGATGACCCAAATCACAAGCGGGATGATACCCCAAGCACAACCAGGCGAGCACAAAAAGCTGCTTGAGGTGGCTTAGAGTTTTTCATGAGGTGAGGATTTTAAAATCATCCAAGGTATCAGTGAAGTCACTCCAAAAATTCAGAAGGTATCAGTCACAAAAGCTTCATATACATTCTGATAACTCTCGGAACTTCAGAGATATAGATCCTCTATGCCACTCCGAATTTTAATGTCATCTCAATGTTCTAGATTGAGATGCGCCGAGCTCACAAATTAGCTAAACGCTGAAGTTCAGTCTGCACTTATGCCAAGGAGTTAGCAATACTTGCAGGCTGCACAATTCAGATACATCTGTCATTTCTTTTGTTGCCGTGATCAGGAGATCCAACATCAGATCTCGTAGTACCAGTATTGCTTTGGAATTTGTGAAAGAACACACAGCTTAATCAGTAAGTTAAAAGAAGCTTTTTCACAGTGACCAGAGTACCTCACAAGAAAAAGGAGCTCTGAGTCAAGTAAGTGCAGGTGCTGTTTCCAGAGTCAGGGAAATCGTAACGCAGAGCATGTGATGAAGCACCACGTTGCTTACCGTGGCACAGGTTGACAGAGCATGACCTCGTCCGTCAACTAAATTCATCATTTCACTATAGTTGCACGGCAAAGTTGATTTTTATCCAACCCCGCTTTTTTTGAGAGCCTCACACATATGCCTCAGAAATGCAGAATCATGCTTGCAGCCACTGAAATAGGATTTACTTTCATTACTCCCTCTGTTTCTGAAAGAAACCATGGTTTCCACAAAGTCTTTGTTTCACAAAGAAACCATGGTTTCATTATTACCAAGAAGTCCACCGTCAAGAATTCAAAGGAGGAAACTGTGTTCAGCCAAATGGCACTTGAAAACCGTGTTAAGCCAAATGGCATTATGGCACTTGAAATCCGTATTAAGGCAAATGGCACTTTCAATTAAAATTAACAAAATTCAAGGCGGCGTCACTGTGCTTAATACTGGCCTGAAATGGAAACCACGGTTTCTTTCAGAAACAGAGGGAGTACATCGGAAGCTTGTAAAAAAAAATAAAAAACCCTGCTACTAGCTACTGATAATCCTACTGCTCCTAATTTTAATCACCCATGTCTTTAAACCTCTCTACTACAGAGAGAATTCTAAAAATGATATTCTGGTAGTGCCCCAAAAAACAAAACATTTTTTCCAGAGCTGATCTGAGGAGAAAGTTTCTGCAAGGGTACATACGAAGGAGGAGGCAATGATTGTAGGAAGGACCGAGCCACACAAAACTAATCTTTCAAAGTACTTTTTCACCATTCTCTTCCAAAGAAAAAACTGAAATAAATTATTTTCCCCAGCCGTTGAAATTGAACTATCCGTTGCCGTTGAAACATGAAGTAAGAAAGGCCACAGGACAGCTTGTGTGAGATTATTATTGATTGACTGCACTGTACCACATCTTCACTTCCACAAGGCCCATTCAAAGAAAAAACACCACAGGCCGATTCCAATCCCTTAAATGCGAATCTCCACCTGCCATATCCCAACTTAACACCACAAAAAACAAGACAAATCCGCCATAACGCCAGTCTAGACACAACCTGATCACGGCACCATTGACTAAACTCCCGGCACCTTGAAGGCCCACCACTCAGACACAAATCACCTCCCAAACAACACACACTCTGCCGGCCCCAATCATTCCAAATGATTAACCTTGCAGGACCTCAGATATACATATCATCACGTGGATAGGAATCAGGATCCAACACCATCGATCAGCAACTGGGTAGCTCAACAACGTTGCAGATTCAAACAAGAGAGTGACGACGAAACTAGTTTGTCAGTTGGATTGCCGTTGGCACATTGTCCAACAACACACGAGTTGATGTTTTGATGCCGACCGGACAGAGCTAGAGATGTGCAGCGATGGAGGTTGGGTTGTGAATCTGTGATGATCTAGAGTTGAGGATTTGGGGAGTGACAATGCGAGCAGGGAGGTGAGCGAGAGAGGGCACCAGGATGTGGGAATTGGTTGGAAGGGGAAGAGTTTGTGAGGGATTTGGTTTTGAGGGGCGTTGGGGAGGAGAGTTGTTCTTTCATGAACTACTTCTTTCTCTTCTGCATTTGTTTCCTGCCCCTGCTGTCGTTTCGATGGACTCGGGTGGGCGACCTCCCGAGTAAGGCTGAGGTGACGCCGCCTGCAGCGCCGGCGAAGGAGATTAAGCCGCCGTCGCCGAGCGCGGTGGCGCGGGTGCTGGGGTTGCTGCGGAAGACGAAGCCGGTGGAGGCGACGCCGAGTTTCTTCCAGCAGCCGCTGCACACGATTCTAGCGAGCGGGGGGAAGGCGGCGACGGCGGCGGCGTCGGCGAGTTGGTTCGCCCCGCCGGCGAGGAGGCGGAAGCCGGCGGAGGTGAAGCCTCCGCCCGCGGAGGTGAAGCCCCGGCCGACGCCGCTGCCGCCCCCGTCGCCGCCCCCGTTCATCCGCCCGCCCGTGCCCACGAGCCACCACTACGCGGTGGCGCGCGCGGATGCGGATGAGGTTGTCACCATGACGGCGTTTCTCGGGACCGAGGGGTCGAATGTGGATGTCGACCTGGTGGTTCTCATGACGCACCTCCAGGCTGCTTGCAAGCACATCGCCTCGATTCTGGCCTCGCCCACTGAGCTCCAGACCACGCTCTCGAAATCGGACTTCATGTTTGGGGTCGGTCGGGATGCGCCCAAGCCGTTGGCCGTTGTCTCGGTGAGTGCTGACGATTCTCTCTTCCACTTTCGTCGTGAGTATATTAATCCTTCGATCACATTCCGAAGTCATGAGCTCGAGTTTTTAGGGTTTTGTGGTTTGTTTTCTTGTTAGCAATCTGGGTGGCATGGTCTTGTTTTGGCGTGGATTGTTCAAGTTTTCTGTGGTTGGAGTACATGATTTGGTGTAGATTTCTGATGTGGTGCACACATTGCTGGCAGGCAGAATAACATCATTAAGGCAGCTCTGCGAAGCTCCGGGAAAGTGGCTGCCATAGCCTCCGAGGAGGACGAGAGGCCGGTGTGGTTAGGAGAGGGCCCTTACGTAGTAGTCTTCGATCCTCTCGATGGGTCTCGAAACATCGATGCATCCATACCCACGGGCACGATTTTTGGAATCTACCGGCGGCTTCCGGAGACAGACTACTTGCCTACTGAAGAGAAAGCGTATGCGAATGTGATGCAGAGAGGAGAACGGATGGTTGCTGCCGGATATGCACTCTACTCAGCTTCCACCTTAATGGCTATTTCAGTTGGCTCTGGGTTGCATGGATTCTCTCTGGACTACACCATCGGTGAATTCGTCTACAGCCACCACGACATTCGAATCCCTGAACGAGGTGTGCATCTTCACAACAACGCTGGGTTTCATATTATCTCCGTGTCATTGTCTCATGTTTCGCATCAAATCTGGGTTAATCATTTGAGGTGGTCTCAGATCATCATTTCATGTCATGAACTCGAATTTGTTCCCCTCTCTGCGTGCAGGCCAGATATACTCCGTCAACGAAGCGAAGTACTTCGATTGGCCAGCGGGGTTGCGAAGATACATCGACAATATACGTCAAGGGAAGGGCCAAACACGCAGACACTATTCAGCTCGGTTCATCTGCTCACTAGTGGCGGACCTTCATCGCACCATCATGTATGGTGGGATCTTAATGAACCCGAAGCCGCACCTGAAACTCATGTACGAGGCTAATCCCCTCAGCTACCTTGTGGAGCAAGGCGGGGGTAAGGGAACTGATGGCAAGCGCAGGATACTGGAAATCAATCCCATTGAGATTCATCAGCGATTGCCGCTGTTTCTGGGCAGTGCTGCAGATGTTTCGGAACTTGTCAGCTACGGGGATATCCAACAGCAAAGGAATCCAGGAGTTTACACGATGTAATCCTTTGAAATACTATCAGTTCTCATGCAGGTCTGTGATATGTGGTTTTCGAACTGGGAAGCGGGACTGGCACGAGAACTCAGTTCCAGGTGTTGATGATCCGAGACCACCTCCATCACTGGTTAACTTGAACCTTTGAGGGAGTTGTCTGATGTTCATTCAGGTGTAGATTCATTTTTTTTGGTTGAAATAATAGTTTGATCAAGTTAGCAGTTTGTGCAGATAATATTCTTGTTGTGGAAGAGTACTGTTGATATATTAATTTTTCGGAGATTACATTGATGATTAGATTGAAAGGTGAGTGATGGCTCCCTGTTTTGCATCTGGATTTGCCGGAAGTCTCTGACAAGTTGCAGATGTTGTATTTATAATTGATGGATCATTTTCTCGACGTCACTGTTTGCGAACCTTTGTTGATCAATTTTTTTTATGGTATGTGTAAAATGTAGAAGAAACTTTCATGAATATCAATAGGATTTGAATAACTGCAGTGCCATCTCGGCCAACATTGACAATCTGATTTATATCCACCTAAAAAAGAAAAAAGAAGGCCTTTAGAGCCTAAAGCCAAACAAGAATCTCTATTATTTGATCTTAGATTGAATCTTAACCTATTCTAAACCCATCTAGAAAATATCTTAGCACATTATCGTTACCTTACCATACCATTCATTGGAAGGCAAGCAACAAGTCACCCTTACTTCTGGTTCAGTTATTTGTGTATGCTTCTTAGCTGGGTTGAGTAATGCTTGTAGGCTGCTTATGTCCAGAAATCCTGTCCTTAGAGGATTTGAATGTCTGGATATATGATTGACTTCTCTGACCTCTTGTCCCGGGAATGGCTCTAAGGGCACAGAGTGCTCTTCAGGAGAGGGGCATTGCTGGGCATACTATTTCCGTGGACGCTGGCCCTAGCACTTTACATACTTCAAGATCATAGGGGGAAGGAGTCTAATATGAAGGAACGTAAATTGAGTTATATTTTCTTCTGGGTTAATCTGCAACATCGAAGGGGTGTTTAAACCTCCACGGTTTTCGGCCCCATAGTCCAGTGGTTACGACTTTGGACTTTGAATCCAAAAACCCGAGTTCGAATCTCGGTGGGGCCTCGTCGATCTCGTTACATCATTTTCGATACTTCTCTAATTCTTGAAGGAGAAGTTTTCTCTAATTTTTGAAGGAGAAGTTTGGTATATTTGACTCAGATACCATGAGTTTTTATTGTAAGCTACTCTATTCATAAGTCAAAAATCGTTTGATTGATAACATGATTAAGGTCGAGGCACCTATAACTGACTAGTTAACCCCTAACTATCCTTAAAACCCAAAATGGGTTTTGGCTATTTCGGGCAGCCTGGATGGGGAGGTTAAAATTAATATTTTTTTTCAAGATTTTTACTGGGAGCTCCCTTTACTGTAAGGTCTATGTAGTAAAAAAATTGAAGCCAAATTCCAATTCTAGAACCTTCATCTAGAAATTTTAGGTTTCAAGTCCAAAACGGGCAGTCTAAAATTAGGTCTTTTAAAAAAAATAAAAATTGAAATATTTTCACAACCAAATCACTAATCAAGTTCCATAGTGACCCAAGTCAAAAAGTTTACCAATTTTACAAGGGCAGCCTCCAAAACTTACAAAGAGAAGCTTCAAAGTTTTTAGTAATTTTTGAATTTTTTCTTTAGAAATTTGTCAAAATTCGAGATTTTTGAATTTTTTAAAAATAAATTTTCCTAAAAATCACAAATTTATAAAGGTACCTACTCACCGTTCACTTTTTCTTTAGCTTACAAATAGTTTTTGTAATGCATGTTTTTACTATTTTATCAATTTTATACCTTCTTATAGAAAATAATTTTTATGAAGGTCTAAAAAGCGTTTTTTTGGCCTAAAATTATGCATGAGCATACCTAACTTAGTGAGCTACATGGAAAAAAATGTGACCAAAATTTTTGAAGTAATAATCATCAAGTCTCCCTTTGGCCCATTTGCACTATGCCTCTCGGCTAAGGCCCAAAAAAATATTTGCTGAAACTTTGAACACTATGATCTCCCGTATGAAAAACATCCAACGGTTGAAATTTGGATCAGTTCTTTCGAGTAGGGTTAGGTACAAGATCTTACGGTTGAAATTCCAAAAAAGGTTAAAAATTTTGTTTCATATCCTCGGGAGGGCATAGTGGTAGAAAATCGCAGTTTTGAGGATTCAAGCTCTCAAAAACACAAGGAAATTTAGGGGTTAAACCGGGTGTCCGGTTATATATAAGGCGGGGACAGACTCTCACCATTTGGAACCCTATTCCTATGAGGCCCCTCCACCTCTCTCGGAGCTCTTAAGCAATCAGAGCAGTAGTTCAAGATATTTTCACTCCGAAGTTAGAAAGGGAGATGTAACCTCAGGAGTGAGTGGGGTAGTACCGGTTTAAGAGATTTGCCACTGAGATTAGAGGTGTATAAGTCAATGGAGATTTTTCCTTGAAGGTGAAATAGGTTTAAGGAGGAATGCAACTTTAAATGTCATATTTACTTCAATATTTAATTTACTATGAATTTAAAAAGTCGTTTTTTTATAATGCATATAACGGATATGTAAGTCCATCTAAAACCGACCACCATAACACCAAAACTTGATCACTCTGCTACTACTAGAATATTCCCATACGATTTCCTTTCTACCAATCATGCTTGATACTTTCTTCTAGATCTTCCAAGATTTTGAATTTGAAAACTGGTCGGAATTGGAGAAGTCTGCTGATCAGTCATGGGTACCTGGTCGGCTATGGGTGCCTCGACCTTAGTTCCAAGAGAGATGGAGAGATGGTATAAAATTAGAGTTAGAATTGAGCGAAGGTTATTGCCCCTTTATGTAGGAATACTTGTGGTTTAATTAATATGATTAAAAGAGAGTTTTCAGAGAAATGGAGAGAAGGCATAGAATTAGGGTTAGTAATGAAGAAAGGCTATTGGGGTTTTACATAGGAGTACATTTGGATTAATTGATATGGAAGAACTTGGTGGTTTTTATATCCAAGAAAAACTAGTTTTTAAAATGAAATAACAACAAAACTAAATTGCTTGAATTTGGAAACCACCAAGCTCTTACACTCTTGAATATAGTAAGTCCACCATACTTTCCAACGATAGAATAGAAAAAGCAAGAATATAATAAAGAAAAATTCAATATATCTTTTAAAACCTTCTGGTTTCTTTAAAGATAAGTCTATCAAATTGATAAGTTTGATTTCAATTAATAGCTTTGAAGTATGTAAAATAAAATATTAAGGTTTACACTTCTTGAAATTAGTCTTATATGCCAAAAATAGAAATAGAAAGTAATCTTCAAACCTTCATGAATAAAAAAAATAACTTTGTTGATATATTTGATCTATTCTATGTTGTAAAGACTTTATTTTATTTTTCCTCAAGAATATGCAAAATAATTCTTCACTAGAAATTGCTATTGATTCATTTAACTTCTTATAGATATGGCAATGGATGCTTTAGTCCTGATAGGTACTTTAGGATGAATGTACACAATGAATCGAGCATTTCAAAATTACTATTCAGATTCAATTTCAGTGGTTTGATTTTGACATGCTTGTATTTACATGACATATATGACCATACCTTTTTTTTGATATTTTGTACAGTTTCTTTTTTCCATTAATTTATTTAATTTTAATTTTTAATTTTTTTTACCTAAAATGAATTAGGCCCGCCCAAAAAATGGTAATTTCTTAAGAATCCGTCAACCTGAATTATTTTCTCTGAAGAATATGTACCTGAACATGTCAGAGACCATACGAAAAATCATAACTGTACTAACATCAACATCTCTACTCTTCGTAAAATCATTCTTTTTGTATAAAAAATTACAACCTTGAGTAAACCGTGACTGTAGGTGGTGCTATTACTTATGTGTAGCAGGTCGAAGCAAAACTTTTTTACAAAATGTGTAGTGTAGATACACTCTCTGAATCCAGTGAAATTATGACTTGCAAGCAGATTCAATCAAAGCAAGGAAGTTTGTGCATGGAATCTTGCAAGTTGAAGCAAATGGGACACTGGAACTGGAAACAAGGGCCGGTTCATAGTATGCCCAAACTTTATGAGTCTGCCGGTTTGGACCAATGAAAATGTTGAAATGCCCAAAGTCCGGCATCTCTGCCTTCACACTAGGGGCCGAAATCCTAAGGACGTTGCCTCCAAAAGAGCCTAAGTGGTAGCACTTTTAGGAAATCATGGTGCCAAGGCGAAGGCCTTTAGAGCAATAGTTTGGATTTAGCAAAATGCTCAACCCAAACTTCGGTGGAGAGGCTAAACTTTTTTTTCATTGTGCTCATTCTATCAGCATAGTTTGGTCTAGAAAAGTGACAGTCATTCTCTCAACTTCGACATAGTCTGAACCGGCCTTAAGGCATGTTATCTCGAATGCCAGGTGTGAATTTGATCGATGGAATGTAATGGCTGGCACTTAATCCTTAAAGGACAATGCAAGCCTCACAAGCTTGGTTTTATTTTGGGAGAATCTTGCTCATAATTTATACTCCATTGCATCAAATTTAGTTTTTGAGGATGCCAAACTAGCACCTTAAAGAGATCTATAAAGTTTTTAGAATAGAACCAAAGGAAATTAAAAACAAAATTGTGCTTAAAATGAAGATTAAAAGAGATTTTGGGTATAGTATAGGAAAGCATATGTCCTTTAAGGGTTAAACCGGAATATAAACGGTATTGCGTCACGAGAGTCAAATTATGTGGTATCCAACCTGGATATTCCTTTCGAAACCTCAGATAGGATTAGATTCCGCTTCATCTTCCCGGCGTCCCACATCTCATTAATCTACTCAGTTCCTAATTGGCCTCGATTCTCCGGTAATTTGCTCCTCCCAAGCACCATGTGGTTAAAATATTCCTGCAGAATTTTCTGTAAGAATCAGCTCTTCGTTGTGACCACTGTTCTTGTGACTTCGACGTTTACCATGATGTGATAACTGTATGATACTTGTAAATGGACAAAGTACAGGACATAGGTTCAGATGTTTGCATTGTTTGGGAGGAAAATTCTTCATAGTTTTTTCAATTATTACCGAGTTCGGAGCGTAGTTTGATGTCTAGATGGGTTCTGGAGCCGTCCTTTCAAGTTTCGGGTCGTAGTCTTCTTGGTGCCGCGGCACTTAACGTTCATGCTGTCATCGTGCTATTACACGATATGAAGAACGAGATTTATGACATCAATGGGAGTAGCTGGCGGTCGAAACGAGCTTCACGCTCATATCCATGTGAACTTATTATATATAACCCGCCAGACTTTGGATGGGAGGAACTTGCCCAAAACGTTAGGCGTGGGATTTTCATGTTTCAAAATTTATGCTTTAATTTTCGTGACGTCCCCAGTGCACTTAGAAGCCGAGCCTGGGTATCCATTTCAACATGGACCTTTAAAAGCGATCATTTAACATTCCAGAAGATGATACAGAGTAAAATCATACACTCATATGACAAATGTAAACCCTCGTACATGAGAGGCATTAAATAATTCAGCTGGATTCTGACCTCAAATGAAGTGGGTGCAAAAGCATTACAAGCTAATTTAAACCTGTTGCTAAATTTCTTGGGACTGTCTACTTTGAAGTCAATGAAATTCATTTCAAATTCATAAATATTACCCGTTACCTAGGTCTCATTTCACTGAGCTGAATCAGACCTTCGACTGTGCTGAGCTGGCCGTCACGCCGAAATGATTCTCGCCTAGAAGCACGGGGGTTTAACGTTGACGTCTCGGCTTCATCTTCTGTCACTGTTATAAGCTCCTCCTTGCCGAATCCAAGCAACTGCATTGAGTCAAGCTGCCGCTCCTTCTTCCCAGAATTCAGCACCACCACCTCCGACTCTGAGTCGTGCTGCAACATCGCCACCACCTTGGCCATCGTGGGCCGCTCCTCCGCCGAGTCTTGCGAGCACAGGAGTGCTATGTTGAAAAGCCGTTGAACATCTGCCTTCTCATCGTCTTGAAGGTTCATTGTTGGATCCACCAAGTCCATCAGCTTGCCTTCTGCATGCAGTTTCCAGGCCTGCACAGATTTATCACAGAGAACCCATGCATTGTCCATCAGTGCATTGCTTAACAGAATAAGAAATGGTCACCTCTTACAATTTGGCGCATTACACCCAAACACCTAAGCTGAACCTTGAAACAAGCAACGACCACGATTGAGAAAAAATTCGATAATCACAGCAGCCACATCCAACAGAAGCTGGAATCTAGCGCAGAAAACGACTGAAGTCAAACGAGCCTTACCCATTTCGATAGATACACTTCAACTAATGGCAGCGACTCTTCTATGTTCCTTCGACCACTCAACACCTCCAAACAGAGAACGCCAAAGCTAAAGACGTCCACCTTCTCACTCAGTTGGCCAAGTGAGGCGTATTCTGGTGCCAGGTACCCCCTGCCATATTGAGATACATATACATAACGCTGCCAGGTATCAGAATCCTCGAGTCTACTATCCGGGATGAGGGAACATGGGCAACCTCTCGAAAAGCACCCAGTTCATGGTTTGAAAAAGAATCAAGATCAAAAAACTAAAAACTTCAACCGTATGAGATAAATGCCGTCGGTCTTAATTCACGAAAAGACCAATAAAATGACGTGTTAGGGTGACGAAGTGAAAAGTGATGCTATGCAGAAGTCCTTACTTGGTGCCGGCCACATGGACTGTCATGATATGGCTCTTCTCATCCGGAAACAGCAAGGCTAGCCCAAAATCTGCAATCTTTGGCTCGAAGCTCTTGTCCAACAAGATGTTGCTGGCTTTGATGTCTCGGTGGATGATTCTGGGTTTTGCCAGAGAGTGTAGGTAATGCAAACCACGCGCCACCCCCAGACAAATGTTCTGTCGGACAGCCCAACTCAGGGGAGTCTTGTGTTCACCTCCTGCACCAACAGTAATCCCACCAACCACATTGATAGTCAGTGGAGTTCCAACCAAATAAATAAGTAACACCGTAACCACCAATATGGTGCACGAAAGACATGTAACAGGAGGGGAGAAGTGGGATTCTAGTTTGTGAAATAAAGGTCCCGCGCGAAGGAAATTCTGAGGGTTACGGTCCGAGAACGATTCACTCACGGAGAAGCACTTGGTCGATGTCGTAGTTATCCACGTACTCGTATACCAGCAGCCTTTGGTGTTCACGAAGGCAGCACCCCTTCAGATTCACGAGGTTTCTGTGTTTCATTCCGGTGATCAGCACAACCTCGTTCAGAAAGTCGTCTATGCCCTGTGTGTTCTTCACAAACAGCTGCTTCACAGCCACCGTGCTCTTGCTTGGCAACACACCCTGCAGGCAGCAGCACGTTACAACATGCCGTTACAACAGGATTGTGCTCACAACTTAGAGTTAAGACGTAGACTTAAATCAATTTACCCAGCTGAGGTGCTCTAAAGACCGCCTTGGAAGTCAGTCCTGGGTCGATTTGATTAGTTCCTCCCAACACAGACTTTACCATCACGGCACCGCCCACTTCAAGTGAGCCTTTCAAGCGCATTGCTAGACATAACAGTTCGTTGTTGGTGTCAATGGGTGAGTACCTTGTAAACTGCTCCATAGCCTCCTTCACCCAGCTTCATGTCTGGGTGAAAATCCCGCGTGGCTAATCTGAGCTCATTGTATGGGAATATCGTGGGCTTCACATCAAACTCTTCAAACTCTGCAAGAGGATGTGCACCTGGTTATACCACGATCGTTTCTGTAACCCACCCTCAACAGCTACAGGATGCATACCCACGATGAGAGTGAACTTGCAGAGTCAGAAAATCACATCCATTGTTTTCACTGTGAAGCATAAACATTAGGCCATGATTACCGAATATTGAGAACTTACTTTGCTGAACCTGAAGGAGGAGATACCGTTTGTATCTTCGGGTTCTATAGAGATACGCTGCAGCAAACGCTATGACCATAAGCAGTATCGCTATGGAACTTGTGGCCGCTGCTATTATGATAACCTTCTTGTTGTTCAGAGAGCCTGAAACATATCGATGTCCTCCTCGTGAGTGTATGTGTTCAGGGAAAACGAGTTCCAACTCAAAGTCTAGATTGAAAGGAGTTGAAGGTGGCCAAGGACAATCATCACTTCAGAAGAACTGCAAACATCTCGTCGTTTACCTTGAAGATTGCTACAGAACTGCTGGCAAAAGCATCTTGTACCATCGTCAGCAGTCTTTGTTTCGCAGTATGGACTGCCCTGTAGTCTGCAAGTGATAAACATGTGTGAAGGCACGAAAAATTAGAGACTTCCATAGTATGAGTCAGTCCCGGGGAAGACTTTCTTGATTCCAAGTCTGGAATTTGTGTGTAGGATATCATACTGGTCATTGCCAAACAGTTATAGTATTTTGGATCGGGAATTCACCTCACTAGTGTTCTAATTCCTCCGATGCTACCTTCCTCATAAATCACATCGGTAATGTCAGTGTTCATCATCGATAGTGTCCTCAGCCCCTGTGATCCCGTGGCAGACACGTTCCGCACGAAGCCACTCGCAATAAGGTGGCTCACGTCAAGAGTTCCACTGATGCGATTGTTATCTAGGTACCTGCCATATCCATTTTCATGTAGCAGCTATGGTGAATGATTCATTTCGTACATATATGCTGCACTTTGATAAGCCGGAGGGTAGTAGACTATGGACTGTCATTTATATTGTCTTACCCATCATGACATTACTTCAGTCTAAGGAGGAACAAAATGACTGCTATGCCAAGGAAAGGAGTTGAGTGTTAAACTCACAGTTCCTCAAGAGAAATCATATCTGAGGCGTTCCAGTTGGTAACAGATCCTGTCAACAGAGTGCCGGAGAGGTCAAGGACAGAAAGGCTGCCGTTGACGGTGTTCGCGTTAACAAATGAGGTGAAGGGAAAGCTTCCAGTCAAGTTGTTGTTGGCCAATTTTCTGCATTGTCAAGTGGTATTAAACTTAGATCCAAAAGTGAGATTGCTTGAAACGGTCACAAGATAGCCAAGGTTTGGATCAAATTCGGCGTACTGACGTACCAAGTCACATAAGTTGAATGGGATGTACGATGGATTTAGAAACGAGGGAGATCATCAGGTTTGGCTAGACTTACAATTTTCTTAAAGAGGTGAACATCGTCAGATCAGGCAGTGGTCCACTGAAGCTATTGTTCGATAATTCCCTGTGAATGGCAACATATTGGCAGAATTAATTAGGGAATGCTATCGATATTTTCGGACCCTCGAATCAACATAAAATCGAGATTGATTTTGGAGTTTCATTGCCCAATATAATTTCAGACGTTACATCTGTTGTGAGTTGGAACGTTATCATTAACCGCAGAAATGCTTAACTTGACTCTCAATGATCAGAAGTTGCACCGATATATTACATTTTAGAGATTAAATTAGATGTTATAATATTCAGCATCTTTTAAGAGATAGCATAATAAGCTAGTTTAACGTACATTCGGGAAAAAACGGTTCATTTAATTCGTGACTCATTGAGCTTGGCATTGCATGCAGAGAGATCCTGCGATATTGTTTGCCTATGAAACCAGAATGTAAGCAGATGGCACACTCACAAGGATTGAAGGTTGGTGCACTTAGTCAGATCTGGTACAGCTCCAGTGAGTTTGTTCACAGATAGGTCCCTGCATCAACCTCTCATTAATTCCTGAACCATGCATCCATAGCCCGGCTGTTGAGCACTAGGAAAGAGCGCCAACTATGACGAGGGTTGTAGGAATCAGAAAACGAATGCAAGAACATTGGGAAAAGTTCTCTTACAGTGATTCCATCTGCGTCATGTTGACAAAGGCGTCTCTAGGTATGGTGTCGTTGAAATGGTTCCTGGCGAGTTTGAGTATCTGCAGATAGGCCCATTCGTGGATTTGAGGAAGAAATCTCCCAACAAACTGGTTGCCGCTCAGATCACTGCGAGAAACAACCCCACGACATGTAAGCATGCACCACATCAGTCGGATTGCGAATTTCAGTCCTAGGGTTTCTGGAATAGGCAGTAAGCATGAGGAGTTCATAAGCTTCCGTTCTCTGAACTTACACATTCAAAAGAGTGAAGAGTAGCGGCATATCTGGGAGAGTTCCGTTGAAACCATTGTCGTGAAGATCCCTGAGACATAGCACCAACACAGGATGTTACGATGTTAGACCAGAGCATATATGCTTTAAATTGACTAGGACTCTGGAACCAAGTTAGTCTCCGTTGCTGTTCTCTGCAGTTGAGTTTTTAGTGCATATATACCTTGGCATTTAAAAGTCATTTTCCTAAATATAGTGAGGATATGCGTATAGAATGGACATTAGCAGGCAGGGTGCGAGCTCAGCTTACAGCGTATAAAGATATGGGTAATTGATCTCATAGGGCAGAGGTCCAGTTAAATTTGGATTTTCCGTCAATTCTCTGCAGTGTGAAATGTTTCTTGTCAAGAATAACATTGATGCCTAGAAGAAATGAACGTCGAGCAGAAAAATGGAATGAAGTCTACGAGGTTCCTCCTGACCTCTCTCTAGCAGGAGTAAGGATAGGGTTTTTGAGCTGCACTCACAAGGTAGTCAGCGTGGTTATGTTTCCGATCTCTGGTGGCAAAACACCATGAATGGATGCATTGTTGAGGGTCCTGCATGTCCTCCCGTTTCATTAACAGACAAGTCGAAAGAACTGATCAAGCGGCTCAAAAGCAGAGGTTTATAGGAGCAAAAAGAAACAAAAAGAGAAGCACAATCAGCTACTTACAGGCCAATGATGTAACCGTTGCAGTTCACTTCAGATGTATTTGTCGTTGTGCAATCGATACTGGCATCAAGACACTGCACTCCTCGCCAGTTTGGTGTAAAATTGTCGTATTCCTGCGAGCAAGGAAGTCGTTGACTAGAATTCCAGCCTGCCAAATTGCTGGCAGGGTTGGGAGTGCTCTGATTCCATGCTGCCCAAAGGGATTGAAGTGCATCCACTGGCGAGTCCCTCCACACAGATTACACGAGTTAAAATTTCTAATCGGAACTACGCGTGTTGGTATTCTAGTGTACTCCGAGCCTTAATTCTCACAATCATTAGTACCCGGACCTGCCAGATTGAACACTGATTCTGTGTAACTACTGTCTATTACATGACTCTCAAGGGATCAAATTTAGAAGCTCGTCTTGCTACGCTAAGGCAGCCATTACGCATTTAAAGAACACAATACAATTCTACTCACACTGTCCTTTGTCCCACGATGTATAGCTATTCGCCTCGGTGGTGGGAGGTGAAAGCAAGAGAAGCGCCACTGTAACTGCTGCACACAAGCTCTTTACCGACCAACCCTTGCCGCCGAGCATATACTCCATCGAATTTGTTGAATGCTCCGAGATCGACCAAGTAACGCTCCGATGGCCGACCATGTGGCCAACCTGAATAATCTATTGCTGCTGGCAAAACAGTGAACAGGGCAGCACAGTGCTCAAACTCATTCAGAGGCTAATACAACGTCGAATCAAGTATATATTGTACACCCGATTCGACCCACTTGTCAACTTCGACAGACTCGGTGAAGTCAAGACCCACTTGACAGCTTCACTAGACGCAGTGAAGCTTAATAGTCAATGCTTACACTGCAGAGTACTATTCACGTCCATTCCTTTCTTCTTCTTTTTTGAAAACAAATGAACGGAATTCATTGCAAAAAAGGGATCAGAATACAAAACGAACCAGCCACAAGCGGCCTGGCAGGAGTCAGGACCGACAGACACAAGACACGGCAATTCACGTCCATTCTCGATTCTAAGTCAAGACATTGGGAATTAGTAATCTAGCTACAGTGTACCGTACAATACATAATCGCAGACTACTTCAAGGACCATATAATGACTCGTCTCTTCAAGCTTCCAATCCATTCAGTGCCGAAACCGCGGCGGCTTAAACTTGCTTAATATAGGTGTCCAAGTTAAATTATCTTACCACATGATCACGTGATGGAGTGATGCATGATTGGCGTGCATGGACTGCTTGTCTTGTGAAGCAGCAAGAATCGGTTCCTGATCGGTAGGGAGTACCGATCGACAAATTAAATAATATATTGATCTCAAATTAGTACGGACGTCCCTGTCTGCGACTGGTCGGTCGGGTAACTTGCATCGATTCTGAGTCTCCGATGCATCTGATCCTCAGGAAGCCGCGACTTCTTCCGTTATTATTATATCAATATTATTATATGGGGAGCAACACTCGTAGCAATCCTGTTGTTCCTCACTTACTATATCAAGCATTTTAGAAGTTGGTGAGTTGGGTCACAAAAAACAATAATATTGTCCTTTCCCACATTCCACTTGAGTGAAGAGTGACACTTTATGAGTGAGGAACAACAAGGTTTCTTGTAGTGCAACTATAGAACAACACCTACACTCAAAGTGGGAGTGTGTTCCGGGCAATAAACATCACCTTCGTCACCCACCGAGTCACCGACGGGGTAGAAAGTCCCTTATTTTATTGGCTTTTTGAGATTTTTAAAATTTCATTATAAAACATGTTTGTGATGTCTAAAATTAACTAGTTAACTATCTAAAATTAATTTGGGATCTTTTAAGTAACAAAAACAAACTCAAAATCTTGAAAATTTGACCATCGTCATTTGACTTGAATAAAAAGAATGGAAAGAAGATAATAAACATGAATTGAAGAAGCCTTGAGGATACGTCATGTCATTTAGACAAAGGTAAGGTATATTTCCACATGTTTATACAAGAATCGAAGGGGGGCACGTTCTATCATTTAGACAAGGCCAAAGTATATTTTCAAAAATGCTATCTTATGAGCAGTGAGCGATGAGCGGTAATTTTAAATATTTTGAAAAAGAATAGGAGATATTTTCAATCAAATGCAAGAACGGAGCCCTATAACCAATAAACCGCAAAAGGTCACATTTACATACCCTATTTTTGTGTGGCAAAAGGGTTTGAAATTTTAAGAATAGAATAAATAAGAAACATAAGATAAAAGATTTTACAAAAACAAATAGTTACAAAACAATTTTCTTGAAAAATAAATGATTGATCAAGATGACATATTGTCATCACTAGTTGGCACAATTTACCCATTCTCACAGGCAGTGTCACTAGATAGTACCATTAGGAGAAAAATGAGCTCAAAATAAGGCCGTGTAAGCCTGCCCTTTCTAGGTGAACTCCCTACTTTGGGCACCTCTGCCGCTGGCAGCGGATGCCAGAGTTGCTGCCCGCACAGAACTGCGTGGCGCACTCACAACAAAGGTCCTCGGAATATTAGGTGAGACATGAATGCCTCAGCTCGGGCTTTGGTCCCAAGTGGGCAGGTTGTGTCAGCCCGACACTGTAGATGTGCCCTCCACACGCCTCCCTCGGAGGTCATTGGTTCGAGCCCCCGTGGCGGTTGCTGGCAGCAAGGTGGCACCTCACATGCCATGTCAAAAAGTACGCGGGCAGCGCCCGTTTTTTTCTCTCACGTGCCGCTTACACGGCCTTTTTGTGACCTGATTTTTCTCCTAATGTACTCTGTTATCAACCTCTCCAAAAAGTTCAAAATTCTTATCTAGATCACAATTTACACTACGATTTCATGGAAAAAAGGAAGGTGATGGAGCCGCGGCCGCATATGCCTGTGCAAGAATCATAGTATGATATGGAAGCTATAAAGGACGAATGGAACTTCTTATCTTGCTGAGGTGCCTTGAAATTATGCTTTGAAACCTTAACGCTTTCAAGCCCTATCTCCAGCAAAAATAGCCGTAAGACATTTAATAAAAAGGACAATGACAAAATATAAAGAATAGAAACTTTAAAATCAAAAAGTATAGACTTACTTACAAGAACGTTTGGGTGATGTTTCCTTCATTGGCTCATTGTCATCTTCTAAAAGGCGCTTCTTCTTTGGTGAAGATCTTGTAGCAAGAATAGACTAGACTTCTTTTGGCTCTAGAAGAAGAGGAACCAATACTTCTTTGTACAAAATATTGTCGTCTTCAAAGGCAATGACATGTCGGAGAAGGCTCTTGCAAGCACAAATGGATGCATCTGCAACAATGTAATAATTTATCAGTAATTTGAAAAGATATTCATAAATATAAATGTCAAATAAACATAATGAATGATCACAAAATTACCCATTGAACTTTGAAGCTGTGAGATTTATGACTATGTCATATTTAACAATGCAAAAAGCAATAAGAACATGTAGAAGAGTAATAGTCTTCTCCCAAGTCTCGTGCACCTCAAAAGGATTGCGAATCCCTAACTAAATGGTAAGAGAATCGACAATGATAAAGTTTGTTAAATGTCCATCAGAAGACAATGTTCATGATGCCTTGAGCAAGAAGTTCAAGCTTGTCATCAAATACAAAATTAGATAAAGTAACTTCTTCATCAGGATTCTCCTTCTTCACAGAGTATTTCATCATGAAACACTAGTACGTGCAAAAAGGGTAATCTGAGACAATAAAAAGAAGCCCATTGATCGCAAACCACTTGACCTCCTCTTGAAAGTTTGCCCAATTAGCCCGTTCCAAAAACTCACTTAATACAAATTTGGAATCTTGATTAAAAACAATTACAATTCCATCATGGCATCACCTTGTAGGAATTGCAAAGCAAAATCAAAATAGTTCCTTATTCAATTAGACTCTAACCTCCCGTCTGCATTACTCTTAGGTGACGATTCCATGAAGGAATCTCACCATCCATACGTAGCCCAGGCACAAGTAAATCCTCAGAAAAATAAATAAGAATGAGATTGACAACCAAGTCAGAACTATGGCCTCTATGACATCGAGCCTCGCTATTCTGGTGCTCCTTAATCTAGTCATTGATCTTCATCCAAATCTCTGGCTCATCCTTCTCTCTAGTTACATCAATAAACAAGTCTAGAATTCCGCCTACATTGTTGTTGATAATCTCCATTGCACTTTGAACATCATCCATCTAGGAACATGAAATAATATACATTGTCTTTGAAAAAAGTGGAATAACGGGTGTTGATACTTAACAGACAAAAGGAATGACCGCTGAGGGCATTTTGCTGCGAGAAGGAAAAATGCTTACAGAAGAAAGTAGTTTCTTTAGACTTTCCTTCAACACAAGCTTGGTCAAGTCCTTGTTCCGTGCTCAAACCTCCATTTTCATTAGGAGAAAAATCAGGTCACAAAAAGGCCGTGTAAGCGGCACGTGAGAGAAAAAAACGGGTGCAACCCGCGTACTTTTTGACGTGGCATGTGAGGTGCCACCGTGCTGCCAGCAACCGCCACGGGGGCTCGAACCAATGACCTCCGAGCGAGGTGTGGGGAGGGCACAAGCTACAGTGTCGGGCTGACACAACCTACCCACTTGGGACCAAAGCCCGAGCCGAAGCATTCATGTCTCACCTAATATTCCGAGGACCTTTGTTGTGAGTGCGCCACGCAGTTCTGTGCGGGCAGCAACTCTGGCATCCGCTGCCAGCGGCAGAGGTGCCCAAAGTAGGGAGTTCACCTAGAAAGGGCAGGCTTACACGGCCTTATTTTGAGCTCATTTTTCTCCTAATGTATCTTTAGTTCCTCTTCCTTTTCGTACTTTTTATCTTACTTCTCCTCCAAATGTGCCTCAGACATTGCCTTCCTATTAGCCACCTTTCTTTTTTGCTGGTTAGACAAAGACACACCATCACCAACTTCCGATGTATCTTCCTCAATGAGAACCATATAATGTAAGTCATTTTCTTCCATCTGAAGGTCATAGCTGGCTCTTAAACTCTCTCCTCTCCAAGACCTTTCTCACTTTCCTTTAATTCAAGATACCACGGATATTGTAAGAGATAAAGTCTCCCAAAGTGCTTCCTTTGATATTCAAGTGAAAATACATTCATTACTTTAAACATCCATCCACTTGTTAAATCGGATATGAATGTCTCTTCTATAAATTGCACCATTCACAACTAACTCTCAATAGAAGTGCCTCGGAATGGCCCTCTTCATAGCATTTTCTGCACCTGCCTAGTCAAGAAATGGCAACCTTCTTGGTAAATGCTCTAACCTTTAAAAAGAACTTCCTGAAGGTCTTATCCCACAACGTAATTGAATGTGAAGCAATTTAGAATTCAATATCATCAACTGGTATATGCATGCCCTTGGATTAGAGTATAACACCATCTTTTTCCACAACTTGTTCATATCGAGCAAGTGCTTCATCATGTAACTGCCAAAGTACAAAAAAGGAATTTCCTTGTTATCATTGAAGTTAAAAGATACTTATCACTCATTAAGAATTTACAAGTAAAAGCATGAAAGATAGATAAGTAATGTACTGTGGCTTATAAAATACCTTAATCAACCCAAACACAAAGAAGGGAGTCAGAATCACGCAAGGATAGAAAATTATGCTCTTGCCGACTCTCTTTGCTTATGTTCTACCACCTCAACCACCTTTTTTTGTGCTTAACGGATACTTTTGCAATAGCAATAAATTGCAATTTCTCAGGAATCATTTAAGGCTTGACTTGGAATATATAAAAAATGGCGAATAACCTACAATAGTATAAAATTATTATTCTTGCTGAATTTATTAACATTCAAACAATTTCTGGGAATGCAATAATTGCCAAACAAAAAACAGAGAGAAACCATCAGATCATTGTGACATAATGAGTAAAACAAAGAATAAATGATACCATAATCAAATCAATTTCAATCAGAAAAATATAGCTCGCCTCCAACCACATAGGCTTTTTCACAAGTTAAATGAAAAAAAACTCTTTCCTCACCTATCATATCCGAGACCATCCTGAGGGGGGTAAAGGGTGAGGCAAAACTAAGCATGTTGTTCCAAAACAAATAAATTTTGTTGGCCTCCAACGGAGACCTTATAAATATAATAAAAAAATAGGAAATGAAAAATGCCTTCCTCTCCCTCTCGGATCCAAGACCCTTCTTAAGGGAGGGTAAGGAGCATGCAAAAACTCATCTCACTCTTCAAAACCATGAATAATTTCACTAGCCTTAGAGGGGTTCATACCATTTAAAAAAATTAATAGCAAAAACCAAAGGCCCTTCTCTCCCCTCTCAAATCCGAGATCCTCCTTGAGGGGGGTTATAAAGAGCATGCAAAAACTCAGCTCACTATTCAAAACAGTAAGTAATTTTAGTGGTTCTCAAAAGAGTCCACATCAATTAAAAAAAAATATGAATTACAAAAAGCCCTTCTCCCGCATCTCAAATTTGAGACCCACTTTGAAAGGGGTTAAAAGCATGGAAAAAACTCAACTCATTGTTTAAAATAGTGTGTAAATGCATAGGCCTCCAAAAGAACCAACATCAGATTTAAAAAATAAATTTAAAAAAAAAAAACATTCCTCCCTCCATCTCATCCTAAGTAATTCCAAGTAACTCTCTTCGATTTTCAGAAGTTCAACCATATATACATTGAATCATCAAAAATAATTCAACGTCAAAGAATACAAGTGAGACGTAAAAACCGCACTCGTTTCTCCAATGCCTCATTTATTTGATGCCCTTGTAATAATTCAACCTCAACCTTTCCCAAAACAACTGCTCATGAGCAACTGTGCAAGAGCTCTATTTACAAATAAAGTTCTCCACTAAATCCGCGATTAAAGTTATTCACAAGTTGATCCAGCGTTGTCAAAAAGCGACAATTTACAGTTCCTCATACCATCTGATTTTTTGGTCCCACATCATTATGTTAATTTTTAATACTCAGTTTATTCATGTGATTGGCTCACTCGATTTCTGTAGTATGACATCAATACACTGTAACGCTGAATTTAAAAAACTATTGATTGGAGAATCATATCACTCTCGCCCCCATTCTACCGTTACCATAATGTTTGTTTTCCGCCCGTTCACATGCCACTGTGACTCTTCCCTAATCATATCCACATCCGCAGCATCTTTACCACCACTAAGTTCAATTTGGTATATATTTGCAAAGTAATACAAAAGGTACGGAAAGAACTATGTTAATTTTGGCTATAAATTTACACACACTTAGTGTCCAAACAACTAATAGAGTGTACAATGTGTTGAATCTAAAAATCTCATTTCGGATTAATTAATTGAAAAATTTAGTACTTAGGGAATTTGGAACATTGTAAGGTTGAATTGGATATTCTCAATTTACAACAATGAATGTGACAGAGAACTATTGGTCACTTGACCATATAGATGATAAAGATGGTCACTTACACTCACTTAAGGTATTTCAATTGGTGACTCTGGAACTGGATTATTATTTATTCCAATTGGAGCACTCGATTCCGGCGCTGCTGGTGCAACATTTTCTTCAATTGGCTTGGAAACAAAAGGTTCATCCAACACAATTGGTGAAATGATATCAGCCATAACTATAGGTTGTATACCCTCACGTTCTTGTTTGGCCACTCTAGACTTGTGAACGGACTCTGCCATTAACAATGGCTTTTACTACAGTAAGTTCCTCTAATTCATATCATGACAATTGGCCTTCAAATTCAGCAATAGTAGCTATGAATAATAATGTACGCAATCTTAACCTTCGTTGATAAACATTGAGCCTCCGATTAGACATTTATTATTTTTGAAAATTGTCAATAATTTTATGACTACTCTAATGTAATGCTGATAAGCTGATAATTGGATATCCTACCAGATAATTGCGGCAAACATGGGACCTCTGGCGACTTCCATTTTCAGCAATCCGCATTCTCAGCAATCAGGAATCAGGAATCAGCAATTTACAGCAATCAATAATTCCATTTTGAGCAATTCCATTTTACAGTACAGTGAAAGAAAAACCTCCTGACTAGCTTGCTTAGCGACTGTACTAATATATAACTTAATTCATAGAACACGCTCTTCACATCCATGCTATTCATAGCGCCACCACACCTGCAATCTCCTCTTACCAAAATCTGACCAATCAATTCCAGGAAACCCTGATTGGAGACTATTCATGGATGCGTTATTATGTTAAGACCTTCATATCTTCTCAGATTTATCAGTCTGTGACAAACTTCATTTTACAAACATAGATTAAGTATGAAATTAATAAGCATAGTTAAATCTCAAGATATCATAGGAAAAATGTATTTGTATTGACAAAAGAACGCATGAGAGACAAGTCCTCCCATCTGACTTTAAATAGAAACATGATGCATCCTATGTTCATGAGTAACCACTCTAGCCGTTAATCATGTTCCTTTGTTACGACCTTGTTTGTAAAAGAAGACTTATTGAAGATTCAAGGTTCGTGGGGACATCAAGCAAGAACCTCTATCTTCTAGCCATTTTTAATAGTAGCGAAAATCCTTGTAGTTTCTTAAAGCAATCCTTATCAACTTAACAACATAATCTCTATTCTACTTACAGAGTACATACACTAAAATGTTTCAAAATTTTGACATGCCAAGTTTGAAATGATTACCATTGAAAAATAAAATAATATAAGACATATCATCTTTTTCATTATTTGCTTTCAAAACAGTTATAATGAAATTGTTTACCTTTGAAAAATGCAATTAACTTCCAGCACCATGGCACCATTGGTTACATCAACTTGACATCAAGTAGCAAGGATCACAAATTTATTCACCAACTAATTTCCATTCAACTTGTTTTGGATCCGGACTCGCAAATGCTCATTGAATTCCCGGCCGTCCTACAAAGTCATATGTCGTAGAATTGTGTCGCCTTATGATGTTCAGATTAAAATCGAAGACATGAACTAGTTAATTCATTCTTGTACGTACCAAGGCGTCTATTGCAATGCTAGTTTGATTCTTTAATTGACAAAGTTGTGAAGTCCCGGGATTAACTTATTCCTTTTTGGATGAGCCCAATAAAAACTATGCAGAATAACAAATATGTGTTATAATTGCTTTTGTGCCACAGTACATTTAGCTGGGTATATTCTTCTTTACACGCAATTCTTCAGATGATGCACGATAAAAATTCTTTTTAATACAATAGATATCAAATATTTTACACATAATTCAAATTATTTGGAGCAAAAATAAAGTGCTCTCCAAAATAAAAAGCTGATATTGCTTTCTTTCAGCACTCATAATTATTAGTATACTACTTTTTCCTCTTAAATTTGCTTTGTATTATTCTAACCACGCTACTTCTAAAAAACTCCCTTAATATCATTATAGATTATAGTTGTGACAATATTACTCTAAGTTGTCAAAGGAATTAACATGTTTTGTATTGAATCAGTGTGCATTACCTTCACTTGGCCTATGTAAGGTTTACGTACAAGTTAAAAACTCTTAGACGTCAGCATCAAACAAACTATCAAGTTTACTATTAACAACTGATAAGATAAGGTGAAGGACCCTCAGTCACGGTCCCAACTTACTGCAATGTTCTTACATACCTTAACAAACTTTGTGATAATGGTAAAAAAAAGCCAGATGTATAATACCACAAAGGTCAATGGACTGTAAATAAATGTATTGTATTGAAAGTATTTGGGTGAAAGGATTTAAAAAATGTAGTGCAAAATTAAAAATATATATGGTTTTAATTTTACCACTTTTTGTTAACTTTTTAAAACATAACACAAATGCTTATAAAACCAAATTCACAAGAGTTCTCATGACAATTGGAGATGAACAAAATTAGCTCATTTGAGAATTCATATTCATCTAATACTTCCTCGGCCTCAATTTGTCTAGCTATAATTTGTTATTTTTGCCACAAGGTGGCTTCTATTCAATTGCACCATTAATATTTTATTGAAAATCATATTACCAACCCCACAATCTCGATCGTGAACATAGTGCATAGCTGTTGCAATTTAAAAACTACACTAAATGCATTTTTTTTTTGAAATAAAACTCTTTTTAATATATTAGATAATGCTTCATTGACAAATTCCATCACAATATTTTCGGCACTGCAATATTCAATGATATTAACAACATTTAGTTGACAAATGACTTCTACCTTCTTCAAGTCACGTCGATATTTTATTGGAGCAAAAAAATCTTTTTTGGCATACTTTCCAATCCCATTCTATATTACCTTTGATACAATACCCTCAAATCCAATGTCAAGTCTTGAAGACTAACTTGAACTAAGTGATAGTTTTCCAAACTTGGAGTTCCTCTAGTTTCATGTAATTTTTGTGAAAGTTGACAATCCTTCAATTCTTTGAAATAGCTAGAAAGGGATTTTTTTTCTTTGGAAGCCGCTTCAAGCATTGATATGGATACAAGGTACCACAAACTTTAATGCTTGATTAGAATGCAAATTATTGTCAATGAGTGTAAATATATGAAAGATAAAGAAATAATTATATACAATAACAAATTTTAATGACTAATTATATACACTAATAAAACTTTAGATGAAAATTGAAAACATAATGATTATTTTGGATAAGAATACACTCATACTTGGCATTAGATTGCTCTGGATACCGAGAGCTCCAAAAATTTTTTTGTCGTTAAACACCTTGAATGACTCTAATTTGTTGAAAATTCTTGAATCCTTGAGATCAATCAAGGTTCAGACTTGTAGAATGTATGGCTTTGAATCTAGGCAAACTAGTAGGATTTGCAATAACTTAAGAATGAAGCTATAATAAAATATTGATTTGCAATGAATAAATTTTTTATATGATTATGATTGAGGTCCTTGCAAGCCAATGAATAACAATTACTTGCCAAAAGGTGGGGTCACATAATAGGTTGCATACAAAAATTGAAGACTCTTCTTTGCTCAAGTATAGTATTATCACGTGTCCAATCACATCAAACAACAGTGTATAGAGAACACAATTGCTAGAAGTGCAAGTTAAGCTCATTTTTAGTGTAAACTTCAATGTAATTGGCTAGAATTTCTACTAGTGATGAAAGTGACTTAAGGGAATACCGAGGGCCGAAAATTTGACAATTTGACAGCAAGTTGCTAAAGCACATGGACATTTGGAAGTAATCAAGTTGTTGAAGCAAATGGGTTATTGGAAACATGACATGTTACTTGGAATACAAGGTGTGAAGTTGACCTGGGGAATATAATGGCCGACATTGAAAACAATGTTGTGTAGCAAGAGCTAATGCGGTGCTAGGTCTCATGCATGAATACTACAACACTATAGTAGATTTTCCACATGGAGAATAAGTATTTATTTTTTTGGAAAAAAAAAAATTGCCTCCTTAAAATAGAATTTTAGAATTTTTGTTCGTAGTGATGATTGACAAATTGAAACTGTTATCAC
Source organism: Ceratodon purpureus (assembly GCA_014871385.1). Classification (NCBI taxonomy): domain Eukaryota; kingdom Viridiplantae; phylum Streptophyta; class Bryopsida; order Pseudoditrichales; family Ditrichaceae; genus Ceratodon; species Ceratodon purpureus. The sequence goes on along the minus strand of CM026432.1, from coordinate 11,764,448 downwards.
AACTTCCACAAACATGTTTAGATAATAATATTAGTAGTATGTCAAAGTTATGCTTTTGTGCACACCAAGTATATAAAATTCAAATATTTGGTCAGTAAACTAGTTGATACACAATATAAGAGTGCATACAAGCTCTCCAAATTGGATTTAAAATGACTTTGAGAATTAAGGTAAATCAAATGATATGTATAAAGTAGGCATTCTATATTGATGCACATGTTTTTTTATGGATTTATAAATATCTGTTTTTATTTGTTTGTCAGAATGATGTTGTTGAAAATAATGACTTCAAAATCAATCAATAGCAAGGTATTGAGAGATGGTGTTGGCCAATGTTTAACTATAATAAACAAAGATCAAAGTTACTAGAGACTTGTAGTAGGGGTTGCACTTTTGTCGGTGAGGATGGATAAGGTTCATGAACATTAGATTACATCTATACAATGAAATCTACAATTGTTATCACCAATATTTTCTAATTTAAAAAAAAAAATGAAATCCAGAATATTTTTTACATTTAACAACAAAAAGAATATTGACAATTTCTAAGTGAAATTTGTTGTAATGGATCAAAACGTGACACTTTAATAGTAGCAACCTTCTGCAATTTTTGATTACTTAATTTTCTAAATATTCTACGGACCTTTCCAAACTAAAATCTTAAATTTTTTTTAGTGAATCACTTCAACACAAAACAAATCACAAAAAATTCACTCATCGCCCCTTTTCTACAAATTTCATATGCACATGAAGCGAACAAACCACATGATTTTATAATATTTTTTGAAGATTGAATGACTGCCATCCAGGAAAGATCTGCCACGTTTGCACGTAGAGGTTAATCAGTCCACGCCATAGCCAGTCTGACTGCAAAGGCTGTGCATGTTACCGACACTAGCAAGATGTCAATCACCTTCTCAAGCCAAGCACCGTGTTAAACACTCCGAGAGATCAAATCCTAGTTTTTTCTTCCAGCTTCCACTGTCTCAGCTCCTTGGTAGGTTCCACTCCTACGTTGCCATCGATTCATCACGATCTAGACTGTTTTTGTTTAGTTGCTGTGAGCGATTGGAAGTTGAGAGAGGTGTGTCGTCGGCAATGGAAGGCAATGGTCCTCCGGATTTCGGAGACTGGGGCGTGTTGAAGAATTTTCACGAAGGTGGCAGACTGATGACCCAACACTTCCGTGTCTTTCTGCCTTGCATCCTCAGCTTCATCTTACCGGCGGCGCTGATCCAAGTGATCTTCTATCAGTTCCTGACTGGCTTTGGTTCCCCGGTAATTCGCTCCTGTTAAGTACGTCTATGATGGTCGATTCTTAAATCTTCTTTTGAGGAGAGGAATTCTCTGTTGTGCTTAGTAGTTGGGTTCAAACTTTGCTTGTTTCATTGATTATTAGAGTTGGGGGAGGCATGGCTGAAGTGATTTGGCTGAAATTGAAGTACTGACATGGGTTTAGCTTGTTTTTCGTAGTTCAGTGTTGAAATTGCAACCAAATTTGTGAGGGTCCGAGCTATTTTCATCTTGAGTTTTTTATTTTGAGTTGAGGGGTAGCTAATTAATGGAAAAGTATTCTACTTTGATGACCTTGATAAGTCGTTTGAAGAAGTTGGCTTCTTTGGATCATCATTGATATTGCAATCATGAATAAGCAATAGTAGGGTTCAGTTGCTTCTCGTTTTGGTTTTTATTGGACTTGAATTATTTTGAATTGGAAGGCACACTGAAAGGTAATTGGAAGGTTTGTGATTTGCTTTCATAACTTGGTTGAAATTTCGGAATCAAGGAGCATGAGTTAATCGTTTTAGCTTATTTCAATTCAACAAATTTGAAACTTCAACCAAGTTTAAAACAACCACAAGTCTAACAATCAATGAAATAAGGAATGTTTGAACCCCTTATAAAGAAGTTTGTTTTTTGAATCCTCAATGATTTTAGAAGAAACAAACAATATTTGAAGGCCCGCACCAATCCTCTTGTGGCATGGATTTTGTCATGACTGAATTCAATAAAGAAACCTAGTATGCAACTTTTTAATAACAACTCTTTCACCCATGAAACCTAGAATAAATGGATAAGTAATGTGATACTTCTGTGACAGTGATGTAATACCTCTGTGATACTTGTATAATGGACAAGTTTAGGACGTTATAACTGTGTCAATTTAGCTCCCTAATATGTTGCTCGACATGGTTTTGATGTACTTAAAATTAGTTTTCAATTGATCTGACAGGAGCTAAGTTTCTTGTCAAGATGTGTTCTCGGCCCGTTCTTTCGAGCCGTGGCCTACGTTGTGCCATTTTATCTTATCCTTTATGCTGCCAAACTGATGTTCAACGATATGGTGAACGTGATCTATGAAAAAAATGGGAGTAAGTCATCAGCTGGCGGTCAAAACGGGCATGACGCTCGTATCTTTGCGGAGTACTTATTTTCCTACAAGACATTCAATCGGAGGAAGGCCAAAGCATTAGGCATGGGATTTTTATGTTACGTGATTTATGTTGTTACAGTGACGTCCCCAGTTAACTTCACACCGGAGAATGTGGCAGCGATGGGACTGCCACCTTGGACAGCTTTGGTGTTCACGCTGCCTTTGACGGTGCTATTGACTGCCACAACATTCTATGTCATACTTCTTATCAATTTGGTGTTTGGATTGTGGATACATGCAACCCAGACCCCCATCTTGATGTGAAGTCCTGACGTTTGTGTCTAGTTAGGATTGTTGCCAGGCCTTTGTGCAAAGTTGGAGATCTAGCTCGCAGATTCATTTTTCTGGTGAATATGTGTTAGAGGGGTTATATGCATCACCAAAGAACACATGTAGTCATTGCTTGTAATAATTTGAGTAATCCAAGGTAGTAAATATGCAAGTTCATGGTCCACGAACTCTATAAGAAGATCCAGAGTTTTTCAGGACGCAGGGATATTATGAAAGCTTGATTGATTGTAATTGGTTTGCATGTTTTATCATTTAAGCATGCATCATAGAAGTGATCAGTTACAGAATAAGATACAGAATGTGTTACAAATTAAAAGCTAAAGCTCGTATCTCACAAGTAAACCCTCAGATTTTTCCTACATAAATGAAAGGTCTACAAGTGTAATTTAGACCATATCAAGTGTACTATCCAGTGTGAAACTTTACAAGCTAACACCATCTAGTTGATTTATGTGTCATGTCCACACTTTGTTTCCATTAAAATCCTTAGTCTAAGTGAACTTTCGATGAAACAATTAAAAACGTATCACCTGGCTCTCATTTCACTGAGCTGAATCAGCCCGTCGACGGTGATGAGCTCGCCATCACGCCGAACTGATTCTCGCCTAGAAGCACGGGGATTTAATGTTGACGTCTCGGCTTCATCTTCTGTCTCTGTAACCGTCGGAAGCTCTCCCTTCCCGAACGCAAGCAACCGCACTGAGTCAAGCTGCCGCTCCCTCTTCCCCGAATTCAGCACCACCACCTCCGACTCTGTGTCGTGCTGCAACATCGCCACCACCCTGGCCATCGTGGGTCGTTCCTCCGCCGAGTCTTGCGAGCACAGGAGTGCTATGTTGAAGAGCCGTTGAACATCTGCCTTCTCATCGTCTTGAAGGTTCATTATTGGATCCACCAAGTCCATCAGCTTGCCTTCTGCATGCAGTTTCCAGGCCTGCAAAAAGTCACAAATAATAAGTCGTCATTGTACATCAACTGGCGCATTCACTATCTGGAAAAAGAAAGGTCAACTCAAACTGATAAGCTGTTTACAACCAAACACCTAAGCTGAACCTTCAACTGCGCAAAGATACTGATAAATACGGTTAACAAATCCTACAAAAGCTGGAATCTGGCGCAGAAAACGACTAAAGTCAAGCGAGTCTTACCCATTTGGAGAGATACACTTCATCCAATGGCACCGATTCCTCTATGTTCCTTCGACCACTCAAAACCTCCAAACAGAGAACGCCAAAGCTAAAGACGTCCACCTTCTCACTCAGTTGGCCAAGTGAGGCGTATTCCGGTGCCAGGTACCCCCTGCCATAATGAGATACATGTATATATAAGGCTGCCTAAATAACAATCCTTGAGTCTACCATCTGGGATGAAAGACCCCGAGCAGCTTCTCGAAAAGCACCAGGTCCATGGTTTGAAAAAGAATCAAGATCAAAAAACTAAAAACTTCAACCGAATGAGATAAATGCCGTCGGTCTTAATTCACGAAAAGACCAATAAAATGAGATGTTGAGGTGACGAAGTGAAAAGTGATGCTATGCAGAAGTCCTTACTTGGTGCCGGCCACATGGACTGTCATGATATGGCTCTTCTCATCCGGAAACAGCAAGGCTAGCCCAAAATCTGCAATCTTTGGCTCGAAGCTCTTGTCCAACAAGATGTTGCTGGCTTTGATGTCTCGGTGGATGATTCTGGGTTTTGCCAGAGAGTGTAGGTAATGCAAACCACGCGCCACCCCCAGACAAATGTTCTGTCGGACAGCCCAACTCAGGGGAGTCTTGTGTTCACCTCCTGCACCAACAGTATACCCACCAACCACATTGATAGTCAGTGGAGTTCCAACCAAATAAATAAGTAACACCGTAACCACCAATATGGTGCACGAAAGACATGTAACAGGAGGGGAGAAGTGGGATTCTAGTTTGTGAAATAGAGGTCCCGCGCGAAGGAAATCTGAGGGTTACGGTCCGAGAACGATTCACTCACGGAGAAGCACTTGGTCGATGTCGTAGTTATCCACGTACTCGTATACCAGCAGCCTTTGGTGTTCACGAAGGCAGCACCCCTTCAGATTCACGAGGTTTCTATGTTTCATTCCGGTGATCAGCACAACCTCGTTCAGAAAGTCGTCTATGCCCTGTGTATTCTTCACAAACAGCTGCTTCACAGCCACCGTGCTCTTGCTTGGCAGCACACCCTGCAGGCAGCAGCACGTTACAACATGCCGTTACAACAAGATTGTGCTCACAGCCTAGGGTTAACTCTTGAGTAAATTTACCCAGCTGAGGAGCTCTAAAGACTGCCAAGTCAGTCTATGGTAGATTGTGGTTCCTCACAACACAGTCTTTACCATCACGGCACCGCCCACTACAATTGATTTTGAGCGCATTGCTGGACATACAGTTCCTTATTGGTGTCCATGGGTGATTACCTTGTAAACTGCTCCATAGCCTCCTTCACCCAGCTTCATATCTGGGTGAAAATCCCGTGTGGCCAGTCTGAGCTCATTGTATGGGAATATCGTGGGCTTCACATCAAACTCTTCAAACTCTGCAAAGAGGATGTACACCTGGTTATACCACGATCGTTTCTGTATTCCACACTCAACAGCTACTGCACTCTGAAAGTGAACTTGCAGAGTTAGAACATCACAGCCATTGTTTTCACTTTGAAGCATAAACATTCGGCCATCAAGAACCGAATAATGAGAACTTACTTTGCTGAACCTGAAGGAGGAGATACCGTTTATATCGTCGGGTTCTATAGAGATACGCTGCAGCAAACGCTATGACCATAAGCAGTATCGCTATGGAACTTGTGACCGCTGCTATTATGATAACCTTCGTGTTGTTCAGAGAACCTGAAATATGTGGATGGTCTCCTCGTCAGTGTATGTCTATAGGGAGAACGAGTTCCAACTCAAAGTCTAGCTTGAAAGGAGTTGAAGGTGGCCAAGAGCAATCATCACTTCAGAAGAACTGCAAATGTCTCGACGGTTACCTTGATTGCTACAGAACTGCTGGCAAAAGCATCTTGTACCATCGTCAGCAGTCTTTGAGTTACAGTATGGAGTGCCCTGTAGTCTGCACGTGAACCACATAAGAAGGTAAAGGCACGTGCTAGTGTTGATATGAGTCAGTCGAGGAAGACTTTCTTCATTCCAAGTCTGGAATTTGTGTATGTGATGTGACAGTGTTTTACCGTTGTCAAACAATATTGGTATACGGGATCAGGGATTTACCTTACTAGTGTTTTAATTCCTCCGATGCTACCTTCCTCGTAAATCACATCGGTAATGTCAGTGTTCATCATCGATAGTGTCCTCAGCCCCTGTGATCCCGTGGCAGACACGTTCCGCACGAAGCCACTCGCAATAAGGTGGCTCACGTCAAGAGTTCCACTGATGCGATTGTTATCTAGGTACCTGCCATATCCATTTTCATGTAGCAGCTATGGTGAATGATTCATTTCTACATGTTGTACTTTGATAAGCCTTGGTAGTTAAACTACATGTTACACTATGAATGATTCATTTCTACATGTTACACTATGGACTGTCATTTATATTGTCTTATCCATCGTGACGTTACTCCAGTCTAAGGAAGAACAAAATGACTGCAATGCCAAGGAAAGGAGTTGAGCGTTAAACTCACAGTTCCTCAAGAGAAATCATATCTGAGGCGTTCCAGTTGGTTACAGATCCTGTCAACTGTGTGCCGGAGAGGTCAAGGACAGAAAGGGTGCCGTTTACGGTGCTAGCGTTAACAAATGAACTTAAGAATGGGAAGCTTCCAGTCAAGTTGTTGTAGGCCAATTTTCTGCAATGTCCACTGATATCAGACCGTATGCATATAGAAACCATGTAGTATGGATACTAATCTGACAAAGGGCATATAAGTTGAATGTGGTTTGCGATGCATTCAGAAATGAGGGAGGTCATCAGGCTGGGCTAGACTTACAAAGTTCTCAAAGAGGTGAACGTCGTCAGATCAGGCAGTGGTCCACTGAAGCTATTGTTCGACAATACCCTGTGAATGGCAACATACTGGCAGAATTAATTAGGGCACTCTTGGTATTTAGAAACCCTAGAATCAACATATAATCGAGATTAGCTGTGAAGTTTTAAGTCGGATACTGTTCAGACGGGACATCTGTTGTGAGTTGGAATGTCTTTTGTTACCGAAGAACTGCTTTTAAGGCTCTAAATGATCAGAAGTTGTACCGATCAATTACATTAAATAGAGAATGTGTAAATTATTCAACATATTGTGCAGCATCTTCCCAACGATGTTATGTTCAGTTTCTTTGACATAACAAATTGAGAGATTGACAAATCAAAACTAACTACTTGATCTTGATTCACTGAGATTGATTCGTAGGCAGACAAATCCTCCGCGGCTCCGCCATTGTTTGCCTGTAAAGTCAAAATGCAAGATTGAGATGGCACACTCACAAGGATTGAAGGTTGGTGCACTTAGTCAGATCTGGTACAGCTCCAGTGAGTTTGTTCACAGATAGGTCCCTGCATCAACCTGTCATTAATTCCTGAACCATGCATACATAGCCCGGCTGTTGAGCACTAGGAAAGAGCGCCAACGACGAAGAGGGTTGTAGGAATCAGAAAACGAATGCAAGAACATTGGGAAAAGTTCTCTTACAGTGATTCCATCTGCGTCATGTTGACAAAGGCGTCTCTAGGTATGGTGTCGTTGAAATGGTTCCTGGCGAGTTTGAGTATCTGCAGATAGGCCCATTTGTGGATTTGTGGAAGAAATCTCCCAACAAACTGGTTGCCGCTCAGATCACTGCGACAAACAAACCCACGACATGTATGCACCACATCAGTCGGATTGCGAATTTCAGTCCTAGGGTTTCTGGAGTTCATAAGCTTCCGTTATCCGAACTTACACATTCAAAAGAGTGTAGAGTTGCGGCATATCTGGGAGAGTTCCGTTGAAACCATTGTCGTGGAGATCCCTGAGACATAGCACCAACACAGGATGTTACGATGTTAGACCAGAACATATATTAAGCTTTGAATTGCGTAGGACTCTGGAACCAACTTAGTTAGTCTCCGTCGCTGTTCTCTGTGCAGATGAGTTTTTAGTGCATAAATACCTTGGCATTTTATAAGTCATTATCCTATCTGTTGTGAGCATAATATGTGTGTAGAATGGACATCTTTAGGCAGAGTGCGAGCTTAGCTTACAGCGTATAAAGATATGGGTAATTGATCTCATAGGGCAGAGGTCCAGTTAAATTTGGATTTCCCGTCAATTCTCTGCAGTGTGCAAGGTTTCTTGTCAAGAATAATACTGATGCCTGGAAGAAATGAACGTCTCAGAAAAATGGATTGAAGTCTAGGTTCCTCCTGACCTCTCTCAAGCAGGAAGTAAGGATAGGGTTTTTGAGATGTACTCACAAGGTAGCCAGCGTGGTTATGTTTCCGATCTCTGGTGGCAAAACACCATGAATGGATGCATTGTTGAGGGTCCTGCATGTCCTCCGGTTTCATTAACAGACAAGTCGAAAGAACTGATTAAGCGGCTCAAAAGCAGAGGTTTATAGAAGTAAAATGAAATAAGAAGAGAAAAGCACAATCAGCTACTTACAGGCCAATGATGTAACCATTGCAGTCAGATTTATTTGTTGAATCTGGCGCTGTGCAGTCCATTTTGGCATCAAGACACTGCACTCCTCGCCAGTTGGGTGCAAATTGATCGTATTCCTGCCAGCAAGGAAGCGTTTGGCTAGAATTCCAGCCTGCCAAATTGCTGCCAGGGTTGGGAGTGCTCCGATTCCATGCTGCCCAAAGGGATTGAAGTGCATCCACTGGCGAGTCCCTCCACATTGATCACGACATGAATGAATTCCAATCAGAGCTATGATGGGAGACTAATATACTTAACATCGTCATCAAAAGTCACATCATCGTTTGTACTCAGGCTTGCTAGCTAGTAACTGAATATCGACTAATCTAGTGTCGTAAACCCTGATCACAATAAGTAGCACTTCCGGCCAAGGGTAATTCCATGGATCTATTCGGAAGCTCGTATCTCAGCGCCAAACGCAAGAAGAATCATACTTAAAGCAATTCCACTCACACTGTTCAGGTGGCCAATATGTTGTATAATCTATCGCCTCGGTGGTGGGAGGTGAAAGGAAGAGAAGCGCCACCACTATTGCACAGAAGCAAGACTTCCGCTGAAGCATCAGATTCCACCCCTTGCCGCCCAACACATGCCCCATCGAACTTGTTCCATGCTCCGGAATTGAACAAAATACGCTTCTCTCATGGCCGGCCATGACCACGACCAAGCTTCTTCTACTGCTGCTGGCGAGACGAGTGAACGGGGTATCTCACCTCGCATTGAACTTAAACCGAAGGTGTCACGCTGTGGGCCTAGTACATCCAATCTGAAGCGCGTTCATACAATATGGTAGTTCAACCCACTTGACAACTTCAGTGCACTAGGCGGCTTTTTCTAATATATTAGCACAGGATACACTTTCATTCGCCCAAAGTCAAGCAAATGGGACCTACGACAGACGTAGCTCGTAAGGTCCGGCGCATACCTTGTGCTTCACAGAGAGCTCGAATTTATGCCTTCAAGAATAAGAATCAGCCACCTATGTCAACACTACAGTTCATGATCCCACTGACCAGTCTTCGTTCTCCTCTTGAAAGAACCATGTAGTCGTTCTAGCTCCTCGGATTGTAATCCGTTTGTTGTCAAAACCGCGTCTTTGAAGCATGTTACAAAAATTCATTAAGCCCGAGGTAACACACGGAATGATACATGATCGGCCTGCAAGGATTCAGGACTCTGAAGCTTATCAAGAAGCAACTGTAAGTGACAGTCGGTATTGTCTATCAAATATTAACTGCTGGTTGATTATCTTGATTGCATTTAAGTACTCACTGGTCAGGGTCCAACGTATGGAAAGCAGGCCCACTGCAAGACGACTTTTTCTGTAAAGGCGCTTGAATGTGGGGAGCAACAGTATCGAGGGTGGATGCCGCCTGCCGTAAAGAATATCACTACTATAGGACTTGACCAGCTTCCACCACAGGCGAATTGGTCGATTTTGATTCCTATTATGAGGTATTTCAGAAAGTGTTGAGTTTGAGGAGTCATTGAAGACACGGAAAAGCTACCTTTTGACATACTAGTCAATGACATGCTGCACGTTTGCTAGCAATGTTCTCCTATGACATACGTTACTAATTATTGGAGAAAACATCTTAATCCTAGGTTAGCTCTTTAGCAGTAGTGACACTGCTCGTAACCATGTCTCCCCTCACTACTTCAAGTAATTTAGAAGTTGGGTGCATCAGGTGGGTCACAAAAGACAAAATGCTCTTTCCACGTTCTACATGAGTGAAGGGCGACACTTTATGAGTGAGGATTAACAGGTTTGCTTGTAGTGTCATATCTATGACGTTGTTGGCACACTCATCTCCTTAACAAACATCTCTTTGTCTTTTGTTGGTTAACTTCAAGCTTTCAAATGAGTGTTTCAGAAGTCGTTGTTTATCTTTACCAACACCTAGAAATTTGTGTAAAGAGTTGGGGTTTATAAGCTTGAAGACCAATTTGTAGAAGTGGAAATGGCCAAAATTTGAAATTTGTTCAACTTTGAGTCAAAGTTGACGTGCAAGTTAAGTCATTTAGCAAGTTGATATTTGCAAGTTTGTGATGTATGTTCTTATTTCAAATTGGTACTTCACCACATTTTCAAAATATAAAATTGGTTTTTATTCTTTACTAAAAGCTTCTACAGAGTTGCCTTACTTTTGAACCTTTCCCTCATCTTTGAACTCTTCAAAGGTAATTGTTTCAAATTGGATTTAGGAGTTTATCTAATGAAAACCAAGAATTCCAAACACATTGTCACTCGACGAATAACTCTTCTGTCTTGATGTTGTTACGTAGTTAGATCGAGGTATGATCTGCTCCTAAAGTTGTTTCAAAATTTAATTGCTCTGACCAGCTCCAGAACATGATCTGCCCTGGCGCAGGTACTGGTTACAAAGACATCCGAATGTGAAGGAGATTATTCACTCCAGCACTGAAACCAGGGTCATGGCCCTGGATCCGAGTGGCAGCAGAGAGTATACATCAGTCTTGAGTGGTAGATACTTGCTATGGCTTCTTGAACCACAATACGGAATCTGAATTCCTAACCATAATACAACTCTGATCTTCTCATCATAGTGACAACAGTGTCCTCAAAATGCCATGATCACTATCCAGTTTCATTGCAAGAGATTGAATTTCACTCACTGAACAGCTTCAGTCAATGCAGATACATTTCATAGTGGGTCACCAGATTTCTTAACTTTAAGCTGAGCATTTGATTCACCAGATTGCTTAACATCTGTTAGTTACACAATGGTACACATTGTTTTTGTGTTGAACAATCATGGTACTAGAGTACAAATTAGTTCTACTGCTGTTCCATTGGTGGTCAGAACTTGCCGTTCCATGATCGGCCTCTTAATTCAAATTGACGGTTCTGTGATGTGCACATGATTTACAGTGATGAAGCTCAATGTTTACAGTTGAATGGTATCAATATTTACAGGAATCTACAGAGCTGATTCACCGCCACAACTAACGTATACCTAATAAATTACATATAATATCATCTAGAAGCCAGACTTTGCATCAATGCAAGCCTAAGAATCCTGGACCCGCCAGAAGTCAATGACTGCTAATTGCTGGATGCATGTCTACGGCGAGAATTATCAAGTTGCAATCGACGACTCTGTTATGTCGACAATGGTTCACTTATGATCATCTAGAAATATGTAACAGAATGTACAACTCACCGATTCCATTACTGATCACATTGGCTGCTCATTCAAATCGGTGGGATTGAAGTCATCGATTGGCGCCGTGTGGAGTTCGATTTGCGGCAAAATTAGTCCACTATATTACATTGCTTCGCAGTTGGCCGATTTGAAGCCGATGCGCTTGTTGACGAGATCGTGCACGATGAGATGGTTCTGCTGCTGGATGTTGCCCAGAATGCTGAACCCATTGCTTGAGGCCATGGCGAAGCAAGTGATGCCGGCTGTGTCCAACGCCACGAACACGTTGTCCGGCGCGAGGGCGTAATCCGCACCTTCGAAATGGATCACCATCGACGGGTAGGTCGGATTGTTCACTCCTGCTGTGGAGAAGCAGAACTCCAATCCGTAGAACGAACCATCAGCCTCTGGGTAGGGGATCTCCGCCTTCACCGCCTGCTCACACAAACCCAATTTGAAATCGAACATCATCAGAACATGACGAACAACGACCTCGGAAAGACCTGCATGCGACTTGTGACAGAATCTGAGGAACTGGATCGAGATGGTTGTGCATTTACCGCGAGTACTGGAGTGAAGGCGGCAGTGTCGAGATATGTGAGAGTGGTGCCGGAATCGAGGATGAACCCGCCCTGTCCCGATCCATCAATATCGAAAGTTGCCGCAGGATAGGTCACAGCCTTTCCTGCGACGGTGATGCCCGTCACGCCAGCATAGTAGAAGGTGGGGTTGGCGTTGTTGGTGACCATGGGCGTGTATGCCACGCCGCCGGCGACAGCGGAGTCACCTACGTAGAGTGGGCTCGTCTTGGCGCTTCCGAGTGGTACCAAGCAGTAGGAGAATTTCTTGCTGGCGACGGCGCCCGCTTGCGAGATGAGCGACAAAGGTCCCTTGCCTAGGCCGACCAGGCCGCCTGCCCCTGCGAACGAGCCCAGGTTGCTGTGGCCGCAGCCGAAGGCGACGTTAGGGATGGCGCCCGTGCCGATGGTGAGTGTCTCAGACGCCAGTGCGCCGCTGGTGGAGGACCCGTCGCCGTAGAGGTAGTCGTATTGACAGCTCGTGGTGCACGTCTGGAACGGCAGGTTCTGAAACCATTTAAACAACCATCTTGTCAACAAAGTTGCAGATTGTGGGAGATCACTGGGAGGTTGAATGTTTGGATTTGAAGTTTTGGATTAAGTGGTGGACTTACAGTGCAGAAGTTGCTGCCGCAGCCGACGGCGGCGTAGCTAGAGGATTTCGAGGGGTCGAATTTGGCGCTGTTGGCCAAGTAGCAGGATTGGCAGGGCAAGCACTGGACCCAAATGAGGTCGCTGCCGGTGTCGACAATGGCGGTGGATTTTTGGGGCGGGCTGCCAAAGGAGATGTCGACGAGATACTCTCCGTTCCCGGATGCGACCGGCGTTTGGAACAGCCTCCCCGCGGCTTTGACTTGACGCGAGAGCCTGGCGCGGCGTTCGTGGCCCCTCTGCACGGCAGCTACAAAGATTTCGCCCGAGGTTTTAAGCGTGGCTGATCGCAGAGGTGAGGACGGGTGCTCCCTGTGAATCAGTTCCACTCTCACCACCTGAAATTCAATCACAAAGCAAACAATTATATTCTCGCAAGTACGTCACATGATCCCGTGTTAGCATCAATATAGTGCAGATAGATCAGCTACAGGTACTAATCAAGAATGTCAGAAGATCCCATTAACTCCCCATCATTCTCCGGGTATTGATGAATTCGCAAACAAAATGCAGCATAATCTTATCAAACACTAGGCACTTAGGATGTTCATTTCTAAGGTCGCTGGCTCAGGATCGGTGACCTTTTCAAGAAAGCAATAGTGCATGAACAGGGAGATTTCCATGCATCAAACAATTGAGAGTTGCTTGTGAGGGGCTCCGCAAACCAGTAAGACCCACTTGCCTTGTCATTGATTGTGTTCCTCGCAGCGAGAGTAGGAACTGCAATGAGGAAAAGAATTGTTGCGAATGCTATAGCTTGCCATCTGATGAATCGATCCATGTTTTAGTCACTTAGTTTCGTCCTTGAAGTGAGTTGCTTCTAACTGCTAACTGCTCTGGCCACTGGGACGTGGTGGCACAATTGATGCAACAGGGAACGAAACAGCATGGATGCAGATGATTCAAGAGAAAGGGATAGACGGAGTCAGAGGCAACAGTGGGGATATTGCAAGTAAGCAAGAGACACCGAGAGAGAATCAAAGGGCAAGTTGTAGTTGAAGGAGCTAAATTGCTTGCAGGAGGGAGGCGTGAACAAGTGAAGAATCCTTGAGAAGGTGAGAGATTTATGTGCTCTTTGATTTGAGAACACTTTAGCACTTTGCATGGCTGTGGGTGCTCGTCCTGTCAATCAGCCGCCATGTGAGGTGGTTGAAATCACTAAAGAATTTTATATTCGCTTAATTTCGCTTGCTCATGTCACTGCGCACGGCCCGTGAAGTCCAAGGAAATGAATATTTAATCCACTCTGTTATTCCAAAGTCCACCATCTTTGATCAATCCGTTTTCTTCGAGACCAGCCACCGATTTTGCTCCATCATTGGTTTGGTTGAGAATTTCCTTCACACGGTGTAGTACATATTAGAGGGCCTAAAATTACTCCGTAATAGGATGGACCCGTTTTACAAATTTACGACTTTTCAGGTGCTTTCTGATGTCACGTCTTGCAGCCGGTCAATTTGTAGTGATGAAGTTTTTGGAGGCCGGTCTGATGGCATGTTTCACTTGCAATGTAGCAAATTAAGTACTGGAACATGGGTAAATTCTCTGTAACAATCTTGTCGTTCTCACAGTTGCGGCTACTGTAATTTGTCATACTCAGAATTTTTTTACAACTGTGCAGGTTTTCCATCTTGCTTAGCAGCGCTGAGTTTTGTGGCCATATGCACGGAACAACATTGTTCTCTTATTGTCGGCTATGGCAATTGTTCACAAACTTGGCTAGTTACGACTTTCCCACGACCCCAGCTTGCTTTCATGAAATAATTCGGTGGCCCACGCGCAACAATCCATATCATTTCTGTGATTCTTTTGATGCAGCCAAGCTAGGGCCCTGGGTCAACTTTGGATTGTGTCATCATCGCTTGGTTTCTGCTCAACAGCAGTATGGAGTATGTACCACTGGCAGCTTATGATTGTCTCTTAATACATATCAGGGTTCCGGATGCGTGTTGTTGAGGCACTCGTTCATTGGTGTTGGTTGAATTACAAACTCTGATTTGTAAATTTCTAAAATGAGAATCCAATTTTCAGAAAGAAATTGTAGCACTAAACAAAACTTCCAGATTCTTGAGTTGTCTGCTTGTTGGCTGCTAACCGGTTTATGTTGAGCTGAACCGCAAAGATGTTTTCAATCTCTCTCAACTGGAAAGAAATCGGCTGTCACTGGCGATGGTATGTACAATATACTCGTTTTCATAGTTGAGATACATGAATGATCTGTAATCATGAGATGGATAAAATTTCTTCAGGCACACGGGGGGAAGGAATTGATGGTTTTTTGTCAGAGTGGTGGACTTGGGTAGAATATTCAGCTGTAGATAATTTAGTACTATGTGAGACACCCCTGATATATTGCCAATGATCGTCCTCTGTCAGTCACTCTTGGCGTTCAAGACGGCTCTCATCCGATCCCCGCCTGTTCATACATACAAATCACTCGGTCATCATCATCAATTAGAGGCTTGGCTTTGGACACTGCATACGCCAATGGACTCTCTCAAAATTATTTTGGCGGACATTCGAAGCTACTGGTAATTTTCCAGCTACTCATCAAATGGTTTACTTAGCGTAACGGACATTAGGTGAGCATCAGACAGGGGTTTCAACTACTTCTAAGCAACTATGCGTAGGGTCTGGGATCTCCTCGGTGCAATTTGCTTCTGGTTGTTTCAGTACTACATTATGATTTCACTTATTAGAATCAACAATTTGCTAGGTTATCTCTGTTGTCCACTCCACGATCCTCTTATGCCGGGTTGTAAGTGTACATTATAACCTACACTTCACATGTAATTCTCCCTTGAGTATGGATTCTAATCACAACCTGCACTTCACAAACCAGATTACTGGCCACAACTCAGCACAAAATATATGTACAACACCAATCTAAGTGGGTGCATAGTATTTGCATCAGATTTCCTCTGGGGCTGCTCCATCTGATTATCATTGATTTAACCAAGTTTAGTGGTATTTAGAAAGGCCCATCTCAGCGCAGTTAGTAAGTTAGACACTATACCAGACTTTGACGCTATACTGCTTGCATTACCACAACATAGTACCATCATACTAAACAGAATTTGTAACTTTACGATATGAGAAGGATACAGCAGCCATTGGCAACAACCTGTAGGTCACCTCCAGCGTGTCATGCGTTTTTGGTCGATGGGCCAGCTCCGGATGACTCCAACATGGGTCCTAGTTGAGCACAAGTGTAGCAGTGTACTGCACTGTACTACATCTTTGTTGTAAGAAAGCGTGAAAAGTGCAACGAACCCCTCCACACTGATGACTCAAATATATATCCACTCTCATTAAGTCACTCAGGCTGGTGTCAGTGGAACTCCTCACTGCAAATTGGTGATGGTGCGGCTTGCCTGCTGTGGCGCCAAGTGATCAGCTTCCCTTGCCAGCCGATCCAGTTTTCTTGCAGCTAGGAAAGTGCCGCTCGTGGAAAAGTACATGACCCCCGACCTTCTCATCTCCCCAAGTGTGTGAGGCAGCATGACAACGTCTTTTCAACCTTGCCAAGCTTTGCCACCCTTGCACAACAACCGCGTGATACCAATACGTCCCCAGCATTGCCATGTGTAGCCCAACCTCTGTACCATAAATTATAGTTATTTGCCTGAGTCTCTAATACTCAAGCAATAATCTCGTCTTATCCGTTGATCACATATAAAGCCAATCTACAGCAGTTGCAATCTACTGCAACTGACTCCTTGCAAGAACTGAAATTCCACAATGTCAGAAGGTGAACGATGCAACTATTAAGCGTGGAGCTGGAATGACTCCAACAAATTTAATCTTACCTGTATTGAGATAGCTAAAACTAACAGCGAAACACAGCAAGAACCATGAGCAACTCGAGACAGAATTCCCGCAAACAACAACAGTAAACAATTGTATTTCAGGGGAAGATATACATGGTGGTGATACATCCTTTGTCATCCACATGAGGACGGATGGATTTCATCTACTCTGTTCTACTCTGTATTCCAATACTCCCACTCGACCTCATGGGCACGATGACAAAGGATCATCACTCCCACTTCAGAGTGCAGCCATGAGGAATCGAGGAGGAAAACTAAGGAGATCAGGAATTTGGGGCATGAACACCCAATGCATCACGGAGCTGAAGGAACCTTGCGGGAGATAGAGCTTTGGTGAATATGTCTGAGATCTGGCTCAGGGTAGGGACGTAGGAAACAGAGATGTTTCCGTTAGCTTGATGCTCTCGGATAACATGGAATTGAATGTCAATGTGCTTGGTTTTCTGGTGATATTCGGGATTGTGAATCAAGCGAATGGCAGATTGGTTATCAGAGAGAAGAGAGGTAGGGTTTCGTTGAGGGTACCCTAATCCTGTGAGCAGGCGGCGATGCCAAAGGATCTCCTTTGTGGCGATATGTGCAGCGAGATATTCCGCCTCAGTCGTGGAAGATGCAGTACAGGGTTGTTTCCGACTCAGCCAGGCTACAGGTCCGTTATTGAGCATGAGGACCACTCCGGATCGGGATTTGCGATCATCTGTGTCTTGCCCGTAGTCTGCATCGCAGTATGCCATTAGGGTGTGCGGTGAAGCAGTTATGCTGAAGCTGATTCCGTATTGCTTGGTAGCCTTGAGATAACAGACGATCTTCTTAAGTGCAGTACAATGAGACTTGGTGTAGCAGTGGTTAAATCTTGCACAGCTGCTGATTGCATACGCAATGTCGGGCCGGGTACCAAGAGCGGCGAAGGCAATGCTGCCGAGAAGCTGCTTATAGGGAAATTGTAGTTCGGCATGGTCTGATTTATCGTGATCCATGGCGGCATGAAGCTTCAGGTTGGGATCGGCAGGTACTTGGACAGGGTGAACGTTGGTGTACCCGTACCGTTTGAGGAGACGATCAATGTACTGTGTCTGATCAAGAAAGAGGGTCCTTGTTGTGCGATTCCTCGTGATATGAAGTCCAACATAGGTGTCGGGTTCATTCTGCCTGACTTGGAACACATCGTCCATTTCATGGAGAATTAGGGAAATGGATTGCTTTTCGGTGGCAGCAATTAGACCATCGTCAACGAAAATTGCAAGCAGCACCAGTGGGGCGATCGTGGAGACATAGAGACATGGGTCGGCGTCGGTTGACTGAAGGTGATGCTTTAGGAGAAACTTATGAAATCTCCTGTTCCAGACCCGAGAAGCTTGACGTAGGCCATAGATCGACTTCTTGAGACGACAGACACGCTGGGGGTGTTGGGGGTCCTCGAAGTGAGGAGGCTGAACCATGTATAGTTCTTCGTCAATTTCACCGTGGAGAAACGCGGTCCGCACGTCGAACTGAGTCATATCGAGATCCTCCACAGCGACAATTGAAAGGAGAGTTCGGATAGAATCAAATTTTGCCACAGGACTGAAGGTTTCGGTGAAGTCTATCCCGTATCGCTGAGTAAATCCACGGGCAACAAGGCGTGCCTTATACCGGTCAATATTTCCAGCAGAGTCATACTTAACCTTGTAAGTCCACTTACAACTTATTGGTTTCCTGTTGGGTGGGAGATCGGTGACTTCCCAAGTCCTGTTTTGCAAGAGTGAATCATATTCATCTTGCATTGCTTGAAGCCATTTGTGAGACTCAGGAGATGTAAGAGCTTCATGCAGGGTTGCAGGTTCGAGAGTAACGTCGTTGGCAGCAGCAATTTTGGTTAAGTACGCCCAATCACCATAGCGAACAGGCGGTTTGATGGCTCTGGATGGTCGGGTGGTATTGTCTGGCTGCGCTTGGAGATCAAGTCGGTTCAAGGGATCAGCCTCAGGAGTAGAATGTCTTGTATCCGAAGCTGGAGATGCTGGTACTGGCTCAAGGCTGGCATTGGGTATCTGCACCGGTTCCTGTTCAGGCGGATGTGTAGGTGAAAGTTGGGGATCGGGTTCTGGTTCGCGCGAGGATCCAGGTTCGAGGGGAGAAGAAGTGCTGACGGCTGCAGCAGAGGAGACTGAATGCTGGGGTTTGGGATTGAAGACCACCGTAACAGGGGTTTTGGCCATGGATTGATCCGGGGTTGGAAACAGGGGTAACGCATTCTCATTGCAGATAATGTCCCGGGTGATGACAACTTTGTCCTTGGTGAAGTCCCATATTCGATAGGCCTTCGACTCCTCTGAATAGCCTAAAAACATCCCCGGTCGGCTCTTTGGTTCAAGTTTGGTCCGCGTATGCTTTTCTGCATGTATGAATGCAGAGCAGCCGAAGATGCGTAGGTGGTTGAGAGACGGTTTTGATCCCCACCATGCCTCATAGGGTGTTGTGTGAGGCCGGTTAAGAGATGTGGTGCGATTCAGCACGTAGATGGCGGTCTGAACAGCCTCTGCCCAGAACTTTAGGGGTATCTTGCGGGAGTGGAGCATACTCCTTACGAGCTCCATGACAGTACGATTTTCACGCTCAGCAGCGCCGTTCTGTTCCGGTGTGTGAGGCGTAGTCAGTTCCTGGCGGATGTGATGGTCATCAAAAAATTCCTTCGCTTGTTTATTTACGAATTCTCCTCCGCGGTCAGTTCTGAGAACCCGAACTGTGTGGCCAGTATCTCTGAAGAATTGGCCGCAAGCTTGTTTAATGGCTTGGAGTGCATCAGATTTCCGTTTTAAACAGAAAGCTATTCTGTAGGCTGTGGCATCGTCTTTGATAATTAAACAGTAGAAGGCACCACCGATGGACTCAGTATCCATCGGTCCCATGAGATCAGCATGGACCAAGTCACCGGGACTATTGGCAAACGCTCTTACTGCATTTACAGGGAATGAGGTGCGGTGTTGTTTTCCGTAGCAGCATCCCTCACAGAAATTATCTGGAGTGTTGTCATGAAGTAGCTCGATGCCATCTGCAAGCTCGTGACGTACCAGGAGCTTAATAGCAGGAATATTCAAGTGGCATAGACGTGCGTGCCATACCTTGAGGGATTGGCGGGATTCGGCAGTTGTTGCTGGCCGAAAGGAGGCTGCGACAAATGCGCTATCGCTGGGTGGAGGGACAACACGGAGTTGAAGCTCGTAGAGATTGTTCTGTGAGGTGCCTTGAAGCACGATGTTACCATCGGAGGTCATAGTGCAGCCATGTGAGGAGAAGGTAGTGAGGATGTCTTTTCCAGCTGCTTTCGTTATAGAGAAAAGGTTGCAGCCGATCTGCGGTACGTGAAGGACGCTCTCAATATGGCCAGGGTGCCACTGACCACCGATGAGGCGCTCAATTGCGATGGTGCCGATTCCAGCGGCGTAGATAGGTTGCGGTGCTATACCCTGGATCGGCCAGTAGCGGGTTGGGAAAGGAGTGTAGCTGGTAAACCACTCACGATGACTTGTCATGTGGCTAGAGGCTGCACTATCAGCATACCAGATGTGATCACGAGAATTGGACGATTCAGCGATTTCCTGCGATGGTTCAGAGTAAGAGGAGTCTTCAAAAGCCATGAAGCCTGTGTACGTAATGTCATTGCTCGGTGAATCTGTAGGAATCTCTGCTGCCTGAAAGCCTTGTGACGAAGCAGGAGGGGATTGTAGCTTGAGGCGTCTTTGACGTCGAAGTTCCTGACGCTCTGTCTCCGTGAGCTGTGGGCATTCGCCTTGCCAGTGGCCTGGCTTCCCGCAGTTGTGACATAGCGTAGTCTTCTTTAGGTCGTCGAAGTATTTTTGTCTCGCCTGCCTCTGTTCCAGAGCGAGAGGAGTTAAAGAGGCGGTTGGTGCTGAGCGGTTGCCAAGACCAGGTGGCTGAGATTTATGCATTGGATGCACACAGGAACTCCCACTGCAGTGATGAGCACCTGAGGTTGTGCTACTCCCACTGGAACTGAGCCTTGAAGCAAGAGCGTGCTTAGGGTTACTATAGAAGGCCTTGCTGATGTCAACGGGAGCAGTAGCAGCGGTTTTGAGCTTAACCTCTTCTTTAACAAGTCCTACGGACAGATTTGCAAGCGTCTTGTCCACCGGGGATGTCAATTCCCATGCGGTGGTGAAAGCGTTGAAGTCTGACGGTAAACTTGAAATCACTTTTGATATGACAGCGTCATCGTCAAAAACCTTTTGCATATCTAGGTCTCGAAGCTGGCTATTGACGTCACTAAGCTCAGATAGAAAGGATCGGATACCTTTTGCAGCGATAGGCTTCAAGTCGAAGAACCGCTTCTGCAGATTGTGTACCGTGCTGATGGCGCGTTTATCATAGTGTAGCTGGAGATTGCTCCACATTTGTCTTGCAGATGTTGCTCCCAAGAGCGGTCGCACAAGACTCCGGTCCATGGTTTGGACTAAGATGTCCATTGCTTGCTGGTCCCTGCGTTTCCAATATCGACGCACTCGAAGTTCAGCATGAGGATCGTAATCCTCTGTTCCCTCGGCGATGTCTAACAGGTCCCGTGATCGAAAGATACATTGTATCTGGAACTTCCAGAGATTGAAATGTTCCCCGGTGAATGGAGAAAGCGTGACAGGGGCGTTGTCAAGTGGTATGTCGTCGACTGCAGTAACAGTACTACTCGGTGGTGCAGAATTTGTAGATTCAGGATCTGCAGCGGTAGGATCTGAAATGACAGCCATGGTGAGAAGCTTTAAACAAGAGCATAAACCGAAGTGCAAGAGCGGAAAACAGGAAAGAAGATGATACGTGAATCAAGAACAAGAATCAAGAATCAAGAACCAAGTGATACAGGTTGCCGGAATGATTGGAAAAAGGCGAAGTGTATATTCTAAGCTATGGCGATGATGATCAGAGCGAGAGCAGTAGGAAATGTTCGTGAGATAAGGCCCATAACCTATTGAGATAGCTAAAACTAACAGCGAAACACAGCAAGAACCATGAGCAACTCGAGACAGAATTCCCGCAAACAACAACAGTAAACAATTGTATTTCAGGGGAAGATATACATGGTGGTGATACATCCTTTGTCATCCACATGAGGACGGATGGATTTCATCTACTCTGTTCTACTCTGTATTCCAATAACCTGAATCAGTTGGATACCTTGGTTCCTCAACTTTGAATCCAGATTCTGATGAATATTTATGCTAATGTACACAATGGACATCCGAATGCTCATGTTTGTAGTGAATTCGGTACCGCAGCAACTGCTTTGAAATTTTAAACTTGTTGTGGATCACCTTATCTTGTGAGTCCCCAACTACATGCATTTGCTCAGTTCAAAGCTGGATTACTCAAGCCAATAGGCGCCTTCAAACCTTCGGTTGAGTCATTGCCCTTGGGGTGGGATTAAGTACCTTAAATTTAATTTGGATAATTCAGTTCAGAAATAATAGATTGCATAGGGCTCGTTCAGGGAGCTGCCAATGATTAACTTTAATAGTGTGTAGAACTTTGGGGCTCACTTGTCTGGCATGATGCTGTTCTCCTGTGTCCTGGCATTGACGTTGCAGTTCCATCCTGCGAAAGAGAAATATTCGGGCATAAGTTAGATGACCCAGTTCTGCCTTCTGATTGACATAGTTTTGTGATGAGCGCCAAAAGTGGGTGGAAGATCCCTGAGTGCAGCGAAGCATGACAGTGACCAAAGCTGCACATAATTTATTTTTATTTGTCTACGAAGTAGGCGCACAATTCTGTGTCACATGAAAAATAATTGCGATGATCTAGACGAGGGGGCCTGTTGTCCGAGACTGAGTCAACATCTGCTTGTGGGCCAGTCATGAGCTCTTGATTTGAGAGCTTGGAATTGAGATGGATCGATCCATTTCTACCAACCTGCTGGTGTGCCTGCTATTGCCATCCGCCTACGAGGTATGCATAGTGAATTTTAAAATGTTGCAAATGATCCCACTGCAGATACCAGGTTGGTTCAGAAAAAAACAGAGAGGATATTGACTAGAGTGAATGATTTGACCATGATGTGTGACGCTTCTTCGCTGTAGTTGTGGAATAATATAATGGATTTGCCAACGATTGCACAGAGCATATTGGCCATGTTGGTACAGTGCCAGTTGGTACCAGCCAACTTATTTGGTAAATCACCAACTGCAACGTCAACAAACACTGAACTAGACAAATCAGTCCGCAGAATCAACATCATATGTATTGTCCTGCTGCAACTGTCAATAAGCGTTTAGATTACTCTATGTTGGTTTGATCACAAGTGCCATTTTGTAACAAATCTGTAATGTTTTTGGAGAACAAAACAAACGATTAGTCGATTGTTCATTGACCCACGTTTCGGAGGTCCACAATCTTGTACATGTGCATTTATATTAAAAGTTTTAACATGTACTGCTTTGTTGGGCAATGAGCCATAACATGATCACCTCGAATGCATTTCAAGCATTATTGCCTGGGCCCTAAACTTACATGTCTTCGGAACAGTGTTGGCACTTCGTTGAAAACTTTTAGGGCTTCTACAGCCTCCTTCAGTCTCTTCCAGATTTTGATGATCAGTAGCCGTGAGTGCAGTGAAAGATTCAATTTGAAGAGGCAAAACTTGATCTTGTAATTGTGCAATACATTGTGCTTCAAAAGGATTTGATTCATACTACGAAGTGACCACCTGAGAGTGTGATTTTGCAGGGTTATCCATCACACAGCCAATCTCGGACCTCTGAGCATTGCAGGAGCGAAAGCCTAGTACACCATAGATGCACAAGGTAAGCATTTCCATGCATCGTTTAGACATTGGAAATTGTCTGCTTAAAACCTACAGCAATTGCATTGCCGAGTAAGAGAGTGAATTTCAGGGGTTGCATTTCATACACATAGGTCGCTTTGGATGTGAAGGAAGAAATGACATTTGCTTAACCCTAATTTACAGCCAAGATTGCTTCTGGAGAGACCACAGTTTTCAGGGGATTTTGTCTAAAAACTCTCTTTGTTGAAATTAGTGATACTATTTATGATATTTGGTTGTCTAAATTTAAGTATACCTCACTCATATAAATGCCCATTAAACTCTAATAGAATCATACATGTTTTTAAACAAGGTAATGTAACTTTTAAAAATGAATATTTATAGGGTGTGTGACTTCAAAGTTATATAAAGTTTGGATTTTTTTTTTTTAAATGGAAGTGACTAGGAGTAACTATGACCTATATCAACATCTCTCCCTTGCTATCTTCCATGTCAAGAACATAGTGACACATAATTGTTATGAATTTTATAAGTGAGAATGACTTATTGATGTAAGGTTCAAGACGAAAATTTATTCATTCAAAAGTGAAAGGAGTTGGCACATTGATCAAGATTGGAATACATAAATACATGGAACATGAATAAGATAATACAAAACAAACTTCCATATATATATTTGAAATATGTTCCTATAAATTTTATATATTAAAAAAATTTAATTACAATAAAGGCTATCATGCAATGAAAAATTGATAGTCTAGATCTTTTTAATAATATATGTGATATATCAAAAAATAAAAATCAAATAGATTTATAGAAATATCTATTTTAATATTAGTTTTTATTTATTAAAAAATTTAAATGGTATTTCAATTGTTTTGGACAATGTTAAATTAACTTTTATAAAAATTAGCTTGGTTTAGAAAGTATTGCCATTACATTCTTTAAAACATTCTTTTATACTTGCTTGAGAGAACAAAAAATCAAGGAACTTTGAAATAGTGTATGTATGCCAAGCTGAAGTGTTCAAAAGAGTCCTTTCTGAATGCAGGAATGCTATCTTGTGAGCGGTGAGCAGTGAGCGGTGAGCGGTGAGCACTAAATTTTTAAATTTTTTACAATTATTTGAATATTTTGAGATGATTTTGCATGACATGGCATATATGGGACCTATGGCCGTGGAAGGTGGTTAAAGGTTTTTTTTCAAAAGATAATGGCTTCTAAATTGATCGATGTAGAAATTTACACCCGATTCATATCTAATGGAGGTGAGGAGCTCCAAAATGCTTTCTCTAATAATCTGTAAAAATACATTACTGCTAGAGACATCCACTCACTTCTTAAACCGCTGTGGAATATTGTTCTTGTCAAATGCACCCTTGACAACCAACTCCCTCCAGAAATACCTCAAGATAGCCTGCTTCATAGCATTCTCAACACCAGCCGAGTTGAGAAATGGCTCCTTCTTGGTAAAAGTGCTAGCCTTAGGAAAAAATTCCTAAAGGCTTTCCTTCACAAAGTGATGGAATGAGCCTCAATCCAAGAGCCAATGCACTCTACAGGATTTGATAAATCATGTGTCTTCAACACTATGATGTCCTCCTCTACAATCTTGGCATAACAATCGAGAGCCTCCTCCTCTAACTGCGGTAACAAACAATGACAATTTCTATAAGTACATATTTTACTTTAAACAAATATATTGTTTCTCTAACCGATAGAAGACATGGAATGAATTCAACAATTTCAGCCAAAAGAGTTGAATACATACCCCAGCCCAAAAGGCAACTTGATCAATCCAAACCCGGAGAACTGAATCAGAAGTTGGTGATGGAGGACGGTTATACTCTAGGCGACTCTCTTTGCTCATGTTCCACCACTTTAGCCATCTCTCTTTGTACTTGGCAAAAACCTTGGCAGTTGCGAAAAGCTGTAATTTTTCAGAGGTCATTTCACGCTTCGGCTGAAAAATGTCAAAGTGACGGATGATATGCAAACAAGTCAAGTATCATCTTAGAATAACTTTATATCATATCATATAATCTAGTAAAAGTAAAAGTACAATAAAAAAAAACCATGCCTTAACAATATAAGGGAGACTGGACAAAAAACAATTCAAAACTGAAAATGCATATACACAGTAGAAAATATACTCTAACACATGCAAAGCTCATAGCTGATTATTCAAAGATCGTACAGGCCCAACGGTAAAGACTGTCTTATAATCACTCAAGATATGAGAACTCCGAAAAGGCCCTCCAACACAAACAACCTCAAATCCAACTACCTTACAAACGTCATCTTTGACATTATAAGAATCATAAGAAGATTCTCATCTTCGATCCGAAGGAACCAGTTCAATACTCCACAAAAAGGGTTTAAACAAAAAAAATAGAAACCGCTACCTGTTCGTTGCAAGTAGCAAAGTCGAACAAGCAAACGCACAGCTCAACTCGAGCACTTGAGTTTTAACAATAAAACATGAGTTTGCTTAATTTTCCATAAAAACTATCAAATAATACTCAAAATTAAACCACTTGATGGAACTCTTGAATCTTGAAGACCCATAAAAGGATGTGTCTTTCCAATGAAAAGTACATTCAAAGCATACAAAGTGACGTAGGAATCCAAAAGAGGTTTAACAATCACATGTTTACTGAATTTTGAGTTAAGTAAAAATAGGCATCCGACTTGAGAAGGATTAAAACGCATAAAAGTTCCTGAAAGTTAGAAAAGATAAATGTGGCCTTCACACCTCAAAGGGATCCATAATGTATTAGCTTTTAAAAATTATTCAACAAAAAAGGTATTTTAACTATGCTGATATTCTGACAATGCTGATTTGAATTCTTCAAATTGGCACTACACATGGAGATTTTCTCCAAATATTTGATGTAATACACCGTTGGAAAGCCCTCGACAAGAGCTTTCCAAAAACATACAACAAGCCATATTTCCAAGAAAAAAAAAATCTCGTGATTTTCCATGCGAGTTGTCAAAAAAGTGAATGCAAGAGGCACCCCCAATCCATCTCTCGGATCCGAGAGGTGCCCCCAAGCTTCGACTTTCACTCGCTTTTTTGCTCCATGTGAGCTGCAGCCCAATGTTGGATGCTCAGATTTCTCTGCTTTTTCAGTTTAAAGTGAAGGCAGAAAGCATCTCCGAACCATCCCTCGGATCCGTGAGGTGTCTTGGCCAAGTATTTTTTTTTTGCTTTTTTGAGTGCGTGGTTACAATTTTTACTCACAATTTGAAGTTCAAAAACAGAATATATGTAAGATTCTCCTCTCGGATCCGAGAGGAGAATATATGATAGATTATTCTATCATATATTCTGTCATATATTCTCCTCTCGGATCCGAGAGGAGAATCTTACATATATTCTGTTTTTGAACTTCAAATTGTGAGTAAAAATTGTAACCACGCACTCAAAAAAGCAAAAAAAAATACTTGGCCAAGGCACCTCACGGATCCGAGGGATGGTTCGGAGATGCTTTCTGCCTTCACTTTAAACTGAAAAAGCAGAGAAATCTGAGCATCCAACATTGGGCTGCAGCTCACATGGAGCAAAAAAGCGAGTGAAAGTCGAAGCTTGGGGGCACCTCTCGGATCCGAGAGATGGATTGGGGGTGCCTCTTGCATTCACTTTTTTGACAACTCGCATGGAAAATCACGAGATTTTTTTTTTCTTGGAAATATGGCTTGTTGTATGTTTTTGGAAAGCTCTTGTCGAGGGCTTTCCAACGGTGTATTACATCAAATATTTGGAGAAAATCTCCATGTGTAGTGCCAATTTGAAGAATTCAAATCAGCATTGTCAGAATATCAGCATAGTTAAAATACCTTTTTTGTTGAATAATTTTTAAAAGCTAATACATTATGGATCCCTTTGAGGTGTGAAGGCCACATTTATCTTTTCTAACTTTCAGGAACTTTTATGCGTTTTAATCCTTCTCAAGTCGGATGCCTATTTTTACTTAACTCAAAATTCAGTAAACATGTGATTGTTAAACCTCTTTTGGATTCCTACTCACTTTGTATGCTTTGAATGTACTTTTCATTAGAAAGACACATCCTTTTGTGGGTCTTTGAGATTCAAGAGTTCCATCAAGTGGTTTAATTTTGAGTATTATTTGATAGTTTTTATGGAAAATTACAAGATCATTTGTTTTGGGAAATAATACTTGTCACATATTTTTAGAAATCTTTCTTCTGGGGTTTAAACAATTGTTGTATGATAATTTTAAAATTCATACCTTGTTGTAGTTATAGATATGTTATTTCTATAGATGGTGGAAAGGGGAAGGTGTATTCCATTACTATCATCAATGAACCGCAATGTACATTCTAAAATTTCATGAAGATGATATTATAAATCCTTGGAAAGATAGGACAAGAAAAGTACTGCAAACACGTTTACTAGATTTTTTTATATCTCTAAAAGATGGATTACAAAGTGGATACTTTCATCGACTTGGTTTCAACAAAGTTATGCGTTTTTAGAACTTACTACATTTGATAGATTCCTTTGGATGTTTCTTTGGAACTAATTGCAATTGCTATAGAAGTTTTTACATTGTGACTCATATTTTCTCCTAACGGATTTAATTTAAATTTATGCTAAGTATGTATTTGAACTTACCTTCTATAAATAAAGATCATATCTACTAAGCCCCTTCAGTTATATAATATTCTATAGTAAATCATAAATAGGTATATTAAAAACAAAAATTGTAATTATAAAACCACATGTAATCGATTGTCGGATGCACCTTTCAATGTTATATCTTTGTAGAATTTTCTTTTCAAAAGTGGATATAAAAGAATACTCTCTTTGTGAATCCAAAAAGGCCTTGCGTAAGAGTTTTTTTCCCACCTAGTTTTGGTTTTTATCCCATTTCTTCTTTTGAAATAAATTTAGCAATTTTTTTCATTTTTCCTTTTTTGGGATTTTTTTTTAAAATAGTCAAATTTATTAACCTTCCACGGTAATAGGTGTCATTTATTATTTAATCATGTCTTCGAAGAAAGAGTTTTAAGATTATGGTTTTTGATAGAATTGGGTGAAAAGATTTCATTTTTGTAAAAAAATTCAAACTTTTTTTTGAAAAAAACTAAAATTTTGTGCTCACCGCTCACTGCTCACCGCTCACAAGATAGCGTCGCTGTTTCTGAATGCAGAGAGAGTAATAGATAATCTTGAATTCTATAGAATAAATATTTTTGCCATCATAATATTTGAAAAATATATACATATATTAAAAATTTAAAATTAATTATATAGAAGATTCCATTTAAATGTTTATAATTATCTCCTTTTTTATATCTAATATTCTTTATAAAAGCTTTCTCTATTCATATACATTGTTATATATTACCTAGATACTGATTAATTCTTTGTACAAGGTAGTTTTAACCCCTAAAGGTTCTGGAAATCCAAAATGGCTCTCAGCTGTTTCGGGCAGCCTAGATGAAGGGGTTAAAAGTAATATTTTTGCCTAAGAATTTTACTGGATGCTCCTTATACCGCAAAGTGTATGTGGTAAAATTTTCAAAGCCAAATTTCACTTTTAGAACCTTCATCTAGGAATTTTGGGTTTCAAGTCCAAAACGGACAGTTTAAACTTAGGTTTTTTTAGATTTTTTTTTTGGAAATGTGTTCATAACCAATTCACTACTCAAAATCCAAAGTGGACTAAGTCAAAAAGCTTACCAATTTTACAAGGGAGCCTCCAAAAATCACAGAAACAACCTTCACAGTTTTTGGTAATTTTACAAGTTTTTCTTTCAAAATTTGTCAAAATTTGAGATTTAGGAATTTTTCAAATTTTTTTTTTCCAAAAATTCAAAAACTCATGGAAGTAACTTTTGACCGTTTACTTTTTTTAAAAACCAAAAGCATTTCACGTCATTTAAGTTTTACCAGATTGTGGTTTTTGTACCTTCTTCTCAAATATAATTTGCATGAAGGCCAAAAAAGTGTAATGAGACTCTAAAATTTTGCATGGAGGTGCTCAACTTAGTTACCTACATGGAAAAAAATATGAGCAAAATGTTTGAGGTAACAATAATCAAGTCTCCCTTGGCACCATTTAGAGTATGTCTTTTGCTCAAAGCCAAAAAAAAAAAAAACAGTAAACTTTGAACGTTATAATCTCACAAATGGTAAAGATCCAACCGTTGAAATTTGACATGGTATTAGTGCAGATAGCAAGGTTTAAGATCTTACGGTTGGATGTATCAAAAAGGTAAAAAATTAAGAATCATACTTCAACTTCTACAAGGTTGTCAAAAATCACAGTTTCTGGTTTTGGAGGCCCAAAAACGGCTTGAACCTTTAGGGGTTAAATACATTTTTTTCATCACTCAAGCCATATCTATAATTTATAGTAATAAAATTTACAAATCTATATAATTCAAAATTAAAGTATACAGAAGTAGTATTTTTATTGCAAAACTATAAAAGGTCCTTTTAAACTAGTCCCTTTCATCTCAAAAAAAGCTTCTTTATTTCTAAAGGTAGATAGGCGAAACAATGCTTTTATAGAATGGAATTTACCACCTTTTCCACCAAAATTCATTATATCTCAAGTCATTCTCAATTTAAACCATATCAAACCAGTGCACTCCATTGTACTACTACATCACCAATTGAGTTAGATAGTATTTTTTTTAAATGGAGAAATAAAAACATCATATGTTCCTATAAATACAAAAAAAATACAATTAGGATTATATTTGTATCAAAGGTGGATATAATTGTTTACAGCTTGTGATTGCAATCACAAGAAAAATCAAAGTTTCTACACAATACATACAAATCTAAGGAAGAAATAAAAGAGTCTACTTGCAATTTTGGATTAGAAGACTTTACTTATAATTCCACCAAACTCAAGGTCCAAATTGTATTGTGCTTTAACTCCACACCACCATATACTTTTTAAGCACTAAAAATCTCTCACGCTCATGTAAAAAACTAAAATAGCTTATAAAGCAGAAAAGTAACTTCACAACCATTAAAATCTCATGAGGTGCGGGTCTAGTATGGGTACCCAAAAAGATGGTCATGTCACTTTTTCACCCTCCGCTTTAAGTCTTAAAACTTTATAAATCATTAACAATGCATATTTTGTCCAAAAGTAAAGCAAACACTTGAAGTTATACTTCTCATGTGCATGAGAGAATTTACTTTGACCCACTTGAATTGGTTTTTGTTATTTGGATGAATCATTTTTTGAATGGAAAGGAATATTGTCGATGTTCTTTAAAAAGTCAAAAATGAATGAACCCATTAAACCGGAGAAGTAAAATCATTTTTTAATCTTCTACTTTTTCCTACAAGTGTAAATTTATGTAATAAATTTAATTTTAATCTTAAAAAGTATGATTTGCCAATAGGTATCACACAACGCATTACCAAAACTCCCATTTTGAAGCATATTTTACATATGCCATTATAATTAAATATGTCATATGCAACTTGTTTTTGGTAAAATATATTTTAGATAGGTATTATTAAGTGTCCAAAATATCAAGTTTTCATAGACAACATTAAATTATATTATGTACTAATGGGTCATTGGGGTGTGAGCATTCTTTAAAAAGCATGTAGCTAGAATTGTCACATGCAAATTAATTTGTATGTGTGAAAGTGGGTTTAATTTCCATTATTGCAAGAGAAGTAAGCAAAAGAAGGAAGATGAAAAGAAAGAGATAAAAAGAAAATACAAGCACAGAAGTAGAAAAAAATTGTGTGGAACCAATGGCATGCTAACAAGTTAAGCAAAAACTTCCATTTCATGATTATCCTGGTGGTTGTAGTTGTGGCTGTAGCTGTCAATTTTATAAAGAGTTAATTTTAAAAAGGTAATAATTATAAAGGAAACCCTTCACTTTTACATGTTTAAGGTATTGGATTTATAGTAAGAATTTTATGTGTTTGCAATTAATGATTTAGGTTTAGTGTTTAGTGGTTGATTAATCTCTATTGGACCACTACCAATTTCATTCAAAAACTAAAGACGGAAACTTTGTAAAAGGCAAACAAATCATTTGGAGCCAATAGCATGGTGAAACATAGTGTCATAGAGTGTGACATGCTATGACAGTTGTGATTAATACCACTGATGTCTTGAAAATCAGTTTGTGCGAGTCTTAGTATTTAACTTACACGTGTCAGATTTTTAGAGAAAATGACATCCAGCTACATTCAAAATGTAGTTGAACCCTTTCAAGAGGAAGGTTCTTTAAGAAGATTCTATCAAAGAATGTTTGGCATTAAAAATACATGAATTGTATCTCAAATTTATTAGAATAGAAGCCCAAGCTGGGCCTTTCGACAAAAGACATGTTCTTTTAGAGTGAAAATATCCAAAATAAATTGCAAATAATTATATAATTAAAGTTTTTATAAAAGAAATTTTGTAAAAGAAAATAACCTTTATGAGCTTCAAATATGAATCTTGAAACCCCTTCTTTATCATCTATATGATCAAGTGACCAATAGTTCTCTGTCACGTGCATTGTTATAAATGAAAAATATCTAATTTGACCCCACAATGTTCCAAATTCCCTAAAAACTAAATTTTTCTATTCATTAATCCAAGATGATATTTTTAGATTCAACAAGTCGTATACTCTATTAGCTGTTTGGGCACTAAATGTGTATAAATCTATAACCGAAATTGGCATAATTCATTCCTTACCTTTTCTTTACTTTGCACATATATACCAAATTCCAACAGTGTAAGTCTCCATCTGAAAACAACCATATCTCCGCCTCTCGTCGGCTTACTCTATCTACTATTCCTCGTGTCCTATTGTTAGAAAGACAGGCAGTAAGGATAGGGTTAGGATCTTTACGAAACGACATAGTGTGAATACGGTAAAAGCAGTTGATGGTTAGTAGCGGCGGTAGGGCGGCGGAGGCCAGCAGTTGGTCAAGTGTTGGCCACAATCTGTAAAGTATTTAAGCACAAGGAGGGAAGAATCCCTCACTATGCATTCTGATTAATAGATGGTTATTTCTGACAAATGAATTGTCCATTATACGAAGTATTTTGTCAGAAATCGTGTTAAGGAGCTGTAGTAATCTGATTATATTTCTCGGTTGGCATTAAAAATTCCCCTACTTCTTGATGCCGTGGAATTTCAAGGATATAAATAATAATAATAATAATAATAATAGTAATAATAATAATAATAATAATAAAATGTGAGGGGGAGGGACAGAGGGACAGAGGGACAGAGAGAGGAACAGAGTGTGAGTGGGTTTGACAAGGTTTTAAATGTGTGTTTGTGCGTCAATTTGTGAAGGTATTGTAGAAGTGGATATCGAGGGTCAAAACAATCCCAAGTACTGGTTGCAGAAGTTGTTTGATGAGGAGCCTCACATATTGCAGCACACGGACCATCGTGAAAACGATGGCCCTGACAACTTTCTACATGTGACGAACCGGCGGGTCAACTTCCAGAGCCCGAGGCCGAGAGAGCAGTCGATTATCAAGACGGCAGCCTAGCAGTCAGGCTAGGAAAGAGAAAAGCAACGTTGAATTACCCGCTAAGACATTGGAACCTTGAGACAGACAACCAAATCATAGTGAGCAAGAAACCAGGGCTCTCTTGCAAGCGAAGCTGGAGATTCTAATCATGGCGAGAAGCAGAGGTAGGCGCCGGGATCCAAAGTGGGCTCACCAATGTGCAAATCTGATGTTCTACAAGTACGACGTCGACAAGTCTTTTAAATCGCTTTAGCAGAAGTGGGATTCATTGTTGAAGATATACAAACTTATCAAAAAGTACAATAAGGCGCATCACAAGAAGGCGTATTACTAGAACATGAGCGAGGAAGAGCGGACAATTAGTTACAAGATGCCGAAGAAGAAGTTTTCATGGGAGTTTTATCGGCTTGTCGATATTGTTGTTGGGCTTCAAAGCACAACTCCTTATTTCAAACACTTATATAGTATACTATATTCTCTGGTCAATATGTCAATTGATTCATTTGAGAAAAATTAAAATGAATTATTGCTACTACTTTTTTGTTTCCACCAAAATTATAGAAATACTGATTTTTTTTTAAGGCATCTAAATTGTCTATCTTATTACATACATTTAAAATATGATGAATTTTCATTGAAATCAAAATACCCTATGATCTAATTTTTTTTATTACAACTTCATATGGGCTTGTAACATTTACACTAGCATAGAATCATGATTTGATAACATTATTTTTAGCATGTTTTTTAGACTTATAATGAAACTCAAGCTGCGCTTGAGTTTTTCATTTTTACTTGATTTTTCATTTTTTTATCACATTTATCACACTTATACTCCCCATTAAATTAAGAAATGAAACAATTTTTTTAGCATTAGTGTTGGCAAAATAAGAATAAAACCTTTCCAGCTATTAAGGTTTCTCTAACAGTACAACATTACCGCTCTTGAAACAAAAATGTTGTTTAATTTCTTAAATGTTTCATCTCTTGAATTAAGTCCTTTGATGTATCACATTTTAAATTGAGTTTTTTGATGTTTTATTTTTTAAATAATTGATTTCCTTCGATGTTTCATTTCTCAAATTTAAGAAATCAAACATCAAAGGATTCAATTATCCAACAAAAGTAAAAAAGTAACTAAATATATAAATAAATATAAATAAATAACTATAATTAAACCAAAAACATCTCCATAAACATTGCAACAAGCTCATATTGGTTAATAATATGATAAGTATACAAGGTTTTAAACCTACTGGCACCAAGTCAATTTCTAACCACTTTTGAGAAGGGGAAAGTGTACAATGAGGCTAAAAATTCATGGAGACACTCCTTGCTGGCACTCTAATAAGACCAGATCCAAGTAATGTAATATTAAAACATAATAATATATAACATACCGTACACTAGAAAGATAAAAGAGGCATATTTGTAGACATCTCCATATATATGAATCTTCGTCTTATCTGGACATTGATTTTTGTGTAACTACATTATGGAAGTTCAAATGAATTAAATTATGTTCACTTTCAATTAAGGAAAATAATAGAATTAATAATACAAATAAAAATTTGGTAAGTTTATATAAATAAATTGCATGGTATAAATGAAATTCATTCATAAGAGAATTAAGTTGTCATTCAAAAAGGATACTAATTAAAAACCGTGCCCTACATATTTATCAAAGATCATACAGTATAAATAAAAGAAAACAACTTCGCCTACTTTGGGTATTCTTATACGTAAACTAGTAATAAATATCTTCTTCAAATATCCATTCACACTAATATGTTGATATTGCAATTCAATGCAACAAACCTCAAATCATGCAGTGCGGGACAAATATAGTTAGAGCAACACAGACACATCTCTCCACAGAAAGACCGACAACCATTCTTTTCATAATAAGATTTACCTATAATAGAATATCTTCTACATTAAAAAAAATTAATGAAGAATATAATCAATATAAATCTAGTATGGAATGAAATGATAATATTTAGTAACTTTTTAACGTCATGACAATTGGACTATCTCAAAAGGTAGAATAAATACCATGAATATGGCGGCTAGTATTTTGGTTTGGTGGCTACAATGATTTGCTCTCCTACAATATATCTACGTGGAGCGGAACTTTCAGTCCTTTCTCTCGTTCATTTCCAACGTGCACACTTCAGTGCGCTGCGGCGGACTTCTTTCACAATAGTTTAGAGCCTTATTAGCCCTTGCATTCTTATGGTTGTGTTTTGAGCATATTCCTACTTATCTCAAATCGTTATTAGTCTTCAACCATTAGACGAAATACAAAAAAGATCCAAAAAAACTAAGCATCTATTTTTTACTACCTTAAGAGTTTACACCAGACCTTTTCTTCTTGACAAAACTATGCACTAAGCCAAGAAACAATGGCATAGACTTCGCAACAACTCTCTAACAGCCTCAAACCCTCAAGATCCACTTCAATATTCTTCAACTTTATGAGCTCAACCACTCCCGAACTAAAGAAAACCGTCATTAACGCAAAGGGCAAAGCATCGGCTTAAAGATGCATTCAAATTACACGAATAAAGGGCTACAACTGTAACTTAATTGCAAATACCCTAGCTCCTAGTCCTTCAACATGAGGGACAAACACACATAGCTCTACGTCATGTGACCCGGGTTAAAATAGGGCCATACCTTCCACGCAATGGGAGAGCAAAACTCCTAGAGCACAATGACGTTGGATCAAAAGACTAGCACTGTAGCACACAAGTCGTGTCCCCAAGCGGGAAAACTGCGTAAATACAAAGATAAGAAAATATAACAAAAAGAAGACGACATAAAGATGTTGGAAATGGCGGGATGCGGCGACATTAGGCGCCACACAAAGATTAACTTTGTACCAATAGAGTTGCCTTACTACCTTAATCCGGATTCAGTCAGTTCCAGCCTTCCAGGTAGCTAGACAATCCTTTCTTATATACCTAGATTGGACCCACACTTCACACACAAGTAGCAAGGCTCTAGAATTACATTATAGGAAAACAAATAATCAGAATCATACATATGGCAAAAAACTTCCATGGCCTTACACCCTCATAGAACTCTGTAGAGATTCTCTTATTTTTATATGGAAAATCTATGTAATTGAAGAGCCTTCCTAGTTTATTCATTTGTGACTTTTGGATGTAAGTTAATCAAGAACAAATGGTCATGAATCTTGCAATAAGCCTATCAATCTTCAAATAAAGTAAGCTTGAAGTCTGAAATAACCACAGGTAAGCCATATGTAAGGAATTTAGGCGTGCTTCACTAATTTTCACCTTACATAATATATTATGCCATAATAAA
Source organism: Ceratodon purpureus (assembly GCA_014871385.1). Lineage (NCBI taxonomy): Eukaryota > Viridiplantae > Streptophyta > Bryopsida > Pseudoditrichales > Ditrichaceae > Ceratodon > Ceratodon purpureus. The sequence continues at coordinate 11,728,247 of CM026432.1, read as the reverse complement.
TTGATTATGTTATACCTTCCAATTTTTTTCAAATAATCTACAAATTTATTTTGCAAGCCATTATTAGAGAATGCAGCTTTTGTCTGAATCATTCCTAACGCAGAAATCTCATTTATTAGCCAGAGTATAAATTCTAAATCAAATATGGCAACTGAATCTTCCCAATATTCAAAAAAAGAAAAAAGAAACAAACAAAAGCCCTTTTAAACCTGGGTCCATGTCCTAATCAAGGTTGAGCTCGAAATGGATCGCTGTGAATTAACTCGGGTCAAGGGGCACGAGCATCAAATGAAAGATCTGAGGACCGGCTATCAACACATCCGGGGGTCGCTTCACAAATTTGGGGATCGATCGACTATTCATAGACTCCGACGAATAAACGGTATTCACTGCAGACATTCCTACAGTAACAAAGCAGCCCTATTAATCCCTAGCCATGGTTCGCAGACAGAACGGAAACCAGACGCTTCATATGCTTTGCTTGTACATTTAATCGGATATCATCGCGGTCGGGGAGTAGCGCTAGCTCAGAGGTGTTGAGATTACGGTTTCCTGCACACTGTACCGTACTGCAGGTCATCTGAGCCAGGCTTCCGTTTTCTTCAAACACCAGCAGCAGAGGTTTAGTCATCGCAGCTTGCATCTCAAATATCTGATCGTGCTCTCCTGGTTGGTAAGTAACTTCCCTGTCGACTCATCTGTGTCGTTCATGATGTCATTGATACAGTTATGAAATCGGGGGCAGTTGTGATTCAGCTCTTCACAAGCATTGGGTAGCTTTCTGATGTTGAGTTTGTCTGGAAGCGTCTCTCCGTTAGAATCCTGCACTAGATGGCCTTAGTTTTTAGGTTTCTTTAGATTTCGTTCTCACTGCTGAGTAATTGATTTGGATCAGGTTTTATTTCTGGTTTAGCATTGAGATCAGTTAAAGGCCTAGATCTGGCTGCCGACGGTTGAGTTGGCTCTTTCATTTGTTGGTAAGTTAACATTGGTTTCTGTAAGGAACTCCGTGGTCCGTTTCTGTAATAATTGGTTTACAGCAGTGAAAATATGCATAGTTTTCCCAGTACAATACCTAGAAACGGAGTACTTAGGATCAGATTCAAAAGCTGAGCATACAGAAATGCTGACAAGACTAAATTAAATTGGTATTTTTTTGTTGTACACAACAGTACTCTTGTCATGACCGTGTTAATTTATTCTGTTTGTCTTGTATGAAGTCTAAACTAACATCATGATAAGTCACGGTACAATTTACAGACGCAACCAAAATCAGAACAGAACCTGTATTCCTGGAGAATTGCTTACATTGCAGTAGCAGTGTATAATCTTGTTACTCATCAAGTGTTGGTCTTACTTGGCAGGCCCTAGTACTTGTAACTATATCATTCTGCACATCAACGCATAGATACAGTATTACCATCTGTAAATGGTCGTGCGAAGAGAAATTGTACCTTACTGGTGCTACAGCATATCTTCAAACTGCGATCACCTGACGTCGTCACTGACACTAGCTGCATATAAAGTCGATTTTTCGTCGAAGGGAATAGTTGAGAGCAGGGCAAGGTTGTCCAATATCTGGAAGTTACAACAGTATTGAAGAACTTGAGGAGGGATGGAGGCACAAGGAGAACCTAGGAGTATTTCTGTCACCATTAGTCGCGCGGATGTAAGTGTGCCTGCGAGAGTGGCGAACAGCTCCAGCGTTCCAGGTGGTCGATTGTACGTGACAGCATCAGCTTCAATGGCGTCTCCTTCACAGAATCAATCTCTTGAGTACAAGACGGCACGCATAATAGAGAAGTCAAGAGAGCAAGGGTGGTCAGAATTAAAAGATGGATGCCATGACAATGCAGTGGGGTCTTCTCATGACCAAGATACCCAAGTGATTTGGTCTGAGCTAAAGAGATGGTACCCTCGTACCTTCCAAGACATGGGTGAAAGAGTGGAGTTGGGACAATTGATTGCAGAGGGAGGTCAAGCCCACATTTACGAAGCCAAGCTCCAAGGTGTGATTCACGAGTGGGAGAAGCAATATAATTATAAGAAGTGTGTGGCAAAGGTGTACAAAATGCAAGGCTTCTCTCTTGCAGATCTTCAACGTCAATGGCCCTTGAGAACCAAGGACATTGCATTAGGACGTGGTATTGCTTCGGGTGAAATTATTTTTAATGAGAGCCTGGGAAATTGTAATGGTGTACATTTTGGTACATTTCTGAAGGATGGCAGGTTTGCTTTTCTGATGGTAAGACGTTGGGGTGATTTGCGAACACTTATTGATCTTAGTTTAAGTCACAACAACTCTCAAAGACCACCTTTCTCACATTCTCAGGTTGTAAAGATCATGCGGGATATTGCTTGGGGCATGAGGGAGCTACACTCAAGAGGTGTGTTGCATCGAGATCTTAAATCTGCCAACATCCTTGTACGAGTGTCAACTAATCCACAAGGTGATGGTTTAAAATGTTATGTGGCTGATTTTGAGAGTTCCATGTTGGTTCAAGGAACTGGTTTCTGGAGAGCTCCAGAGGTGTTGGCTGAATTGCAAAAACACCCAAGTGATCGGAATGTAGATATATGGACAGAGAAGGTGGACATATACAGCTATGCAATGATTTTTTATGAGGTTTTGACAGGACATGTACCATTCTTTGGATATGGCAAACATGATTGGAAACGAGTTATTGATGGAGAAAGACCTCATTTACCTCAATATGTAGATTTGAAATTCAAAGACATAGTACAGAGATGTTGGCACAAAGATCCTTCACATAGGCCCAGTTTTGAAGACATTGAAAGTGAGCTGGGCGAGATTATGAGAAAACAGCGATTATAGGTTCAAGCTGGTCTTCGTTCACTTAAGCACAGTTAGCCTTAGTTTGTAACAGTTACACTGTCAAGGTTAAATTAGTTACAAATGACTACTCTCCCAGCTCATACTGTTATGAATCCCTCCAGCTCGGACATGCAGCTGCATACGGCTTGCTTGTTCCAAGTCTGCTTAACACATAACAGTAATCTGTGGGATTCTACAGAAACAATCGCTTGAACCAGTTCCTCTCTAGCTTCTGCAACATACTATGTTTAAGAAGTGTTAGTGTGTTTTAATAATATGTGTGACTCTATTAAAGTGACTTCAGAACGAATTTTACACCGGTACACTTTGTCCACCAGATTGCACAACACAGAATAATTCCTTCAATTTTGCCAGGTTTTTGCTATGACTTGTCATTAGCGTTTAACTCGTCGAGTTTCTTTCAGATTTGATGACCGTACTTATGGAACACCCACTGCATTCACTGAGAATTCTGGATGAATTTCATGTTCTGGGTACTAATTATTTTCACTAGTTGACACACATATAGAAAGGCTCTTCCCTGTGAATCGTTCCCAAGACTCTGACGTCATTTCGACCTAAAACCCGTGTTGTAGTGTTGTAGTGCTCAAGCCGAACCTTGGATTCACTGTATCAGGTAGGATTCCAAGTGCAGGATCGCTGTGAAACTACCACAGAAATCTTCAAACTTGTGCAGGCCCGGAACAGCTCGCACTAACTCACTGTGAGAGGGCAACCTGCTCTTGTTCTAATCCGTTCTTCACAAATGATAAGCTGCATCATGGCAGAGTACTCTAAAATCTAAGTGACGACCCAAGGCGCCATGGACAAGAATGTGTTTAAATTTAAAAAGTTCGTGATGGGCTAAAGAAACAGAAATGAGGACTCATATACTTTGCATGACAGTTGGCTCTCGAACTGCTGGATCAAGGACGAGGAATTGGGCTAAGGTGAACAATCAAGAAATATTCACACAACAGTTTCAGATTCGTGCATACATTGAATAAGGACTCACGTTTGCCGCATCTGTTTCGTTTCATCAGATAGTGCAACTGAAAGTATGCATATATTAAAATGTACAATGGTTACCATGGTCCTTGCAGAGAAAGTTAATTTTCTCCAAGCTAAGCTGCAAGAGAGATCATAGGACGACACTATTTCATGCACTTCTGTCGAGGAGATGAGTATCCTTCTTCATCACGCACGACATGAAGCTATACACTTCATCCAGGCCGAGATCCCCTTGCAATACGCTCCCTTCATCATTGTCTACGCATTAAAACCGCAATGAAGATCTAATTATCTGAAATCTTGTGACAGACTGATCTGCAAAGCAGTGCCAACATTATCTCATACAGTACCCAGTTAGAACGGCTTGCCTGTAGTTTTTGTTTCAAGGTTATTGATGTATCCATTCTTGATCATCATAAGTAACCAACTTCAACTGGGAGTTCTAATTGCGTCGTCCCCCCAGCAGAGAAGTTCAACGCTTCAGCTTTGATTTCCAAACTCGACCGTCCAAAGTAGAGCGACACGCTCAAGCGTCTCTCCTTCTGCAGCTTCATGTCCTTAGAAACATCAATCACAATCTCCCCTTCCTTCTTCACCCACTCTCCAACAGTATACCGCGGCTCGATCTCATCATCGCAGCTCAGAAGCTCCAGCACCATAGACTTCTGCCCATGGTAGATCGGCATGAACGTACCGCTGATGCATTCGTCCACTTCCACCATCTCCCCCTTCCGCACGTACACCTTGAACCGGTTCTTGCACTTCAACACCCCGTCGCAGTCCTCCATGAACTCCCGCGGATCGACTCCTTTCTGGAAGGGCTCGATAGAGGTGAAACCATAAGTTTTCTTGCTGATCCGGGATGCAATTGAAGCCGGCTTCAGGGCAAGCGCTACTGCGCCCTGGCACACTGCGCTCCCGGGATTCGGAGGACTGATAATCTGCTCCACTTGATTTCTAAACCTCCGTTTGATGCTGTCGATGAGATATGGCGATCCGGCGAACCCACCGACGACAATCAGAAACCTCACCCTGCCGGACACTTGGTCTAACTGGCGCGCAATGAGGTCCATGTTCTGTTCCACGACGGGGTCAAAGACGTGGGTTTGGATCTCCTCGTACGTGATCTCCAGCTCGTCGTATGACTCTCTTGCAGCGATTCCCATCCGCTCGTCGTAGCGCTCCCACTCCGCCACCAGCTTGTTCGGCAGGTTTATGTCGATGCTCTCGCCGATCGACGCCCGGTCGCCAAAGCTCACTTTCGCATGTTCCCACGCTTTGATCAGCTGCGCATACACGGTTGGGTGCTTCATGACGCACTCGTGCAAGCAGGGGCCGATTTTTTGGTGCAGAAATGTCATGAATCGGGCGTCAACGTACGTGCCACCACATAACCCTCCGGAGCTTGTGGTTAGCTCTTTCACTTGGTAGCCATGGACGCTTGTGGACACAACTTCCTGCACAACAATGTCGGAGGTTCCTCCTCCGATGTCGGCCACCAGGAGCCGGTCGCCGACTTCGAGCGTCTGCTCGCTCATGACCTTGTGGCAATGGAAGGAGGCCGCTTCGGGCTCCAGCACCATTATCAAGGGATGGGGGCTGCCATCTGCGCCACTCACCAACCCCGCGGCGGTCATGGCCTTCTTCATCACCGCCTTGGCGGCATTGTCCCAAATCGATGGGACCGTCACACACCACTGAATCACTTCCGTGCCCAGCTGCGCTCCGTAGTTGGATTGCAGTGTCCTCATTATTAGGTTACCCATCTCTCGCAGGTAGTCTGTGATTAGCCTCTCCACCGTGAGCCCCTTTGGAAGCGCATGCGCGGAGGAGGCGCCCATGTCCTTGCAAGCCAAGTGGAGCTTGAATCTTGTCAGATATGTACCAACGGATGGTTGCTCGGGTGTTACATCATCGCTTGGTGGGGATGGGACTTTGGGTCTTTTAAGATGACGCGCCGCTTGCAGGTCCTGACTGTATTCGGCGCGAGCCGGATATCCCCAAGATCTGAATTCCCATGTCTCGCCTTCTGGGCCTGATTGTTTTTTGTAGTAGCTTGCGGTTAGGGTTTTGCAGTACGGCTTCTCTCCACCAGACTTGGGGAAGTCGTAGTGGGTGTAGACTTTCTCTGGCTCGGAGATGTGCGCAAATGCGAAACCAGAGAATGTGGTTCCGAAGTCCAGGCCCACTATCACCCTCGGCTTCGAAAGACTCCCTGCCATGGTTCTGCCAACTTCGCTCTGTTCCTAGTCACTGGGCTTGGTAGTTGTGACCTCCGTCTCTTCCAAATGAAGATCTCCAACTCTTCGAAAGAATCGATGTCAACTGGTTCACAGAGTCACCTTAAGCATGTTGCACGTTCCAACTCGGAACCGAAAGTCCTAACGTGCATCGTTGTTGGGGCATGCTTGCTGATACCAGGCACACGAAAACCTAGCTTTAGGCTCTAATCTCTATAACCAGGTCATTTTCATCTTGAGATTCTCACTATGAATGTTCAGAACCAAATACCGACAATATATCACAAGTAAGGTACTTCGATCTGAGGGCCCCATCAGTAGTCTACAACAAAGACTATCACAAAAATCATGCTCTGGAATGCAAAACCAGTCCTCAACTAGTGGAGTTCCTGGGCGATTCTCTCATCACCCGTTGTTCATAGTAGTATACATAGAATCAATCGAAACCTAATTGATTATACTCAAAATGAACTACCGTGACCACTCCAATTGAAAACATTCAGAGAGGTCGCGTCTTACCGACAGAAATGGTCGACACTGAAACTGCATAGATCGATTCGGTGGAACCAAGGCCGCTCCAGTCGATCAAAATGGCTGCCAGGACGAAGCGCAGTCTCGTCCTCTCGCCCAAAGTCCCGACGTGAAGTAACAAGCTGTCCCTCTCTCCATGTAAGCAACTGATCAGTCACTTTAGAAACCTGCAAAGCTCAACTTCGGTGCTAATTTGTCGCTAGACACCTCGAGCAGCATCACCACATTCCGAAGCTTCCACTGCTCTAGGAACAAGCTAATGTCTGCTGGATTAGTTGGGAATGCCAGTAGTGGAAACAAACCGAGGTGAGGTGATTCTCTCAGTTGAACTCGAAGGGGTCAGGTTCCACCTGGTCAAATAGTCGGTAAACCTTATCACTGGTTCACAGCGCTCCGAAGTGCCGCAAGCCCCAAGTTACTTCCGCTAACTTAAAGTAGGCATGTATTAATAAAGCTTCAGCTGCACAGTAAACAGCACTAGTATGTTCGTGGTATAAAATTATCACAAATAATGTTAATCATATGGCACTAAAGAAGTTAATAGTCATCCTGAACTAAGTAGTAGGCTCCGGACGAATTCAGAGCTTGTCCATTTAATTTTTGTTGAAAAACAACTAGTTCAAAATTAGACAGGGAACCAAAGAGCCAGATCTGCACAAGTTGAAGTTATCACCTTCCTCCACTACATTGTCCACCCTGGCACCAAGTTGCTTGAAAACAATTAATCTCGCTACCTACACGGTGACTCATCGTCAAAAGATACTGTTGCTTGGTGTCAGTCAATGCAATCATGCCAAGTTGGTGAAAACAATGATTTCATCAGGCTGGTGGTAAACATCGCTTATATTGAAAATTCATCAACTTTCCTGGAGCCTGGATAGTTATGTACAAATATTGCATTCGATACCGTGGTGCCCAAACAGACAAGGAAATATGGAACCAGGGCCTCAGATAAAAAGAATCGCGCTGTTACAATCTACAGGATTGCTAACTAAGTGGACTAGGACGCAGCTCAGATTTGAACATCTGGAGTAATAGCAAGAGACACAAAGCAACCTCTCTGCAGTCAAGCCCTCGCTAAAGCAATCGACAGAAATCTCCTACAAATCAAGAAACCAAGTGCACTCATGTACTGCAACTCACAATGAGAAGAGCAAACCCCTAAGCCAGAGAAAAACATATCGACGGCAATATTCTGAAACATTAAAGAAGAACTCCGGCAGAAGAACATTAACATTGGATTAATGTGAAACCCTAAGCACCTCCACACTTAGACGAGCTTCCTACACCTTCAAAATGAAAAATTCCACGGACCTGAAACGTCTGTGAAACCCAGAAGGATGTCGTAACGATTATTGTACTAAAGATACCTGTAACATGAGCACAGTGCCTTCTCTAAAGGCCAATTTCGGAATTGATGTTGATATCTGGAGTACCCAGGTATCATTGAGTCTGTTCCAGTTGAGTGTTCGTTTGCGCCCGGGAGATGTTTAATACTTGCTGCTGCAATAAATATGAGGCTTTGTTACAGAGGACCGGTGAATTGGAAATCAGAAGCCAGACCTCTTAATATTATGCTTCCCAGAGATGACAAAATGCGAATGCTTACGGAGAACAGTAATGTGCACTGTACTGTACAGTAAGCATTTGAGATTGTGCTGATGAGCATTCTCACAGGCCACCCTCAATGGGCATCTCTCAAGAAGCGAGAGAGTTATGGGCATAACCATGTCGGAAGGTGGCTAAACATGAGCACAGTGCTTCTGTGCAATGTGCAAAATCTATTAAATTGCACACCCAAGTTCAATGATTAATCTTTTCATGAAAATTGACACACATGCGAGGTCAAAGATCTAATTAGGGGGACTCAGACTACACCGGAGGTAAACGGTTGCGAACTGCAACAAACTACAAACAGCTGACATGATTCGGACAAATTGCCCACAGTCAAGACTAACACAGTTCCCTCCAGCACAGGAGTTTTCCGCATAACCTCTAAAACTGTGTTGGCAAGACAATTATCCCTTTCAGCTGATACGTATTCCCTCAAATGCAAATCAGAGGTGAAATAAAAATAGAACCAAGTTCATTTAATTTCGAATTTCTTCAACAACTGCAAATGTAAACCACACATACAGTGCACTTGCAGGTGCCATTACCCGTAGGCCAGTCCTGCAAAATGAATGACCTTAAGCATCCACCTCAAAAGTACCGATAAAAGTACTCGGCATTCGTCTCTAAATTCACCTACATCAAACTAAACATGGCATGCAATGGCAGCCAGGCTACATCACACTCCATAAACTAAATTCATGGCGAACATAGCCTCAACTATACAAGATCCATCCAGCCGCCAAACTCTACATAAACACAACCCAATGTCCTCTTGCAGCAGCAGCATGAAGATGATGCAGACACCCGCTCTGATGCATTGAATGGCGACCGAGAACAAGAATCTCATTCCTCCTTTTATCTATGGTATACGCAAACCACATTCAATGCGAATGTGGCCTGCAGGTTGTATGAATGTGATCGGACATGGCTGAAGCAATTCCAACCATCGTCGAAAGCACCAGCCTGCCTGCTCAGACCATCACTGGGCGGCGATGGTGCTCGTGTTCGGCGCCGCGCGCAGTACCAGCACCTCCAGCGTCAGCCCCGGCCCGAACCCGATGAAGAACCCGAAGTCGCTGCCCTCGCCCAGCGTCGACGACCCCATCTTCACGGACCGCTGCCGGATCTGGTCCAGCACGAACAGCACCGACGACGACGACATGTTCCCGAACTCCGACAGGATGTCGCGGCTGCCCTGCATCTTGTCCTTGCTCAGCTTGAGCTTGGCCTCCACCTGGTCCAGGATGGCGGGGCCTCCCGGGTGCACCGCCCAGAACATGTCGTTCCAGTCGGGCGACCCCGCGCACTTGCGCGCCTCCGTGAGGAACTTCTCGATGTTCTTGGAGATGAGCCCGGGCACGTCCTTCATGAGGTGGAAGATGAGCCCCGCCTCCGTGAGGTGGCCGTCGATGGCGCCGTCGCTCTCCGGCAGGATGGTCTCGCCCGCCCAGTGCACCTCGAACAGCGGCTTCTCGACGTCGGGCTTGGGGTCGGACCCCACGACGTAGACGCCGGCGCCATCGCCGAACAGGGCCGAGCCCACGAGCCCGTCGAGGTGGTTCTCGTTCGGGGCGCGGTACGTGACGGCCGTGACCTCGCTGGCCACCGCCAGCACGCGCGCGCCCTTGTTGTTCTCGGCGAGGTCCTTGGCGACGCGCAGCACGGATGCGCCGCCGAAGCAGCCGGTCTGGTACATCATGACGCGCTTGACGCTGGGCTTGAGGCCGAGCAGCTTGGCGAGGGCGTGGTCGGCGCCGGGCATGTTGACGCCGCTGGTGGTGGCGAAGACGATGTGGGTGATCTCGGACTTCTTGCCGCCCCACTCCTTGATGGCCTTCTGGGCGGCCTCGGCGGCGAGCTTGGGCACCTGCACGACGACGATGTCGTGGCGGACGTTGAGCGAGGGCTCCATGTAGGTGCAGATGCCGGGGTTGGCCTTGAGCACCTCCTCGGTGAGGAACATGTGGCGCTTGCGGATACCAGACTTGTCACCTGTAATTCGGTCGACGACCGCACACAATCAGTCTCAAGAAATGGACGTATAATTCATCAGAGATCTACATTGCGAATTTTAAGCTGAAATTGCCATAATCGCGCACATGAATTACATGAATGATCAATCGACCACAGTGACGAATATTTCTAATGATGAAGAAGTAGAATTGAGCAGATTATGTTGTCTTGTGTTCACTTCTATACGCATCGTCAATGCTCAATGTGATCGACAAACTAGGATGCGAACGTTTCTTGATCTTCAGTTGGAAAATGCCAGAATTTTGTTGACTTGTACAAAGATATTGACAGAATTTGCGAGGGGAAAATCGTTTGAGATCGTCAAGTTAATTATGTAGGGGACTTACAGATGCGCTTGAATTTGGCCTTGAGGGCTTCCTTCTCGCTGGTGTTGGTGATGTTGAAGAAGAAGTCGGGGTATTCGCTCTGCAGAAACTCTGTGGGCGGGACGGCAGTGCCGATGCCCAACACGCACGCCGGTCCTTCAGCACGGGGCTGGCCTCGGGGTAGAGCAGTACCCATGACTGGTGCCTGAACTTCTCCGCTTGGCGCCATTGTATTACACAATCCTAAAACCGAATAAGGTATCTCAAATGTAAACGTCTCTGCGCTCAATTTATATCGCTAACGAACTCAGACTGCCTAGTATTTGAGAAAAAAATAGGTCACTAAGCTCCGATAGTGCTAGGCCTGGATACTAGATGGCTCAAGTGAAACGATCGAATGTTGATGAATACTGCTGTGAGAGATTTCCCTCTGATATATGCCAGGAAAAGCGAACAACATGACACAGATCACATCATTGGGATTGACGGCAATCTGAAGCGTGGATTCCATATTGACTCATGCTTTTCTTGCTACTTCCTGAAGGCGTAGGACTCTGCTAACTTAGTTCTCTGTTTGAGTCGTGGAAGAGCAGGAAAAGGGACCACTTTATCCACGCTTTGAGACCACGGAGAAAACCATTGACGCAGACAGAGTACCTATCGCTGTTCCGAGTACAGTAATCACCACGTTGCAATGCCCATTGCATGCGGCCAGCGGTTAAATATTGACTTCACTTTTTGGTGTGGCTTGGAGGTTCTCTTCTGAGTATTCTAGACCTCGAGATGTGAGTCGGACTGAAGTTGGCCACGACTCACGAGGTGTGGGCAATCATATGGAGGTTAGACAACTACACTGGAGGATGACGCAAAGGTCAAATTCTCTGGCGTAGGAAGTGGAGTCATGCAGCAGGTTCCTCTTTTCAGCTGTAATTTTTTAATTCTTTCATTCTTTTTTTTTTCTAACAAGAGAAATGAAATTTCATTGCAAAGATCGCATTTCTTTCTATGGTAATTTATATTACCAGTCTCCCATAAACCATATCAATATTTTTCTGGAAGCGGTGCTCCAGCTAAAACCTTTTCGTCATAATAATTTAATATTGGAGTGATTCTTTGGAAGTGAACACTGTATACTTTCCACATTGACTTCTTATCGAAGATTGTCGGTCAGCTTTGGCTTTTGTACTCACAATGTTGAAGAAACAGACCAATGGGTGAACGAGTGACACCTATCACAAAATCAAAAAACTGCGACATTGAAATACTTTAGATGAACGGGACTAGAGTTGAAAAGAGGACCAGAAAAGCCAAAAAGGGTATACCTTTCAACGTTTCAGGGCGTCTCAACAGTCTGACCTCTGTAGTTTTCTTCCATTATCACTGGGACTTGCTGCCCGATCCACATTGCATATTGAAAAAGTACACGTACATTTGACATTCCTTTCGTACAGTAGAATATCGTTTCTACCGACAGAAACTGGGTTGCGAAAAGAGCACAAGTCTGTTGTATATAACACAATTCTCATCTCACTCTTGTCACCCAAGCAACCGCGCTGTAGGGCACACTCATTCAGCAATTGATCTTCTCTGAAGCAATTCATTCAGCCATCTTGTAGTTTGTGATCAGGGCAAGCAGAAGTCAGTGGGTTTAGAATATTCTAACTTAGGTCACTGAGGCAGATATCTCAAGTAACGTCCGGCCTTCACTGTGAATCTATAATTCAGCACCTGCACTGAATTGCAAAAGCTGGAGAGAATGGCGCCACAAACTGGAGAGATGAACGCACCAATCTTTAGGGGCCAGCCCCGTGCTGAAGGGCCAGCATGCGTGTTGGGCATCGGCACTGCCGTCCCGCCCACAGAGTTTCTGCAGAGCGAATACCCCGACTTCTTCTTCAACATCACCAACACCAGCGAGAAGGAAGCCCTCAAGGCCAAATTCAAGCGCATCTGTAAGTCCCCAAGTTCACAAACCTCGCAATTCCATATGATCCTGCCAATGAACTTTGTGTTGATTACACATTTTAGAAACCTCACATACTCCCTTAAATCTTTTATGCAACATCTACTGCTGAAATTCGCCTGCTAGGAATCCTCTCCTTTCTTGAATAAATCCTATTGATGCAAGCCCTAGGCTAGCAGCATTTCCCATCGAGAAGAATTGATCTCAGTTGAATCCATTACTTCAAGTCTTCAGAGTCCAAAACACCATATGATCCATCCAACTTTATAATCGAAATGACCATTGACCACATTAATAAACAATTCAAATCCAATACACATCTGCAACTATGATGTCCATTTCTCGAGACTGATTGTGTGCGGTCGTCGACCGAATTGCAGGTGACAAGTCCGGCATCCGCAAGCGCCACATGTTCCTCACCGAGGAGGTGCTCAAGGCCAACCCCGGCATCTGCACCTACATGGAGCCCTCGCTCAACGTCCGCCACGACATCGTCGTCGTGCAGGTGCCCAAGCTCGCCGCCGAGGCCGCCCAGAAGGCCATCAAGGAGTGGGGCGGCAAGAAGTCCGAGATCACCCACATCGTCTTCGCCACCACCAGCGGCGTCAACATGCCCGGCGCCGACCACGCCCTCGCCAAGCTGCTCGGCCTCAAGCCCAGCGTCAAGCGCGTCATGATGTACCAGACCGGCTGCTTCGGCGGCGCATCCGTGCTGCGCGTCGCCAAGGACCTCGCCGAGAACAACAAGGGCGCGCGCGTGCTGGCGGTGGCCAGCGAGGTCACGGCCGTCACGTACCGCGCCCCGAACGAGAACCACCTCGACGGGCTCGTGGGCTCGGCCCTGTTCGGCGATGGCGCCGGCGTCTACGTCGTGGGGTCCGACCCCAAGCCCGACGTCGAGAAGCCGCTGTTCGAGGTGCACTGGGCGGGCGAGACCATCCTGCCGGAGAGCGACGGCGCCATCGACGGCCACCTCACGGAGGCGGGGCTCATCTTCCACCTCATGAAGGACGTGCCCGGGCTCATCTCCAAGAACATCGAGAAGTTCCTCACGGAGGCGCGCAAGTGCGCGGGGTCGCCCGACTGGAACGACATGTTCTGGGCGGTGCACCCGGGAGGCCCCGCCATCCTGGACCAGGTGGAGGCCAAGCTCAAGCTGAGCAAGGACAAGATGCAGGGCAGCCGCGACATCCTGTCGGAGTTCGGGAACATGTCGTCGTCGTCGGTGCTGTTCGTGCTGGACCAGATCCGGCAGCGGTCCGTGAAGATGGGGTCGTCGACGCTGGGCGAGGGCAGCGACTTCGGGTTCTTCATCGGGTTCGGGCCGGGGCTGACGCTGGAGGTGCTGGTGCTGCGCGCGGCGCCGAACACGAGCACCATCGCCGCCCAGTGATGAATATCTGAGCAGGCAGGCTGGTGCTTTCGACGATGGTTGGAATTGCTTCAGCCATGTCCGATCACATTCATACAACCTGCAGGCCACATTCGCATTGAATGTGGTTTGCGTAACTGAAACAAGAGGAGTTGCAAAGGCAATCAATTGGAAATGTTCCTTTCGACATCATAATTTTTCCTATTACACCCGGCGTCTACATCAACATCACGTTATTACACTTGCAACCCTGTGGAAGGGGACAGGATTCAGGATAGGCAGTTGGAGGGAGCAAACATAGTTCAATCTCTATGTGGCTATGTGCGCCGCGAATGTGCTGCATTGACAAGCGTGGACCGTGGCTGTTACCTCGCTGCGATTGCGAGCCATAGTTTTGTTGATTGTGTTGTAGTAAGCATCTGCGCAGTGCGCTTAAGGCGATGGATTCTTTAGATTATTTTTGTGCTGCAAGACATTCTTCGTGGCACTGAGTGTGTATGTGGTTTACAAGTACAAATATTTTTGAAGGAATGTGAAGCACACCCCCATTTTTTTCCTATCTATTGTCAAGCCTGGCATCTTTATTACTACGGTGTGGCAATGTTTTAGGCATTTGTTAGTTCGGAAGATTGCTGCCTTTGGTTATGTCAGATTGGTAGGTCGATAGATTGTCTTCGTAGATTGTTTTCGGAGGAGAGTTTGATAGAATTTTAACTCGTGTTGAATCAGGGGTTTGTAAGGATATTTTGATACTCTCAAATCAATTCCAGTTTCGGAAGTTCTCAGTGTTTTGATTTGCCGCCATCTCCTGTTATCGGTGGAGATATATTTTTTAATTGCAAATTTGTCTTAGCTTCGCCTTTGCGACGTATAATTCTAGGGCGAACCATCAACACCTGATCAAAAGATGAATCAAAATATGTGCAACACATTTCGCCAGACTACTATTTAATGCCTACTGGTGCTTTTTGAGTACAGTGGAAACTCCATGGTCCGGTACTTGAATTGTTGCAGTCACATTTCTAAGTGCAAGAAATCGAGACTCTGCACACCTTCCGGCCATGAGTGAGGCATGAAGATGGAAACTTCTGTTTCAGAACATTCTGGACCTTATCAAATAACTAAGTTATTTGATGCGAGCGCTTGTCAAAGGGACACCACCAAGATATTGTAAGACTCTCATTCAGCAGTTATCATACATGTCGAAGCTGTTGCAGCTGTGAATGGTCGAAATGTAGCAACACGGAACCACCTGATCAATCTAATCTGAACATCGAAAACATAGCAAGTGGATGATAATATGCATAAATCTGTCCTAGATTTGAGTTCCATGGACCGTGAAACCATTTGAAGTTAACTCTTCGCAGGACCCATTCCATCCAGCCCATGACTTCCTGCATCATGGTACAACCCTAATAACTGCACAAATTCATCATGATACGTCAGTTGCAAAGTAGAGCGGTGCACCAAACGTTAATTGAAGATGTCTGAGAAGAAAACAGCAGCATGCCAAGGATGACAGCTGAATTGAACAAGAAGTCGGTAAGATTCACCCACACAACAAAATGTGGCGTAAAGATTGCAAGATGCATGAGTTGGACCACTGCAATAATCAGTCAAGGAGTTGCCCACCTGATGCAAATCACCACAACAGCCAATACGTTCCCTCTTTCCAAAACTCCACAACCAGAATCCCAAAACTCAACTCTCAACCAAACCTAACAATCGCAATCACTAGCTTCATTGAACGCATCCTTGATGCTACCACCGGCATCCTTGTCACATTCCTTTATAAAGGCTTGCAACCTTCACACAAAATACATGAAAATGGTGCGTCGTCTGGAAGCAAAACGAGGTATGTAATTCCACTGCGTTACTACCGTTCACTGTATATACATACCTTTGATACCACGGTGATGCTATTGTGATGTCTGTGTAATATCTGGTTAGTACTCAGGAGGGTATCAGGAGTGTGCTGTAACGTTGTTAGAGGAGTTTTAACCATAAGGCCTGGTTCAGACTGGCAACTGGACACAAGAAACATGTAGCAGCACAGTAGATGATCAAGGTCATCATGTACTTATCTGGTTCATTTCTGTCATCTTTGGTTACTGGTCTGAACCAGGCCTAGGAGAATAATTTGGACAGCGCGGGAAAAGATGGCGGGAAATTCAAGCGTTTAACTCCCGGAGAATGGACGGGAGATCAGCCACGTCAGAGTGAGTATTGCACACCTAAGCCACACTTCATGACTCTTGATGAAAGTTACATTAATCATGAAATTTGCAGATTATGATTATCTAATGTATAATTTAGGAAGAGTGTATTTAATGTTAGGTACAATGAAGGTTTTGAGCAAAACCTTAAAAGTCCTTCAAGAATATCTTTGAAAAAATATTTTAAAAGTGTCATTTTTAGTTCAAAAAGGTAAAATGGAAAAAACAAATGATATACTTGCATCTTCAACTATAGGATCTTATTTTAGAGTATTAGAAAATTTATGAATTATTTTTCAAGAATTTTTTTAACTTCAGAAGAATAGAATAATTAAAGTAAAATTGATAAGTTTTTTCTTAACTTTGAATTATTAGACCTTTATGATGTTTAATAATTCTATAGAGGTAGAATTTTTCTAATATAATCGGCCAATAAAAAATTAATATTATTTTATTATTCAAAAATAAAGTAACTATCAAAATTTCTATTAGTATAAAATTAATATTTTTTCATGCATTGTATTTAGCACATTAAAAACAACTTTGATCACACTTTGATTGAAACTTTATTTGAATTGTGTCAAGTTTTTTCTTTAGAATAGCAATCAAATTAGTTACTTGTACATCAAATCTCAAATATAGTAGAAGCATGTAATAAAGTTTTATAAACTTTCTAGAGTCGAAAAATTACAAGATAACATGGCATAATTTACTTTGCATTTGGTTGAAAAAAAGTATTATTCAAAAATCAAAGCTTTTCTATCTTCAAAATAATCTCAAAATGAATATTAATAAATTTGGCCATGTATGAATATATTCAAGATCATAATTACTTATGCTATGCATATTGGTCTTTTATAGGTTATTATAATAGTCAATCTTAAGACATGATACCTTAGTATATAACATTTTTAGGTTTAAATGTACCCTACTTATTATAAATACTTTAAGTAAACATTCATTTAAAATCATTGTTTTGAATAGAGTTATTATTATTTTTACCCTGGTGAAAAATCATTCTACTATATAATAATTCTTGTAATTTTTACAACAACTAATGTGGTTCAAAAGAAATTTAGAGATTGATGAGCAATGGTGAAATTAAACACATTTGGCTTTATTTGCTCAAACACTTTAAATATGAATATTAGATTTTTATTTAATTTTTTAAAATAATTGATATTTCTATTCACATATGAGAAAAATGCTTAAACATTAAAGGACAAATTGAATAGAAACTTACACCCCTTATAATTAGTCTCCAATGTAAATAAAGTTTATTTTGTACATAGCTTCTACTACTTACACAAAAATCCTATTATTAGATTTACTATGACTTGTTAGATTTTTAATTTTGTCCATGCTTTGTCTTTATACAAGGAATGGCACATTTACAATGATTTTGCAAAGCATAGTTAATTAATACTTTAAACATCAAGTACATACAATGATTCTTTTGTATTCAAAACATCTAGGATCCATCCAAAATTAGTGCGTGAGTTATTTTGCTAATCTAGCAAATAACTAGATTTTAACTTCTTTAATCAATAACTATAAATATTTTTTACCATAGACAAGAGCATTGCAATAACAATCGATGGATGTTGCAACCTAATGACACCTAAAATTGGGAGGTCACTTATATTAACCATTATCCATGTCATCTAACACTAAGGTTACCGAGTATGGGAATATTCCTATATTTTCAAATTTTGGCTGTGTACTTCTAGCTAGATTCATACGTACTCACAAATTATTTTTCGTACTTGTAAATAGCCATCATTAGAATATTTTAAATAATTTAGAAGTACAAAAAAATTGTATATATGTGAAAGATTTCTAGGACAAATACATCATATTCTCTATACTCTGGTAACCATGTCTAACACCATTGTATGTGGAAAGTCCCCTCTAAAACGGCTTTTTTCCTCAGCTCCATGGACTACATTACCATACACTCTAACCCCCTTATTGTCACACCTCGGGTCTCACCCCCTCTGTAATATAACAACTTTGGAGTGTGACACGTGTATTGTGGCCAATCGTAAATGCCCACCCCAGCCCTAATTCTTAGAATATACCATAGATGTGAAAATAAGGAAAGTGACAAAAAGGGGGTTAGAGTGTAGTTATTTATCTTAAATTCTTTTAGATACCCTTCTAAATTGCTGATACTGGACAGGTGGATTTATGGGCAATGGATGTAATAATTGAAGCACATGGAAATTCTCAATTATGGTTCCTGTTTGTAAAGAGTGCCAAATTGAAGATGCCAATGGTGCCATATGTCATTGTCCACTGGCAGTTCATATCATCAAGTTGACTCTTCTATGCAAAAGCTCATTTGTAATTTTGCGTGCTCCTGTCATCCAGTCAGAACTTTGATGACAGAGTCCAGACCAGCTTCCATGGAAAAGCATTCGGATATGGTTGCTTTCACTTGTGACTTCAGCTGAATTTTGTCCGAGCAATGCAACATATGTTAGTATGACACATGTCGCGCTTGTATGTCTGAATTTGTGGACATGGCATGTGGCAATTGTGATAAAATACCCAACTGTAAAGAACCTTTCCACTGGATATCACTCACCAGGCAAACTTTTTGAATTTGGGAAGTTGAACACTCACGCAATAGTTCCTGGGAAACCGAGTGAGCCTTCAGGGTAATTGCAATTTCAGTAGATCTAACATACATTACCCATCTGCAGCGCGATTGTTGCTCCTGCACCAACCAATGCTTCAAATACTGAGATAAACATCCATTGTGTCAATTGCCAAAGTCGGACTCCCCTGCTCTGTATCCAAGCTTACCTGCTTGACTGAGGCACTGGACTTACATTGCAAATTGGTGTCCAAAAATCTGTACTACCATATACAAGCAGTAAAGATCGCAAGTCATGGACTCATGGCATGTATTGTTCATGCCGTGCATATTTATAGAACAGAAAATGAAGAATAAGACAACACTTGTACTGCAGCACAATCAAGAATTATGGAGCCCCACTCTAAATTTTTTTTCATCTTGAAATTACTGAAATCTAACCCCAGGTTCAATTCACATATTCTCCAATCTCTCTTCAAATTCTCAATCATTTGAAACCACAGAGCATGACTCAGCAATAGCCTTACTAATTTTAATAAAACCCAATCAGAGCAGCATGACCACACCCCACCACTAAACTAACAACTGGACCGATATGCACTTAAAATAAAACAAAGCACCTCCATACCCCACCCTACACTTGCCCACCTCCTGTTCGATGAAACCACAATCACCTCCAATCGCAACGAAGCTCCAGTCAAACCTCGACCCCACCGATTCATTCGCCACGAAATACGAAGCCATGAAATGCAAAACCACTCATCAAATGAACGAACAGCAGACGACTCAAGCTCCGGCCAACTCGAAAGAGAAACAAGACCTCCATAGATGCTCCATCGTTCGAACGAACCACAACTCAACTTCCTCAAAGCAACAAGCTTCCGACGAACTTCGGAATGTATACAAAAGCGCTATGTGCACCCAAAAACGTCTTTATCTACCAGTGACGTACATGTGAATGGCAGAAATCACGATCGACAAATGGAATGTTGGTTTTGGGTATAGTGTCTGATTTGGGTTGCTAAGGGATGTATACCCAAACCCGTTATCGTAACAAAAATCTGTTATCATCTATCACCGGCGCTGATATATAGAGTGAAATCTATGAAAATAATCAGGATGTTTGATTTAGGTGTCGTGACGGTTTTAGGTACATTTCCTCATTTCACGAAAGCCCCAACGACGGGAACCTCATCATGATAACGAACGAACGACGGCTGAAGTCGGAAGAATACGTCCATTAGGGGGACGAAAGAGGACGAAGAGTGAGGACGAGACGTCCACCGAGGCGACGAGGAGCGACGAGAAGAGGAGGCCAAGCTCTTATCTTGCGAGTGCGCATCGGAACTCTTGGCTCCGAGCACTCGGATCGCACTGAGCAGGTCTGAGCATCAGTGCCCACACCATTCTGCAGATTGAAGCCACACCACTGAAGCGCGACAGCCTCGTGGTGTGAGCTCATGCAGCTCACAGCCCACATCATGCCAATCACCTCCTCAGTTGCTCATTTATTCACTGCGATGCTCGCATCCACGTGATCCTCACTTTGTTGCTGGGCTGGCTCATCTCATCTCAGATTCCGGATGTCCCCCCCAGATGGCATTTCCATCGCCATTTGATTCCTCTTGGTCATGTTGGTAGTTTCCCAGATTTTTTAGGCTCTTGAAATTTTTGAGATTTTTTTTGGTATTTTTGGGGTGTTTCTGGAAATTTTACTGAGTTTGGAGATTGAGGGCGGAGGCTCGTGAGAATTTTCATCTTGGAGCAAGTGACCCAGATTCTTGAGTGTTTTTATTTTTTTCTTGGTTTTTTCTGAGAGTGTGTGTTTTTGAAGTTCACTTGAGGTGAGGTGAGTTGGTTTGGGTTGGGTTGGAGGGCTCAGTTTTTCTCTTTTGAGGAGCTTCGGGAGGGAGGCAGTTTGGGAGTTCAGTGAGAGGACAAGATTGCAGGTGTTTCGGAGTGAAGGTCTTGATATTTGACCTCGCCAAGGTGAAGGTGTAACTCGTGGGACATCACGAGTTTAATGTGGATGGCTCGGACGGGTTCTCTGGCGGTGGAGCTGGATAGAAGTTCGTCGGTGTTAAATGGAGATTTGTGTTGGTTTAGGAGGCAGCTCAATTGTCTTCTTTGATGATCGCTGCTTCGAGATATTTGTCTCTACAAAGTTGTTCTTTTGTTACTTGCTCTAGCATTTGATTAACTCCGAGCAATTGGTTTTCGGGGTCTGTGTTGATTCAATCGTCTGAAGTGACGTTGTGAGCGAACCCGGGCTTGGAGCGAGGTGGATTTTGATAGGAAGGCAAGCCCATTTGATTAGAACTGGGGCTATGGAGGTCATCCGAGTGACCGCCAATTTCGCCACGAACAGCTGTGAGCTGCCGCAAGGGTGTTCTTCGCCTCGAGAAACGACCAGCTGCTCACGAAAGCCACCTTCTTTCGGGAGCCATTCACGTGTACAGTCCCGGAAACACAACAAGAATTTGGAGAGGGAAGCATGCAAAGCGACTCTTGGGGGTTTGCGATCCTTACATTCTTTGGGAAGGTTTGAGAGACGAGGATCTCTCTTGTGGGACAATCCCGTGGGCTATGGGAGCCTGGCGCAGGAGTTTGGAATAGCAGATTCTAGAGTTTCTGAGCTAGAGACGGCGGAGGATAGTTTTAGGACGAGGGGTTTAGTTCCTCAAGGTGAGAGCACTTGCAGCATTGGTTCTTCTTCTAGGGTTAGGGTTGGCAACAGCAGCAGAGCATTGAGGAGATCCAATTCTTTTGACGGGTTCTTGAAGGGCAGAAGGCAACACCGTGTAGCTCCGATTTGCGGAGTCGAGAATGGAGTTGCTTCGGAGGTTCTTCTGGAGGCCCCATCTACCAACATATCCTCTCATTCACCAGGGACAGTAATATTGCAATCCCCGAGCTACATTGAATCTTTATCATTGAGTAGGACTGAGCAGGGCAGTAGAAATTCGAAGGGAACTCATACGCTAACGCCTTTGAAGGAGTCGGTTTCGGGTTTGGAAGAGCTGACCGAGGTGAGTCCCTTCAGGCCAGGACACCTGGTTGAGTGTTTTGAAGTTGAAGGAGGAAGAAGACTTTCTGGTGAAGTGCAGATTTCGGGAGCAAAAAATTCTGCTTTGGCAATTCTTGCTGGCGTTATCTGCTCAGAAGGACAAGTTCATCTTGAGATGATTCCCGAGCTCCACGACATCCGCCGTATGTTCCAAGTTTTACAGTCTGTAGGAGTGAAAGTGCAGAGGACTTCCAGTGGTTTTATGATTGATGCGAGGGATTTGACATCAGTAGAGCCGTGCCCGGAGACCGTGCGAAAGCTGCGAGCCAGCTTCTTTGTGATTGGTTCCCTTCTAGGTCGGAAAGGAGAAGCTGTTGTTCCTTTGCCAGGAGGTTGTGACATCGGAGCACGTCCTATTGATCTGCACGTTCGCGGTTTGGAAGCTCTAGGTGCTAAGGTTGATATTAGGTACATCTCACCTTCTTTGTATTGTGCTGTGGTGATTGTGTGTCCTTGGTAGTGTTACGAGTTACTTTGTAAATGGGAGACAGCAGTAAGTGGGTAAGTGTAAATTGGACTTTGTTGAGTCCAGTTGTGAACAAAATTTTAATCCAGTCTCGCTTTTTTGAATTCAGAAAGATTACTACTATTAGATTCGGAATCGTTTCGCACAAATCAAGACCTTTTTCTGTCTTGGAGTCAAGAGCGAAGGAATGACACAATTTCAGTCAGAAGTCTGAAAATTCGTCCCGTTGATTAGCCTAGAATAGCACGGCCTGTCCAACCAGGCGTTTTTCATATTTAATTTGCGGAATTAGCTGTGCTTTGAAAGCATTTCCTGTCTGCACTGTTGTGATTTAAGAACCTGGATGTGTCGAGTGACTCGACAGAGCATGCAAAAGTAGTCGTTCGCAAACAGAGGATGGTGACTGCTTTGGCACAATCCGTTCATAGCGTCAAGGTTCTTTGGGGATGCAAGTAGAGAGAGAATGACGGGGAACAGTGTGTGGGTCGCTCACAGGCCCGCGTTTTTGCAGGCAAGGTAAAGTTCACGCTCGGGCACGCAATGGAAAAAACCTTACTGGTGGCAGTTTCTTTCTGGATTATCCGAGTGTGGGCGCTACAGAGACCCTTATGATGGCAGCTGCTCTTGCAGATGGGCACACCACGTTATCTAACGTCGCTCAGGTACCTTCCCCATTAATCATACCATTTTTACGCAAGAAAGAACTTCACTTTCCTTAATCTGGGAATCGATCAATTCAGTAGTATGTGGCATACAGACTACGAATTTGGCAGATATGTAGTATGTTGGAATGATAGTTTAACTCTATCTAGCACAGGAGGATTTCTAGTTTCGCTGTTCCTAGCTTCATTTGTTAGAAGATGGCTCTGACTATATGTTTTCTTTTAATCATCTCCGAGGTCCGTTTACCAATTTCACCTATGTGAGGGATATCCATCCCCGTCTGTCTAGACAGCCTACCGGGACTAGGTCTTGCTGTAAAGAAGCCAGATCTATCGATTCTTACATTCAGTTATTTTGGTGTGCAGGAACCAGAAGTAGTAGATCTTGCAAATTTTTTGATATCATGCGGGGCACGTATACGAGGAGCTGGAACCAGCACGTTGAGCATCACAGGGACAAGGAAGCTGCACGGTACGGAGTATCAGATCATTCCCGATCGGATTGAAGCTGGAACATTCTTAATGGCTGCAGCAATTACTCGATCTGCAATATCCATGTGTCCAGTCATTCCCAAACACTTGTCGTCAGTGATAGACAAACTACGCATGATTGGTTGCCGAATTCAACAAAACGGGTGGAATTCACTTCAGGTGTGTCCTCATGATTTAATCCGATATTTCTCTTTTGTCTTTCTGTTTTTTCTTCTTATATATTATCCTTGCGGGGTCTTTAGCATTGAGTTTGTTTTAAATACTATCTACTAATTGTACATATTGAGTTGGAACCGATACTTAAGACTAGTTTGTTTTTTTATTCCCGAGGACCCGAGTAACTGATCAAACCATCGTATTGTTGTTTTCTTTGGTGCGACATTTTATGATGCTTTTTTTAGTCAGGGAGCTCCTATGATGTCGTGCTATAATCCTTATTTCCCTCGCGATCGTCTGAATGACGAAGTGATATTTTGGTCAATCATTATCTGGCTAGCACTCTCTTATACTGACTATCTATTATCTCCTCGAACTTTCTGTTGCTTGATGGCTGCAGATAAATTGTACTGAGCATCTTAGAAGCTGCGACGTGAAGACTCTTCCTTATCCAGGCTTCCCTACTGATCTGCAACCGCAGCTAATGTCCCTGCTCACAACTTGCTCTGGAAACAGTGTTCTAGAAGAGACTGTTTTTGAGGGACGAATGCGTCATGGTATGTTTTGTGGCCTGATATGATGAGTTACGCACTCAATGTTTTGTTTTTTTACTTGCCATTTTTGTTGGACTGTTGTTCTTACCTCATTTCTCGTGCTGTTATTCAGCGGAAGAGCTACAGAAACTTGGAGCCCAAATGAAAGTGAGTCAAAACGTTGCCATCATTTACGGCGAAGACGCTGGCAGGTAATTGAAATAGCTCAATCAGTATCATGTTTCTTTACTATTCCATGCTTGCTAAAGTGAGCAGCAGTCAACTTATTGCTGCATACGAGTTCATTCATTACAGCGTTGCAATTACATAAATCCATGAACTTCGTACATTAGCTGTGGTTGTAATTTTGCCAGAATATTTTTACCAGAAAAGTGTGCCCTGTTTTTTCACACATCTAGAATTTGTACACTTGCAGTACGCTTTATGGAGCACCTGTTTCAGCAACAGACTTGAGGGCAGGAGCTGCTCTTGTGTTAGCGGGAATGTCAGCTGAGGGGACTACATATATTCAGGGAGTCAGTCACATTGATCGCGGATATGAAAGACTGGATAAGAAATTGCAGCTCTTGGGTGCTTCAATACAAAGGGTACCTTGCCTTCCAACAGATCTGACGCTATAATGTGTTGGTGGGGATAAATCTGATTCTACTCAACAAAAAGACTTATCGAAGACAGCTGATCGAACACTCTGGACAGGCTCTAAACTTCAGAAGTTGGTAAAAACTACTTCTGGAGTTTGCATTCAAGTTCTGCGGTTCGAAGGATGCCGTTTCCCCTTTTGCAGTTGACAATTTCACTGGTTTCATCAGCTTCTCAGAGTGTCCATTGGAGGCTGATAATTCACTTTCTGTACCATAATTTATGGACTCATTGCCCATTTTTAGATCGTTCACTCTGGTTGTGATCCAATTTAGTCAGACTCAGTTCATGTCATTGGATCATCCTTCATTGTTTCTATAGAGACCTGCACCTGCGAGAGAGTTATGTTACGTGTGCTGATGTAACCTGAGTGATCCAACATCAGCTGTTGTACACTTAGCAATTTTGTGTCAAGTGACATTAGGAGTGATTGCCGCAAGGCACTAGTGTTTGTTCGCCACCAGTGAAGCAGGCAGTGCGCAAATCGCGCTGTGACAAATGGTGGTCGTTTTGTGGAGTGTCTTTTATGATGTACTCTTGTAATATAACCTGGCATCATCGATGCCTCGATCATCGAATTCGGTGTGCTTTTCTTGCACAACGCTGTGGGCTACAAATGAATGTGACAAAATTGCTGTGTGCTGGAAAAATCTTTATTAACCCCTAAAGTCGAAATGAGCCCTATCAGGGTTGATTTGGCTTGACTCTGGTCAGGCTCTTGGTTATTAAATATAGATTGTATGAAGTTCAATTTTTTGGTATATTGTGGAGTTTTTCATTCATGCTTCAAAATTCTTCGTATTTTAGGAGATATTTGCAGTCAAAGTTTAAAAATAGCATCAGGGCATGCTGAAATCTGCCTAAAACTGCAGAATATGCTCATTTATCCTCAAAATCTGCCCAAATTAATTAAATCTCAGAAACTTCAAAAATTCATCAAAAATTAAGATTCTACTTTCTTTAAGTTTTGTTTTCCTACATGTAAATAAACTTTTAAGGCATGATCTCATCGCTCAAGTTTTCAATATTTTTCTATATGCCTTTTTAACTATGAAAGACCGGCCTTTGTATTTGAATTTCAGCATACCACTATGTGAAAAATCAAGCATTTCTTTAGGTTTGATAAGTTGGATGAGGGTAAAAAGTGCATACACATATTCCTAACTCACCTAGGATGAAGAATTTGAAGAGCCTTAGTTCAAATTTACTTTTGAAATTGGGTTTTTTGGCTTATAAAACACTTCAAATCCATTTTGCAATAAGGGAAAAAACTTCTTTTCTAACTTTGAACATTATGATCTCAGAAACGATAAGGAGTTTGAATTTAAGGTTTGGAGGACATGTACATATACAAGTGAGGTACTAGATCCTACAATTTTATCCCGAGAATACATCAAAACATAAAAACTTACACCTTGTATTGGAAAAGGCTGATTTTGAGGGATTTTGGCACTTTAGGGGTTAAAGCAAGATTTCTTCAAGTCTTTAATTTACTACATATGATGCAGATATCACAGCATCATTTCATATCATTTTTTCAAATGCAAATATTAAAGTCTTTTTGGAATTCCATGGAATTTTCAATTTAAAGAAGGGTCTGGATTCTTAGTTGTGAAAACATTCAAATTTTATCGAGTAAACCTAGGAAATAAATAATATACTTAATATGAATTTTAGGACTACTGATTTCCAGTAACAGAAGTTATGGGACAAATTACAATATGTTTAAAATAGAAAATGTGTATCAGCTACATTGGCTGTTGATTGGCTGTTGAGAAGATGTTGTAACTTTTATCACTAAATCTAGTGTACTATAGAAGTTACACTCAACCTATCAAACTTATTTTCATCTATATTTTGACTACTTTTAGTATTTAAAACTTGTTTTAAAAGAATATTGACTTTATTATTATTATATGCTTCTAAGTGTGTTATTTTAATGCATCAACAATTCAAAAATATTTTACCAACATCCAATTTTGGAGTTTACTTTTCTACTTGCTGCAGTGAAGTTCTAAGTCAGAAATGGATAAGGTCTCATTATAGATTGGTGTTATGTTTGTTTCCTTAATGTTGTTTTATAGAACAAAGGTAACCACCAATTTGGTCACCTAACATCCAAAAATCTAAATTTAATACTTTCAAATGTCATTTTTATGAAATGTTTTCAACTACAGTCCATAGTCGAACTATCTTATTCATCTAATGGACTGCTTGTTCATGAAAAGAATTAATATTGAGTAAAAAAAAATATAGAAAATTAGAAATTTCTAAGAAGTTGATAAACCTTTGACCATTTAGAAGTCCATGAAATTTTTCCAATTATGATGTTTTTGTCGATATATTTCAAATAAAATCTTCTCTTGGTTTTATTTTTTATTTTTTATCTTTAGACTCAAAATAATAGAAGAAATAGCATTAGAGAAAGAGTTTTGATTCAATCCAAGCATTTGCTAAGTTCCAGATGTTTTGTCTTTGGTTGATGGACAAATGGCACGTTGGAACAAATGGAGAGTTGTCATTGCATTGGATTGACCAAAAGAAAATTAAGAGAAGTTCTAGCTAGTGTTACGCTAACTACTTTTTGGAATAAGTGGAAGGTTACTTCTAGTCCAATTGTAAGAATGCTGTAGAAATTGAGGTATAAATTTTGGTGAAGAGAGCTTTATGATCAATCAACAATGTGATCAAAGGTTGAAAAGCCATTAGTTTGCATCAATCACATTGCAAGTCCAACCTCTTAGCCTTCACACTAAAGGCTAAAGTCCAAAGGCCGTTGCTTTAAAAAAAAACCCACATGACAATACTTTTTGGAAGTTTTCTAAAGCAAAACTTCATCACATATTTTTGGTGAGATTCAAGCTTCCGTTTAGACGATGTTGAATTTACTAATAAAATATGCACAAGAAAACAAGGCTTTTGGGTTATCAAGGATTGGTCGTAGTTTCACAAGCCTTGTTATGCTCTATAAATTTACTTTTTTATTATCATTAGCATTAAACCTATGCATGTTTAAAATAAATTGAATTTAAATTAATCATAACTTTGTTATAACAATGAATTTTTCGATAAATCTATTTCTACACATCCTTCGCCAATATTTATACCTTCTTTTATTTTTAAAGGATTTTTCAAAAAAAATCTACTTTTTTTGTGAATTTTCAATTACTCAACTTATAGGTCTTGCTTGGTCTTTGGACTTAGCCTTTGGAGCTTCACACTATGACTGGCCAAAGGCTTTAATTTTAATGTATATTTTAAGGCCAAAAGTAGGAACTCTAGCATTAATTTGGTCTAGATTTTTGGTGGTTCTTTTCTAAACTTTGTCACCATTTGAACCAACCTTTAGTAGGAAGGGCATGATAGAATATCGTAACACCATAGCAGGTTTGCACTATAAATAATTTTCTCAAAATAAAAAATAAAAAATAAAAAATTATGAAGACAAAATTGTAAAAACAATTTTTATTTTTTTATTTTTTATTTTTTTTGTGTAACACTTTGTTGTTTTTGAGATAAAGAGAGGTCTCTTTGAACAAGCCATCTTGCGACGATGGTGGTGACGGATGGTGGTCCAATTTCTGGCTTGCCTGCTTGCCATGAAGGTCGCTAGAGGGTCCAATGAAAACACCAATTTGCAGGAAACTGACCCGTTTGTAAGATACAAATCTGAACCTTGCAGGCTACCATCCAACACCTGCTTTCAGCCATTTTCACTGAGTATCATTTCAGAAGCTTAAAGGAGACGACAAACTCACAGCTATTGCAACCAACAAAGCAAGCTGCTCATGTCAAGGTGCAGTCATTGTACAACAGACAAAAATTGGAGAATTGTAACCTCTAGTCAGAAATTTCAAACAACCATTTTCAAGTAGCAAAACTCGAAGCTGTAGCGTTACAACTTACAAGCACGGGACTTGTGCTGTAAGTACCTACAAGAACCGTGTTACACAGGTGTTACACATTTCCAGACACAGATGAAGCCCAAGGATGTACATGCAAGTAACACAGATCAGATTGCTCTGCCAAAAACCAGCAATCATAGCAAGGGAAATAATACACAGGAATTATTGCAAGGGGAATAATCGCTTGGAAACGTCCAAGCACTAAGAATTACGCAATTGATCATCTCATTTACTTTTCCTCTAAAGCTCTCAATAATCCAGAGAGAAGAGAAGTACGATCTTGGGCGAGAGATCTTGTAAGTGAACCTCTACTGCCCAGCTCCAAATGGACAGCTACATCTTTCATTCCGAAGGAGCGAATCTAGTCTCAATAGTTTTAAAACTTGAAAATAGTGCCGCTTACCTAGCTATATAATGACTTCAATTGCATCTAGGCTACCAGGCTGCCTCTTAAAAAAACGAGAGAATGTTCAGCCATCTTTACAAAGTAACTAGGAGGATTTGAAGATATAGTTTACAGAAACATAATATATAGAAGTCCTAGAAGTTGGGATTGATGTGGTTTGTGTAGTCGTAGGTGCCGGCACCCTCCCACCCCATCCACTCCTCCCATTCCTCCCAGTTGTTGTCTCCAACGCCCATGAAGCTCTCCAAGTTGTCCGACAGGTCGTCTTCGAACTCTCCAAACTGGGACGTCGTTTCCTGAATCAAAGCCTGTCCACCAACACAAATTCAAGCCTGTCAGTGACTGGCCTCATCACAGGAAAACAAAAAATGACAAAGTAGAAGACTGGTGATTTCTTAGAGCCATGGCCAACTTGTAGCAAAATGGAAGGGAACTTTCAGAAAACAAACACACTGGAGCGGAGGAGAGGGCGACCTCGTAGGCTCTCTGGACTTGCTGGAAGCGCGTGGAGCAGTGATCGCCGGTGCACACATCGGGGTGGAGCTCCAGGGCAAGACGTCGGTAGCTCTTTTTTATTTCTTGCTTCGTTGCAAAGCGAGACACTCCCAGAACAGCATGATGGTCACCCGTCGCATGAAAGCTCTTGTGAGGAAGATAAGCACTTGCCATAAACCTTGACGCTCCTCTTCTACTAGTTCTCGGACAGCCAGCGACCCCTCTGTCCCATGTACTTAGCACTGTCGTCTCTCGGGACGATAATCCTAGGGAACTCATGTACCCACCGTGCAACGTCGTTGCAAGATCCATAACAAAAATTGGGCTTCAATCTCCTTCCTCGATGGTTCAATACTGCATTTCGAAGGTAAAACAGAGTTTAGTCAGCCGCGGGTTCTTGTAAGGTTAGAATCAGATGCAGGCTTATCAAATCGAGTCTGCACTAGGTGTTCAATTAAAAAAAATAACAACATGAAGAAAACAGAACAAAAGAAGGTTGATGTAATTCCGAACATGGGTTTCCTCTTCTCTACTGTTTTAAAAGAAGTTGCAACATTGAGGAAAGATTAGTGAGCTCACCTTTTCTCGTAAACAGGCCAAAACACTCCTGATCCTGCACCGTTGGTAAATCCTCCACGGGATTCAGTGCTCAGAAAAATTTCTAGAAGTACCCAGAATTGAGAATCAAACGCAACCAATTTCCTCCAAAACTGCTGAAGTAAGTGAGAAATCTCTCTGCTCGAGCACTTGCTTCCAACGTACGCACACTCAAGTTCGTACGTGTAGTCGACTGATTTCGAAACCAAAGAAAGCGGACTAATCTGAAACTTGAAAGCCTTGGAGCTCCGCCAATATTGCACAGCTCCGCCAATATAGCACAGCTGCAACTCTGCCACTGCCAGGTACGCCTACTGAACCTCGGAATTACGATTGAGAATCTCCAACTGCAGCTGCCAGGCAGCGCCGAATACACTCAACTTCGAAGTGGAAAGAGAATGAGAAAGTGTCGCAACAGACTGAACACCCTCTTTGATGCCAGGCTTTGTATTGGTCCACTGCCTTGGAGCATGACCAGGGACCATCAAGGAAATTTCAATTCTAGTTCCAATTCACCACAGTGACGGGCCCAGTGGCACCATGTTCCGCTATCCAAGTCAATCCATCCATGGATTCGTAAAACCCAAGTGGCCCCTACTCATACTCACCATCGGATAATCCTTACATTTTCCGAAGACTAGTATATTATTTAATCAGCACGTGACGTGATGTTCCCCTTTGCATTCCACGGTTTTCTTCATACCATCAGGGTTGCCTGGTCCATTCCGTGGAAGAGAAGTCGGCCACCGATTAACCTGTCCCCAAAGATGCGAAAGAAATATCCCCAAGGTTAGAGCTGCCGCGGTGCAGTGGTCCTGCCCGCCGGTCGGCCTGGAAGATGGCATGATACGTAACCAGCTGCAGGCCGCTATGTCGTGATGTGAGTGGCCGAGAGCAGCCACGCTTCACATGATAACCTCTTCATGGTGGTCCCGAGCAGAATCCTTGGTCGCAACTCGTCCTCCCCGTAACCAAGCTCTCCCGCTCATGGTGACTTCACACACAGCACGTCAAACGTTCTCTTACATTCGGCAAGGAAAAATTCTCATAAAACCATCAGAGCTGAACTGCCCGAACAGCCCACTTTGTCAAAATTGCACAGCAAGAGTTTACTCCCATGCAGAAGGTAAAATTCCGGGGGAACTTCCCATGAGCAGGTCGCTGGCTTACACGCCATAATCTACCTGTCAACACGATTCAGTAAAAATTACATAACGCGTTTTAATTGCATAAATCAAGGACATGCATATTTGACTAAAAGGTAATGTGATCCTTTCTATCAAAAGGTAAAGCAGTGCTGAATTCGTTTGAATAATTCACTCAAACTTCGCCAACTTGGCAAAAAGCAGGACCTACTGCAATGCCTTCCTGAATACACAAGCTACGGTTACTGTATTCCACAGCATTATTTCACGTGAAAGGAATATAATGATTTAGCGTGACTGAATGAAATGCAATTATTTTCTACGTAACTGTAGGACTCGGGTAAAACGACTGTAGTCTGAGATTGGATTGGAGATCATACTGCTGCAGTTACGGTAGGTCCCAATCTCCGACTACAGTAGCAAGGTATCTGTAATATTACTGAGATCTATTGGAAGGGGAGTGGATAATGATTCAGTTCGGTGCGCAAGTTGGGCTCCAAGCTCCTCGGGATGGAGAAAATGAGCTGCAGTGGGTGACAAGACGTCGCAAGCTGAGCCCACGTAGAGATGCTGGTCCTCTGGGACCACTGCCGAAGTGGAGCATGGTGGCTCGGAAGTGATAAGTTACAGATCCTCCCCTTATCCCCTCTGCCCCTGTTTACTCCACGTGTAACTGCACCTTGTTGGGACCACTGCCTCTCTGGCCACAACCCTTTCTTCTTCTGACTTCCCCTTATTTTTGCTTCTCATTTTAGTATTTGCAGGATTTTAGTAACTGAATTTGCAGGAAACAAGAAGGCTTGGTGTTTCCTTTCTGTTATTTTGCTCGAGCTTGCACAGGATCATGTTGTTCTGTGGTTTTGTTTTGAAAATCACAAAAATCAATGTTGGCAGGTGTTTGTGCTTTCTTGTTCTCTTTGAAGTGGTAATAAGGTCTTAAACACGATATATGTTATAATGGCCATTCCACGTTATATTGAGGGTCATACTATTTGGCCACAACAATAAATGTAATCTTAGAGAGGGTCGTTATTAGTGCGGACATGGGAATTAGTCATGCTTTTATATATGGATGATGTTGCCAAGGTGCAATTATGAGAGATATTCTAAAAATCAAAAAAAAAAAAATTTGAATAACTAGGAATTAAAAAAAAATTGCACATATTTTAAAAGATAATAAAAGCAAGTAAAAGAAAATTGTAGTAGTAAAGAAAAGTAATTATATTGAAAGAAAAGTAATGTCCTTAAAAGAAAAAGAAATAAGTTTATAAAAGTGATGTATAAAAGAAAAGTAGTTACATTTAAAAAATTAATGCAAAGAAAGTAACTTATGTGAAAAAGGTATTTTTCTTTTCAAAAAAGTACCGTGAGTAAAATAAATGTGACATCATACAAAGAAGAAAGATGTCTACAACTTACAAGTGGAGTGTTATGAATCTAAAATTAACAAGATCTCAAGGCTCAAACGAGAATACGACGTTCCAAGAGTGAGTTGACAAACTAGGTAAATGGCATGCTAATATCAGGCAAGTGTTCACAACCTCTATGTGGCTTTCGAACTTCAATTTGTAAATGATTTACATGTGAGGAGTATAGAAGCACAATCATGGTTTACAAAGCAATAATCAAGTTATAGAATTATCAAATGAACCTTTCCTTCTTGAGGTTCTCAATTTCTCTAATATTCTGCATGGGTGGAAACTTGTAACTGTATCTTTGGAGTCATTAGTATTCTTCAAGCCATATATTTCTATGAAAATAGCGTTACTTCTGACGCACAAAGCAAGTGTATATATTTAGAAGGCTTGCATTCTATTGTTGTCATGCTCGTTTTACCGATGAGAGAGGGGACTACAAATAACTCTTGGCCATCTCGGCCTTCATCAACTATCTCGGTTTGTGTAAAAAAGGGCTTGCAAACTATTTTAAACCTCAGAACTGTTGTCGAGATCATTCAATTCTAAAGAACCCTTAAAGAAGAAAGCATTTCTACAGGCTCTTTTCAACAATTCATTACTTTAAGCACATACCAGAAACATCTAAGCACGTTGTTGTAGAGTAGTCGTTACATAAAAGCAAGAACATGTCCAGGTCGTCACCCAATTGTCTTGGGCATGCAAACACCAACGATTGATTTTTGTTTAGGATGAACCTGCAGATTACTAGTGAGCGAAACACAAGTCATCGTTAGTACTACCTTCATTCAACCATTCTAAAAGCAGCTGACGTTGTATCCAAAGATATGCCTTCAATTTTCAAACCCTTTCAATTGTTTAGTCAATTGCATGGAAATGAAAGCTAAAATCCTCTAGCTGTTGATTCTATGCCTCAACGACCTACTCCTAACCACGGCCCCAACCTACATAAATAAAATGAGGAGACCACCTAAAAGCTCAAGACCTTCAACAATCTCCTTCGCAAAAGGAAAAGGAGATGGAACTTGTTAGCCACCATGCCCTCGCTGTGGAGCGCAACAAACAATTGAGGTTATTGCTTCCTTTTACCTGGAAGAGAAAAGCAGCAATAGTTGTGGCTTGCCAGATGATGTCTTCACCGGAATGGAAACAAAAGACCACCACCACCTCTCTAAACTCCCGAAACGTCCATGAACAAAGTCCTCTCACTAACTTACTTCTCACCACAATTAAAAAGAATGATATAAGTTGCAAAATGCAAGGCAACTTCCACCATATATGGCGATGAGCAACAGATGTCCCCCAACTTCAAACGCCCACTGTAACTGTGAGTGAAACGATCGAGCAAGATAAGATGACATTATTAGATTTGGAGGACCGTACAAGTGGTAAGTTAGTGTGTATTCGGATGCATGGCTCATGAGGGAACATCTCCCGAATGGACAAGGTGGGTCACATGCGGCAGCACTCTTTTAGTTTGAGATGAGCCAGATCGACGCCGAGAATGGAAAGTTCCACTTGAAGATGAGTCCAATTCCAATTGAAAGAAGAGTTCAGTTAAAAGTTCAATTGAAAGATCAGTCCAAAGTAAGTTCGAGTTTTGGAAGTTTGAGACAATGAAGTGCTACTGCACCCTTATCAATGCTCCGGGACATAGTGATTTCTGGATACCGTAGCAACGTGGATGAAATTTTTTGGTGATATGGTAAGGTGAACAATCAATTCTCACTTGCAGGCTCCAGCAGATTGACTATTACCATCAGAGCGCAAAGTAATTGCAACTTTACAGCCTTGACGCTTGCAAGTGTTAGCATCTTATGTACTCTTTAGGAAAGGTTGTATTGCTTTGGCTAGTAAGTTTACAGTCTCCTATCTTTTTCTATGCAATGTGGCCACTTAGGGATATCAAGTTTAGAGATTGTTCAGTGTTGAGGTTAGGATAGCATTGACACGGTGATGTACGCATAAATTTTACAGCGAAGGTGAACTTGCAATCTGCTTGGTTATCTATAAGACACCCATTTGTGAGTACTGAACATGTTTCGAATAGATTCCGTGACGATTTCTGAAACACTTTGAATTCTTTGTTGTAGATTCTTTGTCTGCGGCCACATCAAATTTTGTGACTTGATCGTCTCTAGAAACTCCATTTGCTCATCCTCAAATATCTCTACTTCGACTTTTAGATGGATTATCTCCTTTTCTTACTCTCGATTTATGATCAATGATCATCGTCAAGATTAAGGGCTATCATTCCATAATTGCTTTTTCAGTATGCGCACAATATTAACGCAAACTGTTTTGTAGTGTAGAATGAATAGTATATTTTATTGAAGTTTTAGGATAATATAGGTAACTAGATCTATGGAGCCATGAAAAACAGGTTTCTTCAACAATTAACATGCCCATGAAATTAGTGATTTATATGTGCCAAAATTTGATTTTGCAAAAACATATTTATGCTAAAAGATTTGCATTTTATGAAAAAAATATGTATGTCATTTTCCTCTTCTTGAGAGAATTCTAGCAACCACGTTAATTTCAATGGCCTCTCCCGTTGCCAATAATTTCCAGTAATCATATTTGAAGAAGTAGAATTATCAATGTAGGCAAAACCGTCGTTGCCCTCCACACACTCCGCATTAAAGAAGTGGATATTTTCCAACTACCTCTCTGGGCAGATTTGGGTGAACATCAAAATAATTAGCATTGGGCAGGCTCTTGTCGTCCCATAACCATGGGTATAAAAGGGGAACTCCCCCTTTATCTAGTCCTCTTTGATCAATTTTCATCATGATGCACGCTGTGTTTGCATATCTCTCTTGTTGTTGTCTTGAGGGGGTTCATGTCTTGCCGACGTCAGCATGTATAGTTTGCAAGGCCTGACAAAACAGTATTGTCAGTTAGTGTGTCAGTGACTAGATTGTAAGCTTTCATACTGCCAATGAAGTCAACTCCTGACACGAGTAGTTTACGAACTTGAGCTCGTATCACGTACTTGGTGTTATAGACACGAGCAGTTTACAAACTTAAGTTCGTGTCCTGTGCTAGGTGTTATATTAGACACAAGCCGTTTACAAATTTAAGTTTGTGTACTGTATTAGGTGTTATAGACACAAGTGGTTATCGAACTTAAGTTCGTCTTTTGTACTCGGTGTTCTGGACACAAACTGTTTACAAACTTAAGTTTGTGTCTTATACTTGGTGTTTTGGACACAAGTGGTTTATGAACTTATATTCGTATCATGTACCCGTTGTTTCTGCCTCTCATTTGCTTCTTCCTTCTCATGTGTATGTTACAAAATGATGTTTGTATTCTATGTAAGTGTCATTTTCTCCATTGCTAGTAGCACTAGGGCTTATGCCCCCTTCCCACCAGTAGTTTGGAAACTACGGTGGTAAGGGGCTTAACTCTGAGGGTCTCAAAATATCCCAATGATGTTCACATTGGGCCTTAGCGAAGGTAGCTTTTTCGGACTGGACATACCCCAGCCATGAGTGGCATGGAACCCATGCTTCACATCGGAGTGGACATGGGCCACTCCGTTGCCACTCATGACTCGGGTGGATTGGATTGAAGCAGCATTTCCCTGACTGGAACTCCAGTTCCTGCCCGGAACGTGTTGGCGGGCAGGGCGGGCAGTCTGCATGGTATGCGGGTTGGACAGCTCTTGTACACCTGGTGGTTTTCTCCTTCCTGGTCGGAGTTTCCCCCAACGTCTCCCATTCTCTTCACGCTCACGCCTTGGTTTTGTCTCTCGGTTCTCCATTTCCTTTTTCTCTTCCACAAAGTAGCGATGTCTGTATCCCTTGCTTGGTGTTTGTGCCGCATTATTGCAACGTTGCTGTGAGTGATCGGGGTACTTTGGGCAGTGCATGATTGACTGCTGTTTTCGCCAAGGGCGGGGGACTTGTGCTCCGTTTGGCAATTCGTTTGAGGAGTTTTGTATACACCGCGTGTATTCTTATCGAGGATTTGGATTAGGTTAACTGTGCGGCGCCGAGGGGATTGTATTGTCTGCTAGGTAGGCGTCATGCCTTTCAAGTTTTGGAATGAGAACATTGGTTGGTTTTAATGCTTCGCATGCGCATATCTGAACGCCTGGTTAGTGTGATTATGTGTGCAGGTGATCGGTTTCATGAGATATGCCTGGGGTTGTTTTGTGCGTTAAGGCTTGGGAGGCTGTTCTCTCGATCAGATCCCAGCAGCCAGGTTCATTACCTTTCGATGACGCCGTTTATTTTTTGACTTGTGCATCGTTTGGGAAATTGTTTGTAAAATTTGTATAGACCTAGAGGATTGTTCTTGAAAAAGTCGATGAGGTTTATCGTTATGCGACAATCTCATTGCAGCATCTGCTTAGCGCTGCTTTATGTTTTCCAAGTTTTCATAGGACCTTATAGTTTGGTTTGGATGCTTTGCTTGTATTTATGATAAGTGTTGTGTTCTGTGAATTCGTCTACAGCTCATCGGCTGAAGGCGATCTGTCAGCGCTGCGTTTGTGTGCGTTAGGTTTCGGTGAGCTGTTGGGACGATCAGTACCCAGCAGCCATGTACGTTACCTATCGCTCACGCTGGTCATTCAGTTCCTTGGTTTTTACAAGAGATGCTTATTCATGTCTGCAGGCATGGCTTTGTTGACGAGAACAACGCAATGGATAACCTTGAGCTCCAGGTGATTCAGATCCCCTTGTGTTTCATATGTTATTTTTTGCAGATTCTTTGAACAAAACCTTTATAGTCTTTTATTTAGATTTTAAGAAGGAAAATATACAAAACCTTGCCACAAGTGATGTACTCACTCAAATTAATATTGGTTGCTTGAGGTCTGTCGAAGATTTTCTTCTTCATTATACTCGTGGCTTTTTAAACGACGATGTGTTGGCAGGTTGGTTTAGTAGCTGGAGATCGGTTGGAGGTCTTGAAACGGCAGAATTTGCAGCAATCTAACTTTGACTCACCTCAGTCTTTTCCACTATATCTAGATCGATTCCCAACACAGGTTAGTCTTTCACCTTTGCGTTCATACGTCTCTCTGTACGTGTTTCTTAAATCTCCTGAAGCTTTGGCTACCGCCTGCACTGCGAATTTGGCAAATTGAGAAAAATTAAGGTAGCGACAACAATTCGGAAGCACTTACTTTGTGGTACGTTCGGTGCTTGCAGATTAGCCCCCTCGTCAGCCATTGCGTAGCGCTACTGCTCGGCCCTGCAGGAACAGCGTACTCGATCCGCAAGTAGACATTAGATTAAAAAACAGCAATACAAATCTGTAGCAGTAGTTTTCCGGTGAATTCACATGAAGTTAAGTAGTCACTGTAGAAAACCCACTTGAATGGGCAGCCTCCCCGTGCAGAAGGGCGGGCACCTTGAGAGAAGGCGGAAAAATGTGCAATTCCCCGATAAAAACTGAAAGGGCAGTGGCAACTTAACTGCTGGCCCGATTACCATCTCCATACCTCCGTGTATTTCCTAGATTTCTTACTAAACATGGAATATTTGCGCAATATTTATCACTCCTGTGCCATCGCTAGGCCACTGCACTACCACCGGTGGTAAACTCTACTACTGCCCCCAGATCCGAAGCTGTTGGCCAGGCTCGGGGGTTGCCACCCCTTTGTGGTGTGAAACACTATGTTCATACCTACGCCTAAAATTTCATGGTACCTACTTCCCACCTCGTGGTGGGAAGGGGGCATTAGGTTACGAACTTGAGTTCGTAATTATCTTGGAGTCGAGCCTTCTATTTATCATTATGCCATGAAGTCAATTTAATCTAACCTTCCTCGCTTTGTCGATGGTTCTGATACTAAGTATATTCTACAATTGTAGAATAGTAGTAATTAGGTGCAACTGTCTTGTTTCCAGAGCGAGTTCACAGTTGAAGTCTAAGAAGCAGCTCAGCACATAAAAAAACACAACAATGGTTGGACGGTCCTCACCACCGAGAAATAGACATCCATGCTTCAATCATCCAATGCTACCAATGTTGATGAAATCCTACATGGATTTAGACGGAGATGGTCCTATGATTCCACATCTCATTGAAGAAGTTCCAGACTTCAAGAAGTTCATTACGCCATATATTGCCTCAGGCCGATACAAGAAGCTTCAAAGGCACATCAAGGGAAGTCAAGTGAGATTCTTCTTGCATGAAAATGGATGGCTTTTGATGCAGTACAAATTAGCTTGTACAGAGAAAGCATGGATACTTAGGCACGCACCCAGTATCAAGCTATGGAGAGAAGACAACAAAGGAGTGCTAGTGCTTCTTTTAGATAACGCAGAGACATTAGCGGTAAGACCTAAAAAACTCAAACACGAAGTTGAGTTATTAAAGGGTATCGATGGCTTTCTAGCTTACAAGAAGCTTTTAAAAGAAGAAGTGACCCCAACATTCAAGTCACAGTAATCCCATTACGTGGAATATTGGACAGGCGTACGAGATGCAATTAAATTAATGAGTTTTGGATCAACTTCTTCAGATGAAGAAATCACTCTTGAAGTACACAACAATCATGAAAACACGGAATCAAGCATCTCGGACGAAAATGAAGATGATCACGAGGATGCAGATGATAGGATTGACTCATCATTGTAGAAGAGAACGAAGAGCCAGACAATCAAGAACCATCAAATTAAGAAGACGTCGAAATTAGTCCGGCCCAGAAGAAAACTTCCAGTGGTTGCAGAAAATTTGCAGGGAACTAGGCAAGGTCACTACCGCAAGCTCACATCTACAAAGGTGGTATAGATTCAGAAGATGAGGATTACAATGGTATAGAGGAAGGAAGACCTCCTCGGCCATTTACAGTTGCAAAATACATACGGAAGGGTTTTTATATTCATTAGACCTGGTGAAGGTTGTGAGGAATTAGTATGGCTAATAAAAGTTGTAAACCAACCGCAAATGAATTTCTTTATTATGTAACTACAAGGAATTCAAAGTTTGGTGGTGGATATCCAACAATGCCAACGCAACAATTGCAGATGCATATCGCAGATGGAATAGAATCTCCATGTTCACATATAAATTGGATCGTAGTGCAAAGACTCCGGATAGAATCTCATTAGACAATGTTCTCACATCTTGGAAACCAAGAAAAGATCGGATCCAATGTGCTCCAACGATGGAAATCCGATGTGCAGAGGACAATTTGCTTCAAATATTTTAGTCTGATAGGAACCTCGTCTAGATCTTACAATGGAACTTTATTTGCAAGGCAATTCTTCCCGCCCTCTAAAGAAACATATCCGCTCAATGCAACGGCTACTTGTAAGAAGATATTTTCTATGGTATTAAGCTGCAATATTATTATATTTTATTTTGTATTATAGAATAGTACCTGAAAGAAGGTTTTGAAGCATTATAGTTTCTTACTAGTTTATAATTGAATAGTATAATATAGGCATGAATTGTTGTGTAGTAGTACTTAAACGTACGTCGTGTTATTGTATCTAACTTTTGGGTTACGAATTGTTTATTAAAAACAACCAATGTTAATACATGATTGTATTAACCGTCCTTATCAAACATCATATATCCCGTTATGGTTTGAGGTTGGAATAGTAGAGAATGTTTTGTAGTCCTCTATATAGATGAGTTCATAAGGTTATTGACGACTTTGCATTTTACATTGAACGAGGCTAAGGCATTGAAGTTTGGAATGATTAGTCATTGCTGCAGAATAAAGCAACTCAAGTTTTTATTATGTGTCCGTCTTATTGTTTGCTTTTTGAAACTACGCAGAGAACGTTATGCCAATTTGGTTGTCTTTCTAAGCGCACAGAATTAATAGCCTAAGAGTCCTAAAGTTCCTCAATCTGCTCAATA
Source organism: Ceratodon purpureus (assembly GCA_014871385.1). Lineage (NCBI taxonomy): Eukaryota > Viridiplantae > Streptophyta > Bryopsida > Pseudoditrichales > Ditrichaceae > Ceratodon > Ceratodon purpureus. The sequence continues at coordinate 11,687,690 of CM026432.1, read as the reverse complement.
AATAAAGTCATTCAACTATTTAAATTTGTTTATTTTATATGAATTTTATTTGAATTTTATTTGAATTTTATTTAAATTTTATTTGAATTTTATTAGCTATAAGCCTAAAACGCTTTTGTATCGAGTTATTTTGGACCAGAGACAAAGAAGGCATTGCAACAATTTCAAATTGCGCATAGAGCTTCCGGTACTGGTGCTCCAGGTTCTTTGACTCGCCAAGCTTTGTAGAAGTTACTCAATGAAGAGAGCTTGTTATTGTCTGTGAAAGTTCTTCATTTCTTGGAACATGCAATAGTACATTTTATTAGGGTTTGAAGTATATAGTTTCTTTAGTTTGCTTTAAAGTCATCAGGAATCATCATAAGAGTATTAGTTTTGAGCTATGTCTCCTTCTTTTACGTGATCATTGGCTCTACAATTCTGCACGATTGGCCCAAGAAGGGATTTTTTGAAATATGTTTTGTATTGTGGATGCATGAAGGAGATTCGGCGTAGCTGGTGTCTGAAGGAATAAGGCTCCAATCTATGGCCGTGGGTTTCTATTTGTATTTTTATTTCTGTCGATTTTGTTGGCTGTTTGCAGTTGTCAGGGCTAGTGGTGTCTTGAAGCTAGGTGGATGTTAAAGAATGCAGAAAATCAAACTAAACATTGATCGATAGTTAGAATGTATCAATGTGTGTATTCTAAAGCTGATTATGTGAGTATCTGTAATTTTTCTAGAAGCTCTTCACAAAAGACATACTAATGGACGTATTGGTATGTTGGGATGTGTTGAGAGCGCTGCCGCAAGCTAACTCTCAATTTGTGGAATTGAATCGTATTTTATTTCACAATTCTTTTCTTAATAACTTTGAAAGTGTAGTCTCTTTACATTATTTGTTATACATATTTAAATATTTTTGTAATTTTTTAATTAACTTTTTTTTATTACTGTAATTTTTTTGACAAATCATAACAAAAAAATGTCGTGGCAAATGAAAGAGATTCAATGGAACATCTCATAAATGCTTGCCTTGTAATGTAATGATCATTTTGACCCCCGTGTTGTTGATGAGCACTGTGATGGGAAAACACATTGTGGCTTCGAGGAAGTTTTTTTGTACTTAGCATATTCTATGCAACATAGGATGACGTTTATGGATAACCTCAAGGTAATGCAGTTTGATCGATGCAATGAATCTAACATTCAAGTGTCTCTGGAACAATTCGAGGCTCATTTACAGAAGAAACATTCTAGCGCAATATGGATGACAGCTGAGAATGTAAAGTTTGATTCTTATACAAAGGAAAAGTGATTTAAAAGTGGTTTTGCCGCTCATTTAAATTGAAGGTATTTAAAAGTGGTTTTTGCGGCTCATTTAAAAGTGGAATTCTTAATATGATTTTGAAGGCATGGCCTCAGAATTTGAGCAGTTACATCCACTTAGATTGATAATATTATTTTATTAACCATTATGAACGGTTATTCTTTTCTTCAAAGCATATTACATTTATGAAAATGGAAGCAGCTTTTCTAGACGCGCATAAAACAACTATGAAAAAGAGAGAATCAAAAGATGGTACCAAAATGGTGACGTATGGATGTCATTATGCTTGTAGACATCTTGGTGATAAGTACTAATTTTTTTTTGAATTTCTTAAGGTATAAGTGTTTGTTCTATAAATATTTATTAATTTTATTTATATTTTTTTCAGGTATACGCATCCAAATATGCAATGTTACGAGCGTTCGGAGAACTTAGCTATATGTATTTATGAGCAATTGAAGAAACTTTTTTTACTTGTTTTAACTCATTTGACAAAGATTCGAGAAATAAAAAACATGGCTTTTAATGTTGGATGTTTAGGAGAAACTCAATCCATGGGATTGTCTATCACAAAGAATTACAAATGTAATCAACATCGGGACATGGATGATCACAGTTATTGCTTCTTAATTTGGCTTGGTCAAAATGGTAAGAATTTTTATTTTGATTTGTTTTAACTTTAATTTTATGTGAATGTACTTGATATATTTCAATGTTATTTTTATATACTAACATCTTAATATTTTTTTTATTTCAGGTTTTGCGGATAATTTTGGTCAATATACTAAAGTTTGTTTTCCAGCATTTCGCTCAAAAAACCAAACAGGTTATTTTTTGGAGCCCAAAGTTGGTGACATCCTCTGTTTCAAAGCTTCATAGATTGAGCATTGTACAAGGTTTGTAGGTAAAATGGGTCAATTTGGTATTATTTTTTTATTAGAAGTCCTTATTTTACCGATGGTCATTGGTATAACAAGGTTCTAGAGCAAATTGTGAATGAAAGCTATGACAAACTAGCAGCTAATTGGATATCTAGTAATAGTCGTTACTACGCTCGACGTTAGTGTTTTTTATTTTTATTTTTATACTTATGTTACAAATAACTTAAATTTGGTAAAAAGCTCTTCATTAGATGTGCATAGAATTTGTCTTTTGTAAGGCTATAGCCGATTGCCTATGCAACGTACCCTAAGTTGTCTTTTGTTGGGTTGTGGACAATTGTATGAAATACTACGAATTCAACCATCCTCAACTACAGCATTTCATCTACAATCGGATGGACCGACAAAGTGGGTTAATCAAAGCCTTGAATAAATTCTCACGATGTTTACTACGCAACAACAAGATGATTGGGCAGATTTGTTATCAATAGGTGAATTTGCATACAACAACACACTTCATTCTACGACATGATATTCTCCATCTTCCGTGAATTATGCTTAACATCCAACAATATCTTTCACTAAAAAAACCACATCTATAGTTCTAGCAACCGAAGACCGGATTCACGTACTTCAAAAAATTCACGAAGAGGTCAAGACCATGATCAAACTAGGAAGGAAACATACGAAACGTAACACTTACCGCCACGTTACTCAAGAACTAACATACAATATTGAAGATTATGTATTATTGTGGAGTGAGCACACCGCAACTACGTTACTATCTCAAAAAATAGGATCCAAGTACCTCGGCCCATTCATAATCCTGGCAAAAATATTCGACCTAGTCTATAGACTAAAATTATCACACGCTACACATCCACATCGTCTTTTACGTTGCAATATTAGATCCCTATCGCCAAGATACTATTATAGGCCAAAGACAAATCAAGCTACCTCTAGTTTTTACACCAGACGACAACATCAAATAGAAAGAACATTGGATCCTAAATCCTAAAACAATTGGCTACAGTACCTGGTATCCTAGAACGGATATGGAACCAAATAAGACTCTTGGAAATTAGCTTCCCACCTAATAATGCACCTCAAGTAGTCAAAGAATTTCATTGAATCCATCCATGTGCTCCACACCATACACGTGGAATTGAAAGAAGGGTAATGTTATGATTATGACCTCTAACAAGCTAATTATGAATAACAGACTAACTAGGATTAGAGACTAGGGGTAGAGAGTTATGGTAGTTAATGGAGTTAGAGTAGTTAGGAAAATAAAGTGGTTAAGGGAGAATAACCATACTAGAACTATTGGTACTTAAGAAGGTGGGAAGGAAATCCTTCCCGCTCTTCTTTTTGTTCGTGGAAAGTTTAGTCTTAATAAATTTAGAGGATTTGGAGCGTGGAAAGGAAATTATTTTCTAACACAATGACTTCCAAAATTTGAAGGGTTATGTAACTTGTATTGTAGTATATCATAAAACACCCGAGGTCGGTGATGGTGTAGCATAGAGTTGTTGCTAATGTGCAATGCTTGAAGTTACATAAAGAGGAGGCTGAAATAAATATAAAATATTCTAAAATGATAATTTGTATGCATTGTATATTATTATAACTATAAATTTAAAGAGAACGTTCAAAAAAAGTCTCGTAGCTTAATTTATTTATTGTTAAATTCTTAACAATACATATTTGTATGGACATTATTCTTCACTATTAATTTTTTTATTAATATTTAATTTACTTGAATTCTATTAATAATTCTAATTTAGAAACAAATTTAAATTGCCATTTTCAGTTGAAGTGTTTGAAATGTACATGTTCATAAAAAATTTATTGAGTTTGTGAACATTGAATAGATAATTTTGGGCACCACAGAACGTACATAAGCTAGATGAGATAGTAAAGGATACAATGGTCTAATAGCAGAAAAATGTTTCTTAAACACGTGATGCTCAAGTTCTTCATATTTGGCAGGTAAAATCGGTGTTTTACAAGGCTCCTTATTACACTGAAAAGATTTTCGACCGTCCATTTAACTAAGCATTTATTCTATACATTCTATGAATACCTCACTGGTTATTTGGACTCAATTGGAATTATACCATTCTATGTATAAATTTTTGGATGTAAGGTTTACACTATAAATAACTATACAAATGTAGATGAATTCATCATGACTTCTTTTTGTATTGTTAGGAATGTTTAATGCCATTCTGTAGTTTAAAAAATATGTTAAAATAGTATTTGAAATTATAATACGAAACAATAGATTTTACAGAGTAATACAAGAATGAATTCTTGCTTGATTTAAATATTTGAGGTGTGCATCTTAACTAATTATAACATATTTTAATTTAATAACATGCTTCATATTAAGTAAACAACATTTGAATTTAATGTTAATAAGTTATATAAAGTGAATTTTGAATTTTTGAATTATCAGAAATTTCAAAACAAAAAGTTATGAAATTTTTTAATCTTTATATATATATATTTTATTGTTAATTTAAAGATTCATTTAGATTATATTTTATGAATAAGTAAATCCAAGCAATCTCCTTTCATGGTTCTTAATTGCAAAACTGAAGAAAGAGGGATGTATGAAAAATTAATATTGCAAAAATTTGGTAATGATCAAAAAATGAAGGTTATGATTTGCTGTTCTGATATTCCAAATGAGGTGAACTCGAATTGAAGTCGTGATTTAATTTTTTGGAATGATTCAAGTTTTGCAAAGGACTTTGCAAGAAATCTTTGAAGTGAGTAATTTATTCCCACTAGTAAAAATAATTTATTGGTATTTAATGGACTTCATATCACTCAAAAAACATTTTAAATATTGAAGAATGTAACTTTGATAAAGCTAAATTAGTATATGTGATCAATATGTGAAAAATTATGTTTCTTTGAAAATACTTAAGTGGTGACGAACCATTAGTGAGAAACATCTCCATATGAAGCAAAACGTAATCAATTGGATTCAAAGCAAAGTAAATATAAAATCTGTTAATCATTTTTATCTTGCATATGGCAGATTAAAATCAAAAAGATAATGCAGTTAGGTATCATAAAAACAATCAAGGAAAAAGTGTACATACAAATTTTAAAGCTTGAATGATAGTTTTCTATATAAATAGTAGGATTTTATACAAAAGTGCATCAAATGTACATTTCAAAAAATTCTTATATTCAACCTCATATAAAGAAATATGATATGAATGCTTATTTGATTTTCTTTATTCACTAAAAGAAATCCATAAGGATGCAACTTTGGAGTATTTCAACGATGCTTAAAATTTGATACAAATAATGGTGCTGGAATATTTGTTCATAGTTTATACTATACCCATGAAACATTAAGAATTGAAGACAAATTATTAGAGCTTAATATTTATAAAATGACAATGGCAACAATTAATGAGCAAGCAACTTAGTACAGGAACTATAAATCAATTGCAAGGTAGATTTACACTATCGTAAAAAAAATCATTCACATAAATAAATATTAAATTTTATAGATTATATTTATTTTTTAAGTTTGTGCATTAAAATTATGTATAAAATCTTATACATTAAGTTTATGTATTTATTTTATATACTAAATTTATCAATGAACTTAATGAATTTGATTTATACTTTGTTTTTATGCACAAATTAAAAATTCTTTTTTTGTATTATGTTTATACCATAGTATTATGTATTACATTTATGCATTAAATTAATTAAATAGCTTTATGGATTAATTTTATAAACTAGTTTTATGGATTAATTTTATGGACTAGTTTTATGAATTAGTTTTATGGATTAATTTCATGGACTAATTTTATAGATCAATGGTGTGGACTAGTTTTATAGATTAATTTTATAGAGTAGTTTTATAGATTAATTTTTGTGATCTGGCTTTTTTTGAGAATAGTCTCTTTCTGGAAATATACTGTAAATAGAACTAAAATATTAAGTCCATTTGAATTTTATGTAGTTTTATGACTGTAAAAATCTGATTGAGAGTCAAATGGACACAGTGTAGAAATTAAGGGACACAACTTGTCAAGTTGACTCTACATGCGACATGCCTTTTGGGAATTAAGGGAATAACTAAAAGTAAAAAAGAAGAAGGAATAACTACACCACACCACACAACACTATGTGAGTGATAGTCACATTATATAAAAATTATAAAAATAGAATTCCATTGTCTACTTACTATGTGAACTTGAATTTGGTGAACTTTCTGTCTAATTGATTTACAAGCTTACTACCAAATTGAACTGCAAATCTGCTAAACAGTAAATTTACATATAGACTGTAGAAGATAGAAGGAATAGTTTGATCAAATGGTTACTGTCTAATTGACAAAGGGATTCTATGGCAAACTATATAATGTTATTTGAATCTGGTCAATTGGACAAGATTGGACAAGATTGATGGATCAGCATGCATCCATGTGCATACATTGGATTGTCAAATTGAACCACATGGTGCATGTCTAATTGACTGAGTGGAGAGTTGGTGAGAGTTACAATGCATGTGGTGACTCAGCCATGATTCTGTCTAATTGATAATGGAGACTGTAATCGAGAAAAGTGAACAGTGGGAAGAATCCGTCTATTTGAATTGGAGTAAAAGAAGATTCACTGAGTGAATAAAGAGATAGAAATCCGAGTTAGTTAGTACAACAGATTGTTCAATTGACATTATATTGTTGTGAATGAATATTGTGGAAATGTGAGAATTCCATGTGTGTAGAAACAATAACTTGAGCATTTCTTAATAGTCCTTTAATTTAGATTCGCCATCTGGAATTGAGGACTGTGAATGACTTAGAGCAAGATTAATAGATTGAATGCATTGATGGACAAAAGTGAAATTAATTGTTAAGGAGTGATCACCCTTTATGATTATTAGCTTTCATTGTAATAAAATTTAAATGTATTCATTTTCGGAAAACAGTACAATCATTGTAGTATGATTGCGTAATGCAATAAAGGAATACAGTTTAGATGAATGATAGAGTCTGGTGTAAGACTGAATGTGAATGAATAAACAGTGACTGAATGTCTAATTGAAATGCGATGGATGGGAGGAAAAAGATGAAGATAAGCAAGAAGTTGCTTGAGATAAGTTAATCTATCATAACATATCCCAATGCATCATTCATAGGGATAAATAGGTAGAATAATAGATTCTAACCTTAGTAATGAATGAACTTACCTATGCATAATAAATGCAAATCCCATGATCTTTAAAACCAACTGAGAGTATGAATTAATTGTCTGATGAGAGACTTGGGTAATTAAGACTTTAGAGTTGTAAAGAGATTATTTTAAGGAAATACTTTCTATTCTATAGTTCTTTACTTGCTACTCTTACCTTTAGTTACGTTAAAAGCTAAACAAAAAGACCTATTCCCGTGACTTACTACTAATTGTAAATTTTACCAATTACGATTTTATGGACTAGTTTTATGAATTAATTTTATGGAGTAATTTTATGGATTAATTTTATGAACTAGTTATATGAATTAGTTTTATAGACTAGTTTTATGGATTAATTTTATGGACTAGTTTTATGGATTAATTTTATGCATTAAGTTATTTCATTAAAATTATTTATTAACTTGATGCATCAAATTTTGAGAGCATAGTAGTATTGATATATATGCTTTATTAAAGCACATTATTTTATTGCACATCAAAATGCAGGGGCAATGTTGAAAAAAACTTTTACAATGACTTCAAAACTTATATCTCCAATCTAGGCGATGGATTGTGATCAAATATGGTATACTCTTTTTGGACAAGGTAGGTACAAAATCTTACGGTTTTATATTTGATTTTTTGTCTAAGTTTAGAAGAAAATTAGGTTGTTATTAGTAAGTATATATTTTTGGCAATTTCGGCTCCGAAAACATCAAAAAAACTTTAGAGATTAAACAATATATATATTTTTTTAAATTATCATATCAAGAATAAGTTGTTTAAACTCATTCCAACAAATAATAAATTACTGGTGATAGTACTATTGAATCCAATTGTCTGTGTAAAAACTAAATTTCAAAGTCTACAAGTTCCATTTCTTCATCATCTCTAAAATACTCCTCAAAATAATGCTTCATGAAGGTATCTTAAAATCTTCTATCACAGAAGCAGAGTCTTCATCTCCATTTACGTGGATATTCGTTACTAATTAAAATTTTCACATCACCAGCACATCATCCACACTAAATATCAGAGCACCTTGAAAGGAGCTATACATGTGACTGGATACAGGCCATAAATGTTAAAAACTAAAACAATTCCGTGATTAACTGAACATCCAATGTGGATTCCGCAAAGCTCTGAAGCCTCGACCTTCCAAAGCAATGGACATGCTGCACCCTCTCTCTACTCATTCACCAAGAGCTGGATAACACAACAGAACCAGGCCACAAGTAGCCAACACAAGGAACGTGGCCTTGGCAGATTCTCGCCTTTCTCTTTTGCAATCACGAACACGGTTCATGAGAGAGCTATGGCAGCACGGTCCTTTTCGACTTTACCCCTCCTGCTCTCATTGGGACCCTGCCGAAAGCTATGGATTTACACAACGTTTCAAGCACCTTCAAGTAACCATAGCAAATGCCTCTTTTAAATCTACCTGCATTTGAATACCATCATATTTCATTCATTTCTCCATCAGTAAAAATTCTTATCATTGCAGTGATAGATTCTGGACTGTTGATGGATAGTCACAAGGAGCCTACTTTGGGTCAGTTCATTTGACAACGTAGAAATCTTGTCCATTTCTAGACATATTCTCCTTGATATTACCTTGGTATCACAGAAGTATCATCTTAGGATTATCTCGGTGTCACCTAGTTGTCAATCGAAATGTGGATGTTGGTCTGCTTGTGAAGTTCAACTTTTGGGTGGGCATGGAAGTTCAGGAAAAGTCGTGAATATTACTGGAAATTCGGTTAAATGTCATGGTTTTAGAGGTTGATCCTACAGCGTTATGCAAGTACAGTGGTAGGCAGATTGAATGGGATCGGAACGGTGAGGATCTGCCATTATGATGCTTTTTGAGGAGCTCTGATGAGCGTTGGGATTGGAGAATAAAGGGCGAGTCGCTATGTCAGCCGGCAGAAAAGAACCGGAGCTCATAGGTTCTGCACTGAAGCTGCAATCAATTGACATCGTGAATGCGACGGCATTGGTAGGACATTAGTCTGTTGAACTCGCGCATCAATGCTGTAAGACTGTACTGAGACAAACAGGGCCTGATCAGGAAGGATAAGATCATTTTGATGACGAGAAAGGTGACAGACTCCACTTTTTGACGAATTTGCCTCGAAGGATTACACGAGTATGCACCCGATTGCGATGATTTATACAGTGCCCGACTTTTCTCGATCATCCGATGCTTGTCAATTGGTCTCAGGAAGTGGTGGTATTGTCACTTGCAGTGCACGCGAAGGGCAGGCGTCACGGGGCGATTTGCACTCGAAGTTGGAAGGAGAATCAACTTCTTGTCGGACTTGTACTAGTCGCACTGTGATACTTCGAATTTGGTAGCATCTTTGATCCTGAAGAGGTAGCGTAAACACTCAGCGATTACACTTTTCAGAGTATTGATCGTTGATCAGGCTTGACGATGAAGGGTTAATAGCTTTTCTTTTGCTGCAAGCTTGCAATATAAACACAGCTTCGCTGCCATTTACGACTCCGTCAGTTCTGAACAAGACTACCTTTGTGCCAAATATCTTCTGAACTTTTTCTTTGAAGCAAGCATCACGGTGATTGCAAGTTAGAAAATCCAAGACATTGAGTAGGTAGTGATTCGTGAAGCTGTTCTTCGAGCTTGTGTGAGGAGGTTGTTCAGCAAGCAGCACAAACATTTTTGCAAAATTGTTGTGGCTCAGAACACTTTGATTGCAAATTAGGTCACTATGAGGAAGCTGTTACAAGGAGGACAAGTGACCATCACGCGAGTGTTTGCGGACAATAATGTGGAAAGAGTTGTCTTGCAAAGCGCCCTGCACGCCGACTCGGTCACTCACAGTGTGAGCTCTGTTAGCCCGCAAAGGTCATTCATGGAGGAGAGATTTCGAAAAGCAGGAATTCGAGCATCCAACACAGGATCAGTGGGCAGACATGGCGAGCACTTAGCAACTTTGGGTCTCAGCGCTGCCGCCTCCAGGCAGGAAATCAAGCAAGCGTACCGCAAGCTGGCTCTCAAGGTAAACTTTCCTTCCAAATTCTCTTAATTTGATCACCTATGTCACGGACGTTCGCGCTGAGAGCAAGCAACTGCATCAATCTTAACTAAAGAACGTGGTAACAGTTTGTCTCTGACCTTGTTGTGCCGTAGCTGATGATTTATCAATGTGACGTGCAGTATCATCCCGATGTATGCAAAGGAGATCACTGTGCTCTTATGTTCAAGCAAGTGAACAATGCCTATGAGGTACAAGCTGTCTGGACTCCAGCTTCCCTTTCATTTGAATCATGATTGTTTCAATCCTCGTCTTCACTGGACAGATGAGTGTGTTGTTACAATTTTTGTTTTTATTTTTTATTTATTTTTGAAGCAAATGAACGAAATTCATTGCAAGAATAAAAAGTACACACCCTCATCGGACAAGCCAGGGCGGGGGGCATGATCACCAAAACAAGTTGTTACAAGTTTGACGTGTTTAATCGATAGCTAGCAATTTGAAGTGGAAACCTAATAATTCCATCTACAATTCCAGTAATGGACAGATTATGAAGTACTATCATGATCCTCAAGATCAGCTTGTGAAATTATGTCTTGGTTTGGAATACTGCTCTTTTTGATAATGGGCATTATCGGTAGAAGAGTTGAAATTGTCTCAGATTTTTATCTTTATTTTGGAGTGGGCAGATTGCGTTAGAAGCGGAAGAGGAGCAAGAAGCAATGAGCGAAGTGGGAGATGATTGCCTAGATGGGTTTATGGGAGCCACCGACGACTCTTGGGAAGACTGGGAGGAATGGATGGGCTGGGAGGGTGCCGGAACCACTGATTACTCGTCCCACATTAACCCTTCTTACAGCTTTTAAATATTGATGAACCTGCACAGAATTATTTGAGCAACTGTTGTGTACATACAACCAAATTCGCCGATATCTTCCAAGGACATGAAAGGGAATGGATATTCTTTGATGTTTTGTTTGATTTCTTTTGTACAATAGATGAACAAAACTAGTGTTATTACTAGACACATCTAGAAGACCCTAGTTTCAAAGAGTTATCAGGCTTCAGTTGTGTAGATGGACATGATATTCTTGTACTGTACAGTAGGTAAGCTTACATGTAACTGCATCTTGTTGCGAATAGGAGGAAGAGACATGGCTGAAGCAATATCGATGGTCATTCTAAATTACCGATGCAGGCCCAGCCTCGGGATTTCTAATCACTAAGTTTGTGAGTAAAGGATTCGTGAGTGTTTGTGTTTATCAGACTTGCCCAAAGACTGATCAGGTTTATTGAGGTGTCCAGATTCTGTATTGATAGGTGTGGAATGAGCACAATGAGTCATTGTCTGTGCAGTGTAAATATCAAGGAATCCAGCAACAGTAGTCTTGTCCCTTCACAAGTATTAAACATCAGTCACTGTGACAAGACCAATAGTATTTTGAATAGACCTAGGAAAAGTATCTTGAATCAACACGTTACCAACCGAAGTTAACAAAGCAAACTACAGCACTAAATTATATCTCGATACCTCGTAGTCCTCCGGTCGCCATGGGATCCTTTGCACTTCATTGCTGTATCTGTGTTTCCTTCTGCCTTTGGTGGATTACTTGCTTGCAGGTTCTGTGCCTTAACAAGTAATGTCTGGCAAAGGTAACGTTGCAAAGAAAAACACTCCTCATATCAATCAACTAAGTGCAGTTACGTAGCTGCGTGCAGAGGAATGTGCCAAGCCTGGCAATGGCATGCTTGTGGCATGGCCAGGGGTTGCTCAATGTTTGTCATAAAAGCGAAAACTGCAAATTTGATGAAAATCGTGATGGGCACAATTATTATGAAGTTTGTGCAGAAGAGGATGCATATTTCTGCACTTTCGCTGTCGAGAGATGGTTCTTCTTTTGAATGTGCAGCTACAAGGTACAAGTGTTTACACTTATCCATTTACAGGTTCTGCAGCCTTGTGCCTTGAGCATCCCTCCCTTTTATCTCATCAAGTGGACCAGATTGTTATCTTCTCTAACAATTTGAGATTCACTATGATACAGCTATACTAACAGGCCACTCACATATGTTAAATTATCTAATAAAATATCAATTAAAGAACACTGTGGGTGTTTTCTATTCCAAAAAGGGTTGATAATTCGGAAACCGTGTGTTCTTTAAAAAATGACATAAGCTTAGGTTTTCTTACTTTTATGTTTATTTTTAATCTCTAGATATTGCTTTTTTCTTTGAAAACTGTTTTTGTCAATTCCATTTTTTCTATCATATAAAGCATGTATTTTTTAGTATATTAAAAAAGTTCAAAACATTTGAACATTAAAGTTTTTTTACAGTTTCAACATGGCTTGAGCTTGTTTTCTTACATTTTATTGACTTTTTTTAATTTCTGGAAATTGAATGATGTTTTAGAATGTTTTCTTTTCAGTTTCTTTTTTTTTCAATACCTTGAGTACGCTTTCATAAGTCTACTATAAAAATTTAAGAAAATTTTGAATTAAATTTTTTTGATGGTTTCACAACGGTAAGTGCTTGTTTTATTACATTTTCTTCATTTTTTAACTTTTGAAAACGGTTTATTTGTATTTAAACATTGTTTTCTATTTTTATTTTTTTCATTGTCTGAAATTTGATTTTCTGAGTGTATTATTAGAATTTCAGAATTATAAAATTAAAATGTTTCAAGTAGTTTCAAAATGGCAGAGGCTTGTTTTTTATATTTTTTTGATTTTTTATATTTTCAGCAAAATTGATTAGTGCTCTTGAAAAAAAAAAACAATTTTTTTATTTTTATTTTTATTTTTTATTTTTTTCCGCAATACCTTGAGCTAGCTTTTGAGACTTTAATATTATAATTTAAGAAAATATTTAAATTAAAATATTTTTTGACATATTTGTAATTGCCGATGCTTGTTTTATTACATTGGATTTATTTCTTTGAACTTTTGAGAGTTGTTATATTCTTTACAAACAAAAAAATGTAATTTCACTTTTGAATTGTATTTAGCATGCTTTTGTTAGTGTACTAAATTTTTTTTTATAGATTTCAAAATTATATTTTTTTTACATATTCAAAGTTAAGTAGGTTTATTTTTTTACTATTTTTTATAGGAACTTTTAAGAACTATTTTTTGTTCAGATTTTGATAAATATATTTAAGAAGTTTTTTTAATGAGTTTTTTTTATTTCTTTTATACAGAAGGGTGTGCAAAAAGAGGGGAACAATAACTATCTAAACGACCTTGGAAGAATATTATTTTACCAAATGATCAAGATTTAATATTAGGAGAAGATGAAGATTTTTTTGTTCTGCATGTTGTAAAACAGTTTTAGTTTTATTTTATTTTATTATATTTTATTTGTATTTTTTGAATGTAGATACTGAAGACTATATTAGAAATGAAACAAGGTTTTATTTCCAGCTCTTGGTTATTATTTTGAGCCTTCTATTGGAGATATTATTTAGTGCAAAAGCAATGATATAGTTCATTGTTCTAAGACTAGCGGATCAAGTAGACAACTGAGTATTATGTTGTTTCAGAAGTCTACAATTTTTCAAGGTGATGAAGTATTGAGAGAGAAATTACGTAATAATATTAATGACTCTCTTACTAAGAGTTGGCTAGTTTCTGAGGAATTTAATGGTGATATTATAAAATTTATTTTTTATAACTTTTCTTTGTGTATAAAGAAATGCACAATGTTGAATATTTTGTTTTAACAGTGATTTTTCAACCCGCTTCTGACTCTACTCTTCTTGTTGCTGCTTTTAGGAATACTCAAAGAAAGCGTGGGATGCATATAAACCTTTAATATATATCTAACATAGTAGATTTACAAAGTCCATCGCTTTTGTCTAGATGTAAAGTATTGTGTAAAATAAATTTCAAATAATAATATGCAATTGAAAAAAATGCTTAAAATACTTTTTCTATATTCAATTTACAACTCTAAGAGGCTCTTAGTTGACATTTATTACTTAATTTGTTCTTTCTGGAAAAATATATATATATATATATTCAAATATTTAATTTCTCAAATAAGAAGTTTGAATATATTATATATTCTTTAAAGTCACATTATAAGACAACATATTGTACTAAATGTCATTAAACACAGTAGATGTCTTTAGAAGGATTTGTAAACCTTTTTAAAACATAAAAGGTATTTAAGAGGTATTCAAAAAGTATTTATAAAATCTTTAAAAGGTATTCAGAAATTAATCAAGAAGTCTTAGAAAAGTCTCTAAAAGGTTTTTAAAAGGTATATAAAATGTCTTTAAAGGATCTTTAAAACGTCTTGTAGAGGTTAATATATGGCATTTAATCCCTAAAAATCATTAACTATTTTTCACTCAAAAAATGCTCAAAGACTGTAATCCATAAAGTAAAATCATAAATGACTAAAAATTGTTATTTTCTTTATGTTTTCTTATAAAAACATGAATGAAATTAAAAATAAAAACATTATGCTTTTTATTGATATTAAGAATATTATTTTTGCATATTTAGAAAAAAATTATCAATAAAAATATTTTTTATTTTTAAATGATTTAAAATTTAAAAAATCAATGTAGTTGTAAAAAACTTTACATGGATAATTTTAAAAGCCACAAAAAAAATATTGCAGTGATCATGAGTAAACTTTTTAATTTTTATTTTAAGTTTTTTTTATCATATATAAATATAATTTTTTGAATAATAAATAAAAGAAATAAATCTTAAATTCTCCTCTAATGTTAAGCATTTTAAATTTTAATCCATTTTAATTTGGATATCATTGTTAAAATCTTCATTTAATATGATGATAATTTAGTAAATATTTTCTAAATTAAAAATTGAATTCATTTAACATCAATTTCATTATTTATTTCTATTCATTTGATTGTTAAATAAAAATAATGCAATTGAATATAGTGATCTATACTAGAAAATCTTACATGGATATTTATTTTAGCAAAATTAAGATGATATGACGTTTTTTTGGTAGATAATACTTTAGATATAAGTTAAATCTTGTTTCGGAATATTTTTCATCAAAATGTTAATATATTACCATATGCCAAAATTACAATATAGTAATATATAAAAATTTAGATATTGAATTAATACAATGTAATATTCAATATATTAATTCAAAACATGCTATGTTTTAAATACTTATTTACCCATAAAAAATCGTAATATTACTTATAACTCTACAAATAGGTTTTTGAAGCATTTATTTAATCCATTATAGCTAGCATATGATGAGAATAATAATCAAATTGAAAAATATAAACAATCATATATCAAATTTTTTGACCCAAATTTTAACTATCTGAATATATATTGATTAAAACAAGGTTAAATGAGAATAAAGAATTACAAATGATTAATCCTTGAATGATTTATTGCAATGATTTATTGCAATTATTTATTGTAATTATTTATTGCATGATTAGATCAAATTCCCTCTAATTGCAAAAGTTCTTGCAAGGTTGTACATTGATCACAAGGCAGTTTACGTGTAGTATTAGCACGAGTAGGAAATTGCCCTCTTAGAACATGTTGATGATTTCCAGCAATGTGGGGACGGGCTCCACTGCGAATAGTGGTTGGAATAGCCAGGTGAGTGTTTTCACATTTCATCTATGTTGCTCACCTTAGATAGTATCCCATCAAGATCAAAGTGGATCAATGTATACCAACGTGGATTCCTTGATTCCGGGGTTTTAGTCAAATAATATGTCATTCAGATCTCAACGTTTGATAACGCGTGGTCTGTATTGTACAGGGTACGTACCATGATTATGGGAATGGCTCATACTATTGTGAGACTTGTGGGGTAGAATTTCCCTCCATCCAAGTGAGTGACCATCATCTCGTTAGCAAGCATGCAAAGAGTTTGGCTGCAATTGCGGAGAAGGATGTTGGTTTGAAAGAATTGAGCACACTGAAGTATTGTTTTTCAAACATTGCTTAAAAATTTAGATTTTTTTGGAAAATGTATACATTAAAAGTCAATTCTATTGAGAAAGTATGAGCAAATATATTAAATGAATAAAAATATTATAATACAATTTTAGACAAAAAGTAGAAATCAAGTTGTTTGAGTGCTCACAATATAAAATTTAACTATTTAATTAATTATAACTTTAATTTGATGTATACTTTATCTTTTTTAAATTAAATTTTTTATGTTCATTGAAAATTTAATTATATTATTTCTATGTTGATGTTATCATTATATTTGAAATAATCAATTAAATAAAAGAAGTCTTTAAAATAGACATTTAAGTTCATTGATTGGATCATTTTAAATTAGAATATGAGGTTAATAAATACTATAGAAGAATTTTTGTCTATTTTTGAAAATTAAATAAATGGGTAAAAAAATTAAACATGTTGTTTTTAAAATTATTTTGAAATTAGACTAATTATTTTTTAGAATTAACTGAATTTTTTGAAAATTATTTCAATATAATGAAGCTCACAAAGTATTTCACCTAATTTCTTTTAAAAAAAATTATACATCAAAAATTCAATATATATGAAGTTGTATATCAAAATTTCCATTTGACACTTATTTGTTATTTTTTGATTTAAATTTAATTAATTCAAATATAATTTATCAACATTATTAAATTATTTGTTTATATTTTTTGTATTCAAACATGTTCATGGATTTATACGTAGATTTTCTAAATATAAATATTAATTTTAATTATATACTACTAATTGTATTTATATTTCATATTACTTTCAATTTGCATCCTCATGTAGTTAATTGATTAAGATATGAATTTGCTTTTGATATTAACGTATATGAAATGAATCCTAATGCAGTAGTAATTGGAAGCACTACTTTTTTTCATAGCATGAGAAAATGATCAATTAAAAGATATTAAAGTTTAGGATAGTAGTTATCTTACAATGAATCCTATGATAATAAGTGAAAAAAGATTTTATGTTATGTTCAAGCACTACATAAAGATGGTTTGAAAAAAATGCATGAAGAATTTATGAAAGAATACGTTATTTGAAATTTGTAATCTATAATCAATACTCCTTGTAACTTGAAATCATTTTTGATATGAAATTTATTTCTGTTTTCTAATTCGTAATTGATAATGTATAACATTCAAATAGAAAATCAATCTTAAATACAATTCAAAATCAATCTTTTTGGTAAGGCCAACAAGTTTGAGGTTTCTATAGATGTAGAAAAATGTGAGGTAAAATATACATAAGTTTGACAAATTATATTCCAAAAAGATGAAGGTAACTTTAAAGATATATGTTGGTCCTTTTGTAATTTTTTGTAGGTACTATCTATTTTTAGAAACAAATAATAATGTATTAGTTTTTATTTTAAAAGTGACTTTGAATACAAATAATTTCTTCTTGTGTGTGCAAGACAATTGTTTGTCGTTCATTCATTTACATGATTCTTTAACCCCAAAGGCTATTGGTGTTTTTGGAGCCAAAATCCCAAAAAAAAAAAACCCCCGAGTGATTGCAATCTATTGATTTCTATAATTATACTAGGTGGTTCAAAACCTACGCAGGACCAGAAACCGCACTCTACACTTATCCAAAGAGGAGGTACATTATAGCTTTCAACTTCAAATTTTTATGTAATCATGGTGTACATTTTAGGCTGAGCGATTTTTTAGCCACCTACAGTTTTCCTTCCAAAATTCATAATTAATTCAATATTAATTCAAAATTAATTATTCCAAATCCTCCAAATTTTAAAATTACTTTGCATATCTTTTAAAAATTAATTCCCTTAATACCTCCCCACCAAGCCTACTCATATGAAATTTGAGCGATTTTTGAGCCACTTACTGTAGACATCAAATTGAATATAGACTAACATCAATATTATGACACTTTATAATATGACGATATTATTGTTTCAAGCAATACACATGGAACAAGTCATTTTTGTGATTAATCCTTGTTTGCCACCTTGAAGTCAAGGCTTTCCAAACATGTCATAATAAAGAGAGATGACTATATGTAACCATATGATCTTGTACCTACCTTATCCAAAAAGGTATATATTAAATTTGAGCTCATTCCATTATACGGATTGCAAGATTATAAGGTCTGAACTCAATAAAAAGGTTTTTTTTTAACAGTGCCTTGAAAGTATACACAAGTTTTGATGTCCATACACGTGTCCATAAAGAATATATTGCAAACAAATTTGAGCTGTGGAAGGTCACCAATTCTTGTAGGTATGGAAGTTAGGTACATGCTTTCAAATTTTGAGCCCCACACGGGCTTGAGAAGGGGAAACAATCCTTGATTTTGTGGGAGGGATGTGTTGAAAATGCCTTATATATTCCGAAATTAAGATTACCAAAAACATAATCTAAACATGTTCACTTAGAAATCCAAACTATAGATATGTTCATGTCAATAATAGGAAGAACAACAATAAAATTCAGTGGAATTGGAATAAAACTAAAATTTCTATAATGTTTTGAAGTGTAAATTGTATATTTTTTTAAATTTCAAACAACACTTTTTGCAACAGATGGTCTAATGGATGGATTCCTACCACATCATGGATATTCGATAAAATTTGTTAAGTTTGGATGAAAAAATACAATTGGATGAAATATTTTTGTGATGAAAAAAATATTTTGGATGCAAACTGAATTATGGATGATAATTTTCATTTGGATGATAAAATGAATGATGATTGTTATATACAATCTTGTCACTTTTTTCACTTGTCAATGATGGGCAGCTTGGATACAAAAATGAAGATTCTAATTGATTATTTTATTAATAGAAACTCCATATGCTTTGAAAATTGTGCCATTTAAAAACTATCATTGAAAGCTATTTGTTGTAAAAATTTCAAAAATTACTTAAATTTTAAGACCTTAGAATAGCATGCCTAAATGTGCAACTACTACAATGTGGTCTCAAAGGCCTTCGAGGATTAATTATTATTTAATTTACAACATGCATACCACCAAACAATAATTATTTTGACTTTTTTGCCTTCTTAGATCCTCTAAAGATCATGTGTCATGTTTCCTTCTCATGGTCGTTATAATTCATAGCATACACCAATTTTGATTCATTAATATAACATTGACCAAAAACACACTTAAATGCATGTCGTTTTTTTCTAGTGTATTTTTTAACCCCTAAAGTTCTGAAGGTATTTTTCATCAAAACTGCCTGAAAACAGCCCCTCTTCAAATCAAGGTGGATTTTGCTAAGTTGGGGTCTTAATTAGTACATCTAACCGTAAGATCTTGTAGCTAACTTCTATGTCTATATGTCCACCAAATCTTAGACACTCATTCCTCACCAATTGCAAGATCATAACGTTCAAAGTTGAAAATCAAGTTTTTTTTCCCTGCAAAAAAAGGGAACAGCAGAGTTTTGAAGGCCCAAAAAACCATTTTTTTGCATTATGGATTTTGGCGGTTTTGATGCACATCAAAGAAGACTAAGTTAGCTAATTTTAATAAAAAAAATCATATTCAAAAAAGTTGTGGAAGGTTGCCAAAAAAATCATTTTCCGCTAGGGGGTATACTGAAATTCACAAACAAAGGCTGTTTTTTGACAATAAAAATAGCATATGAAAAAAATTTGGATTAAAAATCCGAACGGTGGGAACATGCTCTACTGCCTTCTCTATACATAGAAATTTTTATTTTTGAAAAATATCAAAATCTCAATTTTTGGTGGAATTTCAAAGTTTTGTCTTTGGGCAGATTTTGGTAATTTTGGGCAGTTTTGGGCAGTTTTGGGCAGAATTTGCTGCATTCACTGTCATTCTCATTGGCTAATTGACTGCCCTTGGAGGAGCTTTTGCGGTTCAAAGGTGAATAACTTTTCACTCCGACATTGGAATTGAGAATAAAAAATACCGACACGAAGCTCTCACCAAGGCCTACTTTCAATAAAATTTTCATAAATTTTGAATTCAAATTGCATCCGCAGGTACATGCCCAAACTCCAAAATAGCCCCATTTTGCCACATTGTCCTTTAGGGGTTAAAATTGTAAAATTTTGTAATATAGCCAGGATCTTAAAAATAAAAATTTCAAAAATAAATTAATTCCATGTAACTTTTCAAAAAACACCATTTCATAAAATACCAGACTCCCAAATTTTCATCTCATCTTTCCTCTCTCAATAACACTTTTCACATATCTCTTCTATCGCCACAAAACACTCCTCAAAATTTCACACAAACAAACCATCCCACTTCACACTCACAAACGCGCACACTTCGGAACCAGATCAACCTTAAATCTACGAAAACCACAAAACCCACACAGATCCGAGCTATCTACACTACGCTCACATCGACCACCCCCGTTCCCGCCCTTTCCAACAGGCGGGAACTCAAAATTTGGCGCCAGAGCCGAGTTCAAACAACCAAACCATTTTAAAACACCCTCCAACTGAGTATGAAAGCCAAACTCACAAGCTCTCGAACTCACTACTCTCCTACTCACTAACCCACCGCCTCAGCTCCAGCTTATCAGTGCTTTAGATCTCTAACCTGACCCCAGTTAGTCTGACCCGAGTCCGGTTTCTTTTAGTTTTCTATCGTTGCAGAGAGATTTGTGAGCTATGTCGGGGCGCGGCAAGGGAGGCAAGGGTTTGGGCAAAGGCGGGGCCAAGCGGCATCGGAAGGTGTTGCGGGACAACATCCAGGGGATTACGAAGCCTGCTATCCGGCGCCTGGCGAGGCGAGGTGGCGTGAAGCGCATCAGCGGGTTGATCTATGAGGAGACTCGCGGCGTGTTGAAGATCTTTCTGGAGAATGTGATTAGGGATGCGGTTACTTACACTGAGCATGCTCGGCGGAAGACTGTGACGGCTATGGACGTGGTGTATGCGTTGAAGCGGCAGGGCAGAACTCTGTACGGGTTCGGAGGTTAGAGTGTGCGCCTGTGTTCGGCGGAATGGATACCAGTACTTGGCATGCTCGAGAAGATCTGGTGGTCGATCGATGCTTCGTCTATGGCGAGAGCTTAGTCGATTTCGGTCGCATTAGCGCTATGGCGATGTTTTGAGCTCTCTGATCCGATTTAGGGTTTCGGGGTGAGGTTTTTGTCTCCAGATCTGTTGTGAGTTTGGATTCGATTTGAGCGAGGTTAAATTTAGTCTGTTGGAGGACCGTTGTGCTGCGTAGGCCTGTTGGTGACCTCCTGATTTCGGGGTGTTTGCGTAGGTCTTGATTGCACAGAGGGTTGTAATTGCAGCCTGAGATTTGATCTAGTTTTGGTAGCCTGATGATGTACAGATGATATCGATGTTAAGGTTTGACTCGATTTTCACAATCAGGGCATTGTACATATAAGTTATACCATGTCCTATGAAATATTCCCTAACGAGGAAATCAATTGAAACTCAAGAGTGCGTCTTTGACAACGTCTTGTTATTGTGGATTTGAGCATGCTTGAAGATGTGTCAAATTAGTAGCTATCTCAAAACCCGATCATATCTCGTTCAGGAGATTTTGACCGCACGCTAAAGATTTCTGTGGAATGTAATGAGCCTCGGCCTGATGTACATACTGTTCCTTTTTGTGATTGTCTATGGCAAACCTTAGGTAGATACATCGATCCCTATCTACGTCGTTCGTGTACGGAACCCGAATTGCAACCGCAATTTCATGCCGTTTAGAACGTTGTCATACCACTTCCCAAATAACAATTTTGGCGCGATCGGACTTGACCAAACAGGTCCTAACAACGACAACCCGTTCTGCAGACGCTTGATCGCCATCACAAATCTTCCAACACTTACATACGCAAACAACTTACTCCGATACAGCTAAACAAAGCGAGCCCGCGACCACGACTTCTCCACTCCGAAAAGCAGGTCGGTTAGGAGAGCACTTCAAAATACTATCTCCCCAAGAAAATGCCCAGCAGCCACGAGAATGGAGAGCCACCAAAACTTAGCAGATCCATGAAGCAAAAATAAGAATATAACTCAAACCACCATAGCCAACAACAGAAGATAAACCAGAAAACTGACTCTGGAAGCTCACCACAACGAAAATCTGAAACATAACCACTGGGATTTCCGTCCCCATTGTGACTTCTGAGTGCCGGGAGCCGTCCTCATACCTCACTGGCTCCGGCCCCTCCGGCCCTCCACCAGCACACGCTCAAGGTCAGCGGGAGTGTGCTCTCCACCGCCCCGAGAATTGAGTGCCCCGAGACAAGCCCATCTCCTCCCAACCTCCCTGCCTTGCTTCCGAATCTAGCATACTTGACCCAGCATCCCCGAGAGGCCAACACTGTACCAATGGATAGAACGCAATTCCCAATCTAGCCATGAGCCTCGAACCAGCACAACTCCTCCACTAAGATTCGCCAGTTTCATGACAGCACATTACAAACCAGTTCTCATACCATGTTTAGCAACTGACATCGTCGTTTGCAGGAAGACTTTTGCACACATCAAACCTCATCGAACTTGAATATCTAGAAAACTAGCTCATGCTGGACATGAGGCACGTCAGTACTGTCCCTTCAACTTGTCAAGCAGCAGCTTGTTGTTTTCACTGCAATATCATGTTCGGATGAGGTAGAAATTTTCAACACAAAACATGCCGGTGGAGTTTGTACATTTACCTGATCATGATTCGGTACATTACACGGCTCTTGTGCGCCGGAATTGGTCCGGGCATGCATGCAGACCGGTGGCGAGAAGCCCACGATGTCCAGTCGTCGACAAAAGCCTGTTGCAGTAACTTGTGCGCAGGATTTCTGCTTTGGCTATGGTTATGGAGACTGTGTCTTTTGGGAGACATGCAACGAAGCTCGATTTGTGCCAAAAATAGGGATAAACATATATTTTAATGCTTTTTTCTAGATTTCCTGTACCTTTGAGTACGATGTACATGCAAGTGGTACGGGATGTACAGCGTTTGAAAGGAGCGTGGCCTCCACGCCCAGGCTTGTGTCCGGCACGGCGCTCTCCACCTCCATCGTTTTTTTTAACCCCTAAAAATCCAGGAAAGCTGAAATGGGTTTTTGCTGTTTTGGGCAGTCAAGATGAAGGGGTTAAAATTCATATTTTTGCCTAAGATTTTTACTGAATGCTCCCTATACTGCAAAGTGTATGTGGTAAAATTTTCAAAGCCAAATTCCAATTTTAAGACCTTCATCTAGAAATTTTAGGTTTCAAACCCAAAACAGGCAGCTTAAAATTAGGGTTTTTTCAAATTTTTTTATCGTGAAATATTTTCATATCCAAACCACCACTCAAATTCCAAAGAGACCCCAGTCAAAAAATAAACCAATTTTACAAGGGCAGCCTCCAAAAATCACAAAGACAAGCTTCAAATTTTTGAATTATTTCTTTTAAAATTTGTCAAAATTTGAGATTTTGAAATTTTTCAAAAATAATTTTGCTAAAAAATAAAAAATGTATAAAGGCACATAACCACCGTTTAGATTTTTCTAAAACCAAGTATACGTAACGTCATACATGTTTTACGATATCAACGTTTTTAGGCCCGCTTCTAGAAAATAATTTTTATGAAGGTTCTAAAAAAGTAATAAGTTTCTAAAATTTGCATGGAGGTACCCAACTTGATTACTTACATGGAAAAAAATATGAGCAAAATGTTTGCGATAATGAACATCAAGTCCCCATTTTCACCATTTACCCTATGTCGTTTTGGTTTATACCGAAAAAAACTTTTGCTGCAACTTTGAACATTATAATCTCACAAATGGTAAACATCCAACGGTTGAAAATTTCATCAGTACTTCTAAAGAGAGTAAAGTACAAGATCTTACGGTTTGATGTCTAAAAAAAAGAAAAAAAACTGGTCCAAACCGTCATTCTCACAAAGCGGTCAAAAATGACAGTTTTGGAACTTGGAGCTTCCAGAAACGACTGGATTTTTAGGGGTTAATTTTTAATTTTTTAATGGAAGGAAACATTTAATTTTGATTGATTGGTTTATTTTGGAAATGTGAAACATTTTTTTCATACCAGGGTTAAACCAAGGACTTCAGCAGCTCGATTCAGGAAAAACATTAGCCCGGATTATTCTTTGGGAATCTTAGATGGTATTATCACTTGGCTGGAGCTATTAGAGTGGCTAAGAGGAGAGGGGCAACCTTGTAACCAATAATTTCAGTACCCTTCCAAATTCATAAAATTCAAAGAGCTTTGTGGGAAGTCAAAATTCCTAAGAATTAGACTCAGAATTAGACTCAGTATTTAAACCAGTGAAGAAAAGGGTAAAAACCAACAAATATTTGAATAAAAAATAAAAATGCAAACCCTTATATAAATAAAAAATATCTTTTAATTTTTTTTCTTCTATTTTATCATTATTATTTGATGTAAATACATAACCCCTTCATGGATTGAATTTGATGTCCTTGAAGCAACAAAGTATACTAGGAAAGATTCTTTGGACCCTAGACCTTCAGCCAAAATATTCATGCTGAAACACTGAATACATATTTCGGCCACAAAAATTAATTTATAAGAAATAAGAATTACTTAAGTCTCCTACAAATACCGTAGCCCACAGTATTTGGTAATTTTAACATAATATAAAATACTGATAGGCCGGTTTGCAAAGGATGGAGCTGCGACTGCTGCGTCGCTGGAGTGGCTCGTGCCGGGCACAAGCATGCCTGTGGAAGCCACACCGCCGGCGAACGCTGTACTGCAAGTACCACTTGCAGGTACTGAAGGGTACTGGAATCTGGAAAAAAAGCATGCCAGAATTATCCACCCCAACCAGGAAGTGTGTCCAGACTTCATGGCCACAGAAATCATGGATTCATGGACGCAACCTGGTACGTCAGTAAACCTACAACTTTACTCGAGAAGTGGAGGCTTTTGTCGAGACCTCTCGTCACCAATTTATCTGCATGCCAGGACCAATCGTCACTCTGTCCAGTCTCAATGCTCAATGTGGGATATTGTTCCTCGTCCATGTGCTCACAATATCATGAAAACGATAATTTTCTTCCAAGGAAGGTAATGGTGAATGAGCACTCTTGCCATGACGACAGGGTAATAAGTGGACTCAGCTCGCATGCATTGAAGTTGGACAATGTTAATCGACGTTATTGTAAAAACAAGTAACAAATAAATGTCTGTAAAAGAATGACTTTTTCTAAGCACAGTAGGGAACTGGTTTTATGTTACGTTTTAAACAGTGTAGTTTATGAAAGGTGACAAAGGGGAGAATTCCAAGTTACGTAGTGCTGGTTCAAGGGTTGTGACGAATAGTGTTTCAAGCTATCCAGTGCATAGTGCGGAGAAAATGCCGGAGGATGCTGAGCCAAGTTCTCCAGATTCGCAAGCAAGGCAGGAGCTGGGACAGGATGATCTTGTCTTGGGGCACCCAATTCACGGAGCGGTGGAGAGCACACTCCTGCTGACCTTGAGCGCGTGCCGGCGTGGTGTCGGACTGAGTAACGCACGAGAACGGCTCTCAATATTCACAAAGGGTGGCCACATGGACGGGAAACATTGGCGGCAGGGCGTGCTCGCCTCCACCGTGGTCACGAATTCATCCACCTCAGGACCCACAGGTGGAAGTCCTGCTGACGGGACCATCTGCTGTCTGGAGTTCTGCTCGAAGGTGGAGTGGATGGAAAGATCACGAGGTCGCGACGAGACACTGTGCGGAGATGTAAGGATTCGTACGGCTGAGTACCACGACAAGGACGGCCATTTCATCGGACCTGGTGCTGCTGGATTCTCGAGTGCTCAATGGACGCAGGTGGGGACAGCCTATCTTTGGATCGGCAGCCCCGCCGCCCCAGGGCCAGTGGTGCCACCATCATGCGGGCTCCGACCTGGTTTTTTTATCATGTTCCTTTACCGCTAACTTTCATGACAGTTGACATCCGCGAAATCATGAGCCTTGAGGCGATAGGATTCCCATGGGTGTATAAAGCTGCTCAGTGCCGCCCAGTTCAGAATCATCCTGTGTTTGATCTGAGTTGATCAGTCGGAGGTCGCAGCTGCGAAGGTCAACCCGTCTCTGGGACTATTGCTGGTGTTTCATCAGGTGGGTGATAGCAGTCCTTGCTGGTAAGAGTACACTGAATTTGATCTTGGGAGTGACCGGTTCATGTCACAATGGGTTCAGACTGAATTGATGAGTAACATTTGCTAGCTTGCACTCAGCCTGTGCTCTGACTAGCGACGCATGCGTGTCTGCAAAGTCTGACTGTCTAGTTTTGTTCTAGGTGATTTGGGTCGGCAGGGAGTGGTTCGTGAACTTTGAAGGAATGTATTGCAGCTCGTACTGAGCGACGCATATTCCAGCCTGTGAAGAGCACCATCCTAACTTGGCTGTGTGGTGCCTAAAAATTTCAGTTGAATCGGTGCATTCGAAATGGATCCCGTACTGCCGGAGTATCTGTGGTTCGTGGTCATCGGAGCCTTTGTGGCATTCGGCTTCGGCTGGGGAAATGGTACGCCACTGATGAATTCGAAATGCTCTGAACCTGAACCGGCTGTTTTTAAGTTAGTACAGAAAGTCTAATGCATGTGAAACAGACTCACAATGTATAATATCGAGCACGGACCAGATTTACAGCTCGTCAACTTCCGAAGCAGCTTGTGCTGTCCTGATTCTTCCTTGTGAAGTCTTCTGGATGACTGATGTAACTAACCATTGATCATGAATGTGGAGCGCAGGTGCCAATGACTTGGCTAATGGATTCGCAACCTCAGTCGGAAGCAGGACGCTGACGATGAAGCAGGCAGTGCTGGTACGTATTACTGCAACTATTATAAGTTTCTTGTGCATTTCCCATTTCAGGCGCACCTTTTCCAGAATGTTCACGAGCTGGGATTGTTCTGACTAATTTGTACATGCATTTATTGACTAGCCTGTTGATTGGAATGTGCGCAGATTGCCATCGTGTTTGATTTCTTGGGGGCTATGCTCTTGGGTCGGGTGGTGACCAACACTATAGCCAACGGCGTTGCGGATATCAACAGCTTTTCAGCAAATCCGGAAGTTTACGCTTACGGCATGATCTGCGCCTGCGCGGCGGGAACCTTCTGGATTGCCGTGGCCTCCAGGTTGGGAGTTAACGTTTCCGGCACCCACTTCATCGGTGAGTACTCGTCTGTTCGGGTAGAACTCAGTTTGTGTATACTGGTTATTACTTGGACATGGAAATTCGACCATGTGGGGTTGAAGTATGTCAAGTTTATTGAAAATGTGGCATATTTAATAATTATTGACACTATGTGTCCAGCATCTGACAACAACAGCTTATTCGCCCTCATAACAGATATCTGAAAACAAGTTGTACAGGGTTAACTTGTCGTCTCATGTGCAACTTGTGGTATTGCAGTGGCGAGTATCGTGTCATTCGGGTTGGTGTGGGACGGGTCGGAGGCTATCATCTGGACCGAGCGTGACCGTTCGGGCGCTGCATTTCCATACAAGGGCGTGATCACTATCGTAGTGTCGTGGGTTTTCTCCCCCATCCTCACGGCAGCCTGTGCAGCCATCTTGTTTGGAGTTGTGCGCACACTTGTGCTACGCCGAAAGAATGCCTACGTGCTGGCCTTCTGGACTCTTCCCCCAATCGTGTTCGCCACTACGTTCATCAACATGTACTTCATCTTTTCCAAGGTACATAACATAATACATATTATCTCACTACACAGGGAGGCTTGGGATACTGCGGGGCGAAGGCGCTTGTAGTGTGTCCTTGTATTATTGCACTTTCTGCTAAGTAGACCAGATGAGACCAACTTCGATACTCGCTGACCTTTTGATCGCAACTGTATCACCAGGGAATCAAGAAGCAGCTGACAGCAGATAAGAAGCAGTGGACGGATGACAAGTCTGCGTGGGTGTCGGCCGTCATTGCTGCGTGCGCATTCGTGTTGACCGCTGTAGTGATCGCACCTTTGCTTAAGCGTCACTGCGACAGTCGCTTCGACAGGTAACAAACACTTGGCTACGGATTCACTTCTAAACAGAGGCTCATAAATTCTCATCAAGAATTTGAACAATATTTGGTGTCAGCGGAACCATGAGATATAAAACAGTGCACTTTTGTATTCTGCATTTTTTGTTTACCTAGCTCGGCATGTTTCTGCAATCAAGGTCGGGTACTTCCAATTCTTGCACTGATGAGAGTTCCTTTTCTTACCTTGCTGCAGCAACGGCAATATGATCACCCAGACTCCTGCCGACATTGAAGGGAAGGGAGATATCAATCCTGAGGATGGTGACAAGGCCGTACCCGTCAACCAGAACAACTTGCAGAAGTGGGGATCCAAGGCATGGAAGGCGGCCACCTACGGGCTGAATGTGGATATCCACGACGTGGTGAAGACGAGTGCCACTGTCGGTGCCATTCACGAGAGTGCCGAGGTGTTCGAACCCCGCGTAGAATATGCATTCATGTACCTGCAGGTGTTCTCAGCCATCTGCGTGATCTTTGCGCACGGCGCCGGAGAGGTGGGATATGCCGCAGGGCCCATGTCGACTATCTTACATGTGTACCGAGAGGGGAAGCTGTCAAAGGGGCAGGTACCGTCACTATGGGTTATCTTCTTCGGTGCTGTGGCGCTGGTAGTGGGTTTGGCCACGTACGGTTACCACACCATGCGCGCCATGGGAGTGAAGCTGGCGAAGCTCACTCCTACTCGTGGATTCGCTGCTGAGCTCGCCACAGCCCTTACAGTCACAGTCGCCTCGCAGTGAGTACTTACTATCACACATTCATGTCAATTGACTTCAACTTGTGATTCCTGGTAGCAGGAATACCTAGCTTGTGATGTTAAATCCTGCAGAAGTTGATGAAATCACAAGCATGACCGGGTGGTGGATGATTGATGGATTGGCAGGTACGGTCTGCCACAATCCGGGAGTCTGTGCATTGTGGGCGCCGTTGTGGGCGTGGGAATCATGGAAGGGCGGACGGGAGTAAACTGGAAGCAGTTTGGGCTGCAGGTCAGCTGCTGGGTGGGAAGCGTCATCGTCGTGGGCCTAACCACTGCCCTTCTCTTCTCACTGGTAAGTGGATGCACTGTGTCAGATGTTTGCAATTGGGAGTTCTGTTGGCCTGGATCGTTCGTAGGATATGGGGTCACAATTCAGTTGTTAGGCTGCAGATATCCATGAAATTGCGTACTATTTACTGCAAGCCCTGGCGCCTTAGCCCTGCCCATTGCTGCCATTGTCAATCCTAGGTCACTCTCATGAAGCTCGCTGCATGTATTCTACGTGCATATTTGTAGACCAGCTTTAGATAGTGTGCCATATTCTCTTGAGCCGATCACTGGTCTACTTCGATGATGCTCATTGATAAGGTGGAATTGTGTTGTCTGGCGCATTCAGGGCGTGTACACTCCATCGGCTATCGATGCCAAGGCGATCCTGACCTACAAGACGGAAATCGCCAGCATTAACGCCAACATGGTGAAGGAGCTGAACAGCACGCTTTACTCCTTCAGGGATGCGAGCACGGCCGGTGCTCTTACGCAGTTGACTGATGCGGAGTGGATCAGGCTGAACACAACCTTTGCTGATGCGGCCAAGTCCGTGAAGGCCATCGCCGACCCAGCCAAAGTTGGAACAGGTACACACACAATCGTCAACATCCCTTGCTTGAATTTGCATGAGCTCCCCACCAAAAATATTTATCAACCTTGTGTGGCGCCTAATTAATTTCTAGTCATTTCTGGCTTTTCTAAGTATTTGCATGATAATGTTTGCTATGATATTGGAGAGGGAGGATATAGTTGGAGCTCTATGCAAGGGCTTAAGTTTAGTGTGAAGGAGGTCTGGACACTAATAGTTGTGGGAATGTATGTGGATGGCGATGGTGCAGTCCGCCCTGCAGTATACCTTTCGAACCTGAAGCAGGCACTGGCGACCGTGCAGCAGTACACCGTGCTTACTCTGGGCCAGAACAACGTCTTCAATGGGTCGCTGACGTGCAACAGTAACGTTACGGCCGACATTGTGGCCAATTTGCCGGCGATGTGCAAGGCGCCGAAACTGGTTACGCGATAGGGCAAGAGCTCCTGGCTGCTCTATTTGGTTTCGGGTTGGTTTTAGTTTAAAGTGATCTCCCTCAATTGCCAGCCGAATCAACGTTTGCAAATGAGGCGCATGGCATGGTTTCGAAGGTCCAAAAAATGACCGGGTATGTGTGGTTTTTATCTTGCTTCTATGTTCGTATCTGCGCACTGGTGGTGCGGCTCTGAGGACATGCGAAGCGAGTCGTCAGAGAGTAGATTTGGAAGTAGCTCAAGGTTAGTGGGTTAAGGTGGCTCGCCAGCTCAGTCACCGGGATGTTATGACGTAGTGGAGTTGCAGTTAAACCGCGCTGTAGAACATGTTTTTCTTTTGTAGGAAGGTGGGGAAGTTTGCCCCCACACTGTTCTGAGTATTCTAGTAAATTTTCATGCTGATCCATCTTATTGTACAATAGGTGACCAGTTTCCTTTTTATAAAGTTGGCACCCCAATTAGTATCATTTCAAGTGTTATATCAGACGAGTATTTTATTTTTTATTTTTTTTGAAACAAATGAACGGAAATTCATTGTAAGGGAAACCAAATTACAGAACAGACCAGCCACAAGTGGCCTAGCTAACAACGGACGACTGACCCGACACAGGACAAGAGGGGCCAGCCCCTCGCAGGGCGCAGGGAGCGGCCGGAGGCCCCTCCCGGCCCCGCCGGAGGGCCGGGGGCCCCCGCCCCGCCCGGGGGGGAGCTCAATGCGGTTCAAAGACAAAACCAGTCAGCGGAGCAGACGAGTATTTTGATGGCATTGAATTTGATAACTGGGAGGAATTTCTCTAGGCGAATCGGAAGTTCAAGTCCAAGTGGCATTTTCTGATTGCTTGTTTTAACATAGTTTAAATGCGAGCTGAGTAATCTGACAGGAGGTGAGGGATGTGATGGTAATATTGATTACTGGTACCTGTTTTAGCATCATTTGCGTGGACATGTGTTTGCCCATCTCCTGCTTAAAGGGTTCAGAATTGGACTTGTTCAACTCCGTGATCAAACATATGCTGAATCATAACATCTTATGGTTTTCTGTAACAATTTATTTGCCTGTTGGCTTTTGTAATCAGGATGTGCTCAGTATAAAATGAGGAAATTTGGACAACGACGAACGTGAGTAATGGCGTAGTGTAACCTAGAAATCTGAGCTAATATCCTGGGACATTTATCAGAATTGAAAGAGACCGAACTAGTTCTAACTTCTCAACTTCCGATCGAAAAAAGTTGACTTAAGTACTTAAAATAGAGTGGACTCGAGCTGTCTCATGATTTATCTATTCCCTCCCTCTTGCAACTGTGACCCTTCTCGAAAGTCAGCGACCTTCTTCAGTAGCCTCAATGCATGTCCATAGAGCAGAAGCGACGTACAAAATGAGACAGTAGTCCTGCCTGAAACTACCACTACAAAAACTGTAGATTCATGTATTTCAGAGTCTGACATAAAACCAAGAAAACAAGAACTGGATACCATTGAGATTGTTGAGTTTTCTAAGCCACGTTTGAACTTTTTTGAGATTAATCCTTTCTCAATTTGGTGAGGTATGGTATTCTTGGTGAGTTAGCTGTAGTAACAGACTGATAACGGTATCTACAGAACATTGACAAAATGATAACTGTTCGTACAATAGCAGGTCAATTTCACAATCACTTTTGAAGAGGTTCTGAATAGTATTGGTCCTGACTAGCTCAGATGGAGAAAATTTTCAAAGTGAATGCTAGAACACAATATAGCACCCAAGACAACAGTCATGCCACGTCTTCTGTCAGACTGCTCGCACGCGCTTCTTCTTTTTAGCCGGCTTCCACCCTGAATCAAGCAATTCTTTCAGGTAGAGTAAGACGTCTTTCAGCAGGACCCGCTGGTTCTTCTGGAAGTCCCAGGCCGCGACCACAGGGTATCGCCCGCTCGCATTATACTCCTCCATCTCGAAAAACGCAGTAGCTACGGTTTGCATGACCTCTACTCCCAAATCTGCCTTCAACTTCTTTATGTATTCATCATCCTCGTCTATGACGCGCTGCAAAATTTCAAATCCGTGGTCAATATACATCAATCTCATTCTCAAAATAGTTTGGCAAGCTCAAATCCTCCCTTAGGATTTGCAAGCACACTACCAAACTCAAAGAAAGAAAGAAATGCTCATGAAAAGAGAAGCAGAATCTATAGAAGAGCTAAAGATGGAGTAAAACTTGCATGAAATATCAACCAACCTAAATAGTAGCTCCAAAGCGAGATCCACCACCAATAAGGCAAAAAAACCAATTTAGGCATGTAGGACGTGTACGACACATTGGCTCACCTTCCACTTGTCCCCTTGAAGCTGCACATTCTTGTAAGGGTGGTAATTTTGATCCTTCATGCGCTCTTCCCACTCCGAAATCATTGTTGCCATAACAAAGTCCCATCCGTCTGCATGATACTTGAACCTCGTCTTACAAGCAGCCTCCCATGGCCCTTTGTTTATGCATCCCATCAATTTGAGACCGATTCTGTCCTCCGATCCATACGTGTCTAAAACCTAGCAAAGAAAAAAGGTATATTCAGTAATACAAATGTATTCTAAGACTGCCCGAAGAAGAGGCATAAATAAAGTAGATTTCTTTTTTTGCATGCAAAATGGCTTAGGGAACACCTCTAAGGAGAGCACTTCACCTGACAGGCGGCTTTTCTTGCTTCCTCAAGTTGGTCATTTGCTTCTCGCTCTTTCGTCATCAAAGAATTTGACATATCTTGTAAGCTTTCAAGTTCAGATTCAAGGTCGGCAATTCTGTCCTTGTCCGTTTCACTTGATTTTTCGATTTCCAGCAGTTCTTTAACGTGTTGCTTCTGCAGCTCAAGCTGTTGTCTCTCCATCAGCTGTCTCTTCTGGGTCTGGACGGCCATCTCTAACGCCTTGTTCTCCCCCTAAATAAACCAGAAGACTTGTGAGGTTCGATGATTACAAGGAATTACTCACATTCTGGAATACCGATGTAGTTCATAATTCGTTGAGAACCGTCGTGAGGGGATACAATATTTCCGATCAGATAACTTTAATAACATTAAGCAAAATAGAAAACGTCAACAACTCCAATCAGTAACTGTGAAACAAAAGAGAAAAATGTATCACCTCATGCTTTTTAATTATCTGCTTCTGTTCGTCCCGCTGCTTGCACTGCAGAGCTGCATGCACCTCCGCCTGCCTGCTGACCTCCTCTAGCAGTCTTTGAGCCTGCCCCATGAATCGGCAAAATTTCAGTTTAAATCAAACTTAAAGCACGTATTACGACTTGCGAACAATACTAAAGTGGAGAAATGGAAGCAATAGTCAAGGGAAAAGGCGGGGTTACATCTTGTTTTTCCTTCTCAAACTGTTGACGATCAGCTTCATTCCTTTGCTTCATTTCCACCTCTGCTCTATGCATCTTCTCGCAACGGCTTTCAAGCTCCCGCAACCTGTTTGTGAGAGTCATTTGGTGTTGCAATACTCTTGCATTGTGTGCTGCTTCTTTGGCTTGGGAATCCAATTGCATCGCTTCCAGATCTGCATTACATCTGACGAAAATAAATACATGAAATACAGTAAAGCTAGCCTTTGATCGGGGACAAAAAAGAGTGTTCAAACTTCAACTCACCTCGCTTGTGCTGTTCTTCCATCTTCTTTTTCTCCTCCTCTGCCTTTATACGTAATGCATCGACCTCACTTACCATGTTACGCAGAACCACAAATTGATGGTGCTGGCTTGCCACCACATCATTCTTTTGTTCGACTGTCTTTACCAAGTCATCAACAACCTGCTTATTTATTCTCTCTGCCTCTTCGACCATATCTTTCACAGTCTTCAAGTCACAAAACTTCTTTAAATGAAATGTTAATTGACCCAAATTCGCTTTCAAATCCTGCGCAAGACCACTGTGTATTAGTCCCAGTTTGAAATTATGTATTTCGTCCAGCTATCGGCTAGAAGAATCGCCGTGGGCTCTTCACGATTCGAAAGGGAAACCAATTGAAGTTCACAGCTTTTGAGAATATTTGACCTTCAATATGTCTGTTAGCAGGAGAGTGATAATATTGATGCTACATATTCCGGAATATGATAGTGTAAGAAAGAAAATATCTACCTCTTCAGTTGCTTGCCATCCGTACAAATCGAGACTGTCCGGACGCTTTTCATCCCACCATTCTTTACTGCCACGATTAACCGCAGCAAAACTTCGTGCAAATGCTTGGGCATCCTCCAGACCATGTATGTCGTTCCTGAAAGTCAAGACCGCCGTCCCCTGATGTCCGCGAATGTCATGGAAGACGTCTAATCTCTCTGGATTGAACTCCTGCTTAACCACACAACAAAAAACTGATGTGGAAATAGACTTTTGGGAATGTGAAGCCAAACAAACTTCATATCAACACTCACATGCTCTCCCAAGCTCATATACCCTCTCAAGCAATATTCGAGCCACGAACACGCGTAAGAGTTATGTCACTTTGTCTATAATGCTAAACCTATTTTACCAAATTATGTTCTTTCCTTTTGTAGACGAGGCACACATAATCTCATATTTATAGTGTCAAACGGCTTCTTTCCAGTTTCAGAATGCAGGGTGGCTTCTTTCTAATGAACCATGTCCTATATCAGGGTGCACTCTAAAGAAGAGTCGGAGGATCTCAATAAGCAATATGCTGAAGAATTCTGATCGCGAAAAGCTATTCCAAAAGGAGGACAAAGAGCAGATTCAACGAAGATACGAGATATAAAAGAGCGATGCAGCCATGTCCACTTGGTGACGATCAGACGACGAGGCAGGACAACGGGTTGTGAGAAGGGTTTAGGGTGCAAACAATTAAAGCACACGGTAATAATCAAGGGTGTAGGTTGCACTTAAGAATACACACTCCTTTCTCGAATGCAAATACCAACATATTATCACCATTGAAGATTTGGAATGCAGTGTTACCTTGAACTTCTCCTTGATATCTGCAGCCCCGGCAGCCAGCTTAAACCCTTTCTCATTCGTCCTGCTATTGTCAATGTTGACAAGAATTCCCATCCAGGGAGCGAGAAGCGCAGTTGCAGCCTCTCTCTTGGGCACAGCTTGCTCCAGGTAAAGCACTCTCTCAGCTTGCGGGATCATTGGCTTATCACCCAGCTCCGCTTCCAGGTACTTCATCAACGCCCGGTGGCCCCCGACTTTCTCAGGCCCCTTCTTCCCACTCGCAATGGTCGTGGCGTGAGCCAAGAGCTCCCGGTACTTGTAACTCTGTTTCTTCTTGCCAGGAGAGAGCGGGCACTTGTACGTGTCGTCAGGGTTCTTCACAACCAAATGCCCGTCTCGTATCCCATCTTGCACCTTCTGCTCATAAATCTCCGTCTCCTCATCATCCGAGTTGCTGTAGTCGTCATTCTCCGACGCAGAGTCGTCCGTATACATGGCTGGACGAAATAAATCCACATCCAAAACCTCCCCAGCTCAGAAAACCCAAAGAAGAGAAAGAACCGATTCTCCCAACAAGAACGAAACCATACCACTCGCTACAAAACTCTCGAACTTCACCGACATCTCAAAACTTAACAAACAAGAGCCAAAAACGGAGAGAAGAAACAGGTGAACGCCCACCTCCCTCTCCCTCACCCAAATGCACCCAATTGTCCGTTCCTTAAAGAAATCAAAGCCGCCAATCTGCACACAAAACATACACAGAACCAAATAAGCTCCAACAAAGATGACAAAGAGGGAAAAAGAATCATCAACACATGAAGCACAGTTCCGGTTTTCTGAAACGACCTCACATAACCCACATTCTGGTCCAACATTCTGCACACACTTGGCGTTAGCAACCTACCAGGTTACAGTGCAAACCTATCTGGTGAACAATCCTAGCCCAAAGAAGACAAAGAGTCGATCTCCCAGGAAAGAAACACACCACACCATTTGCTGCAAATCGATCTCTTGCACTTCCCAAAACTTCACAACAAAGAGCAAACATCTTTCCTACCTCCCACTTCCCACTCTCTCTCTCACACAAACCTCTCCGCTTCTTAAAGAAATCAACGCCCCCATTTTCGACTCAACATACATAAAACCAAAGAA
Organism: Ceratodon purpureus; assembly: GCA_014871385.1. Classification (NCBI taxonomy): domain Eukaryota; kingdom Viridiplantae; phylum Streptophyta; class Bryopsida; order Pseudoditrichales; family Ditrichaceae; genus Ceratodon; species Ceratodon purpureus. Next base: position 11,651,194 of record CM026432.1, on the reverse strand, counting down.
ATGATACACACCGTTGCCAAGAGAAAAGAAATCATCAACACGGACTGCACAATTTCTCTTCCCACATGAGCTCACATGACCCACATTATGCTACGACATTTCACACACTTGGCGACAGCTACTGTTACCGCAAACACCTAAAGACAAAGAATCAATCTCCCAGGAAAGAAAGACGTCCCACCACTTGCTACAAAATCGAACTCTCTTCACTCCAAACAGATGAACTTCCACCTTCCTCACCAAATGCACCCAATTGTCCGCTGCTGAACGAAATCGAAGCCACCAATCTGCACACAAAACACAACCAAATATCAGATCCCAACACACAGATGTCAAGTGGAAAAGAAAATCATCAACACGCATGGCACAAAGGCACAGTTACTATTCTCCGAAATGAGCTCACACATAACCCACTTTCAGCTACAACATCCGCTACACATGCACAATCCCAGCTCCTGTTCCAAAACACACATACCTATGTGTGAAGAATCCTCCCCAGCTCAAAGAACCAAAGAAAGAGCAAGAATCAACACACCACACCACTTGCTACAAATCAATCTCTTCCACTTCCCACAGCTCCACAACCAAGAGCCAAACCGACCAAACTCCCACCTCCAACTTCACCTAATGCACCAAAGTGACAGATTCTCACAGAAATCAAAACCAACACTTGAAAACAGAAATAAATACACACAAAGAGCACAAAACAAACCTCACCTCATCACAAAAGAAAAGACTTCAAATCAACAGCAAAGTTTGATCTATTCCCACATAATCCTACTCTCACATCTGGTCCAACATTGTGCATCCTTGGCATCAGCTACCGTTACAGTTAAGCAAGGTATACATCCAGTCATCCACATGATGCCGCCTGAAAAACACTCCACACTTGTTCACACAAGAATGGTGCCAAAAACACAATAAATTCCCCCATATCCCTCTTCCTCACCCACTTCACTTACATGCTTCAAAACTCATGCTCACACTTGTGCTCACACTTTTGCACATGAAGTTGATACCTACACTTGTCATACAAAACTAGAATATGCTATCATATCAACAGTGGTATGTTTACCTTCAAGCTTGCGGTGGACTCAGTCTCCTCTCTGTGGCTTTTTTCTCTCTGTGAATATGCCTTCAAGGCATGACCATATTGAGCCTAATATATCATTTTGGGACAACTTCTTCCATTACTTGTAATGGTTATGTTTGTGTTTATGGCAGTTATGTTGTCAAGTCGCATCACTGGTCATGGTGTTGGAAATAGGAGCCTTTTAGTTCCATGTCCTTATGCTATGTCTGGAATCTAGGAAAGTGTTGCTCTTTTGGAAGATGAGAGGGTGGGGAGGGGGTGGTATCTAGGATTTGGTTTGATGAGGTTCACTTTGAAGTTTTGTTGTCAATCATTCATGGTGCAGGGTCTAGAAGTTGTGTGGGTTTTGGGATGGGGGGGTTCTTTGTCCTTTTGGTGGGCGCCAGTGGTGGGCTGGGAATTGAATGGGTTTTGAGAATATTGAAGATCCTGTGCTGAAAGAATAAAAAAAGGAGAAAAAAAAGGGATAAGTGGAGATCGTTTCTGACGAGCATCATCTGGATTTTGTGGGCTCTGCCACCGTGGCAAGGGGTGAGAGGATCTTGCAGCATTGATCCAGGAGTAGAGCGCCTAAAACCAACAGGGTTGATGCCGTCCCTTGGAACCAGCAATCCCAGAACTCATTGTAACATTTAGTGAACATGGCACATCCATCCTAGACGGGCAATAATTTTCGCCACTCGTATTATCAAAATGGAAATTTTTATTTTCTTATTCTTTAATTGATGAATGAAGATAGTCTATAATTACCATCTTTGAGCATCCACAGTGGTCTTAAGCCTCCAGCTGGTTTATAGGCTTAGGGGTCTTAAACAGGCCCAATGGCGGCCTGTAAATATCTTTATCATCGAAGTCGCGCCATGTAAACCGCCTTAGACATGAAAATTGCAGTCTGTTTACTGCTTGCCGTAAGTGCTACAAACAGTTATAAAAGAATTTGAATCTTTTTGGATTTTGTGTCTTTCTGAAGTTGTTGGTTTTTCCATTGGGGGGTTTTGATCGTAGTTGTTGCTCAAGTGACATTGAGAATGCTACCACACGTTGCATTTTAATTTTCTAGGATCGGGTCTCTCAAGATTTAGGATTTAGAAGCTTTCATGCACATCATGGACACTCACCAAAAGCAATCTTTATTTCAAGTTTTGACACTGCCAATCTAATGATCTACTCTGTCAATGTGTAAACGAGTTGAATGGTGGAGGTAGAAAAACAGATGCATGTGTTGTAATTGAAATTCAAATGCAAGTATTGCTTTTGTAGTTTTCCGACTAGTCCAAAAGTTCTCCAATATGAGAATGGCTAACTTAGAATTTGTCAGCACACAAATTTGTATTTGAATTCTAAACACATATTTGGCTGAAATCTTTAAAACGCTCTAACTCATGAACTGTGAGTCCAAATGTTGACTGTAGCGGCTCTATAGAAAGCTATTGTCCACATCAACCACCAAAAAAAGTCTCAAATAATCTAAAAATAGAATGCGTTCACAGTGGCCTGACCAGAATCGCAAACGCCCATATTGGTTGTCTTAGAACTTTAGGGGTTAATCATGCTTTTATTTAGCTCTTACTTCAAGTTCAACCCTTATAGAATCTTCTATAATTTCAATCATTTCAATTATCTTTTTAATCTTATGTTATTTTTATTTTTATTTTTATTTATTTTTTAAAAAGAAGAAGCAAATGAACAACTTCATTGCATAAAAAGAATTACAACTTTATCAGATTGAAGTCCAAGGCAAAGAGAGAAGTCTGGAAATGGGACAATGAATCTTTTGTTGCTTCAACTCACCTCTTCTGGAATTTCTAATCATTTTTGTAATGCTTCCAATCTTCTGTCACTTCACTTGTGACTTCAATCATCTGTCACTTTACAAATGCTTTCTATCTTTTGTCAGATCTTCACATGCTTCAATTCAGCTTCTATCACCACGCTTTAGACATCATAGAATCTAGAGTCATTTCAAACACTCTACATGTGCCTTCAATCTTCTATTACAATCTTGACATGCTTCAAGAGTGACTTTAATCTTCTGTCACTGTCTTGACATGCTTCAATTTCTCTGTCACCTTGCTTCGGTCCTCATAGAATCTCTAATCATTTCAATCCTCCTCCTTTGGTCCTTACAGAATTTCCAGTCATTTCAATCATTTAACTATGCCTTCAATCTTCTGTCACAATCTTGACATACTTTAATTCTTTTATCACTCTACTTTAATCCTCATAGAATCTCCAGTCATTTCAGTTAGGCTTTCAATCCTATAAAACTTCACTAGTGCCCTCAATCTCTTGTTACAATCTTAAACTTACTTCATTTTTCACAACATGCTTTAGCTCCTTTAGTTAAAAACCATTTATATTCTTTAAGAACCTCAACTTAACTTTATTTCAACCATAATTTCAAAATTCATTATATAATCTCAAGCCAAGAAAATTATAAATTTTTATTATCTGAATAAAATTATCTCATCCTGACAATGTTAAATTACTTCCAATTACCATTCCAAGATCACCACTTCAAAAAAAATCAAAAAATCAAAATGAACAACCCACCCAACCTATTTCATAATCTGCCGGCACTTGAAAACAACCATCTACGCCAGTGATCGGTCTTTTTTGCGCCACGCTTGGAATTATGGCAGCACCGCCACAATTCCTAATATGGTAAGGTGCTCAATAATGGCTCAATTTTCAGCATGGGAAATCCACAGCGAAATTAACATTGCAAATAATTTTCATGCATGGAGAAACTAAGTGAAAAGCTGGAGCAAGTGGAATCATCATTTCTGGATTCTTTTACAATTAGTTATGAATTTTTGAAGCTAGATTCATGGGTGTTTCTAAAATGGTGCCCTAAAATGGCACCCTATAATGTTTGCCATCAGTACATGGTACTGTTGGGTGGGGAAGCTATTATGTACCTCTGAGGGAAGATTAGTAGAGCTCCATTATTGATACTGCTCCATTTTAGAGCATTCTACCATAGTCCCTGGCTGTCATGTTTGGTGCCGGGACTTCATGAGTTCCCAGTCAGATCTCATTTCAATGAACTCCAGCTCTTGGCCGAAGGTGGATAGCGGCGCCTTCACATACTTTGGACTGGGTTTCATACTCAGATGGTCCTGATCTTTCATCCAATTTTCATCCAATTGAAAATTTTCATCTAATTAACCATTTTCATCTAAGAAGGGTGCTGATTTTTCATCCAACTTACAATATCATCCAAATCTTAGGATTTCATCCAAAATCTAATTTTCATCCATATAAATATTTCATTTAGTCTTTAGTTTTCATCCAAACTTAATAAATTTCATCCAATATCTATGACGTGGCAAAGGTCCATCCACAAGATCTCCTTTCACCAAAATTGCCCTCTGAAATAAAAAGGAATTATACAATTTACACTTCAAAAAATTCTAGAAATTTGAGGTCTAATCCGATTGCATTGAAATTTTTTGCGGTTCTTTTCCTCATTGACTTCAACATATTTACTGTTCCGATTTCCAATTGGACATTCTCTGACTACCCTTTAACCCCTAAATGGCCAAGGGAGTATTTGCTCAAAATTGCCTCCAAATAGTCCCTTTTGAAAACAAGTTTGATAGTGCAAAATTTTAACAAAATTTGGTACTTTCAATTGTAAGATCTTGTGGCTGACTACTATGTCTATATGCCTACCAAATCTCACACACTCATTCCTTACCATTTAAGAGATCATAACATTCAAAGTTAAAAATAAATAAATAAAATTACCCTGCAAAAAGGGGACAGCAGTATTTTGGGGTCCAAAAAAACCATTTTTTTGAGTAGATTTGGAATGCGCCTCTTTAAATTCTTGTTCCTAGGTGAATTAGGTACATGTCCACAAAATCTCATGTCCATGCAAGGTGTAGAACCTTGAGAAAATCATCAATTTCCACAAAGGGGTGTGCTGAAATTCACATACAAAGGCTGTTTTTATACAATAAAAATAGCATACGAAACATTCTTGGATTGAAAATCCAAAAGGTGGAAACATGCTCTAGTGCCTCTTCTACACATAGAAATTTTTATTTTTGAAAAAAACTAAAATCTTGATTTTTGGTGGAATTTCAAATTTTCGTCTTTAGGTAGTTTTGGGCAGTTTTGGGCAGTTTTGGGCAGAAATAGCTGCATTCACAGTGGCTGAGAGCCTGCCCGTGGAAGGGTGTTTTATGCTCAGAGGGGCATAACTTTTCCTCACTTCATCCAAAAAAAATTAAAAAAAAATATCGCCATAAACCTCTTGAAAAAACCTTTTTCCACAAAAAATTTCAAAAATTTCAAGTAAATTTGAATTTTTAGGAACCTGCTCAAATTTTAAAAACACCCATTCTAGGACTTTGGCCATTTAGGGGTTAAGTAGTTTTAATTTTGGAGAATGTAAGGCAATTTCAGCACACCCCTTCTCACAGAATCAAGGATTTTTTTGCCTTTCTAAGCCCGTATGAGGCTCAAACTTTGTGAGCTTATACCTAACTTCCAAACCTAAAGGAATTGATGATCCTCCATGGATCAAAGTATAGTTTTTGGGCATCAAAACTTTGGTATACTTATGGGGTAGTGTCAAAAAAAACTTTTGCAATGACTTTAAATGTTATAATTTCACAACCTCTATAGTGGATTGTCCTCAAAATTGGCATACATCTTTTTGAATAATCTAATTACAAGATCCTACGGTTTAATATTCAATTTGATGTATAAATTTAGAAATCAATAGATTTCTATTAGTAGAGGTATGTTTCTAGCAGTTTTGGCTCCAAAAACACCAAGGGCCTTTAGGAGTTAACTGGAAACAAAAACATATCCAAAGTGGCAGGAACTAGAAAGAATAACTCCTTGTGGGGTGTCACAACCTAAAATCCCAACACTTCATGCACTCACCATGGTATGGGTGGGGTCTTGGACAAGAGAAAGATCTAAAGCAAATATCACTTTTCACGCTTAAAATGCACACCCAACTCGGTTGTGCGACCGTGTTGTTTGTTTTGGTCTCTTGGCAGTGAAATAAATTCACCATTTGCTTAAAAGAAATAAAATAAAATAAAAATGCACACCCATGTTAACCCTTAATGTTGAAATCAATCCTTTCAGGGTTGATTTTGGTCCGGTCAGGCTTGCAATTACTAAATTTAGATCAAATGAATTTGCTACTTTTGATAGATTATAGAGTTTTTTCATACCTTTCCGAAAAGTCATCTCATGCTTCAAAATTCCTCATACTTTAGGAGATATTTACATTCAAAGTTTGAAAATAGTATATGAAATCTTCCCAAAACTGCCCAAACTGCGGTATATGCTCATTTATTCTCAAGAACTGCGGTATATGCTCATTTATTCTCAAAAACTGCCCAAAATCAATTAAATTGCAGAAAATTTAAAAATTCACCAAAAATTGAGATTATTCTTTTTTCCAAGTTTTGTTTTTTGTTCAAGTAAATAAGGTTTTAAGGCATGATCTCACTGTTTGGATTTTCAATCCAATTATTCTTCACATGCCTTTTATATTGTCAAAGATTGGCCTTTGTAGTTGAATTTCAGCATACCTCTATGTGAATAATCAAGCATTTCTTTAGGTTTTATAGGTCGTATGAGGGTAAAAATTGCAAAGGCATGTTCCTAACTCACTTTAAAACAATAATTTGAAGAGCTTCATATCAAATTTTCTACCAAAAATGGTTTTTTTGGCCCTCAAAAAATCAGTTGCCCTTATTCCAACAAGCAAAAAAAACTTTTTTCCATCTTTAAACATTACGACCTCACAATTAGTAAGGAATTTGAATCTAAGATTTAACATACATATGCACATACAAGTTAGGTACAAGATCTCACCGTTGCATACTCAAAAATACATCAAAAATTAAAAATTTGCATCTTGCATTTATAGAGGGCAGTTTTGAGGGTTTTTTGCAATTTTGAGGGCATTTGACATTAGGGGTTACTCTGTGAGCTCAACGAGACTGATGCTGCACTGAGCTTTGAACAGATGGGTAAAAAATTTCAAAATGTGAACCATCCACCGTCACTCTGGGTGAGTCTGTAAACCACAAGGAAAGGAAATTTTGAAGTGGTTTGCATACAACGTAAATTACCGGTAGTCAAGAGTAATTTTGGGATCTGACAAGGGTGTCAACTCTGGATGGGTCTGTGACTCTGTATGGATGGAATGGGCGACAGCTGATTTAAGTGACACCAGGCTTACATACCGAAGAGTTAACTTGTCACTTACTCTGTGAAGCATGCAGTTTTCATCCAATATGAAAATATCTAATCAAAATCAAAATTACTACGCATTTTCAACCAGCCTGGCTATGGTGTACAAGATATTGCATGGAAGTTTTACTCAAGAATTGGACGGTGGGTTTGATGGAGAAGATGAAACATCACTATCATGTATTTTGAAGAGGATGTGCATCTTGTCGTTCTTGAAGAGAATCGCATGCCATCTGTAAGGATTCAGAGAAGAGGTGGGTTCATTCATGCAATATGAATCAAGCAACTCCCATTCAGGCGGAGAAGGCAATGCGCTCATGCAACGATCACCACCATATGTTTTTGAAGACAACGTGTAAGGTAACGTACTGTTGAACCGTTCACTGTTTTAAAACCGATTAGGACTGAAATGTACAAATCAGGTACATTTCAGTCCTGATTGGTTTTAAAACAGTGGACGATTCTACAGCCCTCTACCTTATCATGTTGTTCCTGAATAAAATCCCATGACATCCCAGGCTATCTTCGAGGATTCAGAGAAGAGATTGTGGGGTCTATTCAGGCAGTATTAACCAAGCAACTCTCATTCAGTTGTAGACATGATTAGGAAATATTAATTGGAGTTTTGCTCTCAATTCATGCAATTTTGGTTCATTGCCCCTAACCTGGGGCAGATGTTTATTTTTCCACCCCATTTTTATAATAGAGATAAACTAGGTTTTTGTTTTTTTAGTATTTATTAGGAGTTTTATTTTATTTTATTTTATTTTATTTTATTTATTATTTTGATTCTATTCTCTTAAACAAATGGTGAGGGATATGAGAATGTTGTCGGAGATAAAGTCATCCTCCAAATTTCTGCACTTTGTCCACTAGCATTGCTCATATGCTTACTGTAATTAGGTTCAAAGTAAGAATTTCACTACAATTGGAGTAGAATTAATGTTATAAAACCCACCTGTCCATGTGATTAAGTATAATAACCCCCGCTATTTTTGTTTTGAATTAATCCTAAGTGTTAACAGGTTTCATAAAAAGTACTGTGATTTATTTAACACATTCAATAAATTGCTAATGGGATTTGTTACCATAGTACCATAGCAAGTTTGCCCACAAATAATTCTAAAAATTAAGAAAAAAATAAGTACAAGTTAAAAAATTATGAGGATGAAAAAACAAAGATAGACTAAATCAGGTTATGCAATATTTTGTAATTTTAAGTCATTTAAAGTCATTTTCCTAATTTTTTTTTGCTAAAAAATTAGAATTGAAAATCTCAATTTAAGAAATGAACCTTATTTTTTCAAAAAAATAAATATTTGTGCGCCACGTGGCAAACCTGCTATGGTGTTACGGTACTGTGACTACCCTTAGAGATGTTTTCTCTGCATGGAAATCGAGATACTATTGAAACTGTGTACCCATCTGTCTGCCTGCTGCTGTTAGTGCAGCAGACCGTCTACATGTACTCCAATTCGTGTACTCTCAATCTCTATCCTTGACTGTCTGCTTGGCTCATTTTGCAAATATTTCTGGAACCTTCATCTTGCTTCATCAGGCAGAATTCAAGCAAATCTAACTTACTGCAGGTGACCCCAAAACAGGCTCAGAATTTAGTTTCTAGAGAAAAAACTAAGATTTAGCACAATCTCTTCCCGACGTACGCAAATGGATTCCCATAGGCTTCTTAAGAGGATCTCATTGAAAGAAGAGAGCACGTACATACTACATATCCTTAACCGGTATCACAGTCCGGGGAGTTTTTTGGCTTAACCGGATATTATCCGACACTGTTAGAAACCAACCGGATTTTGGAAAAAAAAATCGGCTACGCGTTTAGAAAATGGAGAATATTCTCCAATTTTCCCTTAAAATGATCGGATATTTTCCTAAGATTTTGAAATCAATTCGGCAATTCTCAATTTCAACCGGCTAGGTTGTAACTAAATACCGGTACTCCCCGTTCATTGACCGGTATATCCTGTGACACACTGCAGTACTGTTGTTTGTTACTCCGGGGCCATTTGTACTCCGGGGCCATTTGTACCTGACAATATCTTGTTGTGTGAGATTAGCTGATGTCATTCCCGTGAATTTGGCTGTGATGAAGGGTCACTTGGCCATCGCCATCAGCATGAACATTGCTCCCGCTCCCACACTCACTTATTTACTCCCTCCTCTGGTCCCAGTACCAATTACTGGTACGGTTGCCTGCGCTCTTCTTAGTGTAGTAGTGTACTCTCCGTTGCTCTACCCAGTGCTGACTGTGGAGTTTTTCAACCTCCAAAATCTATCACAAGTGGGTACTCTAAGTAGTTAACATTTGGGGACTTTGTGCTGACGGTGGAGTGCAGTTTCCTAGATCCTCAAGTAGTCTGATGCTTCCCTTCATCCAGCTCAAGATCCTCAAGAAGTCTGATGCTCTTCATTTATCCACCTTATTGCATTCCACCTTGTTGCATTCTAGTTTTAACCCCTAAAGGACAATCATCCACATTTGGGCTTTTTTGGAATTTCGGCATGTACCTATGAATGCAATTTACATCGGGATTTTCTAAATTTTTTATTGAAGGTGGGCCGCTCAGAGATCCTCGTGAAGGTATTTTTATTTTTCAATTCCGACATCGGGATCAAAAGTTATGAAGGTTTAAGTGTCAAACGCTGCTCGTTGGGCAGCTGCTGAAATTTTCTAAGCCACTGTGAATGCAGCAAATTCTGCCCAAAACTGCCCAAAACTGCCCAAAATTGCGAAAATCTGCGAAAATCTGCCCAAAGAAGAAACTTTGAAATTCCATCAAAAATTGAGATTTTGATATTTTTCAAAAATAAAAATTTCTATGTATAGAGAAGGCAGTAGAGCATGTTCCCACCGTTTGGATTTTCAATCCAAAATTTTTTCATATGCTATTTTTATTGTCAAAAAACGGCCTTTGATTGTGAATTTCAGTACACCCCCTAGCGGAAAATGATTTTTTTGGAAACCTTCCACAAATTTTTTGAATATAATTTTTTAAATACAATTAGCTAACTCAGTCTTCTTTGACGTGCATCAAAACCACCAAAATCCATAATGCTAGAAAATGGTTTTTTGGGCCTTCAAAACTCTGCTGTCCCCTTTTTTCGCAGGGAAAAAAAACTTGTTTTTCTACTTTGATCGTTATGATCTTGCAATTGGTCAGGAATGAGTGTGTGAGATTTGGTGGACATGTAGAAATAGAAGTTAGCTACAAGATCTTACGGTTAGATGTACTAAAAAAGACCCCAAATTTGCAAAATCCACCTTGCTTTGAAGAGGGGCTATTTTGAGGCAGTTTTGATGAAAAATACCCTCAGAATTTTAGGGGTTAATATTAATTTGGTTGACACTGTTGAAAATGTGTGATTATCCCCAAATTTCCCAACTTCTACCCTGGTTCATCTCCAATAGTTGAACTCACAGATGAGTAGTAAGTACAAGTTGATCAATTTCCAGCTTTGGCTTGTGATTGTACTTAGTGATGCAATTAGGGATGTGTAACTATCAATGTACGAGCTGGGGTCTTGGGGGTCTTGGCAGTGGTACCTCCAGGGGTCACTACTTACTGCAGGGGCCAATGGGTAGATTTCATGATGTACCTGATTGATTGGGGTCTTGGGGGTCTTGGCAGTGGTACCTCCAGGGGTCACTAAGGTAGGAGGCTTGAGAAGAGTGCGGGCTTTAAGAATCCCCTATGAACATGGTATGAATGGCACAGCCACATATCAAAATTGACTAGTACAGTTAGTGAATGAACCAAGGAAAAAAGGAAATGAGCCAATCATTCTCTTTGTTTTCCCCATTTTTATTTAGGATTGCAAGTGAACAGTTTATGAAAGACCTATGAGCTCAAATAGCACACTCTAGGCTCATGCCTTCAAAAAAAAAATAACTAATTCAGGGAGACTCAAAAAATTTCGATTAAAATTGCCACTCAACTGTTCTCAAATTATCTTGCAACAAAAAATATGTTTTGAAATTTTCCATTGACAGATTTCTTCACAGAGGGCAAAATCTGCTTAGATGGTCCATTTCCGTGCCGCCTACCTTACTTACTGCACGGGCCAAAGAGTAGATTTCATGACATGAGTGAAAGTGTTGGTAAGTTGTGATTAGGGAAGTCATTAATTCAGTAGGTAGAAGTGTGATTATTTTGTGTAGGTGATTTATTTTCATGCTAGTTTTGAGTAAATTTAATGATGGATTAACATGATTATGCTATGATGTTTTAGAGTGTGCAAAGATAATGAACTAGGTTCTTTAAAAGCGTCTAATGGGTAGCATGTCTTATATTGAAATGTAAGAAAATAAAAATCATGCAAGAAGTATTGAGGAGTATTAAATGATATAAATTTGTAGATATTTGCAAATTAAATTACACATAGTTTTCTTATGAAGACTCAAATAATTCAATGAAGTTTGTTTTTCATTTGCTCCAAAATACAAACAAAAAAATTAAAATAATTCTATACTAAAAGCGTAGCCTACTTTCTATACATGAAGCACCTTCAAGACATATTTCCAATGAAATGAAAAGTTCAAGTGCAAAACCACTCTTTCAAATACATTTTCATCAACATCCAGCCTTCCTTTTACCATGAAGCTCAGTCGACTAAAAGCACATTCAAGTATACTTTCTGCTAATTCTTGAAACTCAATGTATTGTGGAGCTCAAAATTTCTTGTACTATGAAGCTGAACCTCCTAAAAGCTCATTCAAGTATACTTCATGTCAATTCTTGAAATTCCTTGTCTTGGGAAGCTCAGCCGCCTAGTAGCTCATTCAAGTACACTTTTTGAGCCGCCTAAAAGCTGATTCAAGTATACTTTCTGTCAATTCTTGAAATTCCTTGTACTGTGAAGCTCAGCCGCCTAATAGCTCACTCAAGTACACTTTTTGAGCCGCCTAAAAGCTGATTCAACTATACTTTCTGTCAATTCTTGAAATTCCTTGTACTGTGAAGCTCAGCCGCCTAGTAGCTCATTCAAGTACACTTTTTGAGCCGCCTAAAAGCTGATTCAAGTATACTTTCTGTCAATTCTTGAAATTCCTTGTACTGTGAAGCTCAGCCGCCTAATAGCTCACTCAAGTACACTTTTTGAGCCGCCTAAAAGCTGATTCAATTATACTTTCTGTCAATTCTTGAAATTCCTTGTACTGTGAAGCTCAGCCGCCTAATAGCTCACTCAAGTACACTTTTTGAGCCGCCTAAAAGCTGATTCAAGTATACTTTCTGTCAATTCTTGAAATTCCTTGTACTGTGAAGCTCAGCCGCCTAATAGCTCACTCAAGTACACTTTTTGAGCTGCCTAAAAGCTGATTCAATTATACTTTCTGTCAATTCTTGAAATTCCTTGTACTGTGAAGCTCAGCCGCCTAATAGCTCACTCAAGTACACTTTCTGTCAATTCTAGAAATTCTTGGTACTATAAAGCTCAGCCGCTGAAAGTCATTCAAGTATACTTTCTGTCAATTCTTGAAATTCTATATACTATAAAGCTCAATTGTCTAATAGCTTATTGAAGCTCTCTATTTTGGTTCTGCTTCTCTTTTGCCATGGATGAAAATCTGATGATGATTGTACTTTTCTTTCCAATGGGGTTTATTCATTTGTCTCCAAAAAATACATATAAATAAAAGCTTATTGAAGTGCACTCTCTACTAATATCCAACATTCTTTGTGCTGCAAAGCTCATGCATATGACTACTCTTTGAAGTTCATTTTTTTGCCAACATTCAAAATTCCTTATACTTAAGCATACCTTCAAAGTACATTAAAGGAATATCATAGTTTCCAAATCATACAGGGTTTGTAAACTACATTTAAAAATGTAACGGCTTCCATATTCATGCTTAGTAGAAGATAAGAGAACGTTCAAAACAACATAACATATTAGAATTATACCTTGCTCAATGAATAAGGTACCAAATTTGTCAATATGATTTTCATGCATTTGATACATATAAGTCTTCCAAGAGACATTCACATTGGGCTCTGTGCGATAATAGTGATTCTGGGAAAACAGTCATCCACGAGCATTCTGCAAACCTCTAGCATATACCTTCACAGACAAGTTCTTAAAATGCTATCAACAATAGGGATCGCTTGAATCTTCCGGCACTTGGAAAACGGATATCCACGCCAGTGATCATCCTTTTTGCGTCACGCTTGAAATTATGGCAGCACCACCATAACTCTTAATAAGCTTCGTCCCTGGCTGTCATGTCTGGTGCCCGGACTTCATGAGTTCCCAGTTTCAATGAACTCCATCTCTTGGAAGGTGAATGGCGGCGCCTTCACATACATTAGACTAGGTTTCATGCTCAGTTGGTCCTGATCAGTGCGTGCTCTTAACTCCTCAGTTTCCAGGAGTGCATGGATTTGCAGCAAATCTGTGATCAACACTCTCGCTAGAAAGCTCCATCTTGCAACTCTCTCCTCGCGTCGAGCTTTCGTGGATTGGAAGCTGAAGTAGCTGGGCTCTTTCCCGTTTCGGATGTGGTGAGTTGCTGCTCTTCCTCATGAAATTGTAATCCTTACTTTCAGTGGCTTTTCCTACTCTGTTGTATGGTGGGAGCTACGCTTGACATCTGTTGTGATGTGTGTTTGAGCTTTGGGTAACGAACCTGTTTGCATTGTAGTGGTGTTGCATTAGTTTTATCTCTGTGATGGATTCTTGTATATGTACGTGATGGTCCACCAGTTGCAGCTCTGCTTTAGAGTTAGAGTGTACAGGTAGGATAGTTGCAAGGCTTGTTTCAGGAAGAATCACTCGTGTTTGGTTCCTATTTCGGAATAGTTAAGAAACGTACTGTAGAAATGAAACGATTTGAGATGCGATTTGGAACACCAAATAAACGTACTGAAACACGTAACTTTAGAAACGTTATATTGAAACTATGAGCGGTCGAAACATGGCCGCTTGGGTATCCTTCTCGTGGTGATTGGTTTCTCTGTTGCAGGTGTTGATCGAGGAGAGTTTCTGAACGTGCAGGAGCAGTGGGCTAAGCTTTGAAGTACTTCCATTTTAGAGGTAATTTTCTCTCACTTGTGCGAGGCCGGTGAATATCGTATGCTTAGATCCCCTAACTCTGTGAATGAAGGCTTAGTAATGCCTTATTAATGACGCTTCTCATGAAGTGTGCAAACTTGGACTTAGAAGCCTGTGAGCGAGAGGTTGTAGTCTCTGAAGCTAGCTTCCATTTTCAAATACCCAGTTTCTAACTATACCCATTACTGAAATGATTTTTCTGTTGATTGACGGGGGTTAGTAATTAGGTTTAGTTCTCCATTTAGATGATAGAATTTGCAGCCGAACAAGAGGAGGTTTCGAGATATTGAATGTGGTGGTGCAGTGTTTTATAGTCATTATTTGATTCGTGCATCATTTCATGTCTGGTTCAGGATGAGTTGTATGACTGGGGTTTGAGGACAACGATTTGGTAATGCTTTCTGGTCGAGGTTCAGGTCGGTAAGTAATTCCTGGATTGAAGTTCCGACAGACATGGAGGCCTGTAAGCGTGCTCGGAAAGATGCAATAGTTTCGAGTTTGAAGGACCAGGGCACAGTATTAGATGCAAGTTTATGGGGCAAACTGCAAGAACACATCAAACTTCACCAAGTTTACGAAAAACTGCCTCCCGAGGATCTCTTCCGACTGCGCCTTGTTTGCAAAGCCTGGAATCATGCGGCAATGCACAGATTGGAACCGAAACCTTACTTTCTGACGGTTGCAGCCAACGCTATTACACGAAAGGGATATTTGGATGGAGTTCTCTCTTACGATGCTGCCTCCAAGAAGTTCAGTTTCAAGCGGCTAAAGTTTCCTCTGAACCATCCACCTTCCGGTGAACCACCATTTGAAGTCGAAGGCTTGATATTCTGCCATCACCCCAAAAATACGAACCAGCAAGGCGTATTCAACATCCACAACAGAACGTGGCACGCTGTACCTCAAGCTCCAGAGTCGAGCAAGCACAAATCGGCAATTGGCATGATGGTGGACACATCTGAAATGCCCTACACCTTCAAACTTGTCATTGGTAGCGTTGATAAGAAGACACAGGTTTATGATTCTAAGACCCGCTCATGGACCACAACATCATCCAAGGTGATGCAATCGGCTAAGTCTGCGTTAAATTCGCCAGAGCACATTGTCACCTGTATGTGTAACAACGGTTGTGTCTACATCTCCGTAGGGGTGGAAGTTCTTCTGATGTACTCCATGGAAGGAGACAAATGGACTAGAATGAATTTCCCAGAGGTGAAACAGGGGAAGGATGGGGGCAGTGCTGTTCATGCCTTGGGGGCATGGAATGGCAGGATTTTCAGTCCACGGGAGGACAGTGAGGGGCGAAATGTCACTGTGTGGGAGCTGATGGATCGGACGAAGCAGGAATGGAGAGAATATGCAGTTATGCCAAAGGAGGACTATGACATGTTCAAGAAGTGTGTCTATATGAGTGGTAGTAGTCCGCGTGGTTGTATGATGCGTTTCGTGCCATGCTTTTGCGATGGGTACTTGTTGATTTATAACTGGCAGTATGTCAATGGCGTAGCAGAAGCCCTTGCGATGTTGGATCTTGCAACAAAGAAGTGGATACAAGTGGACTTGCCACGGGGGACAGTGGGAATTAAGGAAGGCTCTAATGAATCTGTGGACAAGAAAGAGAAATTAGGCTCTGTTGACGAGGGTGAGGAAGATGAAGGCTCTGAAGATGAGGATGAGGAAGACAAGGGCTCTGAAGATGAGGATGAGGAAGGAAAAGAGGAAGGAAAAGAGGAAGGAAAAGAGGAAGGATCTGATTCTGGACATGCAGAAGATGAAGACGAGGGAGACCACAGTGAGGATGAGGAAGACATAATTGGTAGAGGTTCTGAACATGAGGAAGATGAGGAAGACAGCAAAGAAGGCTCTGATGATAATTACGAAGATGAAGAAGTTGAAGAAGACGATGAGGAAAGCTCTGAGGATGATGATGATAACTCGGATTGATTCTGAAGTGACTGAAGACATTGATCCTGCACTGTGTCATTTTGTAAAGCAACAGTCACTTACATGTTCCAAAACATGCTTACGGAAATGATCCTCATGAACCTGCAGTTTCTGATTTTTAACGTGACTGCCTGCCGGAATGAAATGTTGACACATAGCAAGTACCTGAAGGATTCAGGCGGCTGATACTAATCCTTTCCTTGTGTGTTTCTAATTTTTGGTTTCTGGAAACATCCACCTCAACGTGTGAAGTCATTGCTATTGTTTTGGTACTTGGAGTCCGCAAAGCACTTGCCAGCACTCTTGACTTAGATCCTTAAAAGATGTGCCGACTTCTAGTGAAGAATATTGTTTATTAGTATCTAGAGTTTGTGATACTTGACACTGATGACTTATTTTACCAGCTACATGACTCTGGATTGCTAATACTCTTGAGTAATTCTGAAGTACTTGGGTTGAATTTGGAGTAGTTGTTTTGTATGATTGATTACTTGGATGTTGTTTTGTATGATTGATTACTTGGATGTTGTTTTGTATGATTACTTGGATATTAGTGCAACCACCTCAAACTGTAGTAATACATTTTTTTGAGTAGGGGCTTGTCACAACTATGGGAGACCAGATTGCTTCTATTTGAGTCATGGTTGCAAGTTCTCGTCCTGCTTAGCAGATGAGCACAACTTAAAAGAGGAGGAACAGGAATGGTGGTCGTCCAAGAAGCTCTGTTTTTGTTGTGATCACATAGGTTTGAAAAGTGTGTCGCTCTTTGTGAACTTTCTCGTTGCCACCAGATAAATCTGAGTAGACTTCCAATTTTGTGTATAACCCCATGGCCATGCCGAAAACCTTCAGCATCTTACTCCACAACAACTGAAGAACCTGACACTGGAAGGAGACGGCTCCCTCTAAAACCCTTCAACAAACTTGGGGAGAGAGTGTAGTCCATGTTCCTCCCAATAGACGTTGCAAAAGCGGGTTCAGATACTCCAAGTGAAACTTAAAGATTCATAAGAAATTCCTGTCTTCACTACATCTGCTCCTGATCCACCACCACACAATACCATGTGCAAATAGATTAAATCGAGTGTAATAGCTTGTTGAGCTCGGTCTTGTGTCCCCACATGAACTCCTGAACCGTTCAGCACATGGAATATACTTCACCTTGTGAACACAAAATGCTTGACTGAACCATCAACACATGAAACGAACATCAATATTCTTCACATTCTGGACATAAATGTTGAACCATCTTCACATGAAATGAAAATATGATTCATCTTTTGGTACTCAAGATAAGTGTCCATCTGCACATGAAACAAAAAATATGCGTTCAACTTCGGGGAAACAAGACGAACTATCTACAGGTGCTCAAAGGCACGAGAAGATAAAAACCATCGTAGGAGGGTAGCAGGTTTGTTCACAAATATTCCTAAAACAAAAAATCAAAAAAATTTGAGGATAGAAAATAAAAGCATGAGAATATTTTTTGGCTATGTCTGTCTATTTTTTGATCTATACGAGGCTATAATTTAGTTATAGTCGCAGTATTGGGTCCAGCCCACGGTGACAAAGAGTGGTGCCCTAAGGCCGTGGGAGTCGTCTTCTTCGTTTTTGGTTGTAGAGCGTGTTACTTTGCTCTGTTTTCTTCGACCATCTGCCATCGTCGCCTCCAAATAATTACGCAGGTCGGAGGAGTGAATCGAAGCCGCCCCGATGAGCTCCCCGCAGGTGTACACCACGCCGGGCGAGGTTCTAGGTTCCCTGGCGGATTACGCACCCGGGCCCGGCACCTACGCATGGGGTGGTAATGTGCTCTCGTCTGTTGTCGGCCTGCAACATGTCGTTCCATCTCCACCTGACGCACCTGATCAGGTACTCGCCGGAAATTTGGTTAGGAGCTTTGTCTTTGGAATATTCAATTTCTGGATTAACATTTCTGGGTTTTGGGTTTAAGGGTTTAAGGGTTTAAGGGTTTAGGATTTTCAGGGTTTAAGAATGCTGCATGAGGAGGGTCGTTGCATTGGTGTTTGGATGAATTAGGAAGTGATTTTGTTATATCAAATGTAGTTTTATGACTTCAAGGAAGTTTGCAGGGAGCGGGTGCTTGAGAGACTGCATTGGAGTGCGTTTTTAGGCAGATGTTAGGATTTAGGTCATGAGCAGAGTTATGCTGTGGATGGAATTGGAGAGTGAAGGCAGTGAGATTTTTCTTTGGAGTAATGGCATTAAGGGTGATTTTGGGTTCTTGGTTGTTGGATTGACAACTGTGATGAGGCTTTATGAAGTGCGAAGTTAGAATTGGGTTATTTCCAGCTGGGAGAAGTCGTCGGCGAGTGTTTTTGGTCTATCTGGAGTTGATTCTGAAATTCAGGGTTTAGGATACGAGTGGAAGATTGGAAGTTCAGTACATTTTGTAGCGTGCGTAATGCTCGTAGAACATGTGCAGAAGCCGACAATAGAAGTGCACAGAGAGAAAGAGCAAGGAGCAGTTCCTGGACCTGGTGCAGTAGTCACTGCTAAGGTTTGTTTTCATCCCATGTTAGTGTTCAACGTGTGTTTGAATTTATTGTTTCAGAGTAATGGTGTTCTCTGGAAGCAGCGTCTAATGATCCCAACCATTTTTTGTTGTGGATAAAGATGAGAAAATTGTTGCATGGCCTCAGTGGGTGTTTTTAATGGGTTCGGGATGGAGAAGAGTGTGTCGCTTAACTTCGGAGTATGTATGCTGCAGATAAGAAAGGTTCAGCCTCGGCAGGCAATCGTTGATATCATGTGTGTAGGGACGAGGGCAGTGAAGGAGAAATTTAGAGGTCTTGTAAGGTACTCTCTTCAAACATAACTTTATGCTTGTTTACAGCTTAGAGTGGTCTGTTTAGTAATCATTTTAGGACTAAGATGTCTAGGCGGATGAGTGCAGTGTTATTTTTATTTAACAGTATTTTGATGTTGATTAAACAGGCAACAAGATGTGCGATCGACTGAGATAGATAAGGTGGATATGCACCTATCGTTTCGACCTGGTGACATCATAAGGGCCGAAGTTGTATCCTCTATTAATATTGCGTCTTCTTTGTTGAGCTTATGACCTATTCCTGTCTACGTTGTGGAAACAGTTGTCTGCATTAAGTTTGTATCATAGAATCTTATTATCAAACCTCAGTGCAATTCATTAGAGTGAGGTGCCCTTAACCATGAAACTCTGCAGCTTTCGCTTGGAGATGCTCGAGCCTACTTCCTATCTACGGCCAAGAATGAGTTGGGTGTTGTGTCTGCAACTAGTGACGCTGGTAAGCTTGGTAGTGATTATTTTTTTCTCCCGTAATTCCGATTGAATTGCATAACTACGCATAAGTTTTAGTGCCAATGTCATGGTTTGTTGTTGATGAAGATACAGATTGAGGGAATATTATTTGACGCATATATTTCAACGTGTTCAGGAGCACAGATGGTGCCGATCAGCTGGCAGGAGATGCAATGCCCTGTGACTTTTCAGAAGGAGTTTCGCAAGGTAGCCAAAGTAGTATAACGTGGTATTGGCTCATTCAGGGTTTAGAACTTTTCCTATGTGTAGCCAGACTTGCCCTTGGAGGGTGAGACAGATTCGGCCATCCTATACAAGTGAAAATTACGACTTTCAATGATAGCTCTAGCGCTTTATGAGCTTGGAGAAAGCAGCATTAGTTGGTTGGAAATCAGGTTACAAATGATACATTATAATGAGGAATACCTGAGGTTTCGACGTCCGCTGAAGTTGTCAGCAGTTAGGCTGTGGATTCGAGAATATTGAATGAGTAATAGGCTCGCGTTTGAATGCGATTTTGTAAAGAGTGTTCTCTGCAAGCAGTTGCGAAGCAATTAAATCAACTAAGAGCTTGGGCGAGATTGTATCACCTGGTACACCGCACCTCACGATTTCTCATGGTTTAAATTCAACAAACTAATTTCGGACAAGCTGGAGCAGAATTACCCGAGTACGGCACTGGTTTGTGGTTAATTTCAATGGTATCAATGTAGATTGCTGTCCGGCTGTTGCACGATATTTACTGCAGACAAATACGGTATAACAAGTTCTCTGTTGCCATGCATTCAGCTAGATATTATCACAGTTGAGAAGTGCGGGAGAGGGTGTTTGGGCTTACGGTTTGTGCACACATTGCAGATCCTTTGAGTTCTTACGTTTTTTCATCAGCAGCGGAGGGTCAATAATCGCTTGATCACAACCTCCCACGGGTTGCATCTCGTGCTCTTGGCTGGTGCGTAATTTTTCCTGGACATTAATTTTCCGTGTCGTTCGTGATGTCATTTAATAGAGAAGTCGGTGATTTGAGTCAGTTCTTGAACCTTGCATCGTAGTGATCTTGAATTTGCTTGGAATCGTCGTACTTGATCAAGTGCTTTCAATACTTAGTGTGCTTTCGACCTTGACGGTCTCAGCTTTTGGTTTCGTCAGATGTCGTCGTGGTTACGGCAGTGAGACTGATAAATCAGTTAAATTCAGGATACTTGGGACATTGCCAACATCCTCTATCTGTGGATATGGTGATCACTGTTACGGTTACGGTTGTGAGGTGGCAGATTATGAGAGTTTCATGTTGGTTCAATGAACTAGATATCGGAGATCTCCAGTGGTACTCTCCGAGGTGAACAAATATGGACTTCAACAATGGTCAAGCACCGGCTTATCATTGATCGCATCCGATGTTGAGAAGTCAGATGTCCGTAGATTTCTGACTCCTGCAAAGTGAAAGTTAAATTTTCAGATTTAGATTTTACGGTCTACTCCGTTAGTTTGTAGATGCTAGTTAGAAGATACCAAATGTCTTTTTAGCATAGATGAAAATATTCATGTTTATGCAAGTTTCAATCAATACATCAATATTTTGGTATAGACACTACAACATTTTTATAGAGTGCATGATCATGAATTGGGTGAAATTTTTATCAAAGATCATACACACCTCATTCACAAGAAATATTATCATCGACAGACCAAAACACGATTTCGTCAGTACCCTGCCATCAATACCCTCCCGGGCCTTGCAAACCAAACGCCATCATCATATGTACTACATCAGGAATGTCTGATGGAGTAAATTTTATATGAATTATATAAAAATTTACTATTGAATTTAATAAGCTAGCCTTTTACAAAAATCTTTTGTTAAATTTTTGTCACTTTGATTAGTACCCTTTGGACCAAAAAAAACATAAATTCTGCGTACATTTCTAAAGGTATAATAGATATTAAATTTATATAAATTGCATATAAAATTTGGATGAAATAAATATTAAAATTTTAAATATGAATCTACTTTTGTATAAAATTTTGGAGGTGGAATTTTTAATATTTATAGATTTGGGACTCGATGGTGGTGTAGCTAAGGGGTAGATTTAGAGTTGGAGAAATGAAAGAATGTGGTAGATTTAATATCAGTGAAGTGTATGAAGTGTATGCATATGGTAGACTAGTAGTCTCGAGTCCTCCTTGTGAAACCCCCACGTCATACCAATTGATGAACCGGTCACCCACCTCAACCTCAACCCCAATTTGATATCCGGTCCAGTGAACTCCCAAATCAAGCCATTCCTTCCCGCGAACTCCTCCACGTCATTACTGTTCATGACCCGACCACGGCACCTCGAATTGACACCCTGGTGCATACCCGCTCCATCCGAATTCCGCGCCATATGGTTCCCGCCAACTCTCGCTCGTCCAGTTGGCCATCGTTCAAACCCGTTTCCCGCCCTACTCCCGCCAAACCCTCCCCGCCAACTCCCCGCCACCTCCACTCTCCGACTCCCACAACGCCCAAGCTCCATCGCCATCTCCCACCCTCCTTCGCCCACACGCTTCCCCATCGCCTCCGCATCTCCCCTCCCCCTCCGCCCCTCCCTCCTCCCCTCCTCGCCCTCTCTCCAACGACCCCTCTCTCGGGGCTCGCCACTCGGTGACGCGCCTGAACCAAACTAGTCGTTGCAACCACTTGGAGAGCCTCCCCACTCCGGAGCTTGAATCAGTTGTTATCTTATTCGTTACGGTGGATGGACATGCCCTGGATGTTGGTTATGTGCTTGGGTTGAGTTAAGTTAACCTCGAGGAAGATCTCTCGGTGGAGCCTGGTATGTCAGTCAGGTTGTTGCCATTTGGAGTTCACTATAGTATGCCGTTGTGAGCAGCTGGCTTCATGGTGGACGTTTCTTTCGTATCATTCCAGAAGGTGGAGGGAGCTCTTCTTTGGCAGGGAGGTTTTGTGTCTTGAAGGCTCTCACTGGGTTGAGTTTCCCATTTTCCAACCAAGTTGGTCTATGTGATTTTCATCTGAAGTACTCTCTTGGCTTCCGAAGTGTACTTCGTGGGCTTCATGGTGGAGATTCGAGTGTAGGATGTTGCATGATTGAGTGCTTTAGTTATTGGCTGTAGAAGAAGCTCTTGTGGTTTTTCTGAGGAGAGAGCACTGGTTTGGGTTAGTGGGGTCTTCGGAGGGAATCACTGGGTTAAGTCTTGCATTCCGACATCATTCTTATTTACATTCCTTTTCGAAATACCGTGAACTAGCACAAGACGAAGGGGCTTCGTAGTGGAGTTTAGATTGAAGAAGTGCTCTTGATTGAGGACCTAACCCACTGATGGTGGAA
Source organism: Ceratodon purpureus (assembly GCA_014871385.1). Taxonomy (NCBI): domain Eukaryota; kingdom Viridiplantae; phylum Streptophyta; class Bryopsida; order Pseudoditrichales; family Ditrichaceae; genus Ceratodon; species Ceratodon purpureus. Next base: position 11,628,222 of record CM026432.1, on the reverse strand, counting down.
GGAGCTGCCCGTGCTTTTGGAGAAGAGGATTACTTGGTTGAGTAGATGGCAATTAGGTTGGGCGGTTTGAGGAGTTGTTTGTGTAGGAGTTGTGTGTGGAGGAGTTGTTTGAGGTGATTGAAGGGGTGGATTGGTAGGAAGTTGGTTTGGGTTTGGTTCTGTTTGTGAGGGAGTACGTTTTCTTTCTTCTGGAGAGCGCGAAAGGAGGTTGGTTTGTGCTTGCAATGGGAGGAGGACGAGGTGTGGCGACTTGTGAGAGTGTACCCGATGCGGTGTTCGCGAAGATATTCGCCCTGCTGCCATCTGCGCAGATTGCGAGCTCGTGCGCGCTCGTGTGCAGGGCGTGGCGCGACTACACCCAAGATGCGACGCTGTGGAGTGAGCTCTGCGAGGGCTCGGGATTGCGCGCAATTGACGCAATGCGGTGCCTGGGCGGGTGGAGAGGACTGTTCGGTTCGGTGTACGGGTTGAATTTGGTGGCGAGTCCGCACTTCGAGCGGGTCCACTTCTACGAAGCGGACCGGCTGAAGCACCAGTCGTTGCGGCCGTGGGAGCCCAAGCACCGGCTTATCATTGATCGCATTTGCAGTGACAACGAAAGCGATGAGGAGACACACTCGTACGGCTACTGGGCCACCGAGGGCGGGTCGGTGTTCCAGCGCGGTGGTGGCGACGGGGTGCTGCGTGAGTGCCCCGCGCTTGATTGCTCTCCTTGCCCTGTTGCCGAGCGTGAGCCCGTCCTGGCAACGTCGTGGGACTGGGGCAAGGTGCAGCAGTACATCGGCCTGCAGACATTCTCCAACAAATTCCTGGATTGCAGCCCGCCCATGATGTTCTCAATCTGGTACGCGGGGAAGAAAGGCGCGCCCAGCGTGTTCAAGGCGCAGGTGGTGCTTCGAGACGAGCTCAAGAATATCATATTCGTCTGGTAAGCCTCTTACTCGCTGCAAACATTTTGTCCGTTCATTTGACTGTTGGGTGTGGATCTATATTTAGGCCTCATTGCTGAGATCACCTCCACGTTCTCTCTTCGAATCCTACATGTCCCGCGTCGCCGACATCAATGAGAATGTCACATACAATCATTCCATCCTCTCAACCGCACTAACCGCGCACGTTGCCCATATTCAGGGAATCTGGTGAGCTAGAGACAACCGAGAACGTATGGAAACAGGAGAAACATCTAATTCAGAACTATCCACCGGTAAGCTTCTCTGTCCAATTGTGGGTCTCGGAGTATCTACTTGATTAGGGACTTTGTCAGTGAGGAATCGGTCAGGGAAAGGAATCGTTCTTGTTGATGAGGGTGGTGATGTATCGCATGCTGATGATGTCATTCTGAACGGATGTGTGTTTGCAGGGGATGCGATCGATTGTGGTGAAAGCTGCTGGCATGAGTATTCAACACAAAAGCGGCTTCCATGGAGCCAAATTCACTGCCGTGAAGCTGCAGTTCGTGCCTGTGAACGAGGTACTGTGGCTACACTGCTGACATAATTCCCTTTGATGTCGGTTTTCTCGAATCCTATGTTCCTTTTTGACTCATTCCGAGGTGAATTTTAATAACTTAAAACTCTGACGATGATCCTCCTCGGTGCTTGTGCAGGTACCGTTGCATATTGAGCAACCAATTTTGGGCAAGAAGTTTTCACAATTTTGAAGCTTTGGAGCGCATCGGGTTTGAAGCGATTTTGGATTCTCCGCTCAAAACTTTTGAACATGGAATGCCTGCCTTCGCGCACATCTTCCTCAAGGTCTTACATCCCTTCTTCAAAGCCTCGCTTCCACGGTTAACAAAGTGGAGTACTATCCAACCTGCAAAAGAGGCATCAGCAACTTTGTACTTTTATCCTGATCGACATTACCGTAGTTACCTTAAAACTCCTGAACTGTTTTGTTCATTGTATAAACTATTTTTGTGTAGGTTGTCAGGCCACACCATTTCACTTGTCCGCACTCAGGACTTTACAAATTATTTTGAACACGGGGATCCACGATTCCTAGGCTGAACTCATGCGTCAACTGACATTAAACTTTCCATCTCCGTGTTATGCTGTCCTCATTTACACACTTGTGCATCATCGTGTGTAGGTTCTCATGACTGCATTGATGCAGGACCCCTTCACACAATCCTTTCCAGCCTGGTGACTTGACCGCCCACTACCCTATACAGAGACTTTTAAGGAGATGATTGAGACTTCTACATGATGTGCCGTAAGCTGCATTAATGAGCACTGTAGTGGCCCTGTAACAAGCCGAATGCTCTACCCTTTCGGTGTCAGGAAGATAGCACCTTACCAAGTTTTCAGCTTCTCTTTTCGATTTCTGTTCGATCTCTGTAAATTGTAATCTTCTTAAGAAGGCATCTAAATGTGAAATTATGTTGAACAGCTGAAAAATGAATAAGGAGCCCTTCTCGGAGGAATGTGCCAAGTCAAATTCTGATTATGAGTGTACAGGTGAGTCTACAGTGCAGTGTAAATAGGTTATAACGGAATAGTATGACTGACACTGTAGCCTACAATTTAGATACTTGTCTGTCTAGTATCCAGAGAGAGAGAGAAACTTCGGTCTCCGGAGGAGACCGACGTGAATTAAGTGTCTGTTCGACCTACCCCCAATCCAAAGCCCACAGGACAAAGGTATGGAAGTAAAGATCTACTCCCCCCTTTCGAGAGTAGACACTTTAGTCACAAGTAACCAGTAACAAGAAACTAGTGAAAACAGGCGTATAGAATAGTTTGTGGTGATGTTATGGTCATCAAGCCACGAGCTCATTTGTTGGTTGGATGTGAGCGTTTGTCTCATTGATCTGGTCCGGGTTCGAACCCTGATGGACTCGTTTGAGTGGATGTGGGGGATGGAGTGGTTTGATACTGCTGAGTGAGCGATCACGAGCAGGAAATAAGTTGTGCCAACCAACAGCCCCCTTTGCGAGAAGTGACAAGAAGAGACTTGACACCTGTATGTTAACAATTAAATAGAGTAGCTCTAGCTACTACCAAAATTTTATTTTTATTTTATTCTAAAGTTCTTACTAAGGGGGATCTAATGATTGAGGAATCGGTTGGTGATTTTCTATTCTTCTTTTGTGGAGTAGAATGGACATGGCGTATTGTATGGCGATAGTGTTTATGTTTTTGAAGGTGTTTTTGATGGTGGGCATCGGTATTTGGAATTTTTCTTCAAGTGATTTCATTGATGGAATGTGTGTAGTTGCTCTAGCTCCAGCTGTAATGACGATAAGAGGGTCAACTTTCCATCCTAGAGCAGTGATATTAGCGAGTAGTGGATTGTATTTATTGGTTTTGGCTTGGAGTGTTTCTGGGGAGAATCTGTCGTTACAAAATGTAAATTCAATAAATTGTATTGTAAGGTTGGGATTAATTTCAGAAGGGGGTTCACTTTGGTAAGGTAGGCCTTTCACACACAAGATGTCTGGTCTAAATCTCGAGTTACAGTGGCATCTTTGAGTGCCACATGTGCAGGGGAGTAACCAATTTGGTACTGTATTTTCTGGGGGCTTATCATTGAAGGTTCCAGCATTCATGAGAATAAAGCAGCGGGATTTTTCTGATGAGATTAGTAATTTACGGATTTCCCAAACTGCTTTGTTGTGTCTTTTGACGCGGAGTGAATGTATGTGTTGTTGTTGGCATGTGAGTAAAACATGTAACCATGTGTCCGGTTCGTGTGATCTACAAATAGGACATGTGATGGATGGAAATCTTTCTCTGCCAAAAAACATTTGTTTTCTAGCGTGGCCCATGTATGTTCCAGTACGAAATTTAATAAGGCATGTTTTTTGTTTGTCTGTAATGATTGGATTTTTCCAGAATTCATTGGAGAGTTCATTGTCTATATCTTCATTTGCTGTCCATTTGTAAATATTGGGAGTTTGTATGGCCATAATTTCTAAGTTTTTTTCCCTATCGTATTTCTTGATTTGTTTTTCTAGGTTTCTAACTGGTCCTTTGTCTGGCATATCTATCATGGATGGCCATACATCTTTTTGGTAGTAGTATGGGGTAGCATGCGCGTGTTCGTGTGGGTGTTCGGCAGTAATATATTCAAGGTCGACACCAATTTTTGCTAGTTTATCTGCTTTCTCGTTTCCATCAATGTTGATGTGTGCTTTGACTTTGTGTAGTGAAATGGGTTGTATTCTTTGTTGGAGTAGTTCTACCATGGAGGCAAGTGTGGTTTGGTCTAGGTGACTATTATGTAGTGTGGGGTGTTTAATTTGCGTGTTTAGTAGATATAGTACGTTTAGGCAGTCAGTAAATATATATGCAGGTTCATTGGGAAATTGTGTGTTAATGATTTTTAGTGTTTCGTGTATAGCCATCATTTCAGCTCGTAGAATGTTTTGGTGTCCATGGAGTCTTTTGGGGATGTTAATACCTTTAGGGCTGTAAATGCCATATCCTGCTTTTTCCCTCATCCATTCGTTATTGGGGCCAATTTCTTTTGGGGGTATGAAGGAGCCATCGGTATAGTAACTAATTTGGGCTTCGAATTTTAGTGGCAGATTTGTATGGTAGTTTGGGATTGGGGGGATGTGTGTGTGACTATTTGTTAGTGTATTAGGGTAGTCTAATTTGGACCATTTCTTACTGGGTTTAACCGGGGTATTTAAAGGGGTAGGAGGAGCATTTTGTATGTAAATCTGTGGTATTTTTAGATTATTTGTGATGGAGTTGAGTTGATTCATTTGTTCTAGATTACCGATATTGTTGTTTTGGTGATGAATGCAAAGTATTTGTAGGGTTGACATTTCTTTTCTTACAGTGTTGACGTCAGGAGGTATTGTGGGTTCTATGTATGTGATGGTGTCTGCGGCGAAGTGGGCAATGATGTGTGCATCTGGGAAGGGGCCAATGTATGGATTAAAATTTTGGTACCAGTTAGTGTCTGGGGATATGATTATGGTCATTGTGTTTGGGTTGTTTTTTGCTGCAAGACGGGCCCAATGAATAGCTTGTTGTAAGTCTGTTTCATTATGGGGATGGGCGTAGCCAATGTCTTTCCATTTGTGATCAAATGCTTTCCCTAGGGAACCAAAAATAATATCTCGGGAAAATGGTGAGTAGAATTGGCTAAGTTGTGTGGGGCATGTAACTGGGGATGAGAAGTAAGATGTTTGGATTTTGAATGTTTCAATGAGAAAGTCTAGTATTTGAGTTGGTATGGTGTATTGGGCGCATTTAAGTGGGTCATTTTTTGGGATGCGGTATTTATATCTTTGGTATAGCCATGCAATTTCAGTTTCAAAAGATTGGGTTGGGGGTTCTAGGCTATGTGGTGTATTTTTCGCATTCTGATATTGTTTCCATAGCCATATTAATCTTGTTTTTGGAATGGTAATGAGGTGTCGACCATTTTCTTCATATATGTGTGCTACATTTAAGTTAGTTTGAATTGTATTTGTATTTGTTTGAATGTCGCTTTCTGGGTTGCATTCATTAATAGAGATGTGAGCTAGTGGGATGGTTGTGGCTGGGATAACATACCTTGTATCTTTTGCTTGTGTAATGGAAAAGTATTTTTTTATGGTGTCTGAACAATGCTTATTTTGTTGTTTTGTATAGTATTGGGTAAGTATTTCAGAGTTGTGATGACATGTGTGGGGGTCGTTCCAGGGGAATAATTCTCTTTGAGTTCGCCATTTATGGTATGAATTGTTGTTTGGCGTGTTCCATTGGCATAAGTATATGGTGTCTTTTTTGATAATCCAATATTTATCCTTGATTTTACGATGTTCGTGATTTAGTATTTCGTAGATGGGGAATTGTCGGGGATTTTTAAGTATGTTTTTGGGAGGAAGGGGGAGTTCGGGGATAGGAGGGTTGGGTGGATTTATAGGGGGGGTGAGTTGTGGGGGGAGGATATTGTGGTTTAATATAATGTAGTCATTTTTTAGGGTTCTTGGGGGGTGATGAAACCGGCATGGAGGGTGGCATCTGTGGTGGCAAGAGGGGTAGCAAAATAGTTGGTTTGCAAGGTTTAGAGCACTTTTGATGAGTTTTGTGGGATTGCTGTGGTACATTTTAAAGTTATCTGGGTTCATTAGGGTGGTGCCATTAGGCATGGTTATTTGTTCTAATTTTATTATATTATGTGATAGTAGTTTTTGTAGTAATTTGAAAGATGTGTTTGGATTAAGGCCATGTAGGTTTTGTGCTTCTCTCATCCATGCCGTTTCTAGTTGAGATGGATTTAATAGAAAGCAATTTATTGTACTTTTAAGATGGACACCGGCTTCATGTTTGAGTAGAAATAGTGTCCTAGTGATGGGTGATCTCACGCAGTGTTGATATTTAATACGGTCTATTTCTTCGGAGCCTCCAAATCTTGCAAGTATAAATTGTATCAATCCGTAATATATTTTACCAAGTCTACCTTTATCGTTAAGGGCATTTTGAAGTTGTTCTCCAATGCATCTTAAGTACGCATTTTTTAGTGAGAATGCTTCGATACCAAATAGGTTGTGTGGGAGTTGTGTGGCAACATTAGAGGTGCATTTTGGTAATCCACATATTGTTTTGTGGAGCGCTATGATCTTTTTGTCTAGTTTTTTAATGGCTGGTATGGAGTACGGTACTGCGTAAAAGCTGTATGCTATTCCGGCGCGTATCACTGTATCCGCCATACTGATTTTTTGTTTCATAGTGGCTGGGCAAGATACTAAGGCTTGACATTGTTTGACGACTTTAGCGGTGGTGGTATTTATTTGTGTGCCCCATTTTAGAGATGGGGCCAAGTTTATGCCAAGATATGTGTATGGTTCGTGTTGGTCTAGAACTGGTAGTGGTTGGTTTCTAAAGTTTATGTTGGTGGCTTGTATTTGGGCTTTGAATGCAAGTGGGTTCATTTTGGATTTGTTGGGGCATCCTGTCACTGCACACTTAGAGATTCCGAGGTCCATTCCTGCCCATTCACAGAATTTATCTAATTTATTTAGTTGAGTTTGTAGGGATTTTAGTTTGTTGGCAATTGCTGCAAGATCGTCAGCGTATGCTGCGGAGGAGATTGTAACTTTGGAGGTGCCAAAGGTGTAACCATTGTCTCCTTGTTGTAGCCATCTCAAAAGAGGTTCTAAAAATATTATAAATAAATAGGGGCTGAGTGTATCTCCTTGTATTGTTCCTCTTTGAATGGGAATCGGTAGAGTTTTGCCAAAGTGTTCTCCAGAATATATGGTGGAGGATTGTGAATATATGTTACCGACTAGATTTATAGCATCAGATGGGTATCCAAGGTCTTTCATAATGGCTAGGAGTCTTGCATGATCGATAGAGCCGAAGGCATTTTTGAAGTCTATATATAGGATGTATATGTCTTGGTTTGTGAATCTCGCATCTTCTAGTGCTGCAATGAGGATTTGAAGTTGTCTAGAAGTTCCTCGTTCTGCTCTAAATCCTTCTTGGCTGTCGTGTAAGATTTGGTGTTTTTCACCATAGGCGGAAAGGATAGAAGTTAATGTACTTGTAAAAAGTTTGTAAATTGTGTTTGCTAGTGCAATAGGTCTATGGTTGGTTAATTGGAATGGGTCACCTTTTTTATATAATAAAACTGTTAGGCTAGTTTTCCATGATGCTGGGATTTGTTTTTGTTTGTAGCAATGTTTGAAGAAGAGGAAGAGTAATTTGTGGAATCGCGGAGGCATGTTTTTCAAGATTGAGTTGGGGATTTTGTCAGGGCCTGGAGCTTTGTTATTTCCTAGGTTTTTAAGGCAGAAGTCGTAGGTCTCTTGATCAAAGTATGTTTGTAATGGGATTTCCGGTTCACCGCGTTGGTCAATTGTGAATCCTTCTAAGTCGTGCCATGGGTATTGTCTGACACTGCATGTGCAGTGTGGTTGATGAATATTTTGATAGTGGCATGTGGGAACTGTTGGGCGATTACTGATAGATTGTTGAATGTGTATTTCTTGTGCAATATCTTCAGGGCTAGTTAGAATATTATTTTGTCTGTCAATGATGGAGTCTAGGGGTGAGGTTTCAGAATTTTTGAAGACTTTTCTATTTATTTTCTTGGGGCTTTTTTCATACATTTGGCGGTATTTTGAGACTGCTTTGTGAATACAATCTTTAGTGTATTTTGTAGTAATTTTTCTAGCTTCTTTGTTGGCAGTTTTTGCGATAGCAGCTATGACGTCAATCCATTCGTTTGGTATGGTGTCTATTATTGGGGGATGAGGGATTTGTACATTTTGATGGTTACGTATTTCATTCATGATAGGGTGTGTTTGCCAATGTGGGTTGTGTTTTGCGATGTATATAGTTTTTCTTATGAGATGGTATGTAGCAAGGTGTTTTTTCCATTCTTTGGCAAGTTTTCGGGGTAAGAAACCGCCTTGTTGTGCGGTTCTACTAGTGAGATTTGGTAATGGTGGTGCTTTACAGGTGTTTTCAATAGTTTCTGAGATTTTGTTTATAATTTCATCTAGGGATGTACATGCTGTTTCCCATTGATCTTGTGTAAGGTGGTCTTGGTTTTCTAATAGTAGGGTTAATTCATTTATTTTTATAGAGTTTTTTTCAAAGAATTCTATGTTAAATTTTTCTAAATTTTCTTCTGGAATTGGATTAAGTATTCTGATTTCTGTGGTAGTTACTGGCGGTGGAGGTCTAGCTAGTAATGTATTTTGTGGGATATGTAATGTAATTGGGTAATGGTCTGAGTTTAGATTCATATTTATATTTGTGGTGGAAGTAAATCTGTTGTTATCTGCTGAGTTTATGTAGAAGCCATCTATGAGGCTGGTTGATGTATAGTTATAGCCGCCTTGTCTGGAAAAGTTAGTGTTTGTTGGAATGTATTCGAAATTAAGAGATGTGGTGAAGTTTTTCCATTGGATGTCTTCATCTTGTGGTGGTGTGTTATTGTTATGATTTTGTCTGCCAATGAGTGCGATGTCCCGGTTAAAGTCGCCACATAGGATGTATGTGTGGTTTGGATGTGCAGAAATTTGGTTAGTGATGGTAGTTTTAAGGTGGGGAATGAGACGTATGTCTTCCAAATGTGTAGGCATGTACATGTGGATAATTAGCCAAGGTGTAAGTGGGTGGTTGTTTATTTTTATTATTTGTAGATATGGGGATATATTTGCTGGGGTCGGAACTTTAGTAATGTTACCGGGGAATGCATATTTGTTGTGAATAAGTGTGAGTAATCCTCCTCTTCCCGGTTTATAGGGCATTCTTTGTTGTATGCATCTTGTTAGGGCATGAGTGTTGTTGAAGATGAGTTTGTATTCAGGGAATAGATTTTCTATGTATTTTGTAGATTTTGTCGCTGTGAGTTTTGTTTCTTGAATATTTATAATTGCTGTATTTCCAATGGAGTTTTTTATGAGACTTTGTAGGTTTGGTAAGGCTGTATTAAGTGATGATGCATTCCAAGTGATTATGTTAGTATCTAGGTTTGTAGTAGGAATTATTCTTGGTACTGGTGTGGGGGTGTTTGGAAGTGGGGGTGGATGTGAGTATTCGTGAATGTTTTCGAGACATCGGAGTGATTCTGTTATTAATTTGTTTGGGAGAAATGGGAATTTTCTGTGAAGTATGTCTTGTGTGGGAGGGGTTTCTTGACTATGAATGAATTCGTATAATTCTTTGTGTATTGATTTTTTTGGAAGTATTATTTCTTGGATACTTTTGATGAGTTTGGTGTACGGATGGTCTGTAGTGATGTGCCTTTCTGGGGGGTTGTTGAGATTGGCGAGTCGGATGAGTACTGTGTTTGTCCATATATCGTTGAAGTGGTATACTCGGGGGTTTGATAGGATAGTATTACATTTATCTATTGATGGGTTTATAGTAACAATTAGGGCGTATAGTATGTGAGAGGGTGGTGAGTGATTTTGTTTTTGTATGTATTGGTGGAGGGATGAAAATGAGATAGTTGTTTGATGATGTAGTGGATGATCTGTATGTAGAATAGGAGCAAAGTTTATTGCTATGTGTTGGTAATCTGGTTGGAGTTTTATTGTACTGGAGATAAAGTATTTTCTGGCACGTTTTTTATGATCTGTGGGGTGTGTACGTAATATGTTGGGCATTGGTCCAGGGTTGGATTCTATATCTCCACATTGAAGTAATGCTAGTTTGTTGATAAAGTAATAACCAGAGTAGTATAGTGATTTGGGTTTTTTCATATTTGTTTTGTAGTATTTTACAGTTGTAAATTTAATTGTAGTAAACAAATTGGGTAAGGCGGGTATTGTTTTTACTGTTTGTTCTGGTAGATAGTGTGATGATTCGGTGTGTTTTGGTGTGTGACTAGTGGTAGTAGATGCGTACCAGTTGTATATGTGTTGATTTTTGTTGTTTTTTGTTTTATGGCGAGGCCGGTAGGCCGAGGCCAGTTTGTTGGTTTCTATGGTTTGTTTTATTAGTTTGTTTATTTGATTTTTTATATTGTTTACAGTGTTTTGTAGGTGTTGTAAATGAGTAAGTGATGATTTTTTCGTGATTTTTGGATTTGTTAGTGTGGTGTATAGGTGTTTTTTAATGTTTGTTAGCGTTATATATAAATTTAGACTATTTTTAGATGTTTTTTGGGTTTTGAGTTTGATGTTTTTTATTAGAGATAGCGTATTGTGTCTATTTTGGTTTTTGTTTTGTTTTGATTTGTGGCGAGGCCGGTAGGCCGAGGCCATTTTGTTTGTTTTTGTAGTTTGTTTTGTTAAATGGTATGTTTGGAAGATAAAAGTGGATTTTTTCTTTTTAACTACCGTGGCTCGAAGGTGTTTTATATGGTTGTTAGCGTATTTTTGAGTCAGGTTTATAATATATTTTATAAGAATTGGGTAGGTGTGTTGTGGGTTATGATTTTTGACTTTAGTAGCAATAATTACTAAGTATAGTTTTTTGTTTACTGTTCTAACTAAAGCTACAGAAAGATATCTATATTTAGAGTTTGTTGAACTTATTTTTGGATGTTTATTTATAGTAAATATTTTTGTGGATGTATTTTTAGAAGTTTTTAATACTATAAATAAGGGTTTATATTTGGTAGGTACTATAAAAAGTCTGTTATTTTTAGTATTTATTAATACTATAAATATGTTTTTATTTTTAGTATTTATTAATACTATAAATAGGTTTTTATTTTTAGTATTTATTAATACTATAAAAAGGTTTTTATTTTTAGTGTTTTTTAATACTATAAAAAGGTTTTTATTTTTAGTATTTATTAATACTATAAATAGGTTTTTATTTTTAGTATTTATTAATACTATAAATAGGTTTTTGTAATATTTTGTATAAAAATATACTATTAATAGCTTAGTATTATGAGCCGGCGAGATGTTTGTCGAAACTAGTTTGTCATGTCCATGTTTCCATCAATCTCCGAAATCTCCGGATTTGCCGCTTCAATTGCATCCAAAGTTTTCTTCATTTGGTTTTGAAGAAGTTTCATTTGAAGCTTCGAGTTCTTGTTTGCTTCCATTTGCACATGGTCCGCATATACTTTTGCCTCTTGTACAATCTCACTTTTCATACTTACCATTTCCTTACGGATTTCATCCGTCCCCTTCTTTACCGCCTCTTCAACCATCTTGTTCAAATCCTTGTTGGAGGTAGTTTGGTGTGGTCCGTTTTCTAAGGCTGTAATAGTGTTGGCAATCGCGGTGGTAACATCCGTAAATCCCAACCTCACAAGTTCCTCTTTACTAGGTGCATTGACTCCATCAAGACTCTTTGGATGCGGGGTAAATTCTACATATTTTCCTAATATTTTTTCATTTTTCTTCACATATTTTTTGTAAACAAATGAGTTGAGACATTGGACATTGCAAGATCCCGTATGTTTCCCATTCTCAAGCCTAAAGTAAAAACCAAGGACATTACCATCCCCCATGCATTTACGGATTCCCTCCTCTATTTGCATGGTTGTTTTTACTTTGTTGAGGTTACGGGCAATGAGGATGACTGCATTCTTTCTAGCCTTGTCATCCTCCGACATTTTGTTGTTTCTTGCAAAGTTCACATCCACAATTTCATTGGAGAACGAAAGTTTGTGCTCCTTAAATCTTTTGGCTTCCTCTGGGGAGGGTGCTTTAATCCAAGCATACTCCGCATCCACCGATTTTTGCACATTCGTTATCTCAAACTCATGATTCCGACGAAATCCATCCTCTACTATTTCTTGAAATAAAACATACCATTCTTTTCCTTTGATTGTTGGAGTTGTGATTTTCACGGATAGCATTGAGGCAATGGCAATAGTGTCGAACGACTTACACACTTTTCCCCACATAGGTGTCGTTCGCCCAATTTTGAGGATGAAAGGTCTCAATCCTTGGAGAAGGCCTTTTCCATCCGTTTCAGGGTTTTTAAGATGGAGTTTGATAACCCCACTCCATCTTTTGGTCCCATGAAAGCAAAGGATTGCTATAGGCTCCCCAAGGATGTCACCAACCTCTATCCCCATTGCCATTAACCTTGCCTTGGTTAACTCAAAAACTTCATCCCTCTCCACATCTTTTCCGTCAAGTTCGAAATGAATAGATACATGATAGTCTAGAGCAAATCCATGGTCATCCACTTCCACATCTAAGGGAATCTGGGTGAGGTTGAAGTGCATCCCCATTTTTCCATCCATCCGTTGTGAAGGCCATTCTTCTTGAACAACATAGGGGAAAGATGGGAAAGACTCCACCATTTCATGTGCTTCAGACTCTCTTATACCTTTTTCGACCAACTTTGAGAAAGAGGGAGTTTGGATGAAGGGCATCTTTTCAAACTTTGCAATTGAATTCAGGGCATGAAAGCCAAGCCAGTAGGGAGGGCGTTGTATCTCACTAGATACGATCCCCTTAACCTTCTTCTGGCTTGACACAACCATAGCATTGACTGGACGTTTTCCATTCACAGAGTCAATTTTTTCATTTTCAAACAACTTTCTAGAGGAGGAGGTGGGAGTGCTGGATGCCATTCTGAAACAAACAAAGCAAACACGCGTTTTGTACTTTAGTTTTGAAAGAGATGTACTTCTTATCATCTTTCCTCTAATTCCATTCCAGAAATTAAGTTCTGGGCCTACCAGGAAATAAGAGGGAAAGAAGAAGTGATATAATGAGTTTGCAACAATTAACAAGTTTGTTCTAGTTCTATTACAACATACATACATATTAGTGTAATTCCATTTAACAAGCATCTGACTGTGCACACTTACAGTTACAAACTGGTTGTAACTTTTACCATGTGTGTAGTCGACATAATATTCTAACAGCATACAATCATGTCCTTTAAGCATACAATCAGTTTTAAGGCAAGCAGTTTTGATCAGACAAGCATTTTCCTTTGCTTCCATTTTTCCAACTATGTGGAAATTGGTAGCTGTGGAATTAGTGAGATAGGGTTTCACACACCGGTTGTGAGTCCTTTTCACTACCTTACTAACATACCAAGCATACATAAATCTTGAATCACAAACATAACCTAGAATTAATCTAAAGCAGTTCCTAGGTTTTAATACACCGACACAAGGACGTCCCAGCTTGTTGCTGGTGACGTAGTAAAAGTTTTTATAACAAGTACAAGATGTGCAATTGCACATATGGGGGCCATCCCGAACAGAGAGATGGGGCGTACAGAGCATAGAAATAAAAGAATTTGAACAAAAACCTGTCTGAGGGTTGTTGCCGGAGTCTGGCTGATCTTCGCAGGGCCAGTGTGCACCTGCAAGATTAGGAGTCGACCTCGTAACCCTTTGGTGCTCTACAATCCCCACCCGCTTTCGCTCTTTTCTCTTCCTCCACTGTCGCTCCTGTCGCTCCCTGCTGCTCGTTTGATGTCGCTTCTTTCTCCTTGTCCGATGCTCCTCTTTCCTCCTTGCTCGCTGCCGTCGCTCCTCACACGCCGGGTCGAATCTCCCCGTTGTAGAAACCCAATGCTCGGCCTTCGGCTCTCCGCAGTCCTCCTTGGGCTCCCGGCACTCCGCCTGAGGGTCCCTCCACCTCAACTTCCAGCGTGCTGCTTCCGAGTACAGCTCCCGGCGCTCCGCCTGAGGATCTCTCCGCCTCGGCTTCCAGCGAACTAACCTCGACTGCAGAGTCGCCTTCGCCCTCGTGCTAGCAGCTTGTGCCTTCGAACACTTCACCCTCTCCTTCAGATACTGTCTCTCCTTCCACGAGCAGCTCCCCGCCGTCTCTGCTCTGTGAAGCCTGGTTGATTTTGGAAGCTGTCGCTCCTTCCCCTCGTACGCTAATGGAGTCACGACCTTGATGCCGGTCCTATGCTGTACGTCGTCTCGTGTTCTCTTGCTCCTCTCAGGTGTTGCTCTCGCTGTAATCCTCCACTGCAGGAAGTCTTCGGCACAGGTTTCTAATCTCACGATCTCTCTCTGACCTCTAATGTTGCTAGTGATAGTAGTGAACCCTATGCTAGCCTTTCCCTTCGACTGCTCGATGGGAGTGCAAAATGAGAGATGTGTGCTCTCTGCGAGGGAGTTTATATCCTTACTGCTATGTGTTTTAGGGTTACATATGGATTTACTATAGCTTTGGTAATTTGAGTATACAGTGTTAGGGTTTGTTTCTGGCGGCCCGTTAGATGTTGCACAATTGAAATCAAACGATGCATATGTGTGGGAATCTACTTGTGAGACATGTGGTAAATTTAGCTCCTTGTGGTGCGAGGTGAAAATGTTTTGTGAGTGTGGGTGGAAGAGACTTACCTGATTACCGGTGATGGCTTGACCGTTGCTGCGCAGGTGTCCATCTGCTCCTCTTCTCCATCGGTCGCTCAAGCAGTATCCTGTGTCGTTTATCTTCTTCGTCATGTCATTTCTTGCGTTCTTGGAGCTGATCTTCAAGGTGCTGCTCCTACTGGTACTGATCTTGTGCTCCCATTTGAGGTTGCTGCTCTTGTTTGTGCTGGGGCTATGTCTGCTCATGTCGTTTATGTTGAAGCTGAATTTGCGTCTACTCATCTGTAATCTTGCGGTCCTAGTTCGCCATCTTGTGTTGTGGCGGATTCTTATGCTGGGTGACGAAGTCACCTTGTGTTGCAGGCGTAGCTGTGCTTCAGCCCGATTCTGCCGATTTACCTGGGTCAATCCTCCGTGTCTCTTCTTGCGGCTGTTCGAAGGGGCTGTTGGGGGTGACGTTTTGGTGTTCAGATGCACCTGATGTGTGTTAACACCTTTGCTCGTGTGTTCATCTTCTGCGAAGCATATTCCGTTGTGGCCTTGCTTCATGCTGGTGCTATCTCCCCATTTGATGTTTGGTTTGATTTTGCTCGTGAGTGGCTGTTTTTTGATATGTTCGTCCTCCCGGTTCTTCTGTCTCGAGAGCTTGGCGCAGTTGGTGAGGATGTGTTGCCTCGATAGGATGGGCATTGGTGTTGAGACAAGTTGCCACTCGGTATTGTGACTGCTCCAGCTGATATATTGAAGCTGCTTCTGAACATCTTGAACGTACATGCTCTTCGTCAAGTTAACGCTTGAGGGATGTGTGGCACCGATACTGTGAATGCCGTGAGCAGCTCTGGTTCTGAATGTACGATATCTGCAAGAGCCTGAGGTCAGAGTAATGATCTTGTGATTGCATTTCAGCAGTGAAACACTTATCTTGAGATGTATGCTGCGTGTGTGTTGCAGGTTGAGGAGGCGGTCGGGTCTTCGCTGGATCGGACTGCAGGATAAATGTTGGTGGTCTGCTTGTGGTTGGGGCCATGGGCCCTGCTTGGTGTTGTGCGTATAGTCCTCCGACTGTCTGTGATTTATTGGTGTAGCTCTTTGAATTCGAGATCTGGTCTCCTCTTCGTTAGCTTGGTCTCGTCCACGGCTTCTGTCGCAACTAGGCTGTGGCAAAACTCTGTGTGTACACGATTTGGGCCTAGAGTAGTGATAGTGGTTGTGACAGAGAAGTGTGTTGTGGGCTGATCTATGAAGTGAGTGACTAATGTATGTGGAGGCTATTTTGTGGGCTAGAGCATGGAAAGAAAGATTTGTAAGAAGCAAAAACAAAAAAGCAATGTGATTGAGTTGGTACTGCCCTGGTATCTTGAAGTGTGTTCCCATCATGCTTGCTAGTTTTCCGGATCTGGATGGTCTTGTGAGTGCAGTGGAGAGGTTTCACAGAATCGCAGTAGCTTGCCTGGTTAGATGGAGAAACTAGATCTAGCTTATGTTTGTGGGCTGTTACATCAGATCATAACACCAACACAAGGCCCAGCCCTTTGCTATGTGTCTTTCAACCTCCAGCACAAACTTTTCATTAGATCTAGTTTCTCCCTAACTTGAGTCCTCTCCAACACATGTATCCTCAACCTACTCACACAACCACAGAATAACTAAGTGCACAGAGGACTCCACAACATATCCAGCCCCTATGCTGCCTGTGCACTCATCTCCTGCGGCTAACTCCCAAGACCCTCCTCACCAGAAAATGCGGAGCTCCTTAGCTACGCCTCATCGTGCCGGTTGATGAAGAAGAAATCGTCTAGTATCCATTACATGTAACGGTGTATGATTGCAATTTGCAGTATACAAGACATTTAAGTTTTCCTTGGAGATGAAAGTTAGAATTTGCCATAAAATTTCCAAAGTCTCAACTTCATGTACATGATGAGGACAAACTTATACCACGTTGTATGTTTCATTAGTCTTATGATTGTGTGATATTGTCCCTCATAGTGTCACTCAGTGTGAATTCCGCATTAATAGGTGAGGAGGTACAAACCACATGGGATAAACCCCCCCCCCCCCCTTTGAAGACCCCTCTGAAGACCTGCCCAAAGACTCCACTAAGACCCCCCTCGAAGACCCCCCCCGGAAACCCCTGTAAACGTCCTCGTTGTGCCATGTACCCCCTGCCCCTTAGCCCCCTTATTAATTAATTGATGCATCACAAATGGAAAGTGAGATTTGGAGAGATAGTGTGAGAATGAAGTATGGAATCCTTTCATATATGGTATTTTAAAAGCAAGGGAGAAGAATTTTAACCAACTATATCGAGTTCAATTTTTTTTCCAAATGATGAACCATATAGTGCATTGTAAAGACAATGAGGTCTACTTTCATGTAATATAAATTTATATAATGAGATGGTGAAAAAACACACCATATAGATTTTATAATTTGCAAGCCACGTCATAATGTTGCCATTAAAGAACCAATAATGGATGTCATATCCAAAATATGTCAAGAATGAGAGCTTCGAGAGTCACTAGAGGTGCATCTTGTTATGCTCTATGAATGGTTCTAATCAATTCTACTTTGTAGCTGGCTTGAACTCATTGTTTTTAGGAATTTGTTGGTTTTTGTGCTTGTAGAGTCATGAAATTTTTTAATCTTACAAGTAGACACTTACTAAATAATTGGAAGTATTCTTTTACGACATTGCAAGGTAGATGGCAAGTTTTGTCAACATATTTGAAGCTCAACAAATGCAAATACATGTTATAGCATCTTGGAACTGAGTTAACCCCTAAAGTTTTTGGCCATAAAATCCCAAATTCTGCCTCAATTCTGCCATGTTTTAGTTCAAGGTAGAATTATGTAAATTTGAACGTATTTTAGAGAATTTAGCCGTAGGATGTAGTACCTAATTTGTACATATGTGTGTACAAAAAAATTTAGATTGTAACTCCTCACCGTTTGGAAGATCATAAGGTTTGAACTTGAGAGAAAACATTTTTTTGGTACTGCCTGGCAGGGACAACCACCCTTCAGAGAGTGAAACAGCCAATTTTTTGAGATCGTGTGGTTGGAGGCTCTTCAGTTTTGGATTCTGAAGTGAGTTGGGAGTATGCTCAAAACAATTGAAGACAATACAACACACAGAAGCATTGGAAAACCACATTTCCAGTGACGGGAGTCAAATGAATGCATGTACACTAGTTCTTTTTCCACACTACAAATGCCTAAGAAGATCATCTATTGCCTAGAAGAAATCCGAACGGTGTATACATGCATTTGTATGGAAAAGAAATTGTAGAGGAAAGAAATCCAAAAAATAAATAAATCCAAAGTAGATATGAATTTTACAATATATCCTGTGGTTTAGGAGGATAAAATGGTGAAGGAAAAATGGGTGACCCAATCATTGTTGATCTGCCTGAAAGTTCTAATAAAACTTGGAACTTTGACTGAATATATCTCAAGATCCGTACGGTCAAAACTTACAAAACTTGGTACATGTATGATTTGGATGGCTCTTAACAAGATTCTACGGTTGGATTTCTCAAATTCAATTATTAAAAAATTGGGAAACGATTTCAGAAAGGATCATTTAGAAGTCACTGTAGATTGTCACAGATTTGGTATACCATTCCCATTGGCCACAAACCTGCCCCAACTGCCCTGAATTGAATTTTGATCTTCAAACACAAATTATTTCTTAACTACGGGCCCGATGAAAATAAAATTCGGTCTTGTTAGAAAGATATGACAATTTACCATGTTGTGCCAAAGTTACAGCCACATCCGGTAAAATTTGAATCATAAGGAGCCTGACCGGACCCTAAATCATACCAAAACTGAAGAGTTGATGCTTTAGGGATTAAGATAGACAAGGAAAGAATTAAGAAAAAAATAAATTAAAAGCACTCTAAGGACATGGGAAGATATGTCTATGGAGGCTTTTCAAGCTCTTATTGCGAGAGTATATTTGCATTGCATTGCATGCCATCAATAATTAGTTTTCAAGTGGCAACACTAGGTGATGGGCAATGAATCATTAAAAAAATCATGAATGTACTTTCACAATTCATTGTATAAATATTACATGAAATAAAAATGGACTTCATTATCATTACAATTCTCTTTGCCGTTCACAATTGGAGATTTTTCGAGCCTGTAGTGCATTTTTAACCCTCGCGCATTTTCGAGCCTGTGGTAGCCTGCCCGATTTATGAACTATTCTGCACAGCGGCGTATCCTTCCTGGTGGGAGGTGAGTCCTAAACAGTACAGTACAGTCCAGGAGCCAACGGTGATGTGCTCCCCGAAAGAATGTTCAAATTCAAAGTAGCAAAACCCACTGCTGCAGGTAAACTGGCTTATGAAGATTTGACAATGCAACCACAAATAGGGATAAAATGTGAGTGCTGAAGTGTCGCAGAAGGCTAGAAAATGAGCCACTTCATGAAGATATTTCTCTTTACAAGTGGCTCATTCTCCTTGCTTCAGAGTGGGAGATGTATGTCGAAACATTTATTTAGTCCGATATAAGAGCAGGAGCAAGCACATCCTGATACTTTTTGTAGAAGCATAGAATCCATGTCATTGGTTGATCGTGATTGTAATCATAGTAACATTAATTATATTCTGTATTGCAATTGGTATCATGGTAGCTCTTCCAGGTCTTACAACGAAAACCCAGCGTGAGATCACTACATAGTACAGAGCATACAGTTTCCACGAGCTGCTTCACCTCATGCCAGAAAGGCTGTTCTCATTTGGAATCCAAAGTCCAGAGTCTTGGTCGCTAGGAGCATTCGTGAATGGAGATTAGCATCTATGAGGTACATTTCCTCGTCACCATAGAAGACTACAGGTAAGCCTCAAAATCCCCCTCTAGGGCCTCTCATCTTTTAAGTCATATCATCTCAACTAGCCAGCATTCAAAGTTCAAACCCCTCTATTGTCGCAACTCCGCCCTGACATAGTCGGCATTCTCGGACACAGCGATATCGACAGTGGGCCTCAACTCTGCACAGACTGCAATAGCCTGGTGAACTGGGTCTGCCCTGAAGCTCTCGAGAACATCTTTGTTGATGGGAGCTCCGTTATCCACTGCAGTGTAAGCCTGCAAAATAGGACGAAAGCCATTCTTGTTACAACGTCAGACTCACAAGACGGCCTGCTAAAAAAAATCCACGTGCATAGAAACATAAAGCACACATATGGGCACACCAATCTATAAAGGGAAATATTTTAGGAAGGATGGGTGCTACTCTCAAACACAAGTCATAAGTTCCTGTAACCAAGAAAAGAACGATAATTCTCAACGCAAATAGAAAATTACAAGGCTCTATAACCACGTACCTGTTGGGTCAAGATGTAGTCAAAACGTGGGGCCCATTTGCGAGAACCAAGACGAGCAGTTGTTGAGCAGTTATCCACCATAAAGGCCACTCCTCGGGCGTGCATGAAAGGGTTCAAAGAATCAACAGCCTCGATCACACTCTCGTTAACCATCTCAGAGTAAGAGTGCCCCTTCCTCCTCAAAACCTCAATCTGTGCCATCATGAGAGCGCAGTACACACCAGCAGTGAAGGGATGCAGTGGGCCTAGGTCACCGTTTGGTCGTGAGGCGCGCACTTTCTCACCGACCTTCCACATGCGGGTTCCATCGATCTTGCCCATGGGGAAAGCTGGTAGACCCTCTTTCTCCTGCAGAGCATTAAAAATTAATCAGCACACTAAACCAGCACAAACCATTGTTGTAGCATCAATCAGTTTTAACAGTAGGCACAATACCAGAAGTTAAGGCTAGATTCAATACTAGATTTTTACATACTTAGCTTGACGTCCCAGTAGCAATGACAGACTTAATCTTTCAAACTGTCTTTTTAAAGTTTGTCATTCTATTGTTGTGAACTTTTCATTAAAGAGAGCAAATCCTCAGGAATTAGGTAAAGAAACTCACAGAAAAGCGGCGACCAGCCAAGACAACACTGCGGATCTCATTGCCGGAAGCAACGTCCTCGTAACACTCATAGAGGATATCCATAGAAGGGTAGAAAGACGCGCTGTAGGCTGCCTCGAATTCTTTCTTGCCCTCCTCGCTCAAAGACTCGTACACAGCCAAAATGCCCTGAAAATTGCCCACAATAATTTCAGTACGTAATAAATTGGAGACTATTCTACCACTCAAATAGCACCCACTCAACTCAACGTACAAGAACTCTAGCAGTTCAATCCCAAAAGTGAACTGTTTTATATGGCCACCCAGATAAATAGTACAAACCTTTGTCGAGATGGTTTTGGAGATAACGCCAGTGATACCCTCCACGGTGTTCTTGTAAGCATCCTCTTCAGACATGCCATTGTCAGTGTAGCGTCTGAAAAGTGATTCTACAATTCCGTGCACTGCTCCCAACAGAATACCTGGACATGGCACAAACGAGTAAATACAAGTACGTTTGATCGGATGCTTTACTCTAGACTGAAGAAAATAAGATATACCAAACCTATGTGTCAAGCTCGAATCGAGAAAGACATACAGGCGACATGAAGACGTAATAAGTAGTTATATATTATACCTCTCTCTCCATAAATGTCACTCTTGTACTCGTCCTCAAGGGTGGTTACGAAGGTGAATGGCGAGCCCAAAGCAACAGACCAACCCAAAGCAACGTCTGTGGCTCTTCCATCGACATCCTGGTGCACAGCAAAACTAGCGTTGATACCGGCACCGTTGACTTCCTTGCCCTGTACATATAAGCGTCTGACCGAAGGTCCCATTCCCTTGGGGCATACGGCAATCACGCTGATGTCCTCAGGGAAGTCGTCTCCAACTGACTGGAGGTGACCCAAAAGGAAACCATGAGACAGACCCAAAATGGACTTAGGCTTCATGGCTTTGAAGATATCCTTGTAGTTGTCGGCCTGCAGTTTTCCCACGCTCGTTGTGAGAAGACAGGAATGCACGTTTTACTATTACATAAAGGCAAAATTCTAATCTTCAGATCACCCGTTTCGTTCAGACACCCAAAAACATGTGGGCAACGTGAAATAATAATGGGAATGCAAGACCGATTCCGAAGACATTACCTGTGCCGCGTCAGAGATGAGAAGCAGAACCAAGTCACTCTCCGCAACTGTCTCAAGGACATCACCCAAGGTACCAGACTCCTCTGTGAAACCCACTGCCCTTGCGTCCTCCACAGACTTGGAACCCTTCCTCAGACCAATCTGTTGAGACACGAACCAAAAACAGGAAATTTTACGACCAGCTTAAGCTACGCTCAATGACATGCTAAGACCACACCATTCTACTCTCGTAATCCAGTCATCTGATTTCTAGAGTTTAATCCTAAATCATCATAGAACAAGGTTCCCGTATTGAATTCGCTGAGTCAAAATTGAAGTTCCCAAGAGTTCGTCACATGAAAATATACCTTCACGACAACATCAGACTTAATTTCAGCCAAAGAATCCCGGATGTTCATGGCTTGGGCGGGTCCCTGTAATAGAAGGAGTAGCCAACGGTCAATCAGACTGCATACAAGAGCACTACACAATCCAGCGGTCACTAAGCCAATGCAATGGCCAGAGACGAATAAGCCAAAATTCCAGCCACAAGGCGAAATGATCACATACTTGTGAGCCCCATCCAATGACTCCAATCTTCTTGATGCCCTTGAAGGCCTCTGGCAGCAAGTGGAACAGGTCCCGTCCACCCCGCACAATGTACTGCAATTCAGAACATGGAACCGGTGGAATAATGTCAGGCGAAGGAGAAAGAGTACGAAAGCATTAACGCATCCCCATTTCAGCCAAAGACAGAATGAATCCAACCATGACTCTCCAATCACCGCAACATGGACATCCACTCTATATTTCCAATCATACTGATACTTACACATCCCCATCAGAAGCAATCACATATACACCCTAGACACCACTAACGACTTCAAAACCCTCACCAAGCCCAAGTCACCGAATGCCAAAACCATTGGTTGCCACAGATGAAGAATTGACCGAAGACCACATCATTGGCATGTAATCCGAGGAGGGCAGACGTGACCCCACAGAAGTGGAAAACTGATCAAAATCCACCACATGCTCAAATTCCAAATTCCAAATTCCACACCTTAACCAAACCGCCCTCAACCCAACTCACCTCCTCGCGGCCCGCAGGTGTGATCTTCTCCTTCTTGAAGATTTCAGTCTGGAACTCCACATCGGTACCGCGAACCGCAGGCGAGGCCACCATGCTGGCAACCATCGCACCGCCACGGCCGCTCCGCCTGGACGCCGGCACAGCCGCCACAGCGTCCCGCAAGCTCCTCTCGAGCTTGGGCATGAACGCCACGCTCCTCAACCCTGCAAACGACGCCACCTTCGCACCAGCGCTGCCCACCATCTCGCTGGAGCGCTGCGCCACAGCCGTGGAGGCCGCTGCTGCGCAGTGGGAGAGTGTCACCGCGGCCATGTCTGCTAAACCCTTGACCCAACTTCTATCAATCAGCCTCCCAACTGGTCGAACAAGCTGGAGTAACCCAATGTGTGTCGTGAGCAGCACCAATCCAAGAGGATTGAGAAGCCTCTCGAGGAGCAAGCAGGTGAGCGAAAGGATCAATGTTGAGCAAATGGGTCCTCATATACTAGGGCTCGGGGTTTAGCCGACTCACTCGCTCGCTGGCTCGCCGAGTGGCGCGCCGCTGCTCCTGTGGGCGCGGCCGATGTGTTGCGAGGCGACACCCTCTTCACGGATTTAGGTAATACCGTTGAGGTATCAAACACGGACGGCAGGCAGTTGGCGTCATCTTTCCCGAATTGCTCGAGTCTCGTGCCCTTGAAGAGATGCGATTTTTTTTTTCCTTTTTGGCAGAAAGTGAAGGGGGTTAAAAAGAATACAACTGCAGCAGGTGGAAGAGATGCGTTTTCTCCGGAGGAATGATCTGATGGAGGTTTTGGTGTCGACTGTTGCGAGAATGTGGAGTCTGGAGGCTTGAGTTGGAGCTCCAGGTGGGTGCGTTAGTGTCTTGTGTAGATGAGAAGGAATTTGAAGGAGTGTGAAGGATTCTTGATTCTGTTGAGATAGTTGTTATTTTTATTGTTTTTATAATGTTCATGGGTTTTGGTGTTTGGTCAGTGTGTGATGTGGGCAAGTGTCCTTCATGATCTACGGGTCTTGTAGATTAGGCGTTTGGAAACGGAATCGTGGCATGATCTACACGGTGAGCAAGATACGTGGGCTGGAAAGTCCTGGGACGTAGTGTGTCGATTCTGTGTTGTCCTCCATTAATGGAGCATAAACAAGTGCATAATATAGTTAACACCGTCTGTAATTCAGCCCCATAAAGTAACTTAATTTTAACTCACACACGACATCAGGAAATAACGACAAATGAGTGACGAACTTTTCACACACTAATTCCTGTATCAATACACAGAACTTGAAGACGCTTAAAGGTCAATGTAACAAACACCATCATGAACCTCGAAAGAAAGATCCACACGATCATAATGTGGTAATGCCGTATCATTAAGGGTTTACATATATTGATTTATGCTGAAAGTACAATGATGCTTCACTAAATGGAGCAAGAATCTAGCGCAAAAATTCTGTGGCGCCTAGAAGCGTTATTTCCCGAGGACTCTTCATGGCAAGCAACACTGCAAAAACTCCCTCCTGTCATGGACACTTTATCATAACCTCTTGATTTATTTGAAATATCCACGATCTCTACTCAGTCGGGCACTCGCATCGCCAATCATATTCTACGCCTCATCTTGAACTCATGACTCGGAAAGGGATCCAATAGGAACCAAATGCTCCCGTACCAATAAAAGGTAGCAACCAACTTCCTGATGAACTCACCCACAGAGAACTACCTAGAAGACTCGCTCTACTGCACCTTATCATTCATGAAATCATATCTAAATCTACAAAGAACAGAAAAGATCTCAAAATTGCCTAAGCTAAATTTCCTAACTCTTAGTACAAGCAGCGACCTGGCTTAACGCTCTACCAAAGGCCCAAGAACTTCCACCATACACCACCCACTCCAACCCAAATGATCAGGTTCACCACGCTGCACAAGAACCCGTAGCCCCACCATTGCGCCAGCGGCACGTATCCTGCTCCGTAAAACACCGGAGCTGACCCGATTCCGTAGTGGGTCAGACCACCCATTAGATTCGACAGAAAAGCTAACACTAGTGCTCCGAACAATGGAGGTGTACCCAGGGCGGTCGCCACCGAAAGGAACGCTGTGAACATCGCTCCAATGTGAGCAGCACCACTAGCAAAGAAGTAGTGAGTGTAGAAGTACAGCAACACCAGAATGCCAAATGACGCTTGCCATGCCAGTCCCAATCCTCCAACAACCTGCCAAAAGAATCAGCGACAACATAACCGTCAAACTTACAGCAAATGGCACCTTAAGATATTCGAGCAAACACTGAATTCAACCAATGCAACCATCCCAGCACACAGATCCCAGCCCACCGGGTCCTGACACATCATACCATTTGAGTCACAAAGAGTTCAAAAACTCGTACCTTGACAACATTCTGGCTGAACCACGAGATCAGCCCGTACTTGTTCAGGTACCCAGCCATCGCGATCAAAGCAGCGAACCAGGTGAGGGTGTCCCAAGCGACGGACTCAGCCAAACATTCTTTCCACGTTACAACACCGGTAGTCAGAAGAACCGACAACCCCAGAATGGCAGCAGAAACAGCATCCACCCCCAACGCGCTTCCGAAGATCCACAGCCCAACCTGAACAAGAACAATTGTCCCGTGTTGAATTTGATCAGCTACATCGATAGCCCAAACATGACACAAAATTCCCCTAAAACTCAAGACCTAAAATGAAGGCAACCTCAATCGACAAGACGAGGAAGTCATCAAATTAACATGATTGTTCACCGCCAGTTTCGAAGCACAACATCAGCACCCACAAAAAAAGACAGATCAGAAGAGCCAGAAGCTCCAAGACCATGCGTTATACACGTAACAATTTCGACAAGTAAACACGACGGATTAGGACCAGCAGCCCAAAAAGCAGGCAAACGAATCCCTTCCTCGAAAGATAGGATACAAATTCCAATAGCATCACCGTTTCCCAGAATTTATTTCAAACCTAATGAAGTTCGCTATAGATATTCATTACTAATTCAGAATCTCAAAAACTAACATCTGCATTGTTGCTTCATGCACCCAGACGATTAAAAACCCGTTCTCACCTTCTGACCTAAAAATGCGAGGACTTGACAAAATCAAATCATTCATCTCATAAAATCAAAAACAAAGTCTTTAGGCAAAATCCCTAATTCGCGTACCGTGGCAACGAGGGTCACGGCCATGATCTTCTCATTCTTCTTCATTGGCCCCATCTTCTCCAGATTCTCCTGCGCCAGCCGAGGCGCATCCGGGCTGCTCTTGATCTCCGGCGGGTACACCACGTACAGCAGCGCCGGGATCACCAGCAGCGACACCAGCCCCGGCACGAACGCGGCCACCGCCCAGTCAGTCCACGTGATCGCCTGCCCGATCGCCCCCATCGCCAGGTTCACCGACAGCGGGTTCGCCGCCATCGCCGTCAGAAACATCGCCGACGTGATCACCGACGTCTGGAAGCACGTCAGCATCAGCCACGACCCCAGCTTCCGCTCCGTCCCATCCCCGGCCTTGCTCCCGCACGCCAGGCACAGCGCCTTCACCAGCGGCAGGAAGATCCCCCCCGCCCGCGCCGACACCGACGGGATCGCCGGCGCCAGCAGCGCCTCCGCGAACACCAGACTGTACCCCAACCCCAGACTCGTCTTCCCGAACAGCTTCACGAACTGGTACGCCACGCGGTTGCCCAGCCCCGTCTTGATGAACCCCTTCGCGAAGAAGAACGCGAGCGCGATCAGCCACGGGATCGGATCCCCGAACGCGCTAAACGCCGCCGCGAACGTCAGCGTCTTCGTCAACACCGCGGCCCCCAAGCCCATCAACGCGACCGCCCCGAGCGGCAATGGCTGCGTGATGATCCCCACCACGGTCGCCAGAAAAATAGACAGCAGCTGCCATGCATTCTTCGTCACGCCCACCGGCGTGGGGATTAACCACACCAACACCCCGACCGCGATCGACACCGCCAGCGGCTTCATGTTCGCGCCCTGCCACGGCTCCTCCTTCTTGGGCGCCGGGGCCGGCACCGCGGCCGCGGCCGCATCCGCCCGCACCGCCACTCCGCCATTGCGCCTCACCTGCAACGACGGCAGCGCCGACGCATTCCGCAGCAGCGACCCCGCATTGAAGAACTGCCGCGGGTTCGAATCCGCGCAATTCAGTCTCCCCGCGCCCTTCCTCCCGCGCAGCCCCAACCCTGTAGAAGCCGAGATGGAGGAAATCCGAGCCCGCGACGGAGAGGCCGAGACGGGGTTGAAGCGGAGCACGTTGGTGGCTGCGGTGGCCATGGACGCCATGGCTGCCATGCTACCCTGGGCTCCGAGGGAGTGGCTCCAGCGGAGAGATCTGGCGTTGTGGAGTCCGCAATGGGGTGGGATTGTTGTTTCTGTGTGTGTGTGTGTGTGTGTTGTGTTGGGTTGGGGAAGGGGCGAGTGGGGAGGGTGGCTGTTTGGAGTTGCGCAGGCAGGGGGCTGCTTGGGGGAGGGAAGAGGCGGAGACCAGGTTGGCAAGTCGCCAGGTTCTATTCTGGACGTGGTGGAATATTATTATTGTATTGGGTGGTGGGGAGGCTGCTGTGTGGTCGTTGCGTTGGTCGTCGTTGTTTGTTTTATGGGGTTTCACCTGAAGTATCCCCGGTTTGGAGATTCGGGGTTGGGTTGTGAAGGCAGGTTGCTAGAGGAGAGAGCTCGATGTGGTTTTGGAGTATTTTTTTTGGATTCATCCAAGGGCCAACTAAGGTTGAGACACCCATAGCCGACAAGTGACCAATAGCCGATATATTCTAATTCCTAGATTATGAAAGAACAAATGTACCTCATTTGTACATATCGGTTATTGGGTCGGAAGTGCTTTTCACTTTGAAAAATTGTACAAATTTCAATATTAGGAGATAATTCATGGAAAAATGCTCATTCTTCATGAACCTTATTTTCCTACGAACAAAAATTTTCTCCTTATCGATAACCCAAGCTCTGATATGCTGAAATGCTTTAAGTTGTCGGTTATAGGTGTTTGTACCTTATGGCCAAACTATGGCCAAACTATGGCCAAACTATGGCCAAACTATGGCCAAACTTCTATGGCCAAACTATGGCCAATCTATGGCCAAACTTCTATGGCGAAACTATGGCCAAACTTCAAGAGGAGAAGTGTCCCAATCAATGAAATTACAGGAAACCACAAAGTTTCTCCTCTCGTCTTTCACACTAAGGCCAACGTCCAAAGGACGTCGCCTCCAAAAAAGCTTAGGTGGCAGGATTTTTAGGAAATTTCGGCGCCAAGAGTTTTTCTTCTCGACCAAAGTTTGGATCGAGCAAAATGCTCGACCCAAACTTCCGTCGAGAGGAGAAACTTTTTTTAATTAAAATATGCACAAAATGACAAGGATCATGGGTTATTAAGAATTGGTCATGTTCCACTAGCCTTGTCATGTTTATTTAATGAACCTTTTGATAATATTGGGTTTAGACCAATGCTATTCAAAAAGAAGTTAAACTTCAATCACTCATGACTTTGTCATAACAATGTATAATTTGCTGAAATTTTTCCACACATTCTTCATTAGTTTTACACCTTCCTTAATGTTTTCAGAATTTTTTTATTTTTTTAGATTTTCTATAAATGTCTGAATATTCAAATCATAGGTCTTAGCCTTTGGCCTTCTCCTTTCGGACTTCACACTATGCCCGGCCAAAGCCCTCAAGTTGATTATTTTAAGATTATTTTTCAGCCCAAAGGCTTCTCTTCTCGACAAAGTTTGGGACAGTAGACTCAGGCTTTTCCTCTCGAGTTTGGCTAGTCTGAACCGGCCCTAAGATTACTTTTCAGCCCAAAGGCTTCTCTTCTCGACAAAGTTTGGCATAGTGGACTCAGGCTTCTCCTCTCGAGTTTGGCCCGGTTGAAGCGGCCCTAAGGGCAAATTTATATTTAGGACTGGATTAAACCAGGAGTCTGGATATTTATAGCAAGGACGTATTCTGCACCATTTAGAACCCTAATCCTCTAAAGTCTCTCCACCTCTCTTGGAGCTCCCTACAAATCACAGGAACAGTCAAGTTTTATTAACTCCAAATACAGAATTGTCCAGGTAACATCAACATTTACTGCGTGGATTACCGGTTTAAGGGCCGGCCCAAATTCTTTAAATTTCAACCAATAGGATCGCTTGATTTTTTCAAATCAAAACCAAGGGCTATACTACTGAGTCCGATTGGAACTTCAAGTTATTCTACGTGGCATCCTACGTGGCATCCTACGTGACATTGTTTTGGCGCTAAAATGTTTGGGCCTTAAAGCTGCAATTGGAACAATGTTTCTTTTGGTCCAAATTCCTAACTTGGGCCCGCACTTTTGGCCATAGTGGAGGCTGAAAAAAACTTGAATCCGGCCCATCCTCTAGCCAGCCTCGGATTGTGTGTAAAGTAGGCTTAAAGCATGTCATTGAGGTGTTGCTTGAGCAATGGTTTGGAAGAAATTGAAAGGGTGGAATAAAACCTATCTTATTTTTATGCTGGAGTAGGGCCCTACCTAATCTATGAGGAGCTCCATTGATCTTTGAGGAATAAAATTAATTCCAAGAAAAGTAACTTTAAAACCTTGAAATAGACATAGTTAAAAAAACGCATTTATCTGAGGCTAAGGTTTTATGCAACACTCGGTGAAGAAAATAAAGAAATCTAATTTTTTATCTAACTTATGTGGAATACTATTGGCTATTGCAAACAATTAACGGTTTCAAAATCAATGTATTAACAATTCTACAACCAATTATACATCTATATGGTTAAAAGATAATTTGGTTATAAATGAAGATATAAATATAAATATAAATAATTAAATTAGTAAAGAGGGCAAGTCCCCAATCAATCAACAAGGAATAGTGAACATTTTTTTAATACACACTCTCATTATTTTCCATTTAAGATTTTTAGAAGAATTGGTAGGAAGATACATGTGTATTAGCTTGGCCTTCAGGAAAGGATTCCAAAAATTCTAAAGTATAGATTTAAAATTTTGTAAAATTATTTTTTAGAATAATTTGAAGATGTTTTTAAGAATTTTAAAAAAGCTGACAAACTTTGGTATTTGTTTAAATATACAATAAACTAAAATTCAATTCAGACAATGTAATTAGTACAATGAAAACTTTGAAAATATTTGAAGAATATGCATGCAATCTTAATGGATATAGATATAAATTACTTGAAAGGTTTCTTTAATGTTAATTTTGAATGTAATTTTTCAATTTTTTTAACACAATAAGTTATTGAAAGACGTTATTCAATAGATAATCCTCTAAAACCTCAATGAAAAAGAAGGTTTATTTATTTAAGCATGATTGATCAACAAATTTGGAGAAAAATTTAACATATTTTTATACATTCAAAAAAGTGAAAGAATGATAATTCAAAATACTCTCTTTGTTATAAAAGTAAATATTAAAAACACAATAAAATCCAATTATCCACATTATTAAGTGCAATTTTTTTTTAAAGAAATTTTATTTTTAATTATTAAATATTTTAATTTCAAAATATTAAATATGCATTATAAATCATGATTGTACAAATAAACTTTAATTTTTTTAATCTAATATCATGAAATAATATTTTTATTTTCAATTGATACAAAAAATATTCATCATTGAGATAATTATTTGATATATTAACACTTGAATTTTGAAATATAATCAGTACAAAAGAATAAAAATCATATTTTTATATATAGCTACATATGAATTTTAATATTTATAAAACTAAAATTTACAAAAATATGTTTGGCAATTACTTAAATAAATTATATAATTATTAAACGTAAATTTTGGTTGATAAGATTTAAATTTAAATTTACTTATTTAATAATCATAAATAAATCGTTAATTTTTTGTTGAACCTAATAGTAAAATACTAAAAAATATTTATAATTTACAAAAATTTAGATTTATATATAAAACTGGATAGACATTCTATGGTTAACTATCTTTAGAAAATAAGATTTTATATGAATTCCATGAATTTTATAAATTAGTTTTTTGTGTTAAAAATCTTAAGCTCATCAAGATCAATCGATTTCACATTCTTCCACCCACCCTTCCCAATGCCTTAGACTATATGTAGGGATTTATAAATCAATTCCTTGATTTCTTTATGATTTACAAGACTAATGGTTAGAACAATGTGAACAATGGATTGTAAATACTAACAATGAATTCTTAATGGTAATAACAATTGCAACAATGGATTCTCGAAAGTCAATGGTTACAACAATGGATTCTCAATAGTCAATGAATATATATATAATATTTGTTACATGTAAAACCATTTATATAAACATGCTTTACAAAATGAATGATTATTTGGTGTTATTATGAATCAGTAAAATTGTTGTAGTAAATGATTCATGTACCATTCATTTTTTAATTTATTTTTTATATTTATAAAAAGCGTTCTTTGTTCACTTCCATTTATACCATTTTTAAATTTTTTTTTAAAACTCATTAGCACTTTCCTTCACTTCCTTTATTATGTTATGGATGAGAAATTAAACTATATTTTTAAAAGAAACAACATGTTATAGTAATATATATTTTCTAACTATTGAAATTTTAAAAATAGAAAAAATATGCATCATGTATTATGATTGTAAAATCATGCATTAGTTTTTTATCCAAAATATTAAAATAAAATAAATAATTTTAATAATATAAAACAAAATTATTTAATTAAAGCATTTCTCTCATTCATTGGTATTTTTAGTTTAAAATTTATTAATATCAAAAATAAAAATCAGATCTAAATTTTTTTATACATATGATATTTAATATATTTAAATTTTTCAAATAAAAAAACAAAATTCGTATTTCATTTTTTTTTAATAAAGAATGAATTATGTGAATCATAATTTTATTTTTTAATCTTTTTTTAAATTTCATATTTCAAGAATTTAATACATCACAATTCATACAAATTTTAGATATCAATCATATTTCTTATTTGATGTTATATACAAAGGCTAAATGGTATTTCTAAAAATAAAAAATATGCTATAAAAAATACGTATACATGTATAATTTATACTATTTGCTTTGAAAATTATTGAGATGTTTTTTTATTTTGAATAAAAAATAGCTACTATTATTTCTTAGTTTGCCAACATATATGCAAGAAGAATAGAAGGCAAAGTACAAAAAAGAAGGAAAATAAAAAATAAGTGTAAAATTCAAGTAGTGACTGAGCACCCTCTTCCTATTCTTTAAGAACTCTTTGAACTACTCGCTTAATAAGAGTTTGTTTTACTTCGTTGTGAAGTGCAGAATGGTTCCTGTATCCATCAGTTTATGTAGATATTATGCGGCTTTGCTACGCGACTAATGATCTTGTGATACTTGCACCCTCTCGCCCTGACCATAGGTTCTTTGATAGCATCTCAATCATTTTTAGCCATAATGATAAACTCCAATATGCTTTGATCCTTCGCATCATCTAGATTAATGACCTTCCAAAAGTGCTCATCCCATTGGCCTTCATATGCTACTATGGCCACTGGAATGAGATGCCTTAGTTTGCTTATGGTCATTATTCTATCTCGTATTCTTTCTACACATCTTTTAAAACGGTGGCTGTGCTAATAACACATGACTTCTTACAAGAAACCACCTCTAAAACATCTAGAATTGAACATTTTAATGACAATGTCTCCTCAATGTCATTTGCGGATGAACTTAGGTAGTTCTTGACGGAGGGTTGTGCCAAATATGAGATTAACAAGCCGAGTGTTACAAGGGTCATTGATGAGTAATGTCTTTGCAACACCTTAAACTTTTATTGATTGGTGGCGTGAAAAACACAGTAGGAAGTCTGTTTGATGTTGACGTAATTTATCTTATGTTTTTATAAGGATCAAATTCAATGTCCTTGAAATTTTTTGTCGTAAGTGAATAAAAGAGTGTTAAATATACAAATTTGGAGTATGTTGACATATGTCTCACAAGTCATTGGTTGGAGGTGTAAATGATTGGTAGAAGATCTTTGAACTCGTAGACAATGGAACCCTGTAGAACAATTAGATTTAGCTTAACTAGAAGCAGCCAAGTATTTATATGATGGATGATAATTAGACCCTTTTTCACTTCGAGATGCATGTGTCAACTTCATCAATTATGCAATTTGATATTATTACTTAAGAACATTAAAGAAGATAGTAAAAAATTATTTTTGAAAAAGGCAACTTGTCCTCCTTCCTTGCCATAAGATAACATATATAAATTCCTTCCTTGCTAGGCATCACTACTTGCAAGAATTTAAAATAGATTACCAAAACCATATACATTGGAAAGCTTGATTCATAAGTCTATTCATCATTATTAAAAAATTCAATTTCTTTTGTAATTTTTTTGAAGTTGACTTAGAATTTGGATTCTTTGTTTAAAGATAATTTATGTGAGGATTTTTTGTTTTTTAATTGCATTAAAGGGTGGTTTCAACATTTATTCATTGATAGATGTAAGTATTGTCCAACAAAAATTAATTTTTAAACTTGTTAAATCAATTTGAATAAAACACAAGCAATTGAGTATAAAAAAAAATATGCATTAATGTTTTGTGCTAATATATAATCATTTCTATAAACAACTATAAATCTATATGGTAAATAAAGTTTATACATCTATTTTTTCAAGGTATTTTTTGTACCAAGTAATTTACATCATCATAGATTAATAAAATTTATAGATTTTGTCTTATCTTATTTCTATTTCAAATTTTGTTGTATACTTCTCATATGATAGTCACGACATGGAAACAATGTTAAAAGAAGGCATGGAAAAAAAATCTTTTACAGTAGAAATATTAAAAAAAAAAAAATCTTCATTTTTTATCAAGCTGCAAAATAATGTTTTCTTTCACATAAAAGGTAAAGAATTTATTCCTTTTTTTCTTTATTTTTCAACTTTAAGAATAGATATTAACCTCTGTTTTTATAGCGTGGATTTATATTCTAATCACAAAAAAGGTTTTCAAAAAAATAAATGATTATTGTCATTAACATAAACCCATGTTCCTTTGACATTTTTTTTCTTTCAAAATGATACACCATTTTGATACCTCTAAAATTTGGTGCACAAGCAA
Organism: Ceratodon purpureus; assembly: GCA_014871385.1. Classification (NCBI taxonomy): domain Eukaryota; kingdom Viridiplantae; phylum Streptophyta; class Bryopsida; order Pseudoditrichales; family Ditrichaceae; genus Ceratodon; species Ceratodon purpureus. Next base: position 11,594,279 of record CM026432.1, on the reverse strand, counting down.
CTTGCAGTATGTACATCATACTAGTACAAAACCTCTAACTCATATAGTGCATAACATTTATACAAAGAGAAGTCAAAGTCTGCAAATCCAGTTTGGAAAAGATTGCAAAAATCATTGTTTTTTATTCCAAACTCTATAATCCTGCAATCTGTATAGCCAAATTCATGAAAATTATATATGCATGGTCTACTAAAATTCATGGATAAGATCCTACAATTAATGATGCAAAAAAACTTTAATTTTGGTTCATACACTTTTGCTTGAGAAATGACAGATTCTAGAGTATTTTGGATGAGAAATGGTCACGGCCAATCACAGATAAATAAATAAAAAATTTACAATTTCTTAATTTTAAAAACCATGTTGATTGTGACCATCATATGATTCCTAATTAAGTACAATTTTGTGATTCAAATTATGAAAGTTGTTGATTTTTGGTACAAAAATCTCAAAGATCAAAAATGTTTTTTCACCACTTTGTTAACAATTGATGACTTTATTATCTTGTTTAAAATTATGTTTTATATTTAAATAAAAATGGATTTAATACCGACCACAATATGAAGATGAGTAGTGATAACAATTTTCATATCAACAATTCCAATTATAAGACGATACCCTTTCAAATAAACTTATTATGTGATGCTATGTTGGAAGATTATTTTTCAACCTTTATAAGATTTGTATAAAAAATATGCTATTTATATGATGTTCTAAAGCTTTGATATGCCCATCCTTTACAAGTATGGAAAATGTGATTTCCTACCATAAGTTACAAAATACATGTATGTAGGATTCTTTACAAACATGTTTTTCAAAAGAATGTACTCATTTGGGGTTGGTTTTTTTCAAAAATTTTTAGATGAATTTTACTATTTTAAGAGCATAATGTTTACTATAGACGTACATTGAATACAATATAAATTAGCCTGTTTGAAACCATCAAACCATGTTGTACCTTATAAAAACACTTTATAAACCCTTGAAACCTTCATATGTTGCTAAACTTTTATAATTCAATTAAACTATAAATACCACAAATCACTAATTACCACCTAATTGCACATTGGACTACCATTGAAGTGGACAAAGCATGTGACCCTAATAGATACTTTCAGATAATCATACCGAAAGCTCCATCTTCACAAGAAACTGACTTCCAACATGAGGAACATGACGCACCCCAAGTTTCAAGTTCCAACTTCCCACCCCAACAGACTCCACAACTTTCAGATTCCCAGCACCCCCAAATTCCTAACGCCACTCGACTCCCAAAGCAGAATCTCAACAGCCCACATCCCAGCCAACCACACCACACCACCTGGCACCCACAATACCCCACATCACAACTCCGCCCCTCAGGCCTGTCCACACAATCATCGTCCCCCCTCCAATCCCACAGACAATCAACAACCCCCCCAAGTCCCTTTCCCCTCCACCCAACAACCCTGCATCCCAATAACACCCCCGGGGTCCCCCAAATTCGACCTCTTTTCGACCCTCCACCGGGTTGCTCCTCCTCCCTTCCCCTCCCCTCCATCTCTCAGGGGGCCGGCCCCCTCCAACAAGCGGCCATGGCCACAGCCACAGCCGCCAACAACCTGCTCCGCTTCAACTCCGTATCGACCTCCCCGTCGCGGGCCCGGATTTCGACCATCTCGGCTTCTACAGGGTTGGGGCTGCGCGGGAGGAAGAGCGCGGGGAGGCTGAATTGCGCGGATTCGAACCCGCGGCAGTTCTTCAATGCGGGGTCGCTGCTGCGGAATGCGTCGGCGTTGCCGTCGTTGCAGGTGAGGCGCAATGGCGGAGTGGCGGTGCGGGCGGATGCGGCGGCAGCCGCGGTGCCGGCCCCGGCGCCCAAGAAGGAGGAGCCGTGGCAGGGCGCGAACATGAAGCCGCTGGCGGTGTCGATCGCGGTCGGGGTGTTGGTGTGGTTTATTCCCACGCCGGTGGGCGTGACGAAGAATGCATGGCAGCTGCTGTCTATTTTTCTGGCGACCGTGGTGGGGATCATCACGCAGCCATTGCCGCTCGGGGCGGTGGCGTTGATGGGCCTGGGGGCCGCGGTGTTGACGAAGACGCTGACGTTCGCGGCGGCGTTTAGCGCGTTCGGGGATCCGATCCCGTGGCTGATCGCGCTCGCGTTCTTCTTCGCGAAGGGGTTCATCAAGACGGGGCTGGGCAACCGCGTGGCGTACCAGTTCGTGAAGCTGTTCGGGAAGACGAGTCTGGGGTTGGGGTACAGTCTGGTGTTCGCGGAGGCGCTGCTGGCGCCGGCGATCCCGTCGGTGTCGGCGCGGGCGGGGGGGATCTTCCTGCCGCTGGTGAAGGCGCTGTGCCTGGCGTGCGGGAGCAAGGCCGGGGATGGGACGGAGCGGAAGCTGGGGTCGTGGCTGATGCTGACGTGCTTCCAGACGTCGGTGATCACGTCGGCGATGTTTCTGACGGCGATGGCGGCGAACCCGCTGTCGGTGAACCTGGCGATGGGGGCGATCGGGCAGGCGATCACGTGGACGGACTGGGCGGTGGCCGCGTTCGTGCCGGGGCTGGTGTCGCTGCTGGTGATCCCGGCGCTGCTGTACGTGGTGTACCCGCCGGAGATCAAGAGCAGCCCGGATGCGCCTCGGCTGGCGCAGGAGAATCTGGAGAAGATGGGGCCAATGAAGAAGAATGAGAAGATCATGGCCGTGACCCTCGTTGCCACTGTAAGTCATTTTGAGGATATATGTGTACTCTGTTGTGAATGTGGATGTGCTCATGGATGAATGATCGAATGGTAATTGCTCGCATTGTTAGGTCGAATGGTGAGAACATCTGGTGTTAACAATGCAGATGCTTAAAGGGGTTTTGCTTTGGTCTTGGACTTTTCTAGTAAACGATGAAATAAAACGTCATTGTTTGCAACGTTAGGATGCACATTTTGATATATGGTATTAGGGGCTAGATTCGAGTGTGACTTTGTCGGTGGATTCAGTATGTATCATGGGATTCGGTATTTTGGATGCAGTTGGAATTTGGTCGTTGTACAAGAAGGGGGGCTGTGTTGGTGTTCTTGATTGCTTGTGGTAGTTAATGTAGCATCACTCTTGCAGTGGACGGTTTTGATAATTATGTCTATGACGCTGTTGAATTTTAGGGTGTATTGTTTTGCAAATGCGTTTTAGTTTATTTGAACCGGGGGTCTTCTTGAATATCCTTTGTAATTTATTCAAATTGGAGCTGAATGATCGAAACCTAAAAATCGCTTTAATCCAGCTGGCGAAGCTGCTTTCATTAGTCCGAATGGGTTAGGGTGTGTAAAGGGCTGTGTATAGATTATCTTTTCCATCATTCTTCGGAGCTGACCGTGACTTATTGCTATTGTCATTGCCCAGGTTGGACTGTGGATCTTCGGAAGCACATTGGGAGTGGATGCCGTGTCCGCTGCTATTCTGGGACTGTCGGTCCTTCTCACTACCGGTGTCGTGACGTGGAAGGAGTGTTTGGGCGAGTCTGTCGCTTGGGACACCCTCACCTGGTTCGCTGCCCTGATCGCGATGGCCGGTTACCTGAACAAGTATGGACTGATCGCGTGGTTCAGCCAGAATGTCGTTAAGGTACTGCTCGTTCCGCCTCTTATGATCCAATGATTTTGTCACTTGAGTTGTCGGTAGATGCTGTTGTACTTCATTGTGTTATACGCCAACGATTGCATTGGTATTTGGCTTTTAGCAAAAATGAAGCGGTTTCTTCTTTTATCCCAGTCATAGTTCTCTGTGTTCCGGATTGGTGACGACTCGATGTGAATACGGTATTTGTGGCAGGTTGTTGGAGGATTGGGACTGGCATGGCAAGCGTCGTTTGGCCTTCTTGTGCTGCTGTACTTCTACTCCCACTATTTCTTTGCTAGCGGTGCTGCTCACATCGGAGCGATGTTCACAGCGTTCCTATCGGTGGCGACCGCCCTGGGTACACCTCCATTGTTCGGAGCACTAGTGTTAGCTTTTCTATCGAATTTGATGGGTGGTCTGACCCACTACGGAATCGGGTCAGCTCCGGTGTTTTATGGAGCAGGATACGTGCCGCTGGCGCAATGGTGGGGCTACGGGTTCTTGTGCAGCGTGGTGAACCTGATCATTTGGGTGGGAGTTGGTAGTGTATGGTGGAAATTCTTGGGCCTGTGGTAGAGATTTGAGCTATCAATCAGGTTCGATTAGATTTGCCGATTTTTCAATGGATAGGGGCTGCTCATGTTCATTGAGCTGGTTCAAGCTTGTACTATGAGGTAGGGTATGAAAATGGAGTTTGTTCTGAGGTTGTGTTTACATCTTATAGTGTTGAAATTTTAGCTGATTTCGTTGCATGATTAGTCTTGCTGACGAATGCCTACTCGTTGCATGATCTGGCTGAAGGTGTTACTGATTTGAATGCCTACTCGTATGTCATGATTACCTACATGTGTCATTGTTGATGTCTCATTTGATGTTTCTAGTGCATCTTGAGACGTCGAAGGTGATCTTTCATTTGATACTATCATTATACCGAGGATTTCCTGACGTTAAAAGGTGAGGCGAAAGAAAATCATTGTTGGTGATACACACGTATAAGAGATTAAGCTGGGTGATTTGCTCTTGAATTTTCGCCTTGTAGTCTCTTTACCTCAAATTTCTACTGTTAAGGGTTGGATGTCTCGCTTTCTGAGTGCAGATTAGTGGTCTTTCTAGATTTTGTTCTGATTTTTGAAATGTTTTAGTGGTCAATGAACAGGACTGATACACGTGATCTCATAGTATGCAAACTTGCAAAGGGTTGATGTTTCCTTACTACCTCTGAGGTAAGGACTTCACCGGACAAAATGCATCCACCTCAAGCCTTACTGGTAACTGAATGCGTATCTCGTGGGTTTATTCTAGACAGTTGCAAATGCGATTTTTCCTATGTGGTTACCTGCATCCATGTCGTACCCATCACCTGTAAACTGAAAAGCATCACGCTGGAATATGTTCAGCATTACCAACAGTGAGTCTGATCTGCTGAAGACAATTTGAAATGTCTAGCTAAACCCTGTGCTAGTTTAGAATGCTGGGTGGAAAGCCCTGTCAGACAACCTTACTCCTGTCCTTATGACGATTGTTAAATTATTGCCCTCCAGTGCCGGGGCGCGTGAGACAGGGCCCTGCCACCCGAAGCCTCTCATTTCCCTCTCTCTCGGTATTTCTCTTGCACCCGCCGACCCCGCTACGTCGGGAGTAACATCCCTGCCCTCCCCATCTCGCGAGACCACTTCCGGTTGCCATGCCCGCCTGAGCCAACTCGAGCCATCATATATTGCATGTAAGAAGTCGTCCATCCACAGCCTAAAATCCATCCACGAGTCGATTGATCGCTTTCTCGTCACACTTCGTATGTCCTCATTTCGTCACCCCCTCTGCTCCGTTGTGTCTCGTCACCCATAATTGCTCTCTATTGCCATCATTTTATTGCTTTTGGATGGGTTTGGATGGTTATCAATGCCTTCAGTTTGTCTGCCTTGCCTCCAACAATCATGATATTTTTTCAGTCCGGGTTGAATTACTTAGGTGTATTCTAAACTTGTTCTTTAGATGTCCGATTGAGAAGTGGGTCTTTGAAAAACTTGGACAACATTCTTTGTGTTAGATTTTTATTCATGTTTAGTCAATGTAGGGTTCATAGTAAAGGACTTATCTTGCGTGTGTAAAAATTTTTGGTCTTTAGAGATTTTTGTAAGGTTTTTGAGATGGAGGAAATATTATGTTATTTATGTAATTTTGGGAAGGAAAGGCACTGACAAGCAATTTTGAGAACTACAATGCACATTCATTTGAGGAACAAAACTCTAATTTTTTCTTCTCTTTTTTCTACTATTCCTTGATTTAGTTAATTGAATAAATCTGTGGATATAACTGTTGGACTTGGAGCATTGAGTCCTTGATGTTAGAATTAGAGAGGAAAGAAAGGTTTCAAAGGTCATATTTTTACTTTTCTATCGTGCCATTTTAGAACTTATAGAATTCTGCACTACATTGTTTAAAATTGCAACTTGTGCTTTTATATCGTTTGGAATTTCATGCATGTTGTATTCATCCTTCTATTTATATTAATTAATGCTTCCAAGTCTACTATATTAGTTATTCATGACGATTATCACACTATCTCACTTTTGTAAACATCTTTATGGCTTTTAGAGTCTAAGTAATTATGGTAAGCCTAAATGTGCAAGTGGTTATAATGTTTCACTTCGTTTTAGTATGTTCTATTTGGAGGGATAGACATGATTGTCTAGATGATTTTTAAACTTTACTTGATTTTAGAATGGAGTGTCTTATACAATTGTTCATTCATTTACTTATTTGTCTTATATTTATGCCACAACTTTTATTTCTTACATCAAAACGTGGAGGTCTTCATGAAAAGACATCCAAATTATAAATGAATGTTGAGATGAAGGACATGCACTTGTAGATTTATAAGGAGTTTATCCTTCAAGGATTAGAAGGTTTATTGGAATATCCACATGTGGTTTGAATGCCGAAAAAACTTTGATGTATAAGGCAAGGACTTGTTGGAGAAGATGTATTAGTACATCTTTTGCGGCATTAAAAGTGTAATTATTCTAATCAAAATTGAATGAAAGATTGGTAATTTGGTAAAGCAATACTGCCACGATCAGAGCTTTCATGGAGCTTTCATAAAGAGTGGACTTGAAGCAATATTTAAGGTATGTGGTAGTCCATCTTTAGAGATAATTTCTAGAAGTCTATCTTATATAATAGTGCAAGTATACACAGAAGAAACAATTTGTTGTACATGTTGTAGTACACACTTTGATTTAAGTAAAATCTAGAGACAACGACAAAAGCTATGAGTGGCAATAAAGAAAAAAATCCCATACACATGCTCTAAGACAAATTCTTGCTCAAGTGGAGTCTAGCAATAGTAGGTTTGATGACAACAATGGTAGTAGCTCCAAAACAGAGTCTTTCATTATGTGTTAAAGACAAATGTTTGAGTCCGTTAAATGAAGAATTAGTACAACAAAAAATGTAAAGAAGGATGTTTCTCTTGTCCTTTTTGCTTTTGCTATTATGATTTGAAAGGAGACTATGAGGATTTGATCAAGGATTGTGTATCACTATCCAACTAAGGTGAAACCACCTATAACCGGGCATTTAAAGAAACACTGTATTTGCAGTAAGGGCCAAGAGTTGAAATATTTATCATAGATTAGAAAATAAGAAGAGAGCATCGGTGAAATGGAAAATCCATTTTTGGATAAATATTGTAATTGATGTGATTTTCTAAAGAAATCTTGTGTAGATCCCTATATTGGTGCATAGGTGATTCCACATGTGGGTCATGCCTTTCCACTTTTAAACAGGTGGAATGCTAAAATAGTGTAACGTATATTTATAACCATCAAGAAAGAGTGGGCGAGCAAGTCTCTTCTACGTCAAAAAACATGGAAAGAAATTTGTTCAACAAGTAGTCTAAAACGAAAAGGCATGCACACATGTACTGATGGGCAAGTGCATGTCTTCCACTATCAAAATAATGGCATGTCTAAAAGCGGTTGTAAAAGTTTTATGAGCCAAGTTTTAGATCCAAGATGTCAAGACACGGTTTCAGCAACAGTACTGCGTGAGAAGCAGCTCATGGGGGCTGGTGGTAGGTTGAGGTGGATCGACAATCTCGATTTGGTAACGTGGATCACATCTATGCACCCATGGAGGTGGATGGACGAAAATCACTTCTCAAGCCCAATTTTCTCGCGCTGCGAATCGCTATCCGTTGAACTTGGTTGTTTCTACAGGATATCTGGTAATGAGCCACAGAATGGAGCTTGCTAATCAATTGAAGTCCGAGGTGGGGGATTCTTCATTATAAACTGCAATTGCTCTCCAGCTTGCCTTGTAGCATCCGATGTCCAACTCGCTTTAAAGGCAGTTTGAGCCACCTTCTCGATTGCCCACTGCTCTTTCTCTTGAATCTTTCTTTCAGATTCTTTTTAAGCTTTTTGTTTTTGAGCATCGATTTTTCTTTTTTCACCTTCAGTCATGGCTGCTTTGCCTCGATTTGCCTTCATCTGCATGGCATTCACATAATCCTCAGAAGTTAGCAGGAGCGACTTTGTATAATTATCGAGGGGATCCAGCCGTTGCTTTCTTCGACGCGGTTCTGGAATTTGTGGCAACTAGAGGAGTTGAAGGACAGCCAATGAAACTTCTGCACTCAAAGGTGAAGCACCACATGCTATGCCGCAGTTGGCATCGTTCTCTGCGTTTGCGGTTAAATAAAGCAGCTCGTACTGGAGAGGTAGTCACCACACCTTCACCGAGGTCCCCATTGTGTAGTTGAGGCTTGATGGAGCCAGCCGCTCTACCTTCATCGCAACCTTGCCTTCTACACAAAGCCGCTTGTGTTCTGGTGATCGGAAGAGCCGTACCATTCTCTTCATGAAGTTCCACAACTTCAAGGATGCCGCCAAGAGCCTGTAATGACGCTCCAGTCTCCTCAAACCGTTCTGCACGACACCATCACCCACAGATCATCGTCCTTGATGCATGAGACTTAGACAAGGACTGAGACTGAAGGCTCAGGGTTGGACTCCGAAACGCCGTCGGTGGCCATTGTGAGTTCAACAGCTGGTGCGCATTTAGACTTCCTGACTTCTCATTGGTTAATGTTCAGATTTAGAACGTTCACTAAATCATCTCGCTACAGTTCAATCCTATTCAGACACTACACATCATGCATAGTACTGATGTCAATGCACAAAAAGTATTAGAATTTTGATTGCTATTGAAGTTGTCTCACTTGATTGTCATTTGGTGGTTCCATATCTAACTACAAGTATTTCAATGTGCAGATCAACCGAGATTGGATCTGCATAAAACATAGGTACGCATAATGATATCAATTTGGTTTCTAATATGCTATAAACACACAATTGGTGGAGGTTTGATGTACTATACCTCTTGGATTGTCATGATCCCTTGGAAGAGCCATGTTCTCGTTCCACTGGCCCTAGGCTTGTTCGTCAACATTTAGAGAAAGCACAGATATAAGGCTCAACCTTGCTTGCATACAAATTAAGTGCAACATGTGACCACTAAGAAGTGAATATGAAGTGTGCTGTTTTTTAAAGCTCAAAGCTGATTTTGAGCATTTTGGTGTAGTTTTTGAGCATTTCAGTCACTTTCTGGGTGTCGTAAGGTATCTTAGACTCATCTTCATGAAAAGAACATTCTCAATTGAAACTAAATTTGACCACTAATTCTAAATCATGAAAATGAACTTTTCCAGAGTCTTAATTTCTTCATTTGGTGCCTTCTATTGTCTTTAGAGGATGTTTTTTTTCAATTTAAAAAACAATGATCGCTGAAAAAAAATGCACAAAAAGTGCTGCGGAAGTGACCCTCTTAAAAAACATCCTTGTGGTACTTTCGGAACCTTAAAACAATTAATATGATATATGATTTGACTATTTTAGAATACCTCTTGAACATACAGAGGGCACCACTTCATCAAAAGTGATTTTTTGATAGTTTTTGATTCTTTTATAGTCACTTTTTAAATGACTCCATTCACTTTGCTTGGATTTAAAGCCTTCATAAAATAACTTTAAAGTGTCTACTTTGCATGAAACTTTTTCAAGTTGTAGAAAAACAAGTTGAGAATCCATATTAGAAAAAAAAACGACTTCAATTACAACTTTCTATCACTTTTGTGCAATTTTTGCAAAAAGGCTGAGACTCGCAAATAGCTAAGCATTTTTTGGTCCACATTATTGTGCTTCTCCTCTCGCACGCTCTCCCTGGTAATGATTCTCACCATTTTTGCCATCTTTGTTTTCACTGTCTGTGTCCGTTCCAAGGGTATCAACATAGAAATGTTGGCGTGCAAGGACCTCGACGGACTCCTCATCCATTTCATACAACACACCTGTTGCTTCAAATTCAGAGTCATCACTATTAGAGATGGATGACGATGTGTCCTCCCCACTGTTGCAATCTCCTCGATGCTTGATATCAGTTGTTGGAATCTCATGTTCGTCTTCAGTCTGTAGGTCTGTGATCTCGTGTGCTTGCTGATTTGTATTGCTAGAAGTTTGAAAGCAAGTAGATGGTCCAAAATGTTGTCCACGGCATGGGAATCATACGAAAGAATGTCCATTGAACTTGCTCAAAAACCTGACATAATGTTCTTCTTTGACAATGCTCTAGTTAACCCCTAAGACACCTACACAGCTAAGATATGCTTGGCTGCTTCAGCCCCTCGATGCCTCCTAGTCCATCTATTTCTGTATTTTTGAAAGTAGCGATTGAAGGGCCCAAAGCATCCAACATCAATTGGCTGCATGTAGTGGCTGGTGTGAGAAGAGAAGGTCAGTCACAATCTAAACCTGCATCTTTGCATTTTTTTACTACCTCTAGAGTCACATGGCTACAATGTCCATCAACTATCACAAGATGTCTACAGTCTTGTGAAATGCCGCCATTTGCATTTAGATGTTTGAAGAAGTGTGAAATCCACTCGGAAAATAAGTAAGTAGTCATCCAAGCCTTGTTTTGCACGGCCATGGCTGCCGCATCCTCACAATGTACTATATGGTTAGCTCTAATACGCTTTCCTCTGACGATGTAGAAGCTAGGGACCTTTTCACCGGCTGCATTCACACAACTCAAGTTCGTGAGCCACTCTTGTTCGTTCGAAATGATTTTGTGCATATATCGCAAGCCGATTTTTGCCCACACCATCCCCCCTCCGTTTTTCCCAGCGTGGGCCCCTGTCTCATCACAATTCCATATGCGTTCCGCTGGATAGTCATGTTGCATATATACATGCATGAAGTTAGAGTAAACAGATTTTACATTCTCAGGATTTAAAGCCCTTACCCTTACAATTTCCAATCCTTTGGCGCGTCTTAGAGTAAGGTTTGGGTGCTCCTTCTTGAACCACCGTAGCCATCCACTCCCTAGAACTTCATCTCGAAATGGAGTCACCCTTGTCTGCACAATTTCTGCCACCTTAAATATTTGAGGTTGTCCATTGTGAGAGGGTAACCGCAATCTTGGATGTTGATGATATATTCTTCTAAAGCCTTCTTGTTAGCTTCATTGAGTACTGTTGGCGGACCCATCTTTCGCTTTAATATCCTTCCGTGTACATGATCTACAAGAGTACTTTGTGGAATGTCAAAATGGCGAGCAATAGCTCGGATCGGCTCCCCCTTTATCCACTGCAGATTTTGCTGCGCTCATCTGCTCGTCAATCCAGGTGCTCACACATTTCTTACTACTTCCGCTTTGAGATTTGAATTTTTTTGTAGGCTGGTGTCGGCCTCCATCGCTTTGGTCACTATTTGTTGCTCTAGGTACATCTCATGTTGCCGAACGTTAACGTTGGGGTATTGTTGTATGTTGTTGTTTGAGTGTTGTCAAACGTTGTTGACTGAGTGTTCTCAAACGTTGGGGTGGCGCAGAAGTGAACGCACTTTGAGCTTGATGGAGACCACTGGTTTGAGGAGAGTTGCGGAGATCACAAATGAGAAGTGGCTCATGACACACAGAAGATCGAAGTGCATCAATGGTGTGGGATCCAAATTGTACATATGAGCCATCGGAAGTTGTGCTTGTTATGTGCTGTTCAATGTTACTCTCGGCTTGCCAATCCCTTTAGGCACGCAATTACGAACAGCTCTGTACGTATCAACAATAGAATTTCTCACTCTTTTTCATTCAGTGCTCTTCATTTGTGTTTGTATTTCAAAACTATTTTCAGAGCTCGCCTACAGATCATAACATCTTCTATGCTGAATATCACTTCCAATCATTGAAAATGCAAGCAATATATGGATCAACGGTTGCTAAATCCATGGGCTCCTATGGTTGCTAGGTACACAAACATGGTACAATAGTCATGGGTCGACACTCATGGATCGATACTCCTATACTAGGTTATTTTTGCTAGATTGACACTTGTGGAACGATACCTTCAAACCAGCTCAAGCCATTTGGAATCATGAATCTCCTGCTTCGGTGCACCTACTGTCAAGTAGCAGGTAAACTTTACAAATTCTATTGTGACACGTTTTGTCGATACAGACTTCCTTCTTGTCAACGTTAACGCTAGACGTATCACAGAATTGGTCTCCAAGTACAATGACATGAATGCCAAGTCTACATATTGAACGTTGAGAAAATGAGAGAGTCTACTCAAGTTGCAGGGCCGAATCTATCCCATATTGCCGATCAAAGTTCACAAAAGCAGTGGATCTACAATTCCGGCACATCGAATCGGATCCATTTCTATATTATTATCGATAATGTATGATGAGCTTACTCTAGATTGTTATTGTTCTTGTTAATTTACTTTATATGCACAACAATCTATGGTATGGAAATTTCAAATTGCAAGAATCTGGAGTATTGCCACTCAGTGATGGAACCATGTCTTTGAAAGTCTCTGTACAAGAACTCGCTATGACAAGGAACTCCTCCAAGAACCGCTCGAGTGGGATGAATGATATTGTTTCTTGCGTTTTGGAAGGTTTGCAGATGCTCCGGATAATTGAGGCTGCTGTTGTAACTTGTCAAAGTCGAGGAAGTCCAGCCGTTTGCTTCCATTTCGCACTCCTCCTGCTTCCGGTAACTCTTTGGAATCATCATCTTCGTTCAGCATGCCAGCAAATGGTGGTGTTGCAAACGCTAGAGTCGAGCAACCGGCAGAAAGACTCAAGGGATCAAATCGGTGGGAGCGTCTATTGCTACGAGGCCATGAGTGTCTTCTCTGATAGTCATCAACTTCATCACTTTCATTATTCATTTTAATGCTTGAGGGCTAAATTCTAATAGTTTGTTACCATGAGCATTCTCAATTCTTTTGCAAAACTTGAGCTCACTCTATTACGAAGAGAACCAACCTTCCTATAGATTCCATTGGTAACTTATGAGTAATTGTATGCACACTCAAAAGCAAGTAGCATTGCACTCATGAGCAGCAAAAATAAAGCCTAAAATAAATTGCATTCATTATTGTGACCACCATGAGTAACAAGCAATGGCCGCCACACATCTTTCATTAAGTACCATGGCTGCCACTCAGCAACAACCATCGTACAACCGTCAACCGTTGTATTTCATCCACTTTCCATTAAATTCAAACCCATAATCAGATTTTCATGTCTTTTTAGCGCCCTGAAGAGCAAGTGCAGGCTAATAGAAATAGCAACCTTGCTCGTTCTATTTTTTTTTTATAAGAAACGGCCATAGGGGGCCGCCCGCTTATAGGTGGTTTCACCTTAAAGTTGAAACAAAGCCAAAGGAAGGTGAGAGATAGTTTGGACAATGATTCAAGAGAAAGATAATGGTTGTTTCTAAGGTTCCTTGTACATCTAACAAGATAGAGGAGGGAATTCTTTACTCTAGAGGAAAAAAAAGGATTAGACTAGAAATGAAAGTTCATGCTCTCGACCTAAAGACTCCTATTGCGAATGATTTTGCAATTAACATGTTTGTAGTGGTAAAGGCAAGTGGATGGCATGTCCTGGACTTAAAACCAATATTGATATTGAAGCCACTACTACAAAACTTGCAATGTATTGTGCCCCACAATTTGAGCACAAGTCCTACTTAACTTCTCGCAATCACGTTAGGAATTTATGAGGAGGTTGATGTGCTCTACTTTACCACATAGTTAAGGTAAGTGATGTTGAAAAATGACTTTGGTTGGAGATTCTTAGGACCATATGTGAGAATAGATATATAGTCTATATGCGAACATGCTTGGTCAAATGGAACAATTTAAAAGTCAAGTTGGACAATTTTAAACCCTCAAATTTCATTTCAGATTTTCATTAATATAATTTAATCAAGTTGGACACTATTAAATTCATGTATGACCAGTAAAACAAACCTTCAAGAATGTTCTTTTTCAAAATTTTTGATGAAAAAGAGGCAAAATGCACCTTTTCAACGGCAAGTGCTTATTTGACCAATATAATGTCAATTTAATTTTATTCCTCTAAATATGTATTATCTTAAAAAAAGTGATAAAAAATTTAGATTGTAAGAACCTTAAGATTAGTCTTTGTAGACGATTCACTTATTTGTAAACTCACATTATTTGATGTGAAATAGTGAGTGACTCGAGATGCTTGCATTAAAATATCTGCTCCAATCAAGTGAATGATATACTATTGCATTGAGTTATATACTTAATTGAAGTTAAAGAAAAACTAAAACATTGAAGTATGTGCACTAATGATAAACATGAATGAGGCAACTAAAAAGGCAAGATCACATGTAACAATGGTATTGGATAGAATTATAGGTGACATGTTAGAATTATTTGTAAACTAACCTATTGGCTCACCAATATGTCACATATGATTCCACTTTCTTGATTACCTTATTCATATTTATGATTGGAGCTAATACTTTAATGCTACAGGATTTCACCATTTTTATTGAAGCAATGATCTAATGCAAGCATCTTGGGTCACTAACTTTGTTTCTAATACAAAGAAGGTGATTTTACAAACAACTCTATCAGGTGAGAATGTGAGTGAGTTTACCAACATAACTCTAAAACATAGGTGAACACTTTGTTTAATTTCTTAAATAATATACTTGAATTGGTCACTCTACAAACTCTAAAAAAAGCTGCATAGAACCGGGTTGTATTCCCGACCCGTACTTTTCTGGATCTTGGTCCCAAATATCACCTACTCTGCTTACAGAAAGTGTCCCAAGAGTGCTCTCATTACGTCCATGCCACGGAAAATTCAGTGCTTCTTATTAGTGTAGAAGTTCTTTATCCTCAAAATCCAACTTCTAATGAAAGCCATGACTCTATTATTGGTTAATGGTCACTCTATGCTTACGGACTTAAAATTTCACAGAAAATTGTAGAAATGCTCAAAAAATGTGTTTTTTGAGATGTCTTTGCACTAGCTTTGCGGAGCTTCCAAGAATAATAAACTTTTTCTTTCATATGTCTAAGTGTGCAAATCTGAAATTCACTCGGGAATTGGACCCGCTACCTAAGTGAACATGGTTTGAACAAAATTGAACAGTATCCGATGCAAGTGAGTAGGATTTATGCCTGAAGACACAAAGCCTAACAAGCCATGGAGTTCTAGCTTGTTAGAGTGAACTTGTGGAGTTTTGCCAGATGTCTACCACAACTTTGCACACTGTCAGTTCAAATTTTGTGCCTTGGCTTGGTGTAGCTTGAGTTGGGTTTTGGGAACTTGGAAGTTCAACTTTGTTGACTTCCAAATTGATTGACCTAAATTTTTGTTGTCAACGTTGACAAGAAGCTGACCTGCATTATTTTTGCACTTTGTGAGCAAGTTGAGCAAAGGATGTTCACGCCTTTAAATGCCACAAGACGCTGCGCCAGGACAAAATCTGTTGAAAGAGCAGATGTACTTGATGTTTTTCTGTTCAGAACCTCCAATGGAACTCATAGAGACAACTGCTCAGGCCCACAGTTTGGAAGTCTCAACAATTCTTTTTGGTTTTATATGTTTAGTACATGCAGTCAAGTCTAGTCACAATGCTACATGGCATTGGAAGCTGCTAACTTCCCTAAGGGAGTTTTAAGGTGACACATTTTTCTTTGCCGTTGTCAACATTGTACTTGCAGTGAATCCTCACCGGTGGAAACATGTGCCATTTTTCTGAGGATTCAATTAAAGATTGCACTTCAAATATTGAACCATGACGCTGCTGTACATCACAGTTGCTTGGTAAATAATTAGAATCACCCCATCGTAGTTCTCACCAGCCATCGTGTTTTTTCTGAATCAAATGGTATGCAAACAGAGTGCCGTGTTGGAGATGATTATAGGTTGCGGCTATGTGTAATGGTTGCATATTATGTAGTTTTGGAGTTAAATTGTCAACAAGGGGCCCTTCTCAAAGAGTCCACCACAGCAATACATTTCATGCGGAGACCGCTCCAAAGCAAAAGTTGCTGCAGAAGTATGTCAACAAAGGTTAAATCGCTTTGGAAACACCCAGCTTTGCAAATTTTTCCTGCCATATACTCATCCCAAAACTCGAAGTAGCCAGCAAAATGCCAAAAGTGGAACTCGGGCTTTTCCTCTTTCCACATCCGACTATCCTTGAGCCATGTATGTAGTGTCGCAGCAGCTGCGCACTAGTTAGGTCGCATGAACAAACAAAAGACGCCAAAGAAGCACTCAATTGCCAATACGTTTTCTTTCAATTCACAACTCCTTTCAGATTTTCACGGAGTTATGAAACACGTGAATCCAACTTGGAACAAACGGATATCATCACGACAATTCATTTTTCATGTGTGTTTGAAATCGACGGAGGTAAAGTCATGTGATATTCTATTTACCATGTAGAATCCGCAGGATCAGAAGTCACTTTGGCTACTTTCAGAGGAAGAAAAGGGGTCATGGTTGCGTAGCATAATAAAACAGTCACTGTTATAGGTTAGCCTTTGAAATTATGGTCGTCTTGCGGTCCCAGCAACTGGGGCCTTCGGACATAGTAGTAGTAAAATTAGCAGAATATTAGCTTACACACAGAATGTGGCTACAGCTTATTGAAATTCTATTTGAGACTTGGAGCTGCATGAACCGTGCACGGTTAGTTTTGGATATTCAAGCAACTTTTTGTGAACTTGCTAGCAATGGGAGCTTGGATTCTCCGAATAATGTCGGAAAGGATGAAAAGCACTATTCGAGGTCAATAAGTCTTCATTCGAAAGTTGACATTTGATACGTCATTTGCGTCAAGGCCGTACAGTTGTTGATCAACTACGGCTTATCGATCCAGCCGCGCTTGTATTCGTCGGCGGCATGGTGCCCAGCTTGTCAATGACGTCCTGATTAATTTGGAAAACTACCAGACTGATCAAACATCTAAGGTGGCCTAATCAAAAAGGTAGTATCCACCTCCCCAGAGGATTCCAGCGCCGACTTGTAATCATCAGCTCAAGATCATCAGCTGATATAATTTCAGCGTGGTTTAAGCTTCAGTGCAGGGATTTACAAGGCGTAATCTATAACCGGAAGATCTCAATTAGGAAATCGGACCCTTGCTTTGAATAATAAGTTGTAAGATGAGAGGAGTTTGATTAACTTACTGGTACGGAACCGCGCAAAGTAATGGAATCCACTCACCCATATTAAATGATAACAACGATCAAAACAGAGATTTGTGCGTACAAACGATTGTACTATACAATGTACTCCCGTTCAATTCTATCTAGATTGTGGGCCTTAGAGGACATTAACTTTGCAACGTTGACATGGCACTTATTCACCAGCTCTATCGGTAGACCACAGCATATAGATCAACTTTGGAACTACGTTGACAAATCCAAGTGGAAGCCTGTCGAACTCTCGAGCAAAGACTATCAGCATGCGGAAAGAAGGGGGATGATTTTCAGCTCTCACGGTCAAAAATTGACTGAAAGGTTTGTCGACGGTGCTGGATATCATTTTTTTTAAGCTCGGTTGCAAGATCAGTCACCTACCGAGAGCCATTCGTGGTGGACCATGCCCGAAAAGCTGGCCTTATTTTCAAATGCACGAATTATTCGATCTTCGAAAGACATGGCACTTTGCCGGTTTCTCCAACTGTGACTTCTCAATGTACCCAACCTCCAACCCAGCCCAACTATCGACGTGGCCGGGTCATGCGGGGCCACTTCTGCATCCCTTCAACCTCGATCAAGTCCTATAAAACCAAACCAAACTGAAGCATAACAACAGTACTATCACATCATCTCATCTGCTTACCGGTGCCATCTCTGACAGCCTGCCTGGTCTTCATCACAGGCTTAGTCGCTCTGACAGATTCAATGGCCATGGACATGAGAATGGGAGCTCTGGGAGCCCTGCTCCTCATCAGCCTGGTGCACTGCTTCGCCTTGAGTGCAGCGCAGGACTTGCCGAACTGCTCCTTCCCTGCAGTCTATGCTTTTGGAGACTCCCTGACGGATGTGGGCAACGGAATCGGTGCATTCCCGGAGAAATTTGGCAACTCAGAGCATAATCCTTATGGCGTAGAGTTCCCGATGCACCCTGCTGATCGCTACACTGACGGAAAATTATTCATCGACTTCCTTGGTATGTGATTCTATGATCATGATTCGAAGACAGACTAGCTTATTTGCCCATATGGTTACTATCATATAAGATGATCTGTTTGCATGTTAATTGATCAATCACATGCCTTTGAGCTAGTATCCGTGATCAGTAATTAGATTGTGCATTGGACTGTTATCTCATTGAAACTTGTAACACGGAATTATGTCATTTCGATGTCACCATATGCTGGAAGCTAATGGAAATTGAGAAGATAGTGCTGTATGATGATCTTGCCACCGACAATTAGCTCCGTTTAGCACCGATTTGTTTGGTTGATGTGGGATTGAGTTGGTGATGGAGTAATATAATTTGGTCCTGAGTGCAGCGTTTGGAGTGAGGAGGCGGCCCATCTACCCGGTGTTGCGAGGAACAAACGCAGACTTCCAATACGGCACCAACTTTGCATGCTCTGGCGCTGCGGCAAGGAACGTCACCTACTGGTCCAAGGATGCTGGATTCTACACTCCCTTCTCCCTGGATGTGCAGATGAAGTGGCGCTCGCGTTACCAAGAGCGCCTGTGGTTCTACGAGCATCTGAACGGCGGATGTAAGCAACCAATCTCATGACCACATACAGGTCACCATATCCACATAATTTTACTGCATATTCTAATTCCTGGAAGGGCGCTCACACACACTCCTTTGTTGTCCTGCAGTGGTTCAGAAGCTGCCATTCCTAAACCAGACCGCGGACTCGTTGTACCTGGTGTACGCTGGCTACCAGGACTACTTCTTCAGCCTTTACGACTCCATTCTCACTCCTCGCCAAGCGCTCACAATTGTGCCCGATGTGGTGCAAGCCATCAGCGATCACATTGAGGTGATTATCACATGGCAGGAGGAATGGTTTTGCGCAGTTTCATTTATGGTTTTCATTTTGAGCTCTGTACCTGGAAATGACTTCGGCCTAAGGTTTGATTGATCTGGCACTTTGCAGAAATTGGTGACGGTGCAGTTTTTCAACCCGCCTCCCACGGACGAGAGAGTGGATCTGCCCATCGCCAACAACATCTTGGTGGCGAATCTGCCACCTCTGGGTTGCATCCCTGCCATGCTCACCCAGTACCAAAGCGCGACGGCGGACTACGATAGCCATGGTTGCTTGAGCGAGCTGAACAAGATCACGAGCGCCCACAACGAGTTGCTGGGAACTACCGTGGTTGCGCTCCGAGAGAAGTACCCTGAGATCAAGATCTACTATGGTGACATCCACGGAGTATACACTGACATCCTCAAGGATCCACTCAGTTACAGTAAGCGCACTCTTGAGCTCTATCCTGCCATGGCTCGTAATCGATTCAACCTTCGTCTTTGCCAGATCAATTCATATGAAAATTGGGGCCACTTTCTAATGGGTTGTTGTTCGCAGACGTGACGTCGCCATTGAAGGCTTGCTGCGGAGTGGGAGGCTCCTACAACTTCAACAAGGAGGTCCAGTGCAGCTACACGGGCATGGTGGGCAACGAGTTCGTGAACCTGACCACCGCGCCATGCGCCAACCGCGCTGCGCATCTCTCTTGGGACGGCATCCACACGTCCAACACCTTCAACAAGGCCGCTGCGACTGCGTTCTTGACCGGCAAGCACATCACCCCCGAGGGCGGCTTCAACTGCTCCCCCGACTTCAAATTCTGGGAGTCCAGAGTATAATTCTCTCATCGACTTTCCACTTCCTGGCAATTCGTGTTGCTCCTTAGTACGTTGATGTAGCATCCGACGATGTTTTGTATGCAAAATTTCTGTTAGAGCTTATCCCTGCATAGAACCTGAGGTAAATTGATTAATTTCCTCCTCACGTAACCTGGGAGCAGCAGCCTTGCGTGTATGAGGAAGCCATTGTTGGTGACTATGCATGCTTTTAAGCCTGCTTCAAGGTTGATTTTCAATAGGTCAGTAGAGAGTTGTGTTCAATAAGGTCCAGTGCAGAGGAGTTTAAATTCTAGACCCAGTTCTCAAGATGTGATCGAGTTGCATTTTCAATAAGGTGGAGTGAGCTAAGTAGTGTGCAATTTAGACTAGTGTAGAGTGATTGACATCATCCAGAGTTTGTTAATTATTATTGGGATCGAAAATTTTCGACCTGCCGAGTGTATATTCTGGCTGTGATTTGAAGTAAATAAACGTTGTGCTTTGACATCATTGTATTTCTCTTCTGATTAAGCAGACTTTGTATTTCCTACATCAGAATTAAATGTCATCGTCCTATACGGTTTTAGGGTTGAATTGTGGTGACGAGCAGCTCATGTGGTATGGGACTTGAATTGGAATGTTTATCTAAGGATGTGCAAACTGCAATTGATGATGTCAATAGCTTAGGTCAGTATCATACTTATTCTGCTGAAGCAAATTATTATCTTAAGCATGATGTCTGTAAATTCTTCTCCATTTGCTTAGGATTAATGCTGTTATTCATATTGATAAGTTCGTAAAGAGAGCAGTTTTATGTATGGACCACAAGGATTTCGAGAAGAAGCTCTATTAGTACGTTCATCATATAGGTGTCTGTTCATGTTCAAAAGTATGTAGCTAGCTCACTAGTACAAGCTAAACCTTGTTTGCTTTGGTCGGTCACTTTTGCCGCAACCAACTTACCATTCCTGACTTTGTGTCAGTTGACCGTGGTTCAAAGTTTCAAGTGTCCAAGAACTGTGCATTTTTAGTTAATCAAGTCACCTGTACCCAGTACCTTGTATGTACTAGGTATCATTCCGATAGCATTGTCTGGAACATGGAAGGGAAATTAAATTATTATCACTTGTCGCTACTAAACTAAGAGTTCAGCTTTTCATAGTGGACTTGAATCTGAATCTTGTAATATACACATCTATAATGTCATTAGAAGTGACTGCTTTGATCATCGACTTCAAAATCCACGTGCGATGGGTCTTCAGATCAGTCATTCCGTGGACTTCAGCTCTTTGCTACCTAATGGTTGATGGAGGTCAACTGTGATCATACATTTTTATCACGGCGCACCCGTTATACTTTCCACCTTGAAGTTGGTACAAAGCGCCTGAAAGCTCAAGCCCGTTGAATAGTAAAGTACAAAATGAGAAGCTGAACTTGTCAACCATTAGAAAAACTTGCCGAAGTATAAACAAATCTGTAAAATCAACGGGTGATGTGCGGAGATAGCATCGCCATAACCCAAGGCAAGAAAGAAGCTCACAGATAGATCACTTGAGGAAAGTATGCAAGACTACATCAACCCCTGTGTATTACCTTTAAACAGTTCTTTAGACTCACTTTGGAGCTTCTAATGACGAGCTGGTGACCCATCATCTTCAACCTATGACTCATGTCCCTATCACGGCGACTTACTGCCTTGCCAAACCTGGCCTACACATGGCCCATACGTGAATTTAACTTATACCCTCGTCCTCATTACCAAAGCAAGAAACTTAGTCCTGAGCATCAAAACATTCAGATCCTTTATCAATCGGTTCAGTCACAGCACTGAACTGCCAAATATTTTCCAGCAGGACTCGTCATGGTTTTATCAGCTCTGATAAATCTGCCGCCTCTGGGTTGCATCCCCGCCATCCTCACTCTATTTCTTGACAGTACTCCTGGGGGTTATGACAGCCGAGGCTGTTTAATAAAAATCAACAACATCATTGCCATCACAATGATCTCCTTGAGGAGTATGTCTGTGATTGCTCTGAGAGTGAAGTTCCCTGCGGTCAAGTTCTACTACGGTGACCTTCATAGCGTATACATCGACATCCTCACAAATCCCAGGAGTTTCAGAAAGTGAACGAAACCAATGATCAGACATCTCTATGATCTTTGAAGGATTATGAAAATTTCAGTCCACTAATAGTGTGGTTGTCACACCGAATTGCAGATGTAACAGAGCCGTTGAAGGCGTGCTGTGGATCACTCCCGAGGGCGGCTTCAACTGCTCCCCTGACTTCTCAAACTTTGAAGCCAGATCCTGAAACATGAACACAACATATACATTTCATTCCAGAGAGCTTACCTACAGTTTTAATAATGCAACTAATCCACGTTTTGACGCAGTTTTAAACAGCGCATTGAGAAAAAAAATTCAAGTACTATAATTCAGCATTCTCTTTGATGCTTTCCAATAACTAGACTGCTCCAGTGTATGAAAGCAATCTACAATTCTTGGAGACTGAATCTTTTTCTTACTGTACAAATAATGGATGATTGAGAAATGATGTGAATTCGAGTTGTAAGAGTTATAATGTGTGAGTTCTTTTATTTGGAAAGCTAACCTGGAAACAACGTGCGGAGGACATTAAGATCTCGTAAATACAATTAATATGTAGTGCTTTGAGGCTTTGTTTAGGTTTTGGACGGTGGAAAATTTGTATATGAAAGACTCAGCCATCGATGTCAGTCAGCTGATGATCTTGTGATTAATAAAGTTGCCCTAGAGTGTTTGAGAACTTTGTGATAATCAAGATTCATGAACGGTACCCGAATTTGGAAAGAGTGTCAGAGCCTCAGCACCTGAGTGACGAAGCATGCAACAGCAGAGTCAAGAGGGTGTTCTTGACAAGTGCATTGGATGAGGTGGTTTGACTTCGTCACCATGATTCATGCGTCTCACCAACTTCAAACTGGGCTCCAAACTTTCTCCATCAGCGTGACTGTACGCCACCATTGTTGCTTTAACCTCTTCAATATGGATATGACGTGTTTAGTTGCACCACCTCGCATTATTGGAGACAAATCTTATTCTTCAATTCAGTATTTTTCGCCCTTTGTCTGTCACCTGATCGATGCATCCCTGTGCAATGTCCTGGACTCATAAAAAGAAATGAATTTAACGGTAACATGTCAAAACCGGCTATTGCATCATTGTACTCAGAAATCAAATTCATCTCAATCCACAAAAATCAGCACTTCTCACGCCCTTCTCATGCGTGTCAAATATGGACGTGTGGTTGACAGATTCAAATCACCAAGTAGTTCCGTAGGTGTGATGCACGGAGACAGATGGTGTCTTTAGAATGAAGTATCTCTCGAAATTTAATTTGAAGTGAACTAATGCAGCAGCGCCTCAATTTCAGAAGTGGATGACGGAGCCTCAAAACTCATTACTCCGCAGAATAAGTGGACTCTAAAAATTGAAGGGATTCTTTGCGTGATATTGCAAAGGTACCGCAAAATCATAATTGCTCCCATTGTACTCAGAGTTGTCCTCACTATTGAGTCACAACGTCTACTCACAAAGTCTACGATCCTGAGTCATTTTGTGTTGCTCTATAATAGTTGCATCAACTGGTTATCAGGTCTGCAGATCATCCATTCACTATAGAAACCATTTTACTAACATACATGTGAGCACCATGAACCCAGGCTGAGTTAGACCCTGTCTGGATATTAAGGCCCAGACCCCCGGGTGTTGAAAACCAAACTTGTCTTGCTAAAAATCCTCAAGTAAAACTAAGGTTACACTTTATACGATTGGAGGCTGGAATTGTAAATGATCAATATTCATAGTTTGCACGATACAATTACAGCACCGTCTGACCGGTCGTACGGGATTACAATGTATTGTAGTGTTGTGTGAGTGTCTATGGCTGAGCCCACATGGATGTGCTTCCTTCAGAATAAGTGTTCATATTGTGGGTGAGTATGACCACGACCATTTCTTCTACTGAAGTGACTACCACATGTTATGTTGTCCATTAATCTTTTGAGGGATTATGTTAAAGCCTATCTTGCGGAAACAACTTTAATCGCTCTGAATTGCTGGAGTCATTGAGCCGCGTCATTAATTGCATAATATTTTCCGCAATCTGATCTGGAAAAACAGTGTCATGTGCTATGATATATCATTCATTGGTGGTCAAAATGGGATTCATTGATGACTGAAGTTGTTCCTGCAAGACTAGGGGCTGTAAGTGCCGGTGGTTATTTGGCCGCCCATATTTTCATATCGAAAAGAATTAGCTTCAAATTGCCTTTAGCTTCAGGGAGGTTTATTTCTTTAAAAATAAAATCAACGAGTCCTCGAATATTGAAATGTGCAAATAGCTAACTCATAACTAACTTCAAGTTTTCGAAGATTAGTATCATGTTTTATCAATTCCAAAAAGTTAAGAGTAATTAATGACACTTTTAATTTCGGCAGTGATAAAATCAGCAGCGCAGGAGTAGAATGTAGACTGGTGGTATGTAGACGCACCTCCGAGATGGCCTTTTGTACCGAAACCTTGAGTTTCATGTGGTCCTTTCGACTTCGGCTCTCTTCTTATTTATCAAGCATCTCTTTCGGCAAAATAGGGTCATGATTCGACGCAGATGTATAATAATTGTCTCTACAATGACGAACTCACCGGCTCCTCTGCATCATGTGAAAAGTCATCCACCCTGGTGCAACTCTCAAATCGTCGGCAACAGTCACTTCGCAACATAGCTCCTGAGCTGCAAATCATAATGTCATATATATGCAGGTGCTACGCAAATGGTGGACAAGATTCTTCCATCTACATGTCACAAACTAGAGTGGAGCTAAATTCACGGGTCTCACCGCTAGCCACCAGGACTCCGGTGCACCAAATAGTTAGAGATTTTCAAGGTGGCAGATGTTGCAGATGGAGAGGATGGATCTGAAGCTGAATATGTGGGCAACGAAACATGTGCTCATCGTGATGAGTTCTCTTCTGATGGAAGCAACTCCACTAGTCTGGGGCAAGAAACTTCCCAATTGCTCGTACCCTGCTATCTACTCATTCGGAGACTCCCTCACCGACACTGGCAACAGCATTGCCGCATTCCCGGATCAGTTTGCGAAAGTGGAGCTGGACCCTTATGGCACCGAGTGGCCCATGCATGGTGCTGACCGCTACTGCGATGGCAAGGTCCTCGATGATTTCTTAGGTGACGATGATGTATACTCACCACTCCATAGAATCAGAATTGAAATAGATTTTTTATTATCCAAATGTTTCGTCGTCGTCATAGGCAGCGTAGGATCTTGCAGAATTTTTGATGCTAGGCCTTGGTTTTGCAGAGTTGATCACTTTTACTGATGATTCATTGACTCATGGGGTGGGCAGAGTTTGGGTTTAGGGGAACGCCCAATTACCCTTATCTGCGAAGCATTGCAGGAGTCTTTGAGTATGGCACCAATTTTGCATCAGCTGGAGGCTCCGCACGGAATGTCACCGGATGGAAGCCTGACAATGGCTTCAACACGCCATTTTCCCTCAATGTGCAGCTGCAGTGGTTTCAACGTTACAAAGTTCGTATCGAAGTCTACTACTACTACAAAAATACTTTAGGTGATGCTGCCGGTAAGTTCTCTTCATCATGCCATCTACGTGTGACAGATTGATTGCAATTAACGCAATGTCAATGTGTCATTTGAAGTTGATATTTTCTTAGTTCTGAATTCGAAAGCATTGCTTTTCATATGATCGCTTGAAGTTGCATTTCTTTTTACTCATCTCACAATTGAAGTGACTCAGCAACATTGTTTTTCGTGTGATTAAATCTTTACAGTTGTGGCACAAACCCTGCCCACTGAAGCTTCCCTCAACCAGTCGCTCTATATGGTGTACGCTGGCTTCCATGACTACTTCTTCGACTTGTATGAGAAGAAGAGGACGCCAGGGGAAGGCCTGGACTCAGTCCCTGATGTTACAGCTGCAATAACCACAACAATTGAGGTAATTATTTTCTAGTTTTAAGTTAACAAAATCAATAAACCATCTGTGATGAATTTAGGGTAAACGAAGTACTGAAAA
The DNA here is from genome assembly GCA_014871385.1 of Ceratodon purpureus. Lineage (NCBI taxonomy): Eukaryota > Viridiplantae > Streptophyta > Bryopsida > Pseudoditrichales > Ditrichaceae > Ceratodon > Ceratodon purpureus. The sequence goes on along the minus strand of CM026432.1, from coordinate 11,568,416 downwards.
TTATGGTTAAAAATGTGGATTTCAGGGCTTGATAGCTGCAGGTGCCTTAACGATGTTGGTTGTAAACTTGCCACCTCTGGGGTGCATTCCTGCTCTGTTAACTCTCTATTCCGGAGCTACTGGGGATCAGTATGATGAATTCGGCTGTCTGAAGGAACTCAACCTCATCACGGCCACACACAACGAAGTTCTTTCAGATGAAGTTATCAAACTGCGAGCAAAATATCCCAAAGTATACTTCTACTACGGCAACGTGCATGATGTCTACACCGACATTCTCAAGGCTCCCTCAAAATACAGTAAGCGGGAACCCACAAGTACCAAATCATTATTGCATGTAGTAATTTAAACATTCATACAATAATTTTCTGTCAACTTCATTAATGCTTGAACCTGTGCTCAGATGTAACACATCCACTAAAGGCAGCCTGCGGCTATGGAGGCGATTACAACTTCAACGAGAAGGTGCAGTGTGGGGAAACTGGTTATGTTGGTAACAAGTTTGTCAATCTGACCAAGGTCGACCATGCCGTGGCTGCACAATATTTGAGTTTCGATGGCATCCATCTCTCCAACACAGCTAACAAGGCCATCGCCAAAGCATTTTTTGATGCCAAACACATTACACCTACAGGAGGCTTCAAATGCACCCCTGATTATTCACGATTTGATGGAAGGACTTAGAGGAGTTGAACAATACCAATTTCTGCAGCGAGTTCTACTTCAAAAGATTTCACATGGTGGTGTTTCACAATGTCGAGCCTCACTTATAATAAAATTATCGTAACAGTAGCATCATGCATGCTAGGTACTGATTAAATTTTGGGAGAAGCTAATTAAGGACATGATATATCTGTGGTTAAGAAGCTGCAAGCACTGTTTAAAAATTTCTGCTTATGTCTCAAATAAAGAGTAGAGATGGTGAGATACCTCACCTTTTAGAATATTTCTCCAATTTTTCTCCGAGTCTCTGCTCATATCATCGAATCATTGAGCAGTTCAAACTAGTCGTCCAAAGTGTTGATAAGCAATTGATATGCAAGATACTAAACTGAAATGCTAGGACAAGCATCCCAGGCTTCTTCATAACAAACTTCAGACAGTATGTAAGACAGTGACAGGAGAACACAGCTTTAGTTTCAGGGTCATTAACAGTCCTTACAAATGGTTATAATTATTATTCAAGATTTATTGAATAATAAGTATTTCTGGCTGGACAATGAGAACCTCCAGACCAACTGTAGGTATACATTGTTTACCAGCTACACTTGTGACTTGAGGTGTCTCAGATGGCCCTGCCAAATGTTGTAGTGACTTACTGTTCTGCTCTATATCATTGACATGATTCACAGTTTCTCCATCACTAAAAGATTATGCTCTTTGACAGCTAAGGTTGGTGGATGGAAGAAAATCAGACTGTTTCTAAGTTGCCTTCTATTTTCTCTTAAAACTGCAAGATTGATTTTGTTAGTTTACTTTTCGGCTGTGTAATTGTACTGTACAAGTCATCCACCGTTGCCGTCACTTGGTGAAAATGACAATCAGAATGTGGCACGATTACCATTTTGTCAATAGACCTCTAAAGTGGAACCCTCAAATCCTAGATCACGTTTGTGTTTCTCAAATAGAGCCTCCAAAGCGCCTATGAATTTTCCGTGAACCACACTCACCTGATATTCAAAATTGTTTATTAGATTCAATTCAGTTTTGACAGACAAGAAGATCAGCAACAACAATCTGGACTGTTCATAATCACAAGATCCTAAAAAGAACTATTGAGGTGTTCAGCTATGCATCCTCCGAATGAGCTACCTCTGAACGACTTATCCATGGCTCATGAGATCCGGCACAAGTAACTTAGCCAGGATGTTGTCAAAGAAAAGAGTGGTGTTACAAACAAAGTAGCTACCAGTTATCTAATCGGCACATACGGTATGAATTAAAAAGTATTAAAAGTTACCTCCTCATGTGAAGGATTCGTGATTTTAGAGACTGGAATTGGCTTCCCCACAACATAGTACATGGGGGTTCGGAACGGAACAGGGCCTCTGCGCCGACGCAATAAAAATATAGTTCTCAGATAGCAAATTCACAGGTCCTTTCTCTAGTCAAAGACGAAATATAGAAATCTGCCATTCATTTTACACATTTAAAAACTTCATATGCAAAACAGTGTGACCCACAACTCGTGAGATAAAAGAAAAAAAGAGGTGGAGAGAAAGGAGGTATGTGGAAGTGTACCCAAATCTACCCCAAAAGTACATGGGAGTAAAGCCAATAGCTCGAGAGAGTTGATTGTACCACTTGCCCCTCGGCTTCCACCATTTGTAAGCATTGCTCTGAACCAGAAACATGAGAAGCGCATTGTGAGAAACTGATTACAATCAGCAAGTAGAAGTGTGTGGATTCAATCCCACCACATCCAGGAAAAATAATTGGGAAAACCGCAATCCATTGACCAGGATCCGCTTACAAGGAAATGACCTTGGAGAATAAATAAGGACAAACCTGGCCAAAGCAAAAAGTTGGGACTAGGGGCGAGCCAGCTTCCATCGCAACTTTGATGAAGCCGTATCTCTGTTTCAAGAATACCACCTGCCAATCCCCATCATTTCATGAGCACATCGAATAGTTCTGTTGTGTCAATTTGTTGTTCCATTAAGCAACAAATGTATCAGAAATCCTCAGTGAACGATTGTGGTTACCTCACTGCCCTCTCTCATGTATAAACACTCCTGCACACCTCCTGGGCACACAATGCAACTTATTCCTTTCTTCAGAAACTCTGAGAAGGACTTCCTTGATACAGGAGCAACCCCCAGCCATGTCCAGATATGTCGCACTAATGGTGACCAGAAAACCTATCATCACACATTTGAGGATTTAGACCAGTGTTTTCTCATAAAACTCTTGTACAATTGATCCTAGAAAACTTGAATTCTAACATTGGCACCATACTCATATCCGGATCAATTTTTTGCTTTCAAGCTTGCTTAGCTTTAATTTCAGAAATTATTGTAGAAGAGTTATAAGTATCTTACTGCATTACTCGCCAGAGCGCGTAATTTGTTGACAGGAAGTACCCCACTTTGAGGAGTCAAAATAACGATTCCTAAAGGTAACACCGAGTGCGGCTCCGCAGCAATGACTGTTCAAAGGACCGTACCCCCACAATTCGATCATCAAAAGGTCCATACCCGTTCTGAATTATGTTACTAATCCAGTCCATGCATGGCACACGCTTCTTGAGTATATCTTCCGATGATCACTCTGCAAATTGTAAGCAAGTATTCACACAATCTCCTACAGCTTCATTTCATTTAACAAATTCCAAGAGCAGAATAACTTACGCTCTGTCAAGGTTATATGACCATGGATATTGAAGAGTGTAGAAAACAGGCTCACCATATGACTGATTAGGATCAAAGGCCTCTTTATCCTCAAAAATAACCTTGATGGGAAAGTAATTTGTTGCATGTTTAACTATAAATCTGAATCAAACACACAGACACACAATGTGTACACACCAAACAAGAAAATAAAAAACCATAAACAGAGAGATCAAAGGAATTCCAAACTTCCTGACGAGAAACATTTCTATGCCAATGATGCTCTTGTAAAATCTGAAGCATGATAACTTTCCGAGGGCTGACTTCCACAACCAAAACGGCACTAAAACATGTACCAAGAAAGCAAAACCAAAAAATTGCCATATTTGTTAAGAACGCATACGATACTGGATAACCTATTTTGCACAAAAGCAAAATCCAGGACAATACATGTCACAGAAAGACGGTGCGGGACGGAAAATTAGAGTTCACAAATATGCTTACATCATCGCACCAGGGTTTATCGGGGCGTACCTGGCTACTACTGATCCCAACGGAGTATTGTATTCCGCAGGAAGGAACATGAGCGTGACCCAAATCGCCAGTACCCTGCAAACGGAAATCCGAACTAAGATTCTCACAACAATGCCCTGCAAGTTACCCTCAACTGCTGGCATCCAGTTTGTAACTAAAGATGCATTAGACCACAGAAAAGCAGGGCAGGTTTTGGGACTCCGGGAGTAATTTCTAAGCGCAAAACCATAAGCTTCCGAGATCGTTGAAACCAATCAACTCCTACAAATGCTGCAAGGAAAATCATGTCGTAGAAAAGGAATACACAACCTTGACACAGTTACACCGTGCAATCAAAAACTGGCAAACTATTCTCACTAGGGTTTCTAAACCTGAGCCATGACACACAACGAAGACGAAAATCAAACTCACGTGAACGCCCAAAGGCTGGGCAACTGCGAGACACAGAGCACCCCCACGAAAAAATTGACGTGAAATCCACCGAGCCACATAAACATCGCCACAAAGCTCCACAGCTTCACGTTCCCACCCACTTCCGCCATGGCAACCAACCCCTCCTCAACTGCAACACCACTCTTAAACTTCCCCTCCTACAAAACTCCACAAACTCACACCGACTGCCCTCTCCCTCAAATCCCACCATGTCATGCATGCATGCACAGGAAGACACCAAACTCAAACTCCAAACTTGTCGATCCACTCCTGTTAACCCAACCTATTCTTATGAATCCTTTCACGTCGTTCCATCCGAGGCACTCAAATCATTCAAGGTCAGGTCCAAGTTGATAATTTGGGACCACTTTCGGAGTTCACATACGTCATGGTTTCTACACAAGATCGAATTATGTAACTTATATGTTCACGTATAAATTTGGCAGTTTCTTCAGACTAAAGGTGGTAGTTTGGGAAGTCCGCTCTAGACATGAATATTGGTGGTGTGTTCTGGAACTTCGAATCTCGACGTTTTGGTAAGCATAGATGATTGCCGAAGTGATGAATATCTTATGATTGTGAGCAGATGGGCTGGAACTCAGGAGCTGCTGCTGCTGGATGAAGGGAGTGATTCAAGGCGCGGTGTTCATGGGCGTGCATGCATGCATGCAATATGGGGAGGTTTGTTTGTGAGCGTTGCAGACATGATCATGGTTGATTATAACTAAGTGCATGGGAAGCGCGACACCGAAGCGTGGTCCCCCCTCCAACACTTCCTCCAGTCTTTGCTGCCTGGTTGAGCCCATCATGGGATATGTCCTCCTCCAGTCTCACCGGATTCACCATCACAATTCCTTTCTTCTTCTTTTTCTTTTTTTCTTTTTCTTTTTCTTTTTATTTTACTTAATTTGATTATTTTTGTTTCTTATGTTTATTTTTCTTATTTTTCTTAACCCTTAAACGTCTTTTTCATATCTGGCCGGGCAGCCCGGGAATCGTAGAGAAGAATCTTCGTAGTGGGCAGGCGGTGAGGGCTTGACCGAGGGAAGGGTGGGGCAGCGCTCGGCAGCGCTCAGCAAACCGTGCGACCTAGTCCGTTTGTTTTTTTTAAGAGAGACATGGGCCCAGGTTCCCCTACAGCCAGCCTGGGAATCGAACCCAGGCAACCACCCGAATGTGGTCTGGCTCCCCACCCTCCCCCCACATACTACCACATCCGAGCACACATCACACCACATTCCCAAAAACATTGCAGAGACTTATAATTTCAAGACAGTCTGGTCTGTTTCCTTGGTCTACCCCCCTTCAAGGGTAGCAGGTCCGGGATGACCACATCTGCATCACTTGCCACATCGCTGTGTAACCTTACGTAGCATTTCCCAATGCAAACTGCCTTCTGGCAAGTTGGACAGTAGAATTGTTGTTTTTTTTTACAGACAACGCAGGACCTACGCTTTCTGTTCTCATGTCCAGACCATTGCATTGAGTAATGGATTCCACCTGGATTGGTTACTTTTGCCTTGGCCATACAAGTGCGTGTCATCCTGGACACTTTGGTTAGAGCACGAGCAACACTAACATTGTACGCTAGATGATTCAATGGTGTTTTACCCCGTGATAGCATTGCTGACTTATACATAAGATAAGTGTTGAGAAATGATTGATCTAAAACATGCCACAAAATTTTGTGCCACCATTTGTGGTCACGGCTTTGGACAGAGTAGTAGCTGCGGAGTTGATCTTGCACATCAACTCCGCGCATATGCCTCTGATAATGAACAAGGACAGGTGACGCAGGAATTTCAATTGACGAATCCACATGCCATCGATTCACAAACAGAGACTTAGAAGGTGCAATAGGACTACAGGCAGTCGATAATAAAGAAACTGGTTTGTTATCGTACCATGTGACGGCGCTCATGCGGTTGCTCGCATGGACACGAAACCAAAGTTGTCCACGCTCGCCAGACGATGATGCAATTGTCAAGGCATCTGGCCAACCTTTACGATTTGTTCGAATCGTGCCAGTTGCAAAGATGTCATTCTTCAGGAGCTCCCAGAAAAGGCTAGGGCTGGTAAAGAAGTTGTCGCACGTAACTATGTGGCCTCTATGCTCAAGTTCCTGCATTAGTCTCAGCACGGTTCTGGAACCAATGCTGCCACTTTTCTCCTCGTTATCATTTGCACCGCAGTAGATCTCTACCTTCTGCACAAACTTCGAAACACTATTACAGAGACACCAAATTTTGATTCCATATTTCGTAGGTTTTGCTTTCATATATTGACGGATAGGGGAGTACTTGCCTGTATACTTTATCATCATTTCGTCCACGCACAAATTCTACTCGGGATTCCAAAACTGCGCACAGAGGTTATTCATTGCATCGACCAGCCAAGCCGTCTTTGCAATTTTACTGTAATGTGGATTGGCTTTATCAGTAGCAATTTCATTATTATCAACTAAGTGTATACATCTGATCACACTCTCAAATCGAAATCTGGTCATAGCTCTAGCAACACCTTCTGTTCAAAACAAATCAGATTTCCTCGACCAATGCAAGCGAGTATTCGGTACCTTTTTCAGAGCCATCAACATCAAAACACCAAAAAAACAGAGCAACTCAGATTGGGTAAGGGGATACCATCTGGCCCCTCCTCGTGTGCCACCTCCATCATCATGGCTAGCTGCATACAGATTAGTCATCCGGACAATGGGTGCAAGAATACTCGTGGGCCAGAACAACATGAAGAAATCAATGGGATCATTGCAGAGTTCCAGAGGCTCTTTCAAACCTGCGTTGTCACCTTTCCACTCGACTTCAGGCAATTGTGTTGCTGGTGAATTCCACATCTCTGGCGCAAAACGTTTCTCAATTGGCAAGGCACTGAATTCCTCAAAGGAGAGCTCACAATCCAAACCGAGCTCCCTGGTGGTAGCATCTGCGTGCAAGAACCATTTCTTGTTGTTGGGAGTCAATTCGATCTCCTCCAATTTATCCATGTCGCTGGGCAGCTCAAGTGAACCGGACTGTCCAGGGAGATACTCCGATGAGCCTCCACATTGCACACTCGAATTGGGTGTAACCAACTGTTGTCCCTAGAGCTGCAATTCAGTTACCTTGCGAGGGTCACCCTCTTCCACAAATTCTACAACGGCTTCAGGTACATCAAAGCATCCCCATGGTCCATACAGTAACACCGAAATCATATCCACAGCCTCATGTGGATCATAAAACTCAGCCACTATAGTTCCCCAAAAAAATTCCAAGCAAGACGCATCACAAGAGTCTTCTATTACCAAGGTGGGAAGTTCATAACGAGGGACTATGCAGACTTTTCCACGAAGCCCCAAATCAAACAATGGCACATGGAGCCGTTTATTTTCATCTGAACGCAGAGTTACATTTCTTGAATTCAAATTACCAGACTGCCAAATTCGTTCAAACTGGGCTTCACCATCATCCGACAAATCACAAACAGTGGTGTCGTTGAGGATCCCTATTAGCTCATCAACATCATCAGTCGCTCGCAGTGAACTTGCCTGCGCAGATTCACCGCCAAGGGTGTGAGAATGGCGACAAACATCCTGCGAAATAAAAACAGATGCGGGAGGACTTTCGAGAGGGACGACGGAGTCACCTGTTTCGACGGGCCTCAAGCGTTTGCGCCCTCTGGACCGCATTGCATTTGTTCTTGTTGTCTTCGAAGGGCGAGAGCTTGGAGGTTCAGCGAAGTCAACCGTCTGCTCCAGGATGGCGGTTGTATGAGCCCCCAAATCCAAGCGTTGGCGGACCTCCCGTCGCTCACCACCACCGGCTCCGAATCCAACGCGGACAGTCTGCCGGACTGAAATCGGCCCCTGCTGTGGCGTGGCTGCCTCACCAAAGCCTTCCCCGAAATTTTTTCTGCTGCGCAAAGGCAGAAAAGGGAGAAAAACATTTTGATCACCAAAACCATCGCCATGAAAATTTTCGGGAGGAAGAGTTTCGGAGGACTCACCTAAGTCCTGGCTGGCCAGGAGTGCCGTGAAGCTCGGTTGCGTCCTCATCAGGCCACCACACCTGCCGTAGGCCCAGGTTCACAGCAGAAGAGAACGAAGACGAGTCGCCTTCGACACGCCTCTCCTTCCAGCCAAGGAGGTGAGCAACTTGGCGTCGGAATAAGAATCTGAAGTTCCGAGAGAGAGGAGCTACTGGCCAATGTACGCCCTTCGGCAGGGGCAACAACAGCAGGTGCTTTTCGTCCAAGCACTTCTTCACTTCAGCAACCATACAGTCACCCTGATGTTGCTCTATCCTCAACCAACGCTCCAATTCGTGAATAAACGCCGGACCATGCCAACGCCTTACTGCCAATACAGAAGCTGCTACCATTCTTCTAACCCTAAACCACCTGCATCCAAAATATATCTCACTTCGTGAGCCAAATTTCAAAGCAACGGAAACCTCTCTCGCTTCCCACCCCAATGACAACGCCGTCCCAAGCTTCCCATGAAACCAACGGCCTCCCAACTCAACGGTAAGCACCCCAACGTCCCAGCAAACGGAAAACCAAATACCCCAAAAATAACCCAGCAACTCCGCTCCTTTCGCGACACCCTGCGAACACAAACGAAGCTGCAAAACACGAAGGAAACGAAGCAAAACGACCCGCAGGCGAAGCGGGCAAAGAGCAACGACACCACGGGCAGGGAGCTCGCACCTCCCGGATCACTCGCCCCTCGAATTCAGAGCACACACGAAGGAATGCGATGCTGAAGATTGACAATTCCGACGCGCCTCCACCCCAGCTTTCGAACGACCCCCTCCCGGTCCGAGGGGGTTCACTGTGCTGAACGCACGCCTCGAGATTCCCCCAAAACCGAACCCCTCGGGACAGCAAAGACGTTTAAGGGTTAATAGCAAATGAACAGGATTCATTGCAGAAGAAAAAGTACAAACCCTCATCGGTTGAGGCAGGGTGAACCAACACAGTTTCACGGAACTATCATTTTGGTTTTATTTTTTTGACATATATAATTGGTTTGGTTGATTATTGAGAGAAAACAGAACTATGATCATTTGGTGCCATCATATGGTGCAGTTCCGTAAGGAATTTGGGTAAGTTTCTGTATGTATGTAGGAAAGTTGGCCTAACATCTGGATCAGTGGAGTGAAGAAAAGCTGGAATGTGATATTATGTTTTGTAACCACCCTGTTTGACTGAACATCTTGACTGGAAGCATTTCTTTCCTTTCCTTGAACAGTGACTTTTGTTTGAGCTGGATCTTAAAAGTTCGTGTTTCTTTATGGGATGAGCTTCTGAAACTTTACATAATGGACATTTGAAAATGCCATGTCCAGATGGTTGTGGATGGAAAGTTGATTTTTCACATGAGTTGGAGGAGGATGTGACACATCATTTTCAATTTTTTAAGCTTAGAGCATCCCCAGTGAGGCCTGAACCGTAAACCTGTAATTGGAAAGATGTAGAAAGACGTGAATTGCGGTTCAGGCCAAGCCTGTATTCGAGCTTGTAAGTCTGTAATTTACAGGTCGAAACCTCATTTTGGAAGGTTTTTTGGAGCAAACCTGTAAATCTGTAAACGGTTTTGGAATGTTTTGCTTCGGAAAGGCACTTAGGTTTGGGAGAACGACGTTCTCATAATTACAGGCTTACAGGTTTACAGCTTACTGGGGATGCTCTTAAGTCTTACAACATGGTACGCTGATAAATGTTTGGACCACTCATCCACATCTTTTTCTATCATCACATTATAGTGAACAAGAGGCATTCATAGTTTAATTAACCCTAAAGGATTGAGAGACACAAAACAGGTCTTTAGTGATTTTGGGCAGGTACCTATGATTGCAATAAATATTTTCTTTTTCTAAAAAAATTGGTGAAGATAAATCTTTATAAGACCTTCCAAAAAAAATCAATTTTCATCAAATTTAGATTCAAATTGAGAAAGTTATGAGGTTTTAAAGATTTCAGCTCAAATCAGGGCAGGAAGGGCAGGGCTAAAAATTTCTGAAATCATTTTTAAAATTTAAAAAAAAAAAAATAGAATCATATTTTGTAGGTTTTTATGAATGTAGAAAACTTTGATTCGTCGCATTCTTATAAGTCAAGCAAATGATACAAAAAGTCATTTTTTGTGGACACTTGCCAAAAATATTAATTAAAACAACCTTTGAAGTCTCATCTTGAATTTAATTTTAACAACTTTCAAATAATTAAAAAAAAATGATTGGTTAAAATTGATTCACATAATACTCTTACCGTTAGGATTAACATCATTGTATTTTATGTCAACAAAATTAGTGATTTAGGTTTAACTTTCATTCTATACCTAAACCTGAGAAGAAGACAGCCCCCAAGCGCTCTTGTAAGTAAGTCTATATTATCAGTTTCTGGTGTTTACAGCTACTTTGTATTCTTGAAATAGAATTTTCTAAGTATCTCTTATTTCTCTTGCTTCAGACGGGGGCCGAAAGCGTTGAAGTCCCAAGGAATTGTGTCAAGGTATCTAAGTAAGATTAGAAGCCCAATCCGTCCTTTGGAGCTTCCTTACCACGTAGAGAACCTTGCACACATAATGGCGGCAGCTCCTTCACCACTTTCTTCTTTGAAGCATTGTAGACCTAATCGTGATGCGGAGCAGTATTTTGAGCTATTTGCAGAAATAGATAATGTGGTACTATCTAACGACAGTGATCCTGAGCACGGGAGCATTGAGTCAACTAGTAATGACAATGACTCCGAGCATGAGTACATTGAGATTTCTAGTGATGACAGTTCCTGTACTTGATTTATCCTGTTATTCAGAAGTGTGTGACATTTTTATACATTAATCTATTTCCGTTTCTTATACTTGGTTCTTATTTTGATACGCTTGAAATATGACTCTTCATGAACTAATCTTAAATTCATGACATTGGGCTTTGTTTATAGTATAGGTGTCGTAAGAAACTGTTTTCACCAATGAGTTATAACTTTTAGGATTCAATTCTAATGTAATAATTATAAAACTTAATTTAAATGACATGCACGGAAATAGGGTATGTGCATCATATGTAATGGTAATATTTGTGTATTATCATCGAAGTATACTATAAAAAAACCACGATCATAGGGCTCCCTTCTTGAGTTAAAGCACATTTTAATGGAATTTTTTTTTTAAATTAATGAAATTTAGCGCTCACCATTCATCGCTCACTGCTCACCGCTCACAAGATAGCATTCATGATTCTATACATGTATCTACCTTATATTCTTTTGAAAGGCAAGTATTGAGGTTTCTTGTTTTGAATTTTCTTTGGTGAATCCTCAAAGCATTTACCTATTACAATACTAGTTTCTTCAAGTAACAGCACAAAGCCATATTTTTTGAAAATTAAAGTCATTTGAATCCTTAGCTTCAACAAAGATTGAAAATAACTTGTTCTTGTTGTTTAGGAGCTAAGATCTCCCAATATGTTTTGTTTCCAACTCTAAATCTTGGAAAAGGATTTTTTGACTAAGTTAACTATAAGACCTTACGGTTGAATTTTTAAAAAAAAATGTCGGAATGTCAAAAGAATTAACTTGTTTTACCTAGTGGTATTAAATGACAGTTTTGAGGTGAAAACATTCTTGGTCCTTTAGGGATCAAGTGTCCTAAGAGTGTCCATTGAATAAAAAAAAACTAAACTAGAAGCATGACCACGGAAAAAAATTGGCATGTGCAAAGTAGCCTTAATTCTTGAATGGAGGTTAGGTGGTGGAAATTCATTGATAAATAAAATTATGCCACTTAAATATGTCATGGAACGTTGACTTTAAGGCTACTAAGTTTGCTCTAAACACATCTTTTCCATGTATGTCAATATATAAGTGAAAAAAAGAATTATGTTGCTTCAAAAAAAAATTAATAAATAAATAAAATAAAAATAAAATAATGTTGTCTATTTGCTAGGAAAATCATGAAATAAAATTAGATGAATGATGAAATGTAAGGTGGATTTTCACTCAAACAACACCCAGGTACAATATAATCTAAGTTCGCTCTACGGGAGGGTCAAATTTGTATAAGTTTGGTATATGTCTAAGATTTAAGTAGGTAAAGGAAGGTTTTAAGGTAAATGTCTTAAGTCCAACTCTTATCTTTGAGTTGTAAGGCACTCTGCCACTTCAAACTTAAGATTTTACCAACAACCCCAGGAAATTGGTATATGCAATTAAGTCTCACAAAGGGCAAATGTTAGAACTTAGGAGCACATCAATTAACTTTTATCCTTAACCCCTCAACGCCCAAGAGACGCAAATCTTGCCCTTCAACTTTTTTAGCACAATTCAAAGTGCTATAACTTTTGCATCTAATGTTCAAATTCAATAAAACTTGTTGGTAAAGTTGCATTTTGCCTTCTAGTTCGTGTGGTAAATTTTTCAGAACAATCCAAGACATAATGATTTTTTGGGAGCCAATTGAAGTTTGCAGGTTCAATTTGAGTTCAGGGCTGCAACTTCGGGGGCTTGTATCTCTTTCATGAAATGATCAATTTCAATAAAAATTTGTTGGGTTTTGTTTGAATTATAGTCTAGTTACTGTGGGGAAAAATTTATGTCAATCCAAGTTGTTTTAAATATTTGGGAGCAATGTGAAGTTCAAAATTCTGTCATTTTTGGAATACAGTGAACTTTGGGGGCTTATATCTTCCTCATACAGAGTCCGTTTTCATTCCGTTTTCAATCATTTTTATTGGGAAAGTTGCGCCTACTAGTCTAGTATGTGTGGCTAAAATTTCATGTCAATCCAAGAAGTAATGAGTGACTGAGAAACATTCTAGTACAAAGAGGTTCATTGTTAGATGTGTTTTTTGCAACTTTTCTTGTTATTTTTTGACATTTCAAAGTTGTCTTGTAGATACAATGAGTCAATTGGATGATTTTATTTTCCACCAGTGTGTTTGTATGTTGATTTTGGATCACTTTGTAGTGTAAAGTTTTTCCCATTTGAGTAGGTTTCAGAATCAAATTTCACCTCCAAATGTGTTTTTAGGAAAATTTCAGCATTCATTTTCAACACTAAAACATTATAATCTTGCAATCTATACGGTCAAATGATTCCAAATTTTGTCCATGTCTACTACAAGATTGTACGGTTGAGATTTGTATAACTTAGTGACATTTAGATCTATATGGCTTCAAAAGCTATGATGTTTTTAAGCCTGTTTTTGTAGGGGCCTTGAGGGGTTAAGCCATCTGGCCATGGAGTTCCTCCAATTGGTTCACTCCATCACTCATTGCTTGTTCTTTAATTAAGGTGAATTATTAAAGCACAATTTACCTCGAGCAATTAACGTGCTCCAATCTTCATACTCCAAGCACTCTTTTCTTGCACTCAAAAGATCACTTGAGTTAGTAAATCATATACTTAAGATTCAATCAACTCTAAGGTTTCCAACACAATGCACTACATGTATGCTTTATGCTCTCATCAATTCTATATACAAATTTTTATTTCATTCAATGCTCACAATGCATGAACTCATTCAATTCTTCTTGTAAATCTTAACTCATTCACATACTAAGTACTTCTTTACTCCCACAATAAACTCAAGTACTTACAATCACTTCTCAACTTCCAATCTCATTACAATTCAACAATTGCAATCACTCTTTAAACAATTAAAGTATTTCCTTAATTCTCAATGAAGTACTATTTAATTTTCAATTTATATAATGCTAAACATTACTCCTCTCAAGTCAATGTTCAAAGCATTCAAACTACAATCACACACACAACAATTTCTACACAATTTCCTCATACAATCTTAAAGAATCAACTTATTCTTTATTTCAAGACTAGCTTTCAAGCTAGGACACACATAATACATAATGTGGTGTTTTCCACTTTGGAGAAGAAGGGGATGTAGTCCAAATCTTTAAGAGCTACACCCTTTCTCAAGGGGTGTATCTTTAGGTTGGCACCTCCTTATAGGGTTGTGACTCCTTGTAAGGTTGTACCTTTTAACAAAGGGTACACCTCTTGCTACGTTCACATGTAACTTCTATTTCCAAGTATTTATTCTTAAGCTACTTACTATTCTTAGTGTGAACTAAGTTTCTTTCAACCTTTTCACACTCTAAGGTTTTCAATCCATATAAAACACTTAGTTTCTAATTTTTTAAAGTTTTTATTGCTATATTTTCTTATTATTAAGATTTAAGGCTTCAAACTAAAAAATAGCTCTACATGAAATATCTTGGAATTGAACACATGAACTAAAAACCAAATAAATTTAAAATGTCCTAGGTAACCACATGCAATCGAGTAAAATAACAAATATCCAATGAAATTGCATCAATTGTAAATGAAAATCAAACTTAGAATTATTTATTTTCTTAAAAGTCAAATTTAAAAATTTCAAAAAAACATTAATTGTCGAATAGCAAAATCTTAAATGAATCATTTGTTCGACAAGGAATGATGAAGTTCTCTTTAAAGTATATAATATTTAGTATATTTTTTGTTTTTATTCTATTTAACTAGTATGTACACATGTCCTCCAAACTCAATTAAAATTATAAAATAAAATAAAATAAAAAACCATCCAAAATAATAATTTTTACTTAACTCCAATGAATTGATTTGCTTTGGATAAAAAAAGATCAATATTAATTATTTTACATTGGTTCTCAAAAGAGGGGCTTTGACCTCTCTCATTGGCCAAAATTAGCTTTAACATGATAAAAATTCTCTCTTTGCATTTTATTATTAATATAGATTATTTAAATAATTTTTCAACTTCAATGTTTTTATTTTACTTTTATTATATATTAAATTTTAAATTTTAAATTTTATTTTATTTTTATTTTATTTTTATTATGTTCTATTTTATTTTATTTCTAAAAATCCTCGTCTCCGGTCACGTTCCAACCACTAGAAATCCTTGTCTCTGATCACGTTCTAATTTTAGCACTTGATCTTGATTTACCTTAGCCATGAAGCCCCTCCATATAAATTGTAATTGCAGTAGATGAAATCCAATTATCGGCAATTTTGTACAAAAAGTAACTTGAGTGGGTCCAAGTCCACCAATCTCAAACAACCTAATACTTTGACCACCAATAGGAAGGCATGAGGGACCAATTACAATGTCGTAGGAGTGGTTGATTTCCATATCAATTGTACTTAGATTCATTAGACATAAATGTTTCCACTCAGCATCGGCCCCTTGGAACCATTTTACACAAAATGGATCACCACCTCCAGGTAGAGATACGATTCCATGCAATACAAGAACAAGCGTTTTGAACACCAAAACAACAATGTAGTTTTCCATATTTCTTCAAAGATGGTCATATAAGGAATGCTCAAATGCCTGATGCATTGAAATTCGTGACATAGAAGGTTTTGTGCATAAAAAACTCATTTGGCGAGTAAATGGGATGAATTTGTATTCTTCAAAACCTAGGCCATGAGCTTTGTCTCATCCCTTAAAGAAGATAAGTACACCAATCCTCAACTAGCTCCGGGTCATAGAAACGGGCATCGGCAACCCGGGGATTTACCAATAACCCTTGAACATCAACATCAAAAATCCATTAATGTAGGAGAAACAACATTCCCTCTTTGCATTTTATTATTAATATGGATTATTTAAATCATTTTTCAAATTCAATATTTTTTGTTTTTTTTAATTATGTCTTAAATTTTATTTTTATTTTTTATTTTATATTTCTAGTCGATATTAGAGGACTAGAAGAAGGAGGATGGGGAGGAGACAATGGACCCACAAGTTGGGTTCATGGGGTTGCTCAAAGTATTATTCACAACTTTTGCCCCACAAATCCTAATGGAACTATCACTTTGCATCATCATCATATTATGAAAAGAATAAAAGGGCTGAGCTTTTGACTAGAGCTTTAATGAAGAAATTCTGATGTATGGAGCAACTTCAGATGCTTGTAGAAGACCATACCAATCTAACATGTGCCAAATGAATATGCAATTGTGAAGCCACCTATTGTTACTGCCATACTAATTGTGCATTCAATTTACCATTTAAACATGAACAAAAGAGTCATGGTTTTATTTAACATGATACATAAATGTTATAAGAGTCTTCAATCTGAATATTTATGTAGAGATTAGTACTTTCACAAATATGGTCAATAATTGTTTCCGCATTTAATTTGTTTTCTATAAAAACTTCATTGTAAAAAAATTGTCATAATAAGAAAACTTTTTTGAATTTAGAATGATTCTTCGTTGTTTTTGAGTAAATTCAGAAAAAATATTGTGGAGAATGCAAAGCATTGTAGGCCTTAAAGTTAGTGTGTTAACTTCCGGTTTGCTACATATTTCAATGAATTGGTGTATTAATTCTTGATGGAATTTAACAAATTATTATGATTTAGGTGGTTGTAAAAAAAATAAGTTGAAGAGGATATGGATTATGGTTTTATATTCTTTTATGTTAGTTTTATTTAATTTTAACTTATTTATATATTTTTTAAATTTTCTTCTATTTTTAAAATTTTAATTATATTTAATTACATATATATTTTTATTCTATAAATATATATATATATATACTTATTTTACATATATATTTTACTATACATATGTATTTCCAAGGTTTGATATCAAGTAAAGATGACTTAAAGCAAGCAAGCAAGCACATAGAACTAATCACTAGAATTCTTTGGCAACTAACCATTATTTGACACATATCCAATTTGACTCTCTAAGTGACATTGTTCATAGAGAAGTAATCCATCAGTGACATTCAAGTATTAAGAATTCATTAGAGAATACAAGATTATGTGATAGTCTATCCAATTTGACTCTCTAAGTGACATTGTTCATAGAGAAGTAATCCATCAGTGACATTCAAGTATTAAGAATTCATTAGAGAATACAAGATTATGTGGTAGTCTATCCAATTTGACTCTCTAAGTGACATTGTTCATAGAGAAGTAATCCATCAGTGACATTCAAGTATTAAGAATTCATTAGAGAATACAAGATTATGTGATAGTCTACTGCCCATCGCAAATTAATATTGCATATTGTGTCAATGTATGATGTTTTATATAAATCATTGTAAATCTATATTGTGAAAAAATCTATACATCCACTTTAACAAGGTATTCTATAAGAAATAAAAGGATTGCGTGTTTCTAAAAGAGCTATAAATCAAGGTTTTAAAAAGAGGTGATTTTTGTATCTCTGGGTATAACAACGGAGGGATGGTCACGGTTATTTATTATATAGATTAGCAATTGATATCATAAGCGGAAATTAATACAACATATGCTTGGACATGAAGAAGTTTATTGGTTAATTTGTAAAGGAATAAGAAGACGAAGACAATCTTCTCTGCATTTCTAGAAATTTTTTATCACTTCAATAATTTTTATCCTCACTTTTTAATATTTAGTGAAGTTAGATATTTCTAAGAATTTTCAAATAAAATAGCTCTAATAAAAAAAATTATAAATATTTTTTCTTAAAAAATCTAAAAATATAATCATATTGTGTAGGTTTTCATAAATGTAGGAAACCTTTTATTTTTTCTTTTTTTTGAAATTGTTGAGATTGAGTTCAAGATGAAGCTTCAAAGTTTTTATTGTTTGAAACTTATGAAAGTGCCTACAAGACATGGCTTTTTGTATCATTTGTTTGGCTTCTTAGAATACCAATTTCCTCAATTGAAAATACAAAGCCATATTTTTGAAGAATCATTTTGAAAATTAAAGAAATTTAAAAAAAACTTGTTCTTGAAAATTTGATTTTAACTCTCAATTTTTAACAAGAGTCCTTTGCTATGTTAAGTATAAAATCCTACAATTGGATTTCTTTAAAAATGTCACAATGCCAAAAGAATAAGCTTCGTTTACCAAAAGGTATCAAATAATAGTCTTTAAGGAAAAACAACCTCTGTCTTTTGTGGATTAAGATGGATTTTAAAGTTCTTTTCATTTTCAAAATGTGTACTAAAAAATAAACCATGCAAAAATTTGCATTCTCATTGAATAAATAGTTTTTTTTTTCCAATTCATGAGAACCATCACCCTATTAATGGATAGTCCAGAAATAGTATAGATAATTTATGTTACCAAAATAGGATATCTTTACCTTTTCCCTCAAACATCAACTCCAACCCTTTGATCATGGTTTTATTTTGGAAGAATTTTGCTCATATCTTATACTCAATTGCACCAAATGGGATTTTTAGAATGTCAAACCGAGCACCTTAACCCCTAAAGGACAATAGTCCTGAAATGGGCGTTTTTAAAATTTGGGCAGGTTCAGAATTTAAATTTTTTTTTTTTTTTTTTGGAACATACTGAAAAAAAGTTACAGGGATTTGAATGTCAAAAGCTGCATTCAGCCATACTTCGGGCAAGCTCACAGCCACTGTAAATGCAGCAAATTCTGCTCAAATCTGCCCAAATCTGCCCAAAGACGAAACTTTGAAATTCCACCAAAAATTGAGATTTAATATTTTTCAAAAATAAAAATTTCTATTGAGAAGGCGGTAGAGCATGTTCCCACCGTTTGGATTTTTAATCCAAATTATTTTTATATGCTATTTTTATTGTACAAAAACAGCCTTTGTTTGTAAATTTCAGTATACCCCCTAGCGGAAAATGATTTGTTTGGCAACCTTCCACAACTTTTTTGAATATAATTTTTTTAATACAATTAGCTAACTCAGTATTCTTTGACGTGAATCGAAACCCCAAAAATCCATAATGCAAAAAAATGGTTTTTTGGGCCTTCAAAACTCTGTTGTTCCCTTTTTGCGCAGGGAAAAAAACCTTGTTTTTCAACTTTGAACATTACGATCTTGCAATTGGGTGAGGAATGAGTGTCTAAGATTTGGTGGACATGTAGACATAAAAGTTAGCCACAAGACATTACGGTTAGATGTACTAATTAAGACCTCAACTTTGCAAAATCCACCTTGCTTTGAAGAGGGGTTGTTTTGAGGCAGTTTTGATGAAAAATACCCTCAGAACTTTAGGGGTTAAAGATATCTACACTTCTTTAAAACAAATCCAAAATAATTTTTTATTTTTTTAAAATGTACTTTTAATGGAGTTTAAAAAAGATTTTGGGTCTAGTATTAGAAAAGCATTTGTCGTTTAAGGATTAAAGGGAGGTAAAAAAGAGAAGTAGTTCTCGATTCACTATCCTTCGTCCCGTGGCCATCGGATCGGTAAATAGAATGAACAAACACTATCTTCATGCCGGCCCCTAGCTGCTCTACTTCTTAAAGGAAGAATGTACAATAAGAGTTAATTAAATGCGAGATGGAGGAATATTCCCCATTGATGATAAAAAAGAAAAACACTGGATCCAGGGAAGAATGATGAAGACTCAGCAGAAGAAGGATCCCATCCCATCCCTTCCAACCGAAAGACCACTCAGTGTGACAACCTCGGAATCCACGACGCCGTCCTTGCAACACAACAAAGCAAAGGAACAACCAACAACAATCCCTCGCTCGCATCCTCACACGCAAGATTCTCACTCTGCACCAGCTGCACACCATTCCATTCCATTCCATCCGCCATGGCCACCGCCATGCACTGCTCCTGTGCACTCACAGCATCTACTCTTGCTCTTGCCCCTTCAGGTGCCATCACTCACTCACTCACTCTTCTCTTATGCCATCTAACCATCTAACTCAGCTCCCACTTTCCCTTCTTGGGTTTAGGGTTTTCCACTCATTACTGGGTTGCTTGTTTCTTGATCATTGATGATTCAAACCAGTTGTTGGCTCCTTTGAATGGTCAATCAGGAGGATCAATGAAGTTGGGAGTTTGATCACCCAAGTGGGCTACTACTTGGCTTGTTTTTTTTGCTGAAATGGGGAATTTGGGATGAAAGGAGGTTGAGCTCTTTGGTTTTAGTGGTGAGATGGAATAAGGTGATTGCATTTTGGTGTTGAAATTATCCTGGAATAGAGTCATTGATCTGGTGAAATTAGTCTTCACATCTGGGTCGATCGTGTTGCTCTGAACTGTGGAAGTTTTTCTAGGTGTGGCACTTGGGTTTTGAATGAGGTGGTTTTGATGCGTATGGGCTTGGTGACTTGGAATTCATGGTGACATTGTTTTTTTGTGGAATTTCTGTGTGATGTGGTTTTAGGGGGTGAATTTGATGAGTTGAGAGGTTTTACTTGATTGAGTTGGTTTGATGTTACAAGAATTTGTTGGTTAGGAATTCCATGATGTTATCAGTGTGAGCTGGAGTTAGTGCCTCACTTGGTAGTGGCCTATTGTTGATTGGTTATGGTAGTTTACCTCCTATTGTATGGCGTCTGGGTGAGCACATGTTGCAATGGAGCGGGCGTGCTCTGTGTTGTGATATTTGCACGAGTGGAAGGCTGGGTGTTTGAGTGATGCTTTAGACTTAAATTTTAGCTCAAATATGGAAATAGAGGGTATTCAGATGGAGAGGCATACTTCGAAATATATCTGTTTAGAAGAGGATTTTGGATTCTGGGGCATTTAGTGTCTACAAAACCCTAATTCAACGTTTGGCAGAGAAGCGATGATCGGTTATCGCTTTTACTTATGGTCAGGAATTTCATTGTACATCGGTGGTTTGCAGGTGCCAGTACCTCAAAGACTTTCCAAAAGACGTCAGTGAGGATCTCACAGGCGCGCACATGGCCATCACATGTCTCTGGTCGCCGACCTGTGGTATCTGCAGATTACGGGTGAGTGTAATTCATGAACTCGGAGGGCTTGGAAAACCTGTCTTTCTGTGGGAGTTAGGGTTCTTTGAATGAAGAGTTGTGCACGCAACGCAGAATTGGTTCTCAAATAAATGCCCGTCGATTGGTATTGTATCCTCACATCTTCCATAATGATGCAGTGACAGGCGAGGAGGCGGCGCAGGTGATTTTGTAGCTGGGTTTTTACTCGGCGGAGCTGTCTTTGGTGCCTTAGGCTACATTCTTGCTCCACAGGTGGGTGCCACAACTTGCTTCTTTATTAGATAGAGAAAGCAAGGCAGAAAAATTGGATAGATGGCAGAAAAGTTCTTGGATAATCAACCGACTCATTAGGTGCAATTATTCTTGTGCAATCTTCTTGAAACGGATTTGCAAGTACGAGATTCAACGGGGTAAAGTCTTCAATGAATGTTTGTTTATGATCATCTACTGCAGAGATCCTGCTAAGAGGTGATATTTGTTTCTGTCAAAGTAAGAGCAGCATGACATGACAATGTGAGCATCGTGCCCTGACGCCAGATCTCCAAGTCCCTGGAAGAGGGGGACAGTGTGAAAGACGAAGGAACAGCAGCCAAGAGGCCCGCACGTTACTTGGAAGATGATGAAGGACTTGAGGTGGGTTTACACAACATTTTTGCTTCCTCAACAAACATAGGTGAGGTGTAATGTCAGTGAGAGTTAGTTGTCATTTTCAGGTCTTTTTAATCATCAGCAATGAACGTATTTACAGGGGATGGTAAGCTAGTGCATTCACAGGCTACCACTGTAACGTGAGTTTCATCGGGAATCTCCTCACTAAGGACTAGAAAGTAAATTGATGCAAGAACCTTCTAGCCATCCGGTATTTCAGTACTTCTTACATTGCACCATGGCGTTGGTCTCTTGGGTTTATGGTATAAGTTGACAGTCTAGCATGTGCATTGTCTCCCTTAGTTTGAGCTGTTTAGTTTTTAGTTTTCTTCAGGGTCTAACGTGTTTTCCAATATCATTAGTTCAGTGCGATAGATGGAGTGCTCTCGATTTTAGAAGCATTGAAATCCTAATTCTGATTTTCATTCCCCGTAGTGCTTGATTATGAACTCGCTGTTGTATCTTATGTTCAGAAAACGAGGCAGACTCTGAATGAGAAAATAGCGCAACTAAATGCTGCAATTGACGATGTCTCAGCACAACTGAGAACAGAAGAGGGTCTGGGCAACCAAAATGGCAACAACGTTGAGCTGGAGTCAGCTGCGTGATAGGTGATCGCATGATTAAGGCTATGAAATAACATATTTTATGAGCAATTCGAACATCTCAAATGTGCACTGTACCTTGGTGTAGGTTTTCTGTTTGTTTGGCATTGCCTTAATCCTTCGACTGTCTATCTTTGAAGGCAGACATTTCATTAAGAGATGAGGTTTATAGTACTTCGATTTTGTAACAATGTGATTTGAGCTGAATTCGCTTCTAGAGTTAGGCACACACTTAAACTTCTTATACAAGTTTCAATGATTGTTGAGATGAGGATTTATCTAAGTTCAGAAATTGGCTGACAGTCTTCCACGCACTTCGGCTGACTGACAGAATTATTAAGCTTCCAGTATTTAGTGAGTGCCTAATTGATAGAATTTTCTGACATCACGGCTTCAGTCAGTTGATGTGAGATTGAAATGATAACGTCCAATTGCACCAACACATAGAAAATAGTGATCAATCTTCGTCCCTTCGTTGTGGTAATATATTGATGACCCAGAAAAATTCCGCTGCCATACCAATTGGTACACTTTCAGTCTACTTCTGTACAGACTCTCGCTGCAAAGTGCCTACTACTACGAAACTATTATCCGCCACTAGAGGCTAGAAAATAGTATCAATCCTAAATGAAAACCTCGCTACGCATTATCAATCAAAACTTATCTGCAGCACGCACAAGTTGCAATTGATCGCAGCTCTAATTGGTTAGCTATTCATCATCTACGACAAGAGTATTAGACACAGAACCTCCGCTAGCTCGGCTCTCAGCTCATAAATGGGATAGAATCTACTTTAATAATTGTCAGGTATCACACATGATTTGCTACATAGAGACGCCCAGGCGAACATATCGTCAGCCATCCAAGGGTCTGCCAAATTGAGTGGCCAGCCAACCTCCTAAACCACGATTCTCAGAGCGCGAGGAGAAACCTTCGACACAAAGATATCCTCATTTTCGGAGGACGAAGAAGCATCAGATGAGGTCTGCATATCTGAGTAACTGTGCATGTGCCGAGTTTGCCTTTCGGATCTCTTTGGCGATAGAACCCAGCTAGGTAGACCTGTCTTCCCTCTCAAGGCTTGAGGAGACGTGTTGCCGTGGTTCGCCTTGATGACTTTCAGAGTTGCAACAACCTCTGACATACTAGGCCGCAGAGCTTCCTTCTTGTTCACACACTGCAGTAAAAGCGTGACCACCTCCATTGCACCGTTAACAGGACACACTGCTTTCATGCGCGGATCAATGATGTGTGACAGCTTCGTCTCGTCCTTGAAAAACTGTTTTCCCCACTGCACGAAATTGTTGTCGTCACCAAAATAGCGCGCCTCTCGGCTGTTCTTGCCAGTGAGAAGTTCAAGGAGGAGTATTCCAAAGCTCCATATATTCTGTTTCGCATGAGCTGGGCTTGATGATATCATATTCTGGGGGAAAAAAAAATTATGGCAGGGTTAGCGCCACTACTTAATTGGTAACAATGCACGAAAGCTTGAGAGGTGGAGTACTATCGTAGCAATGGTGGAACCCTAACCCTATCCACTTACCAATGACTGCCTGTTTGCAGGTGAGGGAATGGCAGATAAACCATAGCCGGCCAGCTTGGGCGAGTAATCCTCATCCAGCAACACATACGCGGCCTTGAACTCCTTGTAGACAATCTGCAGCGGCGCACGGTCGTGTATGTACAACAACCCACGAGCTGCACCGAGGGCGATGTCAATCCTCGTCATCCAATCCAAATACGACATGCCCGGACTACCGAAGAGATTGTCATACAATGTGCCATTTGAAGGTTGCTCGAACACTAGAAGACGCTCTTGTATCCTCTCTCGGTTGATCAACCGCTCGTGGGTGCAGTATCCCTTCAACGCACATAGATTCGGATTCGAGAGCTGCGCTAGCAGTTGCACATCCGCTTTCCATTCCATGAAGCCCTAAACACAGAAAGTCAATCACTAAATGAGACTCAGTCGATGTCGAATATTTCTCATACTGAAGGGCAAAGAGAGCTCACAGAATTGCTGCAGATGGCGGAAGGAATGCATACCTGGGTGCCATTTTCAGGGAGGCGCAGCACAGCCGCATCCATCTCCAAATCGAAATTCTCCGAGGCATCCTTCAGGCGTGCACTATACACAGCCCCGAACGGAGCTCTCTCAAGGCAGAAACTCTCCGCGAAGTCTTCCGTCGCGAGCTGGATCTCACGAAATTCGAATGCAGCAACACTCGGGAGCAATTTCGAAGCAACAGAAGGGGGAGGAAGCGGCAACCCCCCGACAGGCGCCACACGCCCGCGCCGCGAGCTCCACGACCCCGCCGCGCCATCCTCCAGCTTAAACGACCTCATCCCCCTCGAAGGCGCGAACAACGTCATCCCCGCCCCCCGCGTCATCGCCTCCTCAGGCGCCGGCAATGCCACCCCCCGTCCATCCCCCTCCGGCGCCGGCAAGTACAACGTCTTCGCCCGCCGAGGCGGTGTCTCCTCCCCTGCCGGCAGCGGCAACGGCTGCGGCCGGCCCCCGAAGCTCGTCGCCCGCCTCAGCGACCTCATTCCCACCTTCTTCCCATCATCCGCAGAAAAGTAATTCGCCGTCGCCGCCCCCCTCGCTTCCACCTCCACATTCCCCCCCACCAACGGCCCCGAAAACGCACTCCGCCCTCCCTTCCGCACCCCCTCCACCACCACCTTCCTCCCCGCCTCTAAACTCCTCGGATCCGGCAGCTCCACCGGCTTATTCGACAACAAACTAAACGCCTCCCTCCCCAACCCCCTCCCGTACCGAGGCAGACTCCCCGTCCCCCTCTCCTCACACTTCGGCGTCGAAAAACACCCCATCGCATCCACACCTCTCTCCCCTCACATCACCACACTCATCACCTCCCCGCCATTAATCATTCTCCCGCACAAATCCCCGCCTCCATGAAACCACACCCCCTCCATCCCCATCCACCATCGCCGATCATCAACACTCCGATCACACTCCCCTCGTCTCTCTCAAAACGAGCGCCGGCCAACGGACTAGTATGTTACTAGTTCTCCTAATCCCACACTAGTAACTTAACTTACTCCTCTCCTCGAGACTCATCAAGACTTGGACTACACCATCGAAGACCTACGCAGATCTAGCGCATCATCGTATCGTACTCGTATTCAAGTACCACTTCATACGGTCGATGTTCATGCCTTGCGACCGAAGGTCATCACGACTGGGGCGAGACTGCGAGTTCGAGTTGAAAGCGCAATATCTACAAATTTCCTAGATTCTGGAGCCGGAATGAAGGGGTGTGGTAGATGATGCGGCCACTTGGGCGAGGTGGGAGCTCTGGTTTGAATAAGATAGTAATTGAATGCGCGCCGCCGTCTCCGCAAGTCAACCCGGGCAGCCGTTGGTAGGACCGAGTACCGATTCGGGGTGCTTCTGGAATGTGTGTGTGTGTGGTTTTTACTACTCCAGGATGGAGTGGGTTTGTTTTTGATTGATGGGTTTTACTGGGGTTCAGAAATAGCGGTTGCGATGTGTGATTGATTGCTCGTGTTCTGAGTTTCGATCGGCACTTGGATCGTGGTTTTTTTGGGTCTTGTGATCCTCAAGGTGCATGAATGGTGGGTGGATATTTAGGGTTCGGTGTTCGAGGATTCAGGTAGAACTGTAGAGGTTGTTGAAATAGTTTTCCATACGGTGATTTTTCTGTTGAAATGAGGACTGACTGTGTATCGTTTTGTGGGTGTCTGATTCGTTTCAGTCTGGAGCGTCTGGGGACTGATTGAGGTTGGAATTTGGAAGATGGTGGATACTGTGAATGTGTACTGTTCTGTGTCTGCTTCTGGGGGTTGCAGTTGCTGGGATTAGTTTAGTGAATTACTGTTGTCTGATCGAAGGGTGATTCATGCGTCCACTTGGAATAGGTTTTTTAAATGGGTTCTTTTATGCTTGCCAGTTCAGAGGTAATGATTTTCTTCCAGAAGGTCTACAGCTGCTTTTCATAATGAAATTTAAAGGTGTGACTATATACACTTGATACAGTCACAACCTTACTGTAACACTAAATACATTCAGAAAAGTTCTAAATGCGGTAGCCTGGGTGTGTTAATAAGATAAAATTCCAGGGTTCATATGGCAACCTCTTGATGATGAACTACTTGGAACTTGTAACATTGAATATGTATTTAACCAGATTTGGCAAAGGAATATCTTCCTTGATCCTTAAAGGACCCAGGGTATTTGTCTAAACTTATGAATTGTAGTGTATGGCTTTCACCACTCCAATGGAATTCATCTCAAAATAAAATATGTGAATCAATGTACTTGGAAATATTTGTAGTGCTGAATAATTATAGTTAAAAAAATGGTTTTAATATTTTGGAACCATTTTTTCTTTTCTTACGAAATTATAAGAGCCATGTGATTAAATTCAATATCTCATGCCTATAATATCACTATTCACAAGAAAAGTAGACATGTAAATTAATTTACTCTTCGACAAGAAAATCTACTTTTTTTTACACCATTTAAAAAATATATATAAGCCAAATAGGTGGATTTAAACACAAACAAAGTTTGATGGGCATAATAACAAAAAGTGAAAGAAAATTCTTAATTTTTGAAATGAAATACTTTCATTCTAGGCAAGGTTTTTAAACAATATTGAGGACCATCATGTTGAATATTTGCATTAGAAATCTTAGAGGTATAAATGAAGAGACTTGGCAAATCTTACTATAGCCACTTGTTGTCAATAAAAATATGATTTTAGATAGCATAAATGTTTTTGGAAAATTACTTAGGGAAAAAGATTGTATTTCAATGAAGCTATTACTTTTCTGAACATCTATAAAAACATTTCAAATTTTGTCCTTAAATTGCTTTTGTAAAAGGATGCCACATTTTTTAAAAAGACTATTGTAAAAAAAATGAATTTTAGAGAACAAGAAACATTTGCACCAAACCACTATAGCACTATAGCTAAGTTGTTTACCACCACATGTGTTTTTTATTTCATCATTGGAAAAAAAATGATTGTCAAAAGATGAAATTAGCAATTTATACGTGTTTGCAAAAATGTGCATAATAAATATGAAGCTTCATGAATATATATAAAACACCATTTATGTGGTTCAAGAAATTAAACTTTTTAGAAGTCTCCAATTGACAATTCAATGGTTTAGTTGGTTTTGAGTTTTTGTTGTACGTACTCCCCTATTTTTTATGTATGCAATCCAAATTTTGCGATTACTTTTGTATATGGAGACATCGTTGAAGAGATACATTAATTGTGAATCCTTGTTATTGATTAGTGTGGAGATACCAAATGAAGATATGAATATAGACATAAAGGATTGTTTATTTTGATGGCGTTAAGGATTTCAAATTGTTAAGAGATTATTTCTATAACCTTGAAGTTTGTTTTTTAACAACATCATCATTAATCTTTTATTTGGGATAAATGGTATTCCATTCAATGTTAAAATTACAAGGGATGCACTTACAAGCACTTATAGATAGTATAGATGCAGCCTTACCTTTGTCCTGAGGACATTGGATTGGGGGTGGATCGAACATACACTTAATTCAAGTCAGTCTCCTCCGGAACCCGAAGTTTCTCTCTCTCTATGCATGAACCCAAGAGATTTGCAATTGTGTTGGCTATTTCAAACAAATTTAATCTTATTTTTCTTTTAATTCTATTTTATGTTTAACCTCTAAAGTTCTTTGACAATGTTTCACCAAAAAAACCCCTCCAAAACTGCCATTTCTAATCTAAAAAGCATGAAGGACTAAAACATCATTATTTTCCAATTCTAACCATAACAACATACACTAATATCTCAAATATCTAAAATCTACACATAGTAAAACAATGTTACACATCTAGAAAGTATGGTGGGGCAACTAAAATCCCCTAAAGGGTGTAACTACCTTATTGATTGTACAATCTCTGTAGGTAAGTTACACATTAAGTTTACAGCACCCTCACATTCTGTGCCCAAGTACCATTATCCATTGTACTGTACTGCAACGAAAATCTCTGAAGAAGCACTCGCACGAGGTGAACATTCTGGAACCTTGACCAGCACAGCAGTCAAAGAGAAGGGGCAAAGAAAAAGGAGAAATATATGATCAGCAACTGATCACGGGATACTGCACTGCTGACTGTACACAGCTTTAGAAATCATCAGCTGCAAAAGCGAGTCGGAATGCCTCATTCTTTCACTTTATGTTACTTCATGTCTATTTCTAGTAGCCTACCAACCGAAAAAAATTGGTCTCAAAGCTCCCCTTGACTACTCACTTCCCGTTCCCACTTCATGTGAGCGTCTGTTCCCGGGGATCCCATGACCAGGAACGCCGAAGGAACTGTGAGGGAACTTCGCGAACTCGAGGAACGTCATAACGAATGAGGCGCGCCATCTTCATCCAATATTAGTATGCAGAGTCGGACCTTAAAGCTATCTTTGGCATCCACATCCAACTGTCAGAGGATCCAACTGTCAGAGGCATACCTTTCCGTTGATTGAGCGGAAAATGTTCGTCGGAATTAACTTGAATGAAGTGAGCTACGTACACCCAAAACCATTATTGCACCTAAAACCACGATTGTCTACCAAAATTGTACAGTTACATCTCTAATTCTATAATAATTGCTGAATTATTGGCGTGGTGACGGGTTTGGGTGTGTAAGTTATCGCAGAAGCGTCATTCCTCCGTTTGGTAGATGCGTCATTCCTCCACCAGGGTATCATAATTTAGTGCACAAGTACGTATGTGAGTTGAGAACCTCCTTCGTAATCCCGGGTATCTGATGAACGGCAGCAGTTAAGTTTCAGGTGCAGTGATCAGTGAAAGGGAGGTGGTCATGGAATGTGGACGCCGGCCTCGTGTAGTATTGTGGTTTTCGACAATCAATGCAGGTCAAGGTGCTTGGCTTTTTGCCCTTCTTCGTTTCAGAGCCTTCCTGCACTTCGACAGCAAGTTTGGTGATGTGTAGTTCATTTGCTCTGTCTGGGTAGGTAAGCAATGTTTTGAGCTTAGCTTAGTCACGTGGTTCTGTACTAGGTGATTTGGTTCTGAGATATTGAGGAAACTGATGTGAATTTTTATGTGTAAGAGTGCCCGAGGGCTTGTGGTGAATTTAGTGGTTTTTTGGATGGAGTTTTCTGGATTCATTTAGCATGTCATTGGGATCGTTGCGGTGGTGGAGGTGGTTCAGGTTGGACCAGAGGCGCGTTTTGCTTGATGTTGAAGTTTTTGGTAGCCAGTTTCAACAGTGGGTAACTTTTTGCGATTTCTGTTTGATGTTTCCGTCAGGGATTTTCAGGTTCTTGCGTTTCAGACTAATCGAAGGAGGAATTAAACATTTAACAAAAATAATTCTAGGTGTTTCTGGAGTGCAGTTGAAGGTTTAGTGTCGGTAGGAACAGTCTACCTTCCTTTGGTTGATTTCAAAGTCAATCGTGCACCGTCTAAAAGAACCGGGAGCCTGGTTATGCATTGTATTTGAGAGGTTGATTACTGTTAATAACATTGATTCAGATCGTGATTTACTGTGATATATATGACATCCTTGATCGAGTGATAATCACAGGTCGTGATATATATGACATCCTTGAAATGTCAGGAATATGTAGTACGTGCAGTCACGATCAAGTCTCTGTTAGTTCTGATTTTTCCACAAAGATTTGACGATACTGACGAAATTTCAAGGTCATATATACAAGGTACCTATAAATTGATGACCTTTCGTAGTACAGTTTTAAAAACTGAGGAACCTGTGCTATGAACCGAACTCGAACATGAATCAGATAGGAAAGCTTAAAATTAAACTAAGAAATGAACTGAACCACTTCCAGCTCTACTATAGTTACAAGCTAATAGCAATACCGTTTCAAGCTGCCGGCGATGCCCACGAGCAGCAGCAACTAACAATTACATGTGAGGTCAAATCGGAAGAAGAAACCACTGTATGCCCGCTCGAGTGACGACACGAAGCTGCCCCAGACATGGATCTTACCATCTCTGCAATTTCAATCAATATCGAACATCACCTGGACGCCTAGCTAGATGCTCCCGATCTCCTAGTGAGGCCATATGGACGCGAGTTACAAGTCTTCTTCTGGAACCTAGCATTCGTTCAATTGCCGGATTTTCAGCATTTGAGGACTGAGCCTATTTTTGAGGATTACAATTCCTCCTCTCTGCCTACTCTACTTGTCCAGTCTAGCATACGAAACTCCAATCAGTAATGGGGAGATAGGTGTAGCGCTGTTCTTGAACTATCCAGTGACTAAAAAATTGAACAATTGAACAAAATGGCTACATGACAGTCCACTTTAATTGGCAAAGGGATAATTTACCTCAGATGTATTTACCTCATATACAATTCTCAAACAATGCACTTCTCAAAGTGTCGACAACCACCTAATTGCCCTGTTCAATGGTGCGGCATTGTAAATTAATTTTCACGAAGGGACACCATTGAAATCCACAATGATGGGGAATTGGGTAAGTAAGTTAGCTCGTGGTATACTAGACACGGAGAACTTGGAGATGGGAGGCGAAGGCGATGGCCACCCAGTCGGAGTGCGATGCGGACCACTGCAGCTGGTTCACCTCCCCACCTGCTGTGTACGCCAGCATCGGGTCCAACCCACCCTCCACCGCCTTTGCCGACATGTCCCAAATCAGAGCCTGCACCATATCAAACGAAAGTTTATCTTTATCAATCTAAATAAGTTGGTGAACTCTCCATCTTCACCAAATCACTACATTCTCGTCTCTTGCCTTCCAATATCTGGATTCGATTGAAGATTAGACAAATTGCAGGATTTTAGCAAGACAAGAAACAACGTTACCAAACTTGTACATGTTAATGCCATGATCGGACATTAACAATCTCATACTACGATAGTTTTCTGCTTCGTCATATGCTTTAAAGAAACACATTATTGAAAGTCAGAAGCGTCTGTTAATTTTACTTGAGAGTCATCGCCAGCAGTGCAGATATGGCTAGCGCTATGCGGAGCCCACGCGATGGCGTTTACACAGGCTTGATGTCGTTGCAGTTCCGACACTGGCACCGACGGGAACCGAATGTCCAAGATCACCACCTTCGATGAATCCATCAGAATCGTCGCAAGGTACCGCGGATCCTGCTTATTCCACCCCAGGCGCAGCAGCGGCACCGAATCCGGCTGCGGACTCTCGTAAATAATTGTCGAGTGCTGCTTATCCCGAAGATCAAACACCCTAACCGAGCCATCGGCCGAAACAGATGCAAAGACGCCGACCCCACCCCACGCAATGTCGTGAACCTCCTTGTCGTGTGCGATGAGCTGCGTGTCCGCAACGCCCGTCTCGATGTCCCATATGGTGCATGTCGTGTCGATGCTGCAGGTTCCGAGCCGGCGAAGGTCGGAGTCGTTCCAGTCGAAGGACGTTAGGGGCGAGCAGTAGTCGCTGTTGCGCTTGTTGTTGAGCAAGCTCCGGAGCTGCACTCGGTCGTTGTGGATCTGCCAGATGCGCAGGTTATCGCCCGTGGTGGCCATCAGGTCCAGCTTCTCGCCCTCCATGTCCGGGATGAACATGATTTTCGTGGCGGGGTAAGGGTGGTCGAATGCCAGCCTCGGATTGGCGTGGAACTTCCCGGAGTCGTCATCTAGTTGGATAATCTCCACCTTCATACATAGATCATTCAAAATCAGCATTTACCATATAATTCTCGATCAACACATGACTAAAATGAGGATTCGCAATTTGACAAAGAGCAGAGTCACATGGTAACTAGACAAATTGATGCATCGTTCAGATTGTTACATACCTTGTTTTTGTAGGCTTCAATGAAGCTGCCAACAGCAAGACGAAATTTTCTATCCTTCCGAACGCTCCAGTTCATGCCATAGATAGTCCATGGAGCGTCGTAAGTGTAGACTCCTCTTCGCCTGGCGTCTTGAATATTCAGGTTCATCTTTCCACTACTATGTAGCCGTCCGAGTATCTAAAACTTAATAGTTTAATCGACGTCCTTCAATGTTATCAGTCGTCCTGCCTCTTAGCCATGGATTCTTAACCGTCCGCACAATTTTGCACATACAAAAGCAGCGCTCTGCTTAAAATCAATGCAAAGGATTCCTCTGTCCAGCATACGGAGGTACTCTGTACAAGAGCAGTGACCTAATTAAACCCACATGGTTGAAAACATTCAAAGAGCAATCTCGACATCATTACTATCCCAAAGTTCTCATATTACCGATGCAGTAAAGAAGTTAACTGTACAAATGCAATCGCTCGAGCAAGTATTCATGCGACTAAAGAACCATGATGATGGTATTGCAAAAATGATGCCACCTTCAGAGGTAGTCCATGAGCTACGTGTCTTCAACAATTGGTCCCGGTGGAACAATGATTGTATCACCTAGTGCGGTGCACTTGTACATGTTCTCAAGATAAGACTTACCTCATGTGTAATGGTCCAAACGTTAGACGATTTGCTTC
This sequence comes from Ceratodon purpureus, assembly GCA_014871385.1. Taxonomy (NCBI): domain Eukaryota; kingdom Viridiplantae; phylum Streptophyta; class Bryopsida; order Pseudoditrichales; family Ditrichaceae; genus Ceratodon; species Ceratodon purpureus. Next base: position 11,535,673 of record CM026432.1, on the reverse strand, counting down.
TGACCTCGATGAATCATCGCCATTCTTGAAGTGATTATCTTCTGGCAACCAAAGCTGAACTTGCACCACGAACTCTTAATGATCCGCTGCTGAATTCCCATATTGATACTCATGTGGGAACCATGGGAGTTTAGTTCAATGAGTCAATAAGAGAATTGTTATGAAATCGTCACAGTCGTGGTGGTTGTTATCATGAATTAACGCAGACGCCATTTCCGTGTTGAACAACCCGGTGACAGCTTCACCCAGTGAGTACTCAGTAAGGTCTAACACATGAATTTGATCAATTATTGCATTGCGTATATTTTCAACGAGCGTCCACATCCAACGACGAAATTGTAGTCCTCTTTGCAGACCAGCAAAAAGGTGCGCCCGAAGTGACCTCCAAGAGTGACGGCATTTAAGAACATCCCACAAGATTAACATGCATCTGTGACTCAAAATGACACGAAAGCAGGCTGAGTGTGAAGAAGCCGTGCACCATAGGAACTCACCTACCCACATCAACTCGGCAATCTTGATGAAGATGTCTCTTTCGTTTATAGTACTGACCCCAGGCAACGCATGAATGGCACCGTCTCCCAGGACACAACTTTCTTACAGCCACTGGCATGAATCTTTAACTCATGAGTCCTCGAAGCTATACCCAACTGCAAACACTATTCTACAATTTCCAGCAAGCAACAGCACCAACTTGAAGGCTGTTGAAACCTAGGACTCAAAAGCTTTTTGCAGGCTTGTCCCTTGAATCCACCTTGTCGGTAGGAGTATCGTTTATGAAGAAAAATTGAACGCAAAAACCGCAGTGGTCAGAAGTTGTCCAGCTTCCCACTGGGTCATGGCAGGCAGGGAGCCTGATGGTGCCAGAGTCGTGCAAAAACGCCCCAAAGCCACCAGGACGGTGTCTGACAGAGACAAAAAAACAGGAACCATTAAAATGATATTTGTTAGTGAGAGAAGGACCCTGGGCCTGGCTTAGCTACAATGTATGTGCATGCACCACCCCGATGCATGGCCATCAATAGAGGTATATCTGTCACACCATGCTTGCCTCCTAATATATTCTTAGCAATAAACCTGGAGGAATTTAAGCTGGCGAGGAGCAACTGCCGGATGAATGGCGTGTGAGGAGGCTCGTGGTTACGAAGACCGATGTTCTGGCCGGAGACTGCGAGGAATCATTAAGCTAGATCAGTTCACATGAATTATGTGAAGGAAGTGCTTAGGCAAGGAGCTTCCACTCGACGGTGGTGCTTGGGCAAGGAGCCACTTCGAGAACATGGGCGAATTTGTGATTGGTTATGTGTTCCAGTTTTTGTCTCTCTGACAGTTTTAGCCAACCTTGAATGTAAATCGTTGAATATGTATTTCTCTGGCAAGCTTCATGTGCAGAGATACGGCTTATTTGACCAATCCTAGTCTAGAACCTACATCTTGTGGAATGAGGATTTTGGGGTTGCTTGCTACAGATGAGAGACAAAAGATCAGCATGGGATGGAGGCACTGTGCACTGTGCAGCATGAGATTCCGTGTCAAGATCATTTCTGGACATCTGCTGCAGCTTAGCTCAAAGTACTGTAAGGCACGTTCCGGAATCTCCTTGCTGTGAACATTTCTAACAGGTCCTACCAGCCCAGATGAGGACTAATTTCCAACAGTGCTTTGGAGAAACGTGGGAATTCGAGAATACAGGCTCACAGCGACCGCACGAAAATCCTCATTGTTTTTGCGACAGAAAAGGACATGTTTTATTTGCATTGCAAGTAAAACCAGTTACGCCACGCCGCACCAACAGAGCTAAACTTTGAAGAATTCTACGTAGCCTAGTGACCCTTTGGCTTGAAGGTTTTCAAAGCAAATTTGCAGTCCATTCTACATCAATGAACTTTTCATGTCAATGCAACATGTATAAATATATTTTTAGTTTGATACGTAATGTAATATTTATAACCTTAAACTAAGTACATAAGCATCACATGGAACCGAACAAAGATAAAAATAAACTTCACGCCAAGGCTACATGGAATACAATACAACATGTTTTTATTGTGACGTAATACTTGACTTCGAGTACATCGAATCCTATTGCAGGCCGCCAGTCTACAAATTCGTGAGTTAATAGTGTAATGTACTCATCAATTACATCGCACTCCGAAACTAGAGAGTCCTCTCTGTATCCGGGCCAATAATATCAAAAACCAAGAACGTAATCGTCTTAACCCTGGGAACTTGCAATGAATATTGGACTATCTCAGGTTTTGCAACGCTTTCGATATCGATTCACAACATCTCAGAAGACTCAATGTATGACGAGACTCAAAGTTGCCCGGACTTGCTAGCAGAGCATTATGCTGAACTTGGTGAAACTCGAAGAAGCCATCGTATCCAAAGCAACTTTGCAGTACATTCTATAAATGTATTAAAATTTGAATAACAGAGCAGAACAACTTTGAGCACTAAATTATATGACACCGGATACTTGCATCTGAATTCTTCGAACTCAAACTAGCAGCCAATTTACAGACTAGTGTACTACATAATCATCAAGAGCTTTCCAATGGTACCATGAGCATGGCCATGGCCTTACAGATGGGGAGCACCAAATTAGTCTCGGCTATCGAATACACAAACAGACAGCTAATTCGAGTACAGAGACGTCCCAAAAATGCGTTTATCTAGCTTGAATTTCACTGAATTTAGTTGATTGATCACTACTCTGAAGTGGTAGGTCCTCAGAGCGCAGCGGATGATCGATACTCTGTAGCAGTGTTACTTGGGATGTTGACTGCTGAGAATATGCTCCTATCTCAGAAACCTGATAAGAGGTCCCGGCGCTTAGCAACGGAATCTCCATGTCGTCCTGAAGCATTGTTAACACCTGAGCCATGGTCGGCCGCTTTTCTACTACTGGCTGCAAACATGAGAGTGCAACGACAATAAACCGTTGCACTTGACGAGCCTCTTCATCGTTTTGTAAACTCAAAGTTGGGTCCAGAAGGTCCATGAGAGTGTCTTCCTCGTGCATTCTCCAAGCCTGCGTTCGGTCGATGATCACATTAGTCGACCAGGAAGTACTTAAATGTAGTGACTATCTCTAGAAAGGAAGCCTTAAAGGTAAATGTCAAATTCATAAATTAGGGAAAGCTCACCCATGCAGCAAGATATGTCTTTTCTGGTGTCAAGGATCCGTCGATATTACTTCTTCCAGCCACAACCTCAAGTACAAGGACACCAAAGCTCCAGACATCAGCCTTCTCGCTCAGTTGGCCTAGAGATGCATACTCAGGTGCTAAGTAACCCCTGCGCAAACCCAATTAAATGAAAAAAGTTCCCCTAAGTTGTTAAAATACAATTGAGTCAGCTGCCAGACTGAACAAACCACTTAAGTAATTTCAGTTACAACAATGATATTTGTATTTAAAGAACAAAACTGTTAAAAATACTAACATCAACGATGCTATCTACGAAAGCCATAACCGGCTTGCTCGCTAACCAATATCCATTACATGCTTTGTGCAATGGGCGTACAAAATAGTGAAGTTTAGGAGAATTTTACTTACCTGGTGCCAGCAACATGTATTGTCATTACATGGCTCTCATCAGTTGGAAATAGAAGTGCCATGCCAAAATCGGCAATCTTGGCTTCCATTTTCTTGTCAAGCAAGATGTTGCTAGCTTTTATGTCACGGTGAATGATCTTTGGATCCACCAATGCATGCAGGTAGTGCAGCCCTTGGGCAACACCCAAACAGATGTTGAACCGTTGTGGCCAACTCAAAATGGGGTCGCCAGCTTTAATACCTTTGTGTCCTGCAGATGCATCATCTACTAAATCAGTTTCTCCTTTTTCGAATATCACAGTTCTTGGACTAATAACCTGGACAGAAGATTACAATAAGAGGTGAGTTGTCCACGAGCTTACCGAAGAGAATATCAGCCAGATCAGAATTCTCAACGTACTCGTATACCAACAGCCTTCGATCCCCTCTAAGGCAACAACCCTTCAGCTTCACGAGATTGCGATGTTTTATACCCGTAAGCAGAACAACCTCATTCAGAAACTCATCCATACTTTGTTGCGTCGTGTTGAAAAGTTGTTTTACGGCCACCTCAGTCCCATCTGGAAGTTGTCCCTGGAATTAATTCATTTCATTGCAAACTTTAGGAAAGTCAATCGTGCAGAATATCAACCTCAACAGCAATGAATCAGTAGATATATTTAGATTACAAGTGATGGGCGAAAAAGCAATCACAAACTGAATGCATTTGAAAGTGAGAGCATGTTTTCAAGGACTAAATCAACGAGCTTTCTTCAGGCATCCGTCATTCTGATAAAAGCGTGGAGATCTTGCAGCTTTGAAATTTCATATGCTCTTATTATGAGAACCTTGTAAACAGCACCAAAGGCTCCTTCGCCCAGTTTCATGTCTGCATGAAAGTCACGAGTTGCCTTCTGGAGCTCACTGTAGGAAAATAGTGTAGGCTTTAGCTCATGTTCAGCAAATTCTGTCAATGACAATGTTTTGAAAATGTTAGAATGATGTTATTCTCGTCAAGAACCTTGTATTCTTTATGACTGTCTTCCTTCATTTCAGGCTCATACGACTAAACTTGATTTACTATTGGGAGAAATGAACCGAAAGCAATCTTTATGCATCAAGAGACATTGAGTGACTTACTCTGCTGGACACCAAGAAGAAGGTATTTATGGCTTCTTCTGTTTTTAAGATACAAAAATGCCAGTATAAAGATAACAATCATCAGAAACACAGCAGGAATAATCGCCGCAATCAAAATCTTCCTCGTATTTGTCGTCTCAATTATGTCTGCAGCCAACTTAGCACGTTGCTCATTAGATTTGAACTAGTGTGCATACGCGGGCAACACAACCGGGTTTCCTGTAGAAGGCAATTGAAACAGAACAATCGAGGATACTGCACTCTAAGAAAATAAAGTGGAAGCCAACTCCAACACCAACAGAATTCGTGGAGGAAATGAAATATTACCCAGGAATTTGATGGATTTTGCTTACCTCGCATAACTTGAGAGGTACGGTTATGGCGACACAAAACTGGCAGCGGTTCAGTTTGTCTATGTGTATTGCACAGAGGATTTCCGCCGAGACTGGAAGTCAAACAGATCGTCAGCAAAAAAATATTAAAATCTAGTATACACACAATGAACTTCTGAGATTACTTCAGCACATCAGTGATTAATGTCTAAACTCTTCGGATAATTTGATGAGAAAAAACCTTGAAAATGCATTTGTAAAAGCTGTTCACGACTCGTTGAAACTGGACTGGTCAGAATTTGACACTCGTCTCTAACCATGATAAGGTATTTCAAAAGTTTTGAGTGACTCACAATAGAATACTTGCGAATTGGAGATGGGAGGCCGACAAGGTTGACTCCGTGGTTCCGTTTGGATACTCTATGTCAGTTATGCTATTATCTGTCAGTGATATTGTATTCAAGGAGGAATTCTCAAAGGGGATCAATGGAAGTGCCAAAGTCCCATTGAATCGATTGGAATCGAAGTACCTAGCAAACACAAAAATTACAAGGAATTTGTCACATACTGCACTGTACTCATCCAAATGAAGTTACTTGTCTACATCAACTGTAAATCTATGTCTCGTACATAGGATACCTAAGTGCAAGTAAAATCCTCAAAGCACAGAATGTAGCATCTTCTATCGACAAAAAATTGTGTTAACTCTATCAATAATGTGTTGTATTTAAAGAATCGACATGTCTTTCGGGGCATACCGAAACGTATGACTGTCATAAAATATCTCAACCAATACACGTGAGTCGTTGCATTTATCAATGTTCAACTTAGCAAATTGCAGGGCGTTTATGAACATAAACTTACACAGACTGAATGGCAGAAGTTTGAACAATTTTGGTATCAAATGCTCCACCAAGAGAATTGTTGGATAAGTACCTACACATTAGACAATGAATGAAGATGAGAAACAGATAGTAAACAGTCGTAGGGCTTAGATGAACTGCGCTAAAATGGAACAGACTCATTATCATCGAGCAACTATAGATCAGTGCCTATTCAAAAAATTCATGCAAGCAGCCCTTAGCTTAACATAATGGTCTATGGATCTAACATGGATTATTTGAAAGGTGTTTAACTGGGAATGTTGCTGATTTAGAGAAGCATGAAAGAAATTGATGTGAGGTTCACAGAGAAGTATACTAACAGCGTTCGTAATGATGGTGAATTATATTGATATGACTGGTTTGATCCTCTCAATTCGTCGAAACGATTGTTTGAAAGATCCAAGGTATCCACCTTGGTATAATAGCTACCTGGGGCCGTTCGGACACTGAAGTCCCCCCAAGCGAATGCCCCACTTAGAAGGTTATTGCTAAGATTTCTGCACAATCAGGGCATTCAAGTAAGAAATTCAGATGAAACAACAAGCAGCTAGGCACAGCTATTCGCAGCAAGATATGGAAGAAGACTTCAACTTAGAGCTCCAAACTCATGAAGCTATACTTCTTTTGGGGAAGATTTATTGCCAATAGACTTACATGAGAACCTTAAAGACCCATTCACCAAATTGAAACTAATTCGGGGCTTCTAAAAAAAGGCAGTTTCAAATACAACACCGGTAACTAGTCGACTAGAGCAAGCCCTGATTTCAAACACAATGATTCAAAAATTTGCAGACGCGTTTACTTACAGATATTGAAGATTCCACAACGGTAAATCCAATCGCCAACTTGTGAAAAAATTATAACTCAGGTCTCTGCACGGAAAAACCACTTTCAGAACAGAAACTTTTATACTAGCTTATGTGCAATCCGATCTGATCTGAAAAATTTCAGGTCTTGTAAAAGACGTTTTTAACTTCAGAATCCACCAGTTGGACGTTAAGAACAAAGCCCAATGACTCAGATGAGACCTAGACATTCAAAAAAAACTAAAACCATAAATATCTGAGCACTCTTCTTGTCATGAAATGAACTCACATTCGTTCCAAAGCAATACTTTTTATACTGCTATTCAATAAAACGCTTCCATTAAGAGAGTTGTTGACAAATCGTCTGCAGTACAATCAAAATGACAGTCAAACTTTGAAAACAATAGAGATACCAGCGAAGCACAACCTACTTAGACTACTAGGCAGAAACAATAAACAAGAAAATGTCCAATTCTGCACTGCTCTCACATACTGAAGTTCAACCAAGGATTCTCAAGGTAATAAATTTGCAATGTGCCGGAGTACCGGTATTTACATTTCTTTTAAATTGGGCAGGTTCCAGATCGTATCTGGAATTGGTCCGGTAAGCCCGGGATTATTCCTTAAATATCTGCACGGAAGTCACCAAACAAGGAAGTCAAAATTATGTGAGAGTAAGCGAGTAAATGAGCGAGTGAGAGAGAAAGGGAGGGAGTCGATCATGTACTTTGCCGATGACAGCATTGAATCCATCAGGAGAACCATGTGGTGGAAGCTTACATGTACTGAAGGTTGCGAAGATTTCCCATTTCCGGAATTAGCTCACCGGTTATTCCTCTGTCTTCAACGCTGCGCTCAATAACGAATGTGAGAAGAGCATCGCCTTATCCAGGACTCACATGTGACCTAAAAAAATTCGAGAACTAATAAATTCAAAGTGCCAAGGAAAGGCGAACAACACCTTGCACAGGCAAGGCCTAATCAACTCATTGTAGACTTTCATGATCCAGTTGTAGCAAGCTTTCAACATTCCCAAATACTAGATCAAGTCCCACTTTAAACAAGCTGTTTGGAACTATTATTCGCTGATCGAAGACTCACCCTAAGCCAACGATGAGCATTTCACAGACAGTGACATTAGTGTCATTGTGGCTGACCAGCACTCCAGAGCACCGGACCCCACGCCACCCTGAATCCTTACTACTACGATCGCAGGGGTGCACAGACTCCTTCCAGGAAGTGATGTTGAACCGACCTGACGTGGGATCACTTCTATTCCAAGCTTTCAAGAGCTTCAGCATGGCATCCTCTGCAAAACCCCAAGTTGCCCAAACCAAAAAGATGACAACTCAACGAAAATTATTAAACTTGCAATTAAGTATCTTAAACTTGAGTGTGAGCCATCGTAATTTGAAACGATCATATTCCACGGAAAATCAGCAGCGAAAATGGTTGGATGCACATACGTACCTTCATATGCTTGAAACTTAATCTCATGGTCTTGACAAGTAGGGTCAACATAGACGGGACCAGGTGTCGGAGCTGGGACAGGAGCTGAAGTCGGGCTAACGACTGGAGGGGTTCCCTGAGCTCCGGCATATTGGACAATACCAAGTCCATTGGATAATAAAATTGAAAAGTAGGTTGCTAAGACAGCGGATCGAAAGAAGGAGAGTTCAAGTAATGACAACGCCATGGCATCTGCAAGCAACAAAGAGAAGATTTCATTGACTGAAACAACTAGCTCTATGTGCATTAACCAGACCTGACTGGGAACCGGCGAATCAATAATAGGAAACTGAGAATGGTTAGTCTCTTAAAACAAAGGAATAAGAGAATCAAACAAGTTCGGATTTGTTCCACTTCCAATAGCCATGTGAAGCGAAAATGCGAATTAGCTGCTGCTTAAGAATAAAAAGCAAGTGACTATTGCAGCAACCACAAATGCTGACCTGAACCACTTATCAAAAACGGTATGAGATGCAATGAAAACTAACAGGATCGCTAGTGAAGTTAACATTGAGTACATTGTGAATATTGGATGCATCCAATCACTTGCATACCACTTCCTGAATCTTGATACAGAGAACCATACCCGTGCTCACAAGATCACCCATGACCACGTACATTTCACATATGACATAAATCATTTCACACGAAGATCACATGTCTTTCTAGCAAGGATCTGATCACGTCATCTTCGTGTCATACCCGTGTGACTTGAACAAACATCGACATTACCGAGCAAGTCAGGGAGACCGAGAAAGTCTAAGCGAAAAATCCAAAACAAAAGGTGACCAAATTAATCCATCTCCACCGTGCGACAAACAAAACCCTCCCAAGACAAACATCATAGAAGCAGCAGTAGAAAGCAAGAATATGAAGGAGCGTGCACAACAGGAAAACTCAATCTATCACATGTTGAAGTACTTGTTCAAGTTTGGGATTCCTAACCCTGAGCATAGAAAGGTTTCTACGTAGCTACTGTTTTCTTCCATTTGGCATTGACCCACGTACCAAATTCTTCCACCCAGGCATCCGCACGCTCAACACAAGGAGACCAGACCCCAGCAGCTAGTTGAACGCTCCATAGCTCGATATTGCTCGCAGCTCACAATCCACCACAATAATGCTGGCGCCAAAACCCAAACTAAAAGCCTGCTGTCGGTACCGCAACTGTTTGCCATGCTCTTAACAGTTGAAGACTTCAAGTGGCTAGATCCCTTCTGCCAGGATGTATCAAGTTTTGTTCGAATTGCGAAGGTGTGAACTGAATATAGTAATGGAATCTAATACACTAAGAACACAGTCCATTCCACCGTATTTGAGTATTATCGTAGTTTTACACATGGGAAGATGTCCAATCTATTTGCTCCAAAAACCCGTCTGCTGTTCCGTGTACACTGTTCAAGATTCATTTTCTGAAACAAGCGAACCGAAAGCCTAATCGCTTTTTTATTTATTTAATGTTTTAACTCATTGTAAGATTGAATAAATCGAACTAAGTTACAATATGTTCTCACATTTTTCACATTCTGGTTCTGTTAAGGTGAATCGTGGTAGTCGTTTGTAATTTTACAACGTATCTGTTCTCAGGTAGAAAGTTATTAGATGTTCTTCTTTCTGTTTCAGGAAAAAAATAGTAAGGCCAAATGCCACCTCCCCTCTCTTCCTGGTATGTATTTGTGTCATGGTCGGATCTGTCCGGTTCCGGTTTCGCGCTCTTTCCCCGGCTGGCAACGGCTGGGTTGTATTTTCTCCTTGCAATGAAGATTCTTTTCTTTGTGTCTGGTTAATTAATTAATTAATCGGTCATATAGTCAACTGAGGCTGATTCCATCCATGGCAATAAAAAACCATCCTTGAAGCTCATTGACTTGATCGATAACTGGTATTATCACTCCAACCAATCTATGCACAGATTCAGTGGCGAGGATGATTGTCATTTTCATCAGCCTGCAAACAGAGGGTCCTTAATTTCTGTCCCAAAAAACAAAAACAGAATGTGGAAATAGTAATCAGAGTACTGTCCTCTATTTCTCACATTCTACTGCACTCTAGGAGGACTAATGATTTGGATACGAATTATTCAAATCAGCTCAGAAGACTTGTGTGTGTCGCATGGTGGCAACTTGGCTGAATTTACAAGGACAGCATTGTACAGAAAGTAGGTAAAGCACGTCCGAAAACTTGGTGTTGCCGTATGGATTACATGACATGACTGATTCCAGGAAGAGAAATTGGCAGGAGAGCAAGTCTGAGAACAACGTCCTAAGTCACTGAGCGGCACATATGGTGTGCGGTCTGGACTGGTCTTTACAAAGGAGAAGGTCGATGCGCTTCAGGCATTTCAATTCTTCCCGGCATTGCACAACGGAGCTCATTCCTCAAGAAATATTTCCAAGAGTTAGCATATGTAGTAGGAAAGTGGATCCAGTCGAAAACTTGAGTTGGTGTCTAAACACCCATTTCACTTCTAGTGAATCACATGTCACTCATGAATCATCATGCCATCTTCTACATAACTAAAGCTATCTCTGATCAACCGTCACTTTCTCAAAAATGTTCTCCCACCGAATTCGTGTCAATCAGTCACCGCGACATGGACAATACATGATGACTCCCACAACCGAGCACACGATGCAAAACTAAAAAATCCAAGCGTTTGGGGCCAAACGTGCTGTGTGACTCTCAATATGCTTCAAAATCTTCACCAAAGCAGTACTGCACATGTCCTCACATGCATTGCTCCTGTTTGCAAGCAGTGTTTCGTTGGCCCAATTTGTCTTGTCTCCATTTGCAGAGGTATGACGATCATCTACAGCTATGGCACTTACTTGCACTTTGTACAATGTCTGAACCGATTCAGAGCACTTCGAGGGCAGCCGCCGGGGATGATCCTGGTTGGACTGTTGCTTCGGAGAATGGGACATGAGAGTGGTGTGCTCCGAGATGGACAACGTTGTAGTGTTGAGTCCAGTCGAGCAAGGATCGTCGCAACCCCACTAAACGGAAGATATGGACGCCGATGCGGACGGCGACGCGGTTGTGAAGCTCGAAGACGCACACATCGCCCTCCTCCAGGTAATGCGTGCGCGAGAATTCCATCCACGCGTGTGCGTTCAGCATGGTGCCGTCCCACACGGCCTTGCACATGGTGGGAACCTCGTCGCAGATCAGCATCGCTTTCGTCTTCGTTGCGGGCAACCGAGACTTCTTCGTGAACTCGCCAGGTATGTCCTGTTTAACAAATGAGGGTTAACATGACCTTCCCATGTTGTGAAATGCTGGCAATTGATGAATGTTAGAATCTGCATAGGTGGGTTGAGTGATGCAAAAGGGTGTTACCATGATGAAGTCGTGGTAGACGTTGGAGGTTTGCATGACAGCCAGGAAGTTTGGGTTACGGAGCTTCTTCGTCCACGCTTGGGCTGCTTTGAGTGTCTTCTCGCGGTCGAGGTCCCCCACTTTGCCACGGTTTGATGTCAGCACACAGGTATCAGTGGATGTGTGATCTTTCATGGAGGGTGGAGGATTTCTCGCAGCTTGCAGGATTTTCTTCTCGCGAGCGTCGGGAGTTTTTGGTGTGCGGATGTCTGAATCTGTGACGATGTTGTTGAGGAATCGTCTGAACTCCAGGTTCCGGCGGGGATGGGCGATCGTGGGCTTCGGAGGCTGTAGGAAATGTAAGTATTGTCGTTTAATTTCGTCTTCTCCTGTGTTTGCTGAAGCGACATAACCGTAACCATGGCTAGGTTGGATGCTCGTGACAGGGAATTCGGAGCTAGGCTTGTGTACCTTCGAAGGAGTCGAGGATTGTAACATGCTGGCTTGGATTTCCGTGTCCTTGCTTTTGATAAGTTGCAGCTCGTCATTCACTCTAGTGTCGAAATTCTTCTGCGCTAATTCTTGGTTAATAAGGTCTCGCATCAGGAGATGCGCGCTATTTCTCTTCTGACCTCCATTTGTGGTGTCTGCAACCACAGGCATGTCGATAATGTTCTGCAGTGCTGGAAACAGAAACTCCCCTGCTGCTTCGGCTTGTGTCGTATCAACAGCTATAATGGACGATGCCAATCCTTGGCTTGGATTCATAACAAGCAGATTTGGGTTCTCAGTGAGAACACTGAGCGTCGAATGAGATTCGTGTTCAGCTGCTGCGCCTTCTGGTGACGGTGTTGGAACTTTGTGAGACTGAAACGCCTCTGAATCTGCACCATAGGTGGTTTCCAAATCGTTTTTAACCTCCACATTGATCTTGAGGTGTGTTTCGTCTTCCTCCTTATTCATCGTCATGTCTTGGTCACAAGAAACTTGAGTCTGACATGGTAGTGGATCAATTCCAAAGTCCACTTTCTCCGTGCTAGCTTCGTTCACTTGATTTTCGGCTATGACGACCGTCTTTGCTTCTTCGCAGACGATGAGCTCTGAAGCTCCGGCAACCTCTTCTTCACCATGTACAACAATCTCGTAGTGATTGATCTTTCCTAATTCTCCCGCTGTTGCAAACATTCTTTGATCGTCACCCGCCATGGCAATCTGCTGCACCCTCGGAATCGAACATTGGGGAACGTACTCGCCCTGCTCCTTCATGTACTCCATCAATCTCTGGACTTTGCTCTTTCTGTAATTCTGCAATTGGGCGCTCCCAAACGAGAGCCCAATGTTGTCGAGCAGACGATTCTCCTCCTCCACCTGTTCGTCATCACTGTCGAGGATGGTAACCACCTCGCGCCCGTCCATCTCGTGGCACACCCACTGCTTTGTCTTGTCGGAGAATTTCAGGCTGACTTCCAACGGATAGTCGTTGGAGTTTCTTCTCCTCGCTGTGGTCTTACATCGGCTAGCTATGGTTGGACCGTGTGGGCCATAGCCGAAACCATCTCGACGAGACCGGCGCGGAGTCCTCATGGGCGGAGTCATGGTGTTCTTTCGCTTTCTGGATCTTCGGACATAGTCGCAAGGATTGTTGATAGAGGCAACTGCGTACTTACCCGTGTTTGTTGCTCCGAGGGCAGTTCCTTTCACCTCGCCTTTACCGTCCAAGACTTCCACAACGAAATGCGAAGAGTTTACGAGGTTGAAGCAGAGATGGTCGCCCTGTCTGAGGTCATGGTCATGTGCAAATGCTCGCCAGCCGGAATGAATGATAGGTTTGTCTGATGCTCTCACTCTCCATGTATGTCCGCTTGGCCCCTGCAGAGTTATCAGGTTGCCTGCCTGGAATGTGTCTGGATGCTGCCGCATGAATGGTGTGGGGACACACTGCCACGCATATTAAGTTGCACAGAATGAGCATTGCATTGGCATACAATGGTGATCGTTGTGATGCAGTTCATTAGTTTCAAGCCAAGCAGGTGCAGAACTGAGAAATGCCAAACACATATCAAACATCAAAGATTGGGATATCAGGACACAGGTAAATTGTATTTCTCAACATATGGTTTCGCAATGGTTTTTGAAAGTTTATGAATGAGTCTGGAGTTGAGCAGGTGCTCACAATGACAGATTGTGGCGTATGATGCATGGAGCCTTTCATGACCCTCTTCGTGAAGTAAGGCCATCTTCTGTACTCCGGGTCAGGCATCTCCCGAGGAATACTGTCCCAGTTTGTAAAGTCCTCTTCCAGCAAAGTCTCGCTCGTTCTGAGCTCGCTCTCCAGTCGGACATGACCCTGATCAGCCATGGGTTGGCGCAGAGTTTGCTTGCGAAGCTTTCACACAAGCTTATCGAGCTGAAGACAAGTTGAGGGCAGCTGCTGCCTAGCGTAGACAATAAAATCTACTGCCTTAGGTATTTGCTTATCCTCAAACACTGTGTTTGAAGATCATTCAACAAAAGTGGTCGAAAATCCATGAGCTTCTCTACTGAATGCGTGATATCCATGTTAACAATATACTGACGTTCTGCCTTCGATGTGCCGCATAAATCATCAAGAGCTCATTACAGAAATAATGAGAAATCATAAACTGCCAGCTTTAGAGTTTGTACTTGAAGATGTCTTACAATATTAATTGTTGTAAATGTTTACAACTGCCTGATCTCCGACCATTGCCATCACGTCAATTACATATTAGGTCTTCCGGGACTCTTAGAGTTCGACATCAGTTTTAATTTCCTCCTCAGGCATTCATTGGCAATCAATGTTATAAGTCGACGTTCTTGTTGAATGTAACACATGGAGATTTGTCAACTAGGTTAGAAGCTGTGTTCTAAACTGGTTAAATTCAAGTTGTCATGAGCAATAGCCGACTTGTCAATAGGTCAGTAAAGAGATTCTGACGACCTAGCTTCTTAGACTATACAAACTCATGAGTCTGAGTCCTTGTGACGGGACATGTCACATGGGGGTAATCGAAGCCATTGTTAATGCGGACGACATGAAAAGAGCTGACCTGCACTTCTCGATCTAGCCATTCGTCTTTTGCTAAAGTTCCAACACTCCCCAAGATGGTTAGAAATAGAATGGGGAATTGAAATAAAGTGGGCCATCAAATTAAAACCCTAAAACTGGCAAAACCTCAATCATTCACATCAGACCAAAGTGCAAGAGTTTGGTTACCACCATGTGAGCAAAGATCAATGCTAGGTAATGACTTAGACTTTGATTCTTCTCTGTTTAGATGCAGCGATGCTGTAATTGAGCCCCATCGATATTGTAAGTAGGCAAATTAAAGCAGTAACCTTCAGTTTGTAAAGACACTACCTCGCTTAATAGAGAACTTTTCAATTGAGAGTTGAAACTTTATCAAGCGGTTTGGGGCTAGGATTTAGATATTTAGTAGAGATCTGGAGATTGCTGGCGCTGAAGTTTAGTGGCTAGTCAATTAAAAGAGAGTTTTGCAGGGCAAAACAGGTATTAAGTATGCTCGAAGTATGCTCCCACTTCAGATTCAGAACATGATCGAACATACAAAAAAGTCTCAAGGCGCACTATCACGTAAGTTGTTGAATTGCATAGAAAATCCCGCTTTTAACTCCCCAAATCCATGCTTCTACGGTCGTGACAAATGCATGGCAGCGCTGATCTCAACCATTATTACTCCTCTGCTTTTTCTAAACTCCGTCGTTGGTGTCTGTGCACCTTCGTGCCATGGTCTCGAAGTGGGCATTATAAATAAACGCAGAAACCTCGACATTCATGTATCAACATCTGAACCTGCTTCCACCTACGACCACTGTTCAGTACAGAACCTTCTCCCACTTAAAATATATTATCCGAACACGAACTCCAAGACAACAACACTAGTAAACGAAAGACTCGGTGACCATGACACAGCCAAGCTGCCGCTCCAATCAATGGCAGGAATCCCTCAGAGAACCACCTGCTACACTCCACCTCAACAAAATATCCTGCCTCTCTCTCCACATCCCTCCACCACATGGGCCCCCTTCGCCGAACTGAGTTCGCATTTTCCTGATCACCTCCCTCCGGTCCTCCCACCCGGTCCCACCTCCCTCACATCCACCTCGCCCGCAGTAATAAGCTCTGCCACCATTCCAGAGTACCAAACTGACTTTCTCCTTAGAATACAGTAAAAAAATACTGATCGATGTCCACCACGGTGTGGTGCTCACGATGTCTGACGACTCACAGCACTACAGTGGACTGCACTGCACGCAGCCTGCCTTTGTCGGTAGCATCATGCAACACTGCAATTGCCGAGTCAAATGGAACTTCGCTAGCTAGCTAGATAGCTGGGTCACTCACTTACTCACTCGAATCACTCGATCGATCATCCGCTGGTCAGGTCGCATGAATGACGACGGTGATCAGCACCGACATGTGCTATGGCGCCACGACTTTTTATGTAACGTTCGCATGCCCCACATGGTCGAGATTCCGCATCTCCGCGCACTTGCTCAAGATCTGGGCGCGATCCAGACAGCCGGTTTAACTATTCGTTTCATGAATCCGAGAAATGGAAATAATATTTTATTTTGTTTTTTGTTTTGTTTTTTGTTTTTATTTTGACACAACTTAGTAGAAGGTTCTCTTTACTGCAAAGAAGAGAATAAAAATACTGAGGAAAATCCCGCCTGGAATGGAAATAATGTTTCAATGCAGCGTAGTAGTGGTTGCCGGGTGTGAGGTAGGAATAGTGTGAACGGCGAAAAGGAGTTTTGTGTGTGAGGGATAGGAGTTTATTTAAGGTGTTGGTTTTCTTGGACCGGTTTGTTTGTTTGTTTTTTTCTTTTCTTTTTTTTTTTGAAGCAAATGAAGAGAAAATTCATTGCAAAGAAAAATCAGTTACTAACCCTCATCAGTCGAAGACCAGGGCAGGGGGACTTGGACCGGTTTGCATTACGGTGGAGAAGTGCTCCGGTTAGTTAGGAATCTCTGTCCAAGGTATGGTTATTTGAGGTTAACCCCTAAAGGTTCAAGCCGCTTTTGGACCTCCAAAATAAAATACACTGATTTTTGACAACCTTGTAGAAGTTGGAGTATGATTCTTATTTTTTTGCTTTTTTGGTACATCCAACCGTAAGATCTGAAACCTAACTACCTGCACTAATACCATGTCAAATTTCAACAGTTGGATCTTTACGGTTTGTGAGATTATAACGTTCAAAATTTACTGTTTTTTTTTCTTTTTTGGCTTTGCGCAAAAGGCATACTCCAAATGGTGCCAAGGGAGACTTGATGATTGTTGCCCTAAATATTTTGCTCATATTCTTTTCCATGTAGGTAACTAAGTTGGTTATCTTCATACAAAATTTTGGAGTCTCATTACGCTCTTTTGGCCTTCATGCAAATTATTTTCTAGAAGAAGGTACAAAAACCACAATATGATGGAACTTAAATAACGTCAAATTTTTTTGGATTTTTTAAAAAGTGAACGGTTAAAAGTTATGTCTATGCGTTTTGGAATTATTGGAAAAAACAAATTTGAAAAATTCCTGAATCTCAAATTTTGACAAATTTCAAAAGAAAGAATTGCAAAATTACCAAAAACTGTGAAGACTCTTTTTGTAATTTTTGGAGGGTGCCCTTGTAAAATTGGTAAGCTTTTTGACATAGGCCACTTCGGATTTTAAATAGTAGATTGTTATGAACACACTTCCAAAAAAAAAAAATCTAAAAAAACCTAATTTTAAATTGCCCGTTTTGGACTTGAATCCTAAAATTTCTAGATGAAGGTTCTAAAAGTGAAATTTGGCTTTGCAGATTTTACCACAAAAACCTTGCAAACATATTTTAGGCAAAAATATTACTTTTAACCCCTTCATCTAGGCTGCCCAAGACAGCCGAGAGCCATTTTGGATTTCCAGAACCTTTAGAGGTTAAGGATGGAATGTTGGAGAAGATGGAAATATGTTGAAAATACATGTTGACAGTATTTGATTGGTCGTTGTGAAAATTGTGAAAATATTGAAGGGAAGTAAATTGGATAGCTTAATACAAAAGAACTCATGGAAAACTCCAAAATAGCATTTAACAAATGTTTTGATTTAGCGCGTATTTATTTAAGTACAAACTCTCTCCTATTTTGACTACCATCTTTTTAGTCTTTTAACAAAACCTTGATTGAATTTGTTAACTATACAAGATTGTTATCATACTATTTGATGCAAATTTGGAAAAAATATCCACAATTCACTACTAGGTTGTTTCTTGTAATTTTCTTCAAATTTTAATTACCAATCATGTATTTAGTTGATAGAATAGATGGATAAAATTTTCGTTTCAATTTTTTATTTTCCTTGTTCAAAATCAAGGCTGCCTAGGTGACAACATGTGGAGATGGACCTAGGAGTTAAGAAACCAATATTAGAATTGCATTTTTAACTTTTCTTTTCATGAACTATAATGCCGCAAGTTTGAGCTTTGGAGAAAAAATTTGATCAATTAAAAAATGGAAATCCAAAATATAAAATAAATCCCAAATCATTTTTTATTAAAATAATTATAAAAGGGCAAGATAATTTGGCTATCAATGATCAATTATGCTCCAAAAGTCTTTTCATTGACTAATTTAGTCATTCCATAGTGATTGGTCTTAAAGTAAAAATTAAATAGTAATATAAAATATCCATACAAAGATGTTTGCATTATTGACTACGAGTAAATTATTTTCAAATTAATATTGAATGATTAATCCCTAAAGGTCTTTGGACATGAAACCTATTTTTTCCTTAATTTAGACATGATATTGTATATCTAACCGTAAGATCTTGTAACTACCTTATTCAAAGAGTGTATACCAATTTTGAGGACAATTCACTGTACAAATTGCGAGATTATAACATTTGAAGTCACTCTAAAAGTTTTTTTTTACATTGCCTCGAGAGTACACATAAGTTTTGATGCCCAACACTATACGTTGCAAATACATTTGACTAGTGGATGATCATCAATTCCTTTATGTATGGAAGTTAGATATAAGCTCTCAAAGTTTGAGCCTCATACGGGCTCGGAAAGGAGAAGAAATCCTTGTATGTGTGAAAGAAGGTGTGCTGAAATTGCCTTTTATTCTCCAAAATTAAAACTACTTAAATAATAATCTAAAAATGTCCAATTGGAATTCCAAATAGTAAATATGTTGAAGTCAATGAAAGAATTAACCACAAAAAAATTCAAAGCAATCGGAGTAGATCTCAAATTTCTAGAATTTTTCGAAGTGCAAATTGTATATTTCTCTTTTGTTTCAAAGGGCAGATATGGTAAAAGGGGGTCTTGTGGATGGACCCCGTCCCACGTCATAGATATTGGATGATATTTATTAAATTTGGATGAAATATGAATATTGGATGAAATATTTGTATGGATGAAATCAGGTTTTAGATGAAAACCAAACTCTAAACGATAATTGTAATTAGGATGAAACAATCATCAACTTCTTTACATGGAAACGGTTAGTTAAATGAAAATTTTATATTGAATAAAACTTTCATATTGGGCCCATTATTTTGCAAGTGCCCACCTTTTGAAATTTTGTCTTGACACTTTCTGCCCATTTTGAATGATGGGAGATATTGATTGGTTATTGGCTGCCCAAATTTAGATTAGATTCTTCTAAAATTCATACCTTTTGCATTGTAACTTCAAATGCTTTGAAATTTGCACCATTGGAAAGTTACCATTGAAAGCTATATGGAGTAAAAATTTCATAAAATAAAAAAATTCTGAAACTTTAGAATAGCATGCCCAGAAGTGTTAGGACCAATATATGGTCTGAAGGGCCTTCTAGGATTAATTTTATATTGAAGTACAAGGATTGATGGATGGATGAAATGTGATGGATATTTATATATAATTTTTTAATCATTAAAATAATAAAAAAAAAAAGTAAAAAAAATTGATGGAGAAAAATTGGTTTTGTAATGAAAAACAAGTCGAAGCTTCTACTACGTCCAACCCATATAGATACCAACAGGTTTTGGGTTCAAAGTAACTTATTCCTCATTGTCATTGGCCTAAAAATATATGGCAACATGACATCTTGTTGGAACAAACGACAAATTGCACACAACCCAAAGTAGGTCTTGTTGCGGCCTTAGGCGGAAAAAAAAACAATGATAGAAGGGGCATATTGTACAAGAACCATGCGTCACATTCAGATCACTTCTTCTCCTTTCTCCCATCATCAGAACCTGATATTCTGCCTTACCTCATCCCAGTCAACAAACAAAGCCGACCATCAAAAAAATTCTGAACCCCAGTAAAGCTCACGGTGTGTCGCGGACCGCACAAGGAAGAGCCCACCCCCACCATGATGGACATCACATAACCGGCGAACAAGTTACATAGCAGCTGGGATACTGGACACATACAAAGCATTGTAATTTGTGACACCTTCACTCGGAGGGAGAGTCAAACATCCGGAATCCTGGGCAACCCAACCCACAAATGTTCGCCACCTGTGCCTCCACTCCATCATGCCTGCAATAGGAGTGAAGCCATCAGGCCTTTCAATACAATATCATTTTTACATATTATCCATATTTAGAGACCTAGAAGGAAAAAGCAGCAGAGATTTCCAATCAGATTGAATTTTTTAATTAAATCATTTGTTTTTTTTTAAAGTAACAGTACTTCAAGCACCCAGTCGGTGACACTTTGAGCTGACCTTTGCCATGTGGTCCCCAAGCGGCCATATGGCCTGCTTTTATGTACCGACCGACTAGTGGGGCCTTTCTCATCCTTGTACTAAGGTTTTTAATTTTTTAATTTGTTTAAATTTTTGGGGCATAAATTGGATGACTATTGTATAATTTGTATTGACTACATACCGGCATTTTCCTGAACTGTACCACCGCAGTACACGTCACCAACCTATCACGGTGGTTGCACTGTTGGCTTGGTAGTTGAGTAGAGTGGAGGCCGGTAGCAAGTTGGTAGAGTGACTTGGGGCTGCTTTGCACCCAGAGGCTGGGCCAATCCATGGTGTAAAAAGTCTGAAATTCTCACTTGTGATTGGCCACAAGGGGGTTTATTGTTTCAAAGGGTTTTTATGGTTTCAAGTGGAAGCTTTCCCCTCCCCTTCTGATTTGCCAGTTCTTTCATGGGGTCTAGATTGATTTTTTAATTTATTTTTGTTAATTTGATTACCGTCACTTTCAACTGCACACCAAAAAAACAATTAACCCTTAAACGTCATTTTGATGTCTGGCCGGGCAGCCCGAAATTGGATCACTGCATCTTTTGTGCTTGGGCATCATGAATAGTGCATTTTTTGAACTTGGGCATCATGAATGAACCAATCAATGATGAGCTTGTAACCTATGTGCAACCCCTACCTACCTACCATAATCCTTTCAAAGCACAAATCACTCATACAAATTGTGAATTGAATTGTAAAATTTCACTTTGAGAATGCACAATGAGAAGGTGATTAGAATGATATAAAAAAATAAGTGAAAAGTTGAGTTCAGTATGAGCTACAGAGAAGATTCTCTAGAAATAGAGCCCCTCGGGTCATGAAAGACGTTTAAGGGTCAAAAATAAAAATTGAAATTGACTCTAATTTCTTTCCACCTAGAGTTTTTGTTGATTTGATGTTATGAACTTTTTAATTAAAGAATGCATGTTGTGACTTGGTCCGAGCTTACTAAATTAGGATTGTTTTAGAAGAAGAACTCCGGCCTGAAGGAGCCGACATGAATATAGTGTTTATTCATTCTATTCATTAATCCAATGGCCACTAGACAAAGGATAATGAATCTAGAGCTACTCCCCCTTTTTGAAGGTAAACACTTTTCTACACTAAGTGCCTCTACACAAAGTGCCTCAAAGACAACCGACATGTCATCACCCCAAGGTCTTTTTGGGTACCCATACAACGAGGTCTCAAGACCCTAAACCATAATTGAGTGGACTATGGTAGTAAGCATCACGTTGCCATTGGAATTTGACCTCACAACCACCTCACCGATGTGCCATGACTCAAACCACTACACCACAGCCGTGGTGCTTGGGTTGGTCTAGGTCGGTCATACAGAGGCCAAGCAAATTTTTTTAGAGCAGATTGCATTAAATTTCAACCCATTTTGGACTAGGATCAATTTTTCCACATATAAAGACCTTGGAACTAAGAAGCTAGGCAGATCTAATAAATCTAGAATTTTTTTAGTCCTTTTCTTTTTCTCTCTTTTCATTGTCATTTGTACAAAATGGATGAACAAAGATATAAGATTTTAGTGGCTCTTCTATTAATCATAGCCCTGCAACATGTTATGGCGGTTATTGCAATATTGCAAAGTTTGATTAAGTTCATGTATCATCGCAATAAAATGAGCACGTAACCGCAATCAAGTATCTACACTTGCACATCGCGTACATGGACCAAAAACATGGTAAAGCTTGATTTGGGCTTCATTTGGCTCCAAATGGTGATTGAACTAAAAATTCGAGCAATGATTTGGGGTATAAAAATGATGAATTGGGTTGAATGAGCATGAAAGGGGAAGGAAGGAAGAGGTATATCACATCCATGGAAGCGCATATGACTCCTTCAGGTATGGAGGGATGAGTTGCTCTTACTTTTGTTTTTAAGTTATCATGGAGGCTGAGGCGGTGGCAGCTTCGCATTGAGATCTGTGACAATTGCTTCATCGGCATCAAGGATGGCAACATGGTGCTCATGTGTTCGGTGACAACGTTGGCGATGTTGTCTCATTCTCATGTAGAAACTTCTTAGCTGCTAGTGATGCTGGATTTTGAACATCTTAGTTGTTGCTTCCAACTTCCATGCTCTTGATAGTGCAATGTCAAGGATTAAGTGGTTCTCACCGGATTCCTTTATCGATAAGTAGTGTTGTCCCGGTTCAGTGAAGTGCGCATTTAATTTTGCGATGTGTTACCAATCTTGCTCATACGACGGAGGTATGATTATAATCATCCTGGATCTAAAGTAAGCGTGGTCTTATTCCAACATCAGTTACTCCGAGCACCTTTAGCTTCCAATGTCAGTTGTTGCTTGCTTCCCAACTTTAGGAGGCACATTCTTCTTTTTGTTAGTTCGTTTGATTTTTTCTGTGAGTATATAATTTTTTGACTCAAGAAGTGATACGGCCCACGTCCTGAAGACATTCATGATCTTCTACGACAACCATGGTAGAAGAGGATGCTTCAAAGTGGTGCTTACTTGTCTCTATTTCCTCACCTCTAGTCTATTCTTTCAACTTAGTTCATTATGGCACCGTGTAGGTTGCTCATCTGTGTGGTTTGAAGGTTTCATCTAATTTAGTTGCACATACCATAAGATCTTGGCACTGTGGTTGTAGGTAAATTAGTTTTATTAAAGCAACAACATTTTTTTGATTGTTGCTTTTTCAAGAGTTTATAACCTTTGATGCATGTGTTGTGCTACTAGTGGTAAATATCAAATTCTTTTTAGTAGCTCTGCTTTGCTCTTAAATCAGAACTTGTAGGAATGGCACAACGTCCTTGAGCCTCTTGGCTTGTGGCCTTGCGTTTTGACTCTCTTGTAACTTGTTTTGTGATATAATACGAGTAGAGATTTGAAGGAATATCACATCTATGGAGACTCTCTCCTCTTATCCATGAGGTAAAGGTTTCAATTCCATGTATCCTTCCAAAAGGATCTGGTTGGCTCAAAATAATAATAATAATAATAATAAATAGTGAAAAGGGTTTTTTATTCAAATATGACATTGGCTCCATGGCCAAGAATTGGTTTCCCATTTTTGGTGCATCTAATTCACCAAGCTTGGGCCGTATTGGAACTTGCATTTTTGGATTAAAAAATTCAAATCACCAAATTGGCCTAGATTCTAAGTGTAAAAGGGTTGGGGATGATTTCAGCCTATCAACCAATTACAAGAGAGAATTTTAGCCCTCTTGACAATAAGTTGGCCTAGTTCCATGATGTAAAGCGACCCTTAGGTTTACATCATGGTACCCAAAATGGAGGGTCAATTCTTGGTCTAAGGACCAATGTTGTTGATCTTTTCAAAGAACCGAAGAGTCAGCCAAACATCAATTATCCAAACAAGCACACACTGACAAACTTTTATAATATTTGGAGGTGCCCTGAAGTCTAGCGCGATGATACAGCTATGGCCGGGATGAGGTATCATGGTGATATTTTTTATTTCAAAAAATAGTACTTTGCAAAATTTAATTTTTTATCAATGAATCATATGCATTGAATTATAGTTATGTGGAAATCTAAACAACTCTTTTTGCTCATCATCACTTCATTTTCTCATTTCTTCTCTTCTTCTAAATTTACGGAAAAAACATGGCTTCTTAACCCCAATGCCTTTATATAAAGAAAAATTGGTCCCCGTTGTAATCTTATTATAATGGATAGTTGAGGCCGGCCTTCAACCAAAAAGGGGTTAAAATTTCATGCAATCGGCCTGACTACGAATTAGCCTGGCCTGGCCCTTCAAGGTGTATGGCCACAGAGTCGGTGAAGAGGCCAGGGCCAGGAGGAAGGGTTGGTGGGCATGATAGGAACGCAGTTTGCATGCCATCGTTGTTGTACTCTTGCTGAGTCTCTGCCTTGTTAGGCACCTGTTTAAGTTATGGGACACTGTTCCGGTCATGGGGCATATTAGGAGGCGGTGAATATGATTGAAGGGTAATTGCCTTTCTTTCTGGGTCTAGCCTTTTATTTTAAATTTTATTTCAGTTTTCAAATGTTGTTGGCAAAAATTATTGGGCCTTCTAGTTTTGTTATTTGTTTTTGGTTTTGTTTTCTCTTTGGATTTTGGGGGAGAAAAAATACTTATATACTTCTATATTTGTTGGTAGAGGCGCATATTATTGTTCACGGGTCACCAACTGATCACCTGCTATTATATTGTTCATGATCCATTCCATAATAGGTACCAAGTTAACTTGATTGGAGACAATCAAGTTGAATGTATTCATGTCGACAGACAGTTGTCATTCATCCATAATATATTTAGTATTTATTACAAATATTCCTTATTATAAAGTGAAAATATGCTGCACTAGAGCACATCTCAATGTTTAACCCCTAAATTCGAAAGACCTCAAAACTACCAAAAATTCTCCGAATTGGCTTCTATAAATCTAAGGTGTAAGTTTTTAAGTTTTAACCCTTAAACGACAATTTGGGGACTGGCCGGGCAGCCCATGGAATCTGCTGAGAGAATCTGAAGGTCGGGCTGGAAATATGGGCAGGTGAGTTGTCGGGGGGGTAGCATGCTTGAACTGCGCTTGCTCTCTTCTTGGTTGCTTGCACTGTTGACTGTGGGTCCCTGTGGGTCCCTTGTGCATTGATTATAAACTGCCAGCCCGGGAATTGAACCCGGTGACCACCCAATTGTGGACTGGCACCCCCCTCCCACCTCATCACATACAAAGTCCAGTTGAAGCAAAGAGATCATGCTGAGGACATCATACCATACCAAGCTCTGATCAGAAGATACCAATCGAAGTACAGAGCATACAAAGCTCATTGCAGACCACACCAAGCTCACTACAGACCATACCAAGGTCATCACAGACCATATCAAGCTCATTACAAACAAAATTACATTAGGAAATCACAGAAAATGAAAAGAAAATTCAGCTCCTTTGAGGGCGTTTTATTGGCCTTCCTCCACGAGACTTGGGCAGGTCTGGTACTTCAATGTTTTGGTGTTCAGGTAGATTGCTATGATGCTTCACGTAGCACTTGCCGAGGCACATTGCTTCTTGGCATGTCGGGCAGTAAAACTGTTGCACCTTTTTACACACTACGCAAGCCCGCCGCTTTCTAGTTCCATGTCCGGACCAAGCCATGCTATAATGCAAAGCACCTGGATTGCGAACCTTAGCTTTTGCCATACATGTGCGCTTGACCTTTCGCACTTTTGTTAGAGCATAGGCAACACTAAGATTGAAAGCAAGGTGTGATAGTGGTTTTAGACCTCGTTCCTTCATTGCGGTAACATAGAGAGTGAAAGAATTGAGAAACGTTTGATCAACCACGTGCCAAAGGATTTTGTGCCACCACTTATGGTCTCTCCTTTGCACTGAGTAATAGCTACGGAGTTGATCTTGCACATCAACTCCGCGCATATGTTTTTGGTAATGAACTAGAACAGGTGACGTAGGAATTTCAATTGTACTAGTACCATGCCATCGGTCAACAAATAAAGACTTAGAACAATCAATAGGGCTACATGCAGTAGAGAGCAAAGAGACAGGCTTATTGTCATACCAAGTCACCGCACACATCCGATTCGAAGCGTGCACGCGGTACCACAATTGGTCTCTTTCACCACCGGTTGATGCCATTGTCAAAACATCAGGCCAGCCCTTGCGGTTTGTGCGTACCGTCCCAGTCGCGAAGATGTTATTCTGCATCAACTCCCAAAATAATGACGGACTGGTAAAAAAGTTATCGCAAGTCACAATATGACCCTTACCTTCATAACCTTCCAAGAGCGACAATACAGTTCTTGTGCCCACACTTCCTGATTTTTCTTGGATGTCACTTGCACCACAATAAACTTGAATTCTCTGCACATACTTAGAGATGCTGTTAGCAAGACAAAAAATTTTAATTCCATACTGAGTGGGTTTCGCTTTCATGTATTGGCGAATTGGTGAGTATTTTCCGGTATACTTTATCATCATCTCATCTATGCACAAGTTCTGTTCTGCGTTCCAAAACTGTGCACACAAATCATTCAATGCATTTACAAGCCATGCCGTTTTTGCTATCTTACTATATTCTGGATTATCCTTATCAATTGCCACATCTTTATTATCAACAAGATGTATGCAACGAATTATACTTTCAAAACGAATTCGTGACATCACATCTGAGATTGCACGGGTTCGAAATAAATCTGATCCCTTTGACCAATGCAATCGTTGATTTGGTACTTGTTTTAGAGACATCAACATCAAGACTCCAAAGAAAGTCAACAATTCAGAAACGACAAGAGGTGTCCATCTCTGTCCACCTTTGGTTCCCCCTTCTGCAGTAGAAGATGCAGCATACAAGTTCGTCATCCTAACAATCTGAATCAATACGCTTGAGGGCCAAAACAACATGAAGAAATGGACGGGGTTTGTACATTGACTCAAAGGATCCTTCAAACCTGATTGTTCACCTATCCATTGTACAGGAGGTAGTTGACTTGATGGAGAATTCCACATCTCGGCCGCAAATCTTCTCTCGGGAGGAAGCTCGCTAAATTCCTGAAAAGACATCTCACAATCCAAGCCAAGTTCACGAGTTGCCATTTCAGGAGTTAGAAACCATTTCCTGCTTTTGGGAGTCAACTCCAAGCTCTCGAGTTTGTCACCGCTGCATGCTGAAGCAGACAACCCGGGTAAATAGTCGGAATCATCTGCACTAGTTGTGCGTTCACTCAATGCAGGTGATGGCAATTCCTCGCCCCACAACTGCAGCTCGCTCACTGTCCTCGTATCTCCATCGTCAACAAATTCCACAACCGCCTCTGGCACATCAAAACAACCCCACGGCCCATACAACAATATGGACAACATGTCTATGGCTTCGTGGGGGTCATAAAATTCCGCAACAACAGTGCCCCAAAATGACTCCAAAGACATTGCTGCACTTGATGCATCAATTACCAAACTTTGCAATTCAACACGCGGAACAATACAAATTCTCCCACGCATTCCCAAGTCATACAAAGGTACGTGCAATCTTTTCCTTTCATCAGATCTCAAGGTTACATTTCTGGAGTTCAAATTTCCAGAATTCCAGATTCTCTCAAACTGGGCTTCCCCATCATCTGACAATTCGCAAATATTTGAGCAGTTGAGTGCACCTAACAATTCATCTACCTCGGTACGACATTGCATCTCAGGTGCCTGTACATGATCAATTACATGTTCATGAGATTGGCCAGGAACTAAAATCTCAGGAAAAACTGAACTTTGGCTACAATTTTGAGATAAATTTCTCTCACCTGAAGTTGGAATGGGATCAGATGCCTTGCGCTTCCGTCCTCGTTGTTGTACCGCTTGACTAACACGCACTGCAGTCTTTGGAGGTCGGCCCTTCTTCCGTGCCTGCATCGCACTAGACTCACCGGAACCACGCACACTTTGATCGACGGTAATTGGGAAGCCCTGTTCGAAGTCCACCCTTTGTCTCACCTCGTGCAGCTCGGAATCAGAAAACGAAATTGTTTGTTGCATTAAAATGCTCTCCACTTGCCGAGGCCGAATGGCACCACCTTCATTGGGTCTGCGCATAGATTGGTCGGGCTGGAGTTCATCCAATCCCAAACGGTCCTCTCCAGAAGAGCAAGACAAGTGCATATGTTGGGAATGTAGGGATTCAACCAACGTACCTGGACTTTTGCTGGAGAGGCGGGCTGCAGCTCCTGCGGCACTCATTTCGTGGCTCCTCATCTGGCCACCAACAAAAGCGCAATCCACGATTTATAGCAGCAGAAAATGACGAGGCCTCACCTTCTACACGCCTCTCTGTCCACCCTAACAGCCGAGACACTTGACGTCGAAAGAGAAATCTGAAATTACGAGGGCCAGGCTCCGTAGGCCACTGCACTCCTTTCGGCAATGGCAATGAAAGCAGGTACGCTTCCTCAAGGCATCGGAGCACTTCTGCAACCATCAATTCTCCTTGATTCTGATCAAACCGCAACAAATGCTCCAAGTCACGCTTGAATTGCGGACCGTGCACCTCTCTCACTTTTTGCAACCACTGTTCAGCCATCTTGCTCACGAAATGTATCTCAATGGCACAACAGCCTCACTCAACGTTCTTCTCTCAACGTCTTTCTCAACGTCTTTCTCTACGTCTTTCTCAACGTCTTTCTCTAAACCCTAAAACCTCGCTTCCACTCACACGGACAGGAAGTCCCCGGCTCCTCAACGGCAGCCTCACTCTACGTCTTTCTCTAGACCCAACCACCTCGCTTCCACTCACACGGACAGGAAATCGCTCCTCACCAGCTTTGCACACAAGCCAAAAAAAACAAAACACCCGCTAAACTCGCTACCGAGACTGACAGGAAAACGAAGTTGTTGATAGAGCAGTAAACCACGATGAATCGGGGCTGTGCAACGGGCTGTCAACGGGCAAAACCAGAAACAAGGACTCCGCCTCTCCGAAACACTAGCAATCGCATGTCCGGAAAGCGCTCAACAATGCATGAGTTGATTGATTGCACATTGGAAACCCCTTCGCAGCTTGCGTCGAATGATACGTTCGAGGTCAAATATGGTTGACCAAGCGCTCTGTACGTTCGAAAATACAACCGAAACCCAGCCCCTCGGGCTGGGGTTGTCGTTTAAGGGTTAATGTATTTTGGAGGATGTAACCGTAGGATGTAGTACCTTACATGTACATGTACATGTACCCAAAACTTTAGATTCAAACTCCTTACTGTTTGTGAGATCATAATGTTCAAAGTTCAAAAAAAAAATTAGAAAAAATCCCTTGTTGCAAAATGGATTTGAAGTGGTTTGTAAGCCAAAAAAATCAGTTTCAAAAGTAAATTTGACTTGAGGCTCTTCAAATTGTTGTTTCTAGGTGGGTTAGGAATATGTCCATGGAATTTTTATGTGAAATGCTTGATTTTTCACATAGAGGTAAGCTGAAATTCAAATACAAAGATCGGTCTTTGATAGTAAAAAAGGCACATGGAGAAATATTGAATTAAAAATCCAAGTAATGAGATCATGCCTTAAATGTTTATTTATATGTACAAACACAAAACTTAAAATCTCAATTAATTCTGTGATCTAATTAATTATGGGCAAATTTAGAGGACAAATGAGCATGCATCGGAGTTTTGGACAAATTTCAGCATGCCTTAATAGTGTTTTCAAACTTTGAGAGTGAATATCTCTTAAAGTATGAGAAATTTTGAAGCATGAATGGTCTTGTTGGAAAAATCCCGCTATTTGAAAAAACATTCAACTCATAAGATCTATATTTAGTAACCAAGAGCATGACCAAAGTCAAATCGACCATGTTTTTTTCAACTTCAGGGGTTAATATATACAAATGCTCAATGTCGCACTTTGCAATAAATGAAGTTTGTCTATACTACCTTCTTTAAAATCATTGCATATCCAAATCCAACGTAAATTCGTGTTGGGATTCTCTCTTAACAAATTTTAGCCTCCTATGACGTGGAATTCCTCCATCTAAGGGAATTTTGAGAAACATTTTGGATATTGGCTAGGTTTGAACTCACGTCTCCATAGCCCTGACACGTGGAGGGGAAAATCCAACATGAATTTACGCAACATGATGCCTTTGCCTTTGAGAATTCCGAGGAGGCCAATAGGGCTCCTTGCAATACACTATCCATATATTAAATTTAGTAAGAGATGCTTGACACTAACTCGTGATTTATACTCTACCTTCTCAAATTATCTTGAAAGTTCAAAGTTTTGGATTGTTGAGATAAATTAAAATAAGGAGACTTTTTGCTTTGGTTATTTTTGTGTGAAATTTTCAAATGCATGCCCAAAGCTTTTCACCTGTGAAGAAAATTCTTGGAAATTGAACATGCTATTCAAAATCTTAGTAAAAAAATCATGATTATAAAGAAATAATGGTTGATTAAATTTTACATTATTTAACTATCAGGATTCCAATATCAATGAATGTCAAAAGGTTACTAATCACTATATAATAAGAACTTTGAAGCATGAATACCTAGTGACGTACTTGGTCTCCATATTTATATTTTGACAAACTAAAAAAAAAAAATGGCTTTTGAAGAAATATAAAATTCCATTGTTATATGCAAAAATAGAAAGTATATCATATTTCATCAAAAATGTTCATCAAAATATTTATAATTCCACTAAATCTTGCCTTCTTTGGTAAATTTGACATCTTGTGATGGTATTTTTGAATGAAATATGATTCCACTCATATAAATCTACCAAATAATTTTGTAACATGTTTTTGGAGTTGCAAAAAGTAACTTAGGAAATGAAATCCAACCAAACCATCATCCATTACATACATACAAGACAACATTAGGAGATCAAAGGCTATTCAGTAAATTATAATAACAATATTATTATTATTATTATTTAAATATTTTTTTCAATGGATGGTCCAATTCAACAAGGAGACGAAAGAAGAACTTGGTCCTTTTTTTGGATCCCATATAATTTAAGTTGTTTCTTGGATTTACAAACAACTTAAGGAGGCAGAATAGTATAAGTCACGAAGCTAACGAAGCTAATAATGTTGGACTATTTCAATAACAGTGTTGTAGAAGAGTTGGTACAATTAAGGTTTTCATTCTTTTTTTTGCCAAATTAATTGTCGACTAAGTGGTTAAAAGTAGGATGGAATATTTGAATAAAAAGCATGTCTATTCCCAAATTCTCTCCAAACTTTATTTATAGTTGATAGAAATTCTTCTATTGCTAAATATTAAAACACGTTTATGTAGACGCTGACAAAGAGTTTTGAAAGATTTTCGCCGGGGAGGCTTGTCTCCTCTGGTTTGCGGTTTGTGTATACTCTTTAATACGACGAGGTTTCACCCTCTTGTTCCAAAAAAAAAAAAAAAAAAAAAAAAAAAAAAAAAAAAAAATTTGATTGACACCATTCTGATCCGGTGTGTTGAGATTTAATGGAATTAAATTGAGCCCAAGTTGTGAGTGAAAATTCCAAAAAAAGTAGCGGCCATACCTTAAATAGGGAATACTTAGGCCATTGCCACCGTTCATGCCAACGGCAAATTTGGCGGATAGGCCTGAGCAGTGTCGCCACTAAGGTCCCACCAATTGTAAATTTCCTACTAGTCACTCCAAATATACTACCTCAAACAACAATTTGGATTGAGTCATTTTTTTACAGTAAATTTTGACTTTTTACTAAACAAATAGTATTTTGATTTTGTCAAAGACGGTTGGTCAGAGGCAACATGCCGAAGCAAAGGAATTGCTGGAAGGGGGACCAACAAGGATGGGATGCAAAGGGAAATTTTTTATGGAAGTGGAAGAGGAGCACTTGTGCAAGAGCGTAATGCTACTTTTATAGGATTGTGTTGTAGGCAATCGACAGAAGGCAAGAGTGTTTTGGAAAAGAATTGTTGAAGACTTCAATAACAACATGCTAGATGTAGTCTTTGAAAAGTTATAAGAGAAAATAAGGGACAATGAAGCATGATGTTTCAAAATTTTGTGGGCTTTATGCTCAAATTTAGCATTTACACAAGAGCTGCAGCAACGCGACAAATACATTCAGGCAAGTAAAGGATATGTATAGAACAAAGAGTAAAAAGAAATCAAGGTTTGCCTTTGGGCATTGTAATTGCTGCTCAAAAACTGCCCTCGATTGACTAATGGGTAGTTGAAGTTGCCCATGGGAAACAAGATGGTTGCAAAATCAGAAGGAGAGGCAAGCAACATCCAAGAACTCACAGTTTTGGAGCGATATGGAGGTGTTTTGGAGGAAAGAATAGGAGAATTGCAAAATAAATTTAGCAAGAGACCATGGGATTTAAAGGTAGCAAAGCATGATGTAAAACAACAAAAGGTGAGGGAAGGGGCAATGTATGCCCATATAGAGGCAATAAAAACCATGGCAGCAAGTTAGATGAAGAAGGCCGTCCTATTGAAAAACCAAAAATATGTTGCTTTTGATGATAATTTCTGTCAAAGATAGTACAAAGGAGGATGCAATTGAATACCTGAGGCTAAGGAGAGGAGAAGAACTCAAAACATTCAAGAAATGATTGGCGGCAAGGAGGAGAGGCTTAAGGTGTGTGGAAAGGAGAGGATGGGTGGCGGGAAGGAGAGGAAGGATTTCCAGAAGAAAATACATGTAGGGGAGCATGACGGAGGAAGAGAGGAGGGATTGGGAGGGAGCGGACCTTGTGAAAGACGTTGAGTCACAATTCTAGATATCGATCTCAAACAAGGAGTGAGATCCAAAAACATTGGATCAAGAGGCTTGGCACCGCCGAGGGTCTGTAGCCGATGGAGGGGAGGGACAACTACCTGGTGTTGCGCGCGTAGAGGATGACAAGTCTTGCCCTCAAGGATGGCACAAATGAGGCGACAATAGTCCGTGCGATTATGATGCAAGGGGTGAAATGGAGGATCAAAGCGGGGGGGGGAGATGGAAGCAGTGAGCATGCATCGACATGATTTGGAGGAATTGAGATTTGGAAAAGTGGTGAGGGGCGCAATGATGGAGGAGGGGTGGAGAAGCGGGGAGGCCTACCTATAAAAAGAGACAGATGAAGGTGAAGATCAAAGGGAGGAATTTTGTTTTTATTTTTGAAATATTAGATAAGATGATGGCGATAGCAAGATGGAGGAAACTAAGGAGGAACCTATAGAGCATCGTGTATTCTCTAAGGGAACATTCTTAGATCATTTGGAATTCTCGCAATTCCCTGAGTACTTCACTTGGTTCCCTTTTTATCTCTAATTTTGTTAAGTATTGATGTTCGCAGTCCTCGTGATGAAGGTGTTGTTGCTCCTCTCTTTGACTTTGGTCGACATACAGCTCCTCAACCCTACTTAGATCTAAGCGTTTGGAGAAACTCTCTTCACCATGATGATGTTTGTAGTGTGGATGGTCATCGTCGTCGCGATATTGCTGCTTTGAATGATCTTCGTCAACTCCATGAAGGGTTCTATTCTCCCTTGTCTTTTCCTTGTGTTGATCGTATTGATCATAAAGGTCATATTGTGTTCGTCTTGTTTGTCACGGTGTTTGAGTCAAGCTTGTTATTTTTGCCTTGTAATTTCTTTGTAATTGCCTTGTTGTTCATTGTGGTGTTTGTATTGATCACCATGTTCCTTATGCCGCCCATGTTGTTCGCCTTCGCCTTGTGATTGCTTTATTGCTCATGCGGTCTTTGTATTGGTTGTCTTGTTCGTCATGTTGCATCCTCCATGCTTGTTGCCTTCGCCTTGTTGCTTGTTGTGGTGTTTGTGTTGGTCATTGTGGTTCTCATGTTGCCCATGTTTTTCGCCTTTGCCTCATGATTGCATTGTTGTTGGTTGCGGTGTTTGTATTAGCCGTCCTATTTGTTGCAATTATCGCCTTGTGTTTGTATTGTTCCCCGTGATGGTTGTTGTTTTCTTGATTTAATGTATCTTTGGATCGTCTTTGCGTTGTGTTCTTGTCTTTGTCTTCGAATCTCTTTCTGTTCTTGATGATGTTCATCTTTGCCTTGTATTCCATGCCTTCATGTTGTAGTAGCTATGCTTGTTGATTGCTCCCCCCTGTATGTAATGGCTATTGATTTTGTTGTCAATGTGCCTTTGCTGTAGGTGGTAAATTTCATTTGGTCTCTAGAGGTGTCCGCTCATAGCTAGAAATGCAAGCAAACTATTCACAATGGAATGGGATAGTTAGTATTAGGGTAAATTCAATAGAATTAGATAATGATGATGAGGTTGTAGAATTAAGGCATCAAAATGGATGTATCCCATTTATAGATAATAAAATGTAGGTATATACATTTTGGCCTTTTTTACTGAAATGGCTTTTTACACTGTTTGTTATTGTCAACAAATATCATGCTTTGAATGCTTACTAGAACTAACAAATTCACAACATAGAATTCAAGTGAATATTTTAAACGACAAAAAACAAGCTTGAAAATTTCAAAGATTCAAAAAAACATCATGAAAAGGTAGATGTTGATTTAAAACTTAAAGTGAGTGTACATCATAGTTTAGAATCAGAATTTGCATAAATGAAAAATTTGCTTATAACCATATTTTGGAACCTTTTAATCCTTAAAGGAATAAGATTATTTTCTTCTAAAATTATAGTTTAATACCTCTTAGTAAAGGAAGTTAATAAGTTTGACATTGTGACAATTTTCAATAAATGTAATTGTACAAATCTCATAGGCAACATAGTGTAAGACTCCGTCTTCAAAATTTTAATTTTGAATCAAAATAGATTATAATATCTTAGCCTCTACATTATTATTATTATTATTATTATTTCAATCCATTCCAAAGTTTAAAAAAAAAAATCTAAAATTTCAAAAAAGAAATGGCTTTGTCTTCTAATTAAGAAGATTGATATTGTGATATGTAAATGAATTGAGGTTTCTTTAAAAGAATTCAAATGAAGAAACCTCAATATTGACCTTTTAAAAAACTACAAGGTGGATGGAGGTATAAAATGATGGTAAAACCTAAATTACTAATTATCTTGACATATACAAAGTAATATTAATTTCAGTAGAGAGAATGTTTTAGGAATCGGTTGAATTTATTTCCTTAGTATATGTTTTTTTATCGTCTTTAATTGAGCTTTAAATAAAACTTCAAAGATTCTTGCAACTGCAAATTTTTCTAGGACCCCAAGGATCATGGAAGAAATAGATGAAGTTCACCAAAAAACATGCCTTCTTAATGTTGTTCATATCTTAGCTACAAAGTATTGTACTTTCTAATTGGGCCAACTATTTTTTTTATATACTAGAAAATACTAGCTTGTACGCTTAAGGTGTAACCACCAACTACGTCACTTTTGGAGTAATCTTAGTAATCTTGACTGGAGATTTGAGCAAGATATCTTGGGGAAAATACTCAAAATGCAGCCAACATTGAGGATGGAAAGGATAGAAAAGCACATTGTTCCGACTTTATTCAATTTTACATGAATTTTAAAAGGTTTATATTGAAAGAAATTAGTAAGGAAAATTAACAAGCTATCAAAATCATGTCCAAGTGCATTAAAAACCAAGAAGGTTTCATGTTGATTTGAGCTATTTCTGTATTGCTACTTGTTGATTTATGCTACCTCTACTTATTGGTGCATCTAGGTTCAATGGTTGCTTCTTTTGAATTAATGATGAGTCTACTTAATCAATTAAAATGTACAAACGTCAAACATTAATTTTTTGGAATTCAAACTAAAGTTCATAGTCCAAAGCAAAACACCTTTCAAAGCATCTAAATAGCAACACTTTTTGAGCATTTGGCATTAAATTTTTTTGGTTTGCCTAAGTATTCAAATCAAACACTAATGGATATTCAAATTCAAACTTCTTTAAGAACACAACTCTTTCTTTTGTTAAAATATTTTTAAAAAGATAAGAACCTCCACCTATCAACGGTTGGTCGTCTTCTTCAAGCCTTGTCTTTCTCAAAAAAATAAATAATAAATAATAAATAATTCAATTTTTAGAAGCTTGATTTTAAATTTTTAACTGATTCTTTCACATTCATTTGCCATAAGGCTATGTTGATTTCAAAAACGGTGATTATGCTATGCTATAGCTTCTATAGAATGATGAATCATTTGTTGAATATTTTCCCACATGTATTTCATTAGGTTATACGACTTTTTATCTTTTGAAAATAAAATAAAGAATTCTATGAATTTCCATACATTCAACCCATGGATCTTGGATTTACACTTGCATTTTGGAGCTTCACACTATACCCAATTAAAGGCAACAGTTCACATAATTTAATGTGGTATTACAACTCCAAGATTTTGAATTCTTGAAATGGATTGAATTAGAAATTTGACATATAGGTTTTAGACTTCAACCCAATATAAAATAGCTCTCACTATTCTTGACATGAAGAAAACATGCCTCTAACCACCATTGGCCTATACGCACTAGCTATAAAATTATTAGAAACCACCACTAGTAAGGTAAATTGTTCTATGACCATCACAATAAAGATAGCAACCTTTTGTGCCTATTGTGTGAAATATCTGAAAGGATAGGTTTGAAGTTCATCGCAATTAAAGTCATGATTTTTGAAAAAAATTAATTAATTATGAACAATAAAAAGATAGTGGAAAAAATACCACTAGACTAGTCCAATAGCTACCTTATCCACACTCAACAATTATTATTTTTTGTTTGCAAAATCAATTTATTCCCATTCAAATACCTCCATGTACCAAACTCCATACCACCACAAGTTTTTGAGTAAAAATTAAAAGCATTTATTAATATTTTTATTAGCACCATTGTCTCATTCCAATTGCACCAAAATTTATAGTCTATAATCATAATCCCCACTCTTGCATCAGCTATCACTAATGACTTGAGCTTGCACGCTAATTGATGTGTACTAAGATCAGAGAAGCTTTGGTGGCAAAACCAACACCAATACAAACACCTTTTATTGGAATGATAGAAATGAAAACAACCCAACCAATACCAATTCATGAACCATTAAAGAGGATTTCTATTTATCATTTTTAAAGTTATCAAACAGATTTATAACCAGTAATCATATTTCTCACTCTTGCATGTGGTGTCATTGAATGACTTGAGTTTGTTGGCTAATGGACGTGTACCAAGTTTTACAATCCATAATCATAATTTTTTATTTGAGGCTAATGAACGAACTTCACTACAGATAATCATAATCTCAACTCTTGCATGTGGTGTCACCAATGGCTTAAGTTTACTGTCTAACGGACGTGTACCAAGTTATACAGTATGTAATCATAATTCCCACTCTTGCATGTCGTGTCACTGAATGACTTGGGTTTGCTGGCTAATGGATGTGTACTAAGATTTTTAGGCAGTCATCATAATTTCTACTTTTGCATGTGTTGTGACTAATGGCTCAATTTTACTGGCTAATGGATGTGTACCAAGATTTAGACGTGTACTAAGATTTTGACGTGTACTAAGATTTTGACGTGTACCAAGATTTTGACGTGTACCAAGATTTTGATGTGTACCAAGATTTTGACGTGTACCAAGATTTAGAGTCGATAATCGCAATTCCCACACTTGCAGGTGGTGTCACAAGTAGCTCAAGTATATTATCTAATCAAAGTGTACCAAAGTTTTATAGCGTGTAATCATAATTTCCACTCTTTCATGTGGTGTCATAGAATGACTCGATTTTGTTGGCTAATAGTCTGTACCAAGATTTACAGCATGTAATCATAATTCCCACTCTTGTATTTGGTGCCACTAACGAATTGAGTTTTTTTGGCTGATGGTTGTATATCAAAATATATAGCTTGTAATCATAATCTCCACTCTTACATCATGTATCACCAATGGCTCTAGTTTATGGATGTGTAGCCAAATTTACAATCTATAATTATAATCACCACTCTTGCATCAGCTGTCACTAATGACTTGAGTTTGGTGGCAAATGAATCTATTTGTGGCAATTATATGCATTTTAGCAGCTGATGTTTATAGGTTAATGGTGGTCATGCGATGGTTTACTCATACTTAGTAGCCATCAGGTTTGGGGCAATGGTGGAAATGATTTAAGAAACAATGATTTGGATGGAAAATCGATTTATAAAAATCAAGAATGGATATGAAAGACAAGGTGAATTTACATGATTTTTAGAAGGAAGACATGGTGGAAATCAACTTAAAACATGATTTTTGAATGATATTGAAGGTGATTATGGATGCATTAGATCGTGGTTATCTGAAGTTGTTTGGATAGTTAATAGGCTTTTATATTGGTGTTTTGAGGGCTTTGTTAAGTAATCCTTTAAAATAGTATATGAAATCAGATTTTATAAATTTGAACAAAATAAAAATCTTAATGGTATGATATTCAAACTTTGTTTTGTATGCATTAAAATATTTGATTTTTTACAATGCTTGCAAATTGTCACATTCTTTAGTGAAGTGGATTTAGATTTGCATCTCTTAGTAGAAGAAGGAGAACTCCGACCTCAAAAGGACGGAAGTGAATACAATGTTTATTCATTCTATTCACTAATTCAATGGCCATTGGACAAAGGATAGTGAATCTAGAACTATGTCCACCTTTTGGAAGTAAACACTTTTTCTACACTAAGCACCTTAACCCCTAAAGTTCTTTGACTATGTTTCACCAAAAAACGCTTCAAAATTGCCATTTTCAAAGTAAAAAACATGAATGACTAAAACATTATTATTTTCTAATTTTAATCGTAAGATCTTCAATTATATTATTTTATTAAATATCTCAATAAATTTCATCATAATCGACTGTAGAGATTAGAAGATTATAGCGATTGAAATTTGAAAACAAACTTTTTTGACACAATTTTCGACTAGGTCAACATACTCTAACTTTTTTTCCCTTAGGTATTTTGCATTATGGATTTTGGAGTTTTTGGTGCATGACAAAGAAGAGTAAGTTAGCTAATTGTACAAAAAAAATTACAAACTAAAAACAAGTGTAGCATGTTGAAAACAATATTTTTTGAGTTGAATGCAAAAGAATGCTAATTCATATTTCTTTCCTAGAAATTCCAACATGTTGTAAAGTCCCAATTTAAACAGTCAAAGTAAAGATTGATGTCCATACTTTAGGTGAAAAAAAAGAAAAACCCGAAAAGAAACAAATTTTCTAACTTTTATGAAGGAAAGAAGTTTTTTAGTACACTGCTCAAAACGGTGAGAAAACTCTGATATTTTGTGGATTGAATCTTTTGTACTGAAAGAAGTTTTTTTGGAAAATCTGAAAGATGTCAACATTATGTATTTGTAGAAAGAATCTTAGAAATAACAGATATATTTAGCATGGTTGCCCGAACAACCCACCGAGCACCAAATTTCACTTCGAGTACCACAACTATTTTTTAAAATGTCTAATTGAAAAAAAAAAATTGATTCCCGTGAAGTCCTTGCTACGGCAAACATTCACAAAAAGTTTCAAAAAATCCCGACTTAAATTGAAGTCACAGGTACGTGCCCAAGTTCTAAAATAGC
Source organism: Ceratodon purpureus (assembly GCA_014871385.1). Classification (NCBI taxonomy): domain Eukaryota; kingdom Viridiplantae; phylum Streptophyta; class Bryopsida; order Pseudoditrichales; family Ditrichaceae; genus Ceratodon; species Ceratodon purpureus. The sequence continues at coordinate 11,496,371 of CM026432.1, read as the reverse complement.
CCCCACTAGGCTATTTGTCCTTTAGACGTTAAAGACAACCGTCATGTTGTCCTCCCAAGGTCTTTTTTGGTATCCATTCAAAGAGGTCTCAAGACGCCCACCATAGTTGAGTAGACTATAGAGGTAAACCCCACGCCGACATAGCGGCATCTTTTAGTATACCAACATTGCAACTTTGAATTTTTAACAATAATGGCTGGTTCACACCAAAAAATATTTGATTGTAGTATGAGAAATGGAGAATTTCATTAATAAATAGTCTTTGTATTTAGTTTTTAGACTTATATGGAAAAAAAATTGAGTTGGTATCCGTGTTTATTTTAGTAAATGAAAAATCTTCTAAAACCATATATAGCAAAATTGTCTAAAACCATATATAGCAAAATTGTCTAGTATTTTCTTTAGACTACAACCCTTTGAAAGTAGAAACCTCATCTATCTTTCCATTTTTTGAAGTCCATCGAGAAATCCTCAAGTCAGTTTTTTTAAATCTAAAGATGCTTATTTAAGGAAAATGTCTAAATATCCAAAAACCTTTCTAATTTTAATATTTTTATTACCCTTTGATTTTATTTTTCCAAAGATTTATTATCATTGCTTTACTATGGATTGTGACCATTCTTTTGAGGTTTCTACAGAAACCTTGAACTACAATTCACTTGTGACTCCCTGCTTCAAATTGGATGAGATCCTGCTTACAATATTCTAGTGTGCGAACAAGGTGTTCTACCACTTGTGTCTTTGCGTTGGAGCCCAAGGTTCTTCTGTGTAAACAGGGCCTAAGCTGCTGAGCTAGAATTACGGTCGGTTTATATGAACTTTTTAGGATGACTTTTTCGCATCAAAGTGTTCACTGCCTTGATGTGTGGATAACTTCTCTCTCCAGGGTTGGCTCATGAGTTTTTGTGATTCCAGGGTCCTACCACTGTCCTCACCGTATAGGAATCCATGCATGATGAGAGTTCAGTGTAACCTCCTCTTGAACTTCCTTGGACTATGTGGCATGGACCACAGTAGGCCCTTCCTGTTGGGATTCTTGTTCAAGTGCAAAGTCAAATTTGACTGCGCTTTTTTTGGCCTTTAACTTCATATGAAGTCTCTCATGATCACTGACTAAGGGATCAAAGGTCCCCAGAAATATGGTTTGAAGTTTCACTCAAGAGTGATAAGCAATCCCCATCACAGCAACAACAAGTATACCCCTCTATGTTCAACCCACCCAGAATCCAGTTCTGCTAGCTCTTTGCAATTTAGAAATTGCATTTGGCGTGTCTCCATGCATCACTCTACCCACACAATTAATCAACGTGTGCTTTGGAAATATAGCACAGGACATGATTGTCGAACAATAGAAGAATACATTAATTCTGGCTCTTTGAAGTGAAGGGTTGTCGAGAATCATCCAATTCGTCTTCTTTGCTTAAAATGTTTGAAAGAAACATCATAGTTGTTCTAAAACTCATCCAACATAGTTATGAGGCCATCCAAAACTATATTATTTAGTGATGCCAATCTTTGAATAAAACTCCATTCCTTTTTTCTAAACCCACAAAATTTATCATCCAACATATCACTTATGGTCTAAACACCTTAGACACCTTATGATTGGAGCATAAACTTCAATCTCATAATTTTTTTGACAAAGTTGATTGAAGCACATATTTTCATCCAAACATTTTAGATTTTAATGCAAGCAGCTTCGGTCATTCATCAACTTCCTAAAAAAACACAGTGGGTTTATAAATAAATCTATTCCGATCCTCACAAGTCCTTTTATGAAACTGACAAACCTACTTTTGAAACAAAGAATTATGACACATGTCAAATACAACAACACCTCACCAAAAAAAGTTGTGGATCACATCACCATTCAGGACCCCCACCCCTCAAATGTTCATATCCACCACATTAAAGCCAACCCATATGTGCGCATGAGTGACATCAGCGGCCAGAGTCCCAAATACAACATTCTACCCAAAAAAAATTTCACACAAAAATGGCATAAAAAAACAACACCAATAATCCCACTTTCTTTCTTTCTTTCTTTCTTTCTTTCTTTCTTTTTCTTTTTCTTTTTTTTTTTTTTTTTTTTTTTTTTGTGTGTGTGTGTGTGTGAGAGAAACAAATGAACGAAAATTCATTGAATATTCCCACTTCACAAAACCAACCGGTCCACCAAGACGGAAGAATTTTCCAGAAGGCTCCAAGAAAAAAACGAGGAAGCTAGAAACGCAAGTCCGCCAAGCATGGCAGGCACTGAAGTACAAACTCAAAGTGAGAGGCGCAGTCCAGTGAGGGGCGATGGCGTGGGAACTGCGCAGCTGGGCGCAATGAATGAAGGCAAGTGATGGCGAGCTGGAGTGGATTCAGCGCAAGTGACCAGTGGCCACCGCCAGTGGGAGCCTGACCGCGATGACGGCAGACACGGTAACTGGACTTACGTCGCAGAGTCGCAGCGTTCTGACATCAATTAACTATCGTCACAGCGCTAGCCGCTGTAGCTAGCCTGCATGGATGATGGAGCCGTGCTCGTGAACTGCAAGAGCGGCTAATATAGGCCGCCGCGGAGCCCATCACGGAGGACCATAGTCGGCAACATGCTTTTTGCGCCCCTTTTGATTCAGTGCCAGACCAATCGTCGGGGTGCTTGACCAGGCCACGGGGGGGCGAGATCAGTGGGACGGGTAGTGAGCGGAGCGACTGGGAAGGGAGGTATGCAGACCGGGTGTTCTAGAAGGTGGAGACGACCGTGTCGCAGGGAAGGAACAGGAAAGGGGGAGAGATCTGAGGCGGCAGCTGGAGTGTTGTGGAGCGTCCTACAAGAAAGGGGGGAGGGATCCGGATTCGGGAGCCACATGTGGGTGCATCCGCGGGATCACAGACGGGAGCCTTGATCTGGGCCGCACTTGGGGGGGCTGCCACCTCCTGGGCACCTCCGGCGAAGTGCGAGTGCCAACTTCCGATCGATGACCCCACCGACTGGTGGCACTTGGGCGCGGTCCACGGCGTTGCCTTTCATGGCATCGTGCTACAGTGCCCTGCAAGTACTGGCGCTGCCCCTTTTGCTTTTACCGAAGCAGGGCAGGCAGGAGTCGGGTCCGGGTCCGGACTCCGGAGCTCCCATGTGTGGACCTTTCCTGGGCGTTGCTTGCACGGCTAATTTGGAGCGTTTGACTAATCACGCTCCAAAATCAGGGCCAAATTCGTACCCGAGAGATATCTGGAGTTGATTCTGTCGTCCCGGAATAGGACCCAGGCTTGCAAAGCAGCGACCTCGATGGGGCTGAACTGCGATGCCATCATGCCAGACAGCCTTGGTACTTCCTTTTGCCTCTTGAGATGTTGAAGTGAGCGGCCCTTCATCTGGATGAACATGCTTCAATTATGCATTTCACTCCTTCACACATAGTTGGTTTGGGATTTACATCGATTGTAACCATTTTTGCACTTCATTGAGTGCGTTGTACACCTACTCCAGACAAAAAACTGAACGGGAGTTTCGATTTCAGTTTCCTCTCCACGCCAATGCTGTTAATAGTCTGTTTTTCTGATTCCTCCATCAAAAAAAGGAAACAGAAAGAAGAGAGACAATTTTCAAATTGAACGATCTCATGGCTTGTCATCGAAAGCATGGATCTGTTACATGTCGAACGATCCTCAAATCGGACAAGCGGTGATTAATACTAATGGCCTTACTATATTGTTATTTAAGAAAAAAAATGACCCCAACAGTTCGCAAATGCTGTTAGGTAGAGGGATCCTTTCCCGCGAGTTCAATTACTGTGCACAGATGCAGGGTACCGGTATGTTTTCAACTTGATATATAGATATTATTGGATTGACAAAATCACAAGAATTTCATAACAACAGAACTCATCCGTAACTCAGAATGCTATTGGATGTTTTAGCTCGATCACGTAAAATTTCATGCTTTCATATACAAGCGCAGATCACGTAAAATCACAGGGCATTGAACCAAAAATCATGAGCCCATTTGGTTGGATGGCAACTTTCGGAGGAAGATGATTGGAGTTCTTTTGGCAATTCGTTTCCAGAGACTCCGTGCATGGTTTCAGGTGCCAAAAGCAGGCCATGCATTTGGAGCCCTCATGGCCGATTACTGTGCTTCCAGAAAGTTCTGATCCGGCTGCACAATGTGTTGAAATTTACAGTGACCAGTGACCACACGCAAGCGGTAACTCAGCGGCAAAATTCAGGCCCACGCTAGCTACTCGACAATGCCCATTGCACTTTCATTCCTCCACCCCAAATCCAATCTGCATGGTCCTCGGTACGAACTTGTTGCATGATGGCCTGCTTGAAGAACCCTAAGTTGGTGCCATGACTTAGTTACCACCTCGGCTTCTGTGATAATTCGTACACAACTAGTTCAAACTTCAAACTGCTCATTTAGCCAAAATACTAATTAAAACCAACCCCTGATCCGGTTATAAATTGACCCAATGTAGTTTAGCATCTGCATTACACAATCGAAATTACGATGGGAATTGCTTCCAGCCTACTATTTGTGTCTTAGACATTGTATATTCTTTTATTTTTGGATTGTTTTAGACTCAAGCAGAATCTACATTTTTTTTAAATTACCGTAATTAATTTATAAGTGAACAACCATACGGTTGCTGTCGCGTTTACTGTGTGTCGATTCGTTGATACCCCGTTAAAACAATTTGAAAATATTACTGTCCTGAAGAAATGCCCACACCTAAAAGGAAGTTGGGCTGTGAGTCACGTGACATGCTCAGAAATTCAATACTTCGTGTCATCGACCAACGTTTCTTGACTGCATTATTGGAATTTTGCAGGAAACCTCGGTTTTGCAATGAACATTCTTGCATTTGTATAAAGAAGAAATGTGGTACTTGTAATGATTATTTTCTGATATACCGATTGGAGTGGCACGTTTACATCAAGTGTTCCTCAAAATAAATGTATTATAAAATATAAGGATTTTGTTTTTAAAAGATGATAAGTTCATGTATATTGGTAGAAGAAACCTCAAATATTGTGGCATATAAAAAGTATATGACATACATGGCATCATAAAGAGACTTGAAATATAGTATTGAATCGTTTGATCATAATAAGGAATATAAGCCTAATTGAAGGATTTGAGGTACTAGTATTGATATATATATATATATATATATATATATAGGTTGATCTATATTGCATAGGATAGATTACACGCAGTGTACAACATATATGAAACAACATTTAAATACTTAATTGACATCATTTTACAATTCTAATAAAGCTTTATAGATGTATATCTTTAAAAAATTTATATTATGATACTTGAAGAAATCAGTTACTTTTCCATATGAGACCATGTTTATTACTTACGATGAAAATCACACACTTCATTATAGGGCAAAAGCCTAATAAATTATCATTAGCTAAGCCAACTTATTTATGAACACCATTTATCAAAATGCATACAATTCCCAAAAATACATTCATTATCCACCAACCTGAAGCCACTAGTATAAACTAATTTAAAAGTGTTAATTGTAGATTGTAAAACTTGGTACACATCAATTAGCCAACAAACCCAAGTTACTAGTGATACCACATGGAAGAGTGGGGATTATGATCACGAGTTGTAAATCTTGGTCATGTCTATTAGCCAGTAAACTTGAACCATCAGTGACACCACATGCAAGAGTAGGAAATATGATTACAGGCTGTAAATCTCGGTACACGTCCATTAGCCGGCAAACCCAAGTCACTAATGACACTACATGCAAGAGTGGAGATTATGATTACAGGCTGTAAATCTCGGTACACGTCCATTAGCCAGTAAGTTTGAGCCATTAGTGGCACTACATGCAAGAGTGGGAAATATGATTACGGGCTGTAAATCTCAGTACACGTCCATTAGCCGGTAAGCTTGAGCCATGAGTGGCACTATATGCAAGAGTGGGAAATATGATTACAGACTGTAAATCTCGGTACACGTCTATTAGCCAGCAAACTCAAGTCACTAATGACACCACATGCAAGAGTGGAGATTATGATTACAGGCTGTAAATCTCGGTACACGTCCATTAGCCGGTAAGCTTGAGCCATGAGTGACACTATATCCAAGAGTGGAAAATATGATTACTTGTTATAAATCTTGGTACATGTCCATTAGCTAGTAAACTTAAGTCATTTAGTGAACCACATGCAAGAGTGGAGATTATGATTACTGGTTGTAAATTTTGGTGCAATTGGAATGAGACAATGGTGTTAATTAAAATATATGTGAATGCTTTTAATATTTGCTGGAAAACCTGTGGTGGTAAGAAGTTTGATACATAATGATATTTGAATGGAAATAAGGTGATTTTGCACACAATAACTAACAATACTTGTGTATTGATAAGGTAGGTAATGGACTAAAAGGTGTTCAAGTAGTAGTAATGACATCAAGCGGGTTGATTCTTCACACAAGTTACAAGCACTCTATTAAAATTCTCTCACACTCTTTTAAATGAGTGGCACAAAAAGAATAATAATGACCAAATTCCACAAAAGCACACCCTTACTTACTTGTAAGTTCCATCTTAGATTAAAAATGGATTAATATTCACTTCTTGTCACTGACCCACAATCCACAAAACGGTGCACACTCTCTTGCAGCAAAAAAATATTAACCCAAATTCCACTCTGCCTGGTTTTGCACCGGTGTCTTTTGTGCCCATTTTGCAATTTCACAATGGAATAAGTGCCCACTTGCTTCCAACAAAATAAAAATAAAAATGAAATAAAGTGACTAGTTCGTTTTGTCCCTTGGTCCTTTTGCAATGAATTATTTTCCATTTATTTCAAAAAATAGAAATAAAAATGAAATAAAATATTAACTCAAAAAAAAAAAAAAAAAAAAAAAAAAAAAAAAAAAAAAAAAAAAAAAAAGAAGAAAAAACCCAAAGCTATGGACTGGAATGTGGGCCAGTGTGAACCAGAGTTGTGCGGGTATCTCTTAAATCTGCTTCTAATGAACATGAATATGACCACACTAAATGTTACATGTACCTGTTGCGTAGATTTGGTGTGATACCCGCACAACTCTGGTGTGAACCGGGCATGAGCAGGAGAAAAGAAACAGTGAGCCTGGGGGTAACGTAAACCCCACAGCACAGGAGAGGAAAGGCGCGGCGGTGAAGGAAGCGGCGAGCGCGGCACAAGGCACGCTCGCAACAACGGTGGCGGTGGAAAGCGGGACGGGTCATCGACGGACGCCGGAACTGGGACTGGGGCGGTATCACAACCAACACTCCACCTCCCCTCGTCCTCCTCCTCCTCCTCGTCGTCCTCGCCTACAGCCAGCATTGCAAGCAGGCAGGCCAACAGTACACCAACTTACACCAGCATAAGAGCCGCTGCGGCCCCCCGTGTACTAGTACTACCCCACTACCTACACTACCTACACTACCTACTCCCTACTACCTACCCTCACCAGGTACGCCCACCCACACTCACACACACCAGTGACCACAACCCCCACAACAAGGCTCTGCACATCCCTCCCTTTGAGAACTTCCATAACTTGGAGAACTTGTAAAAACGCATCGTCTTGCCAAGCCTTCTTCTACACCTTCCCCGCCCCCCTCTCCTCTCACTTCCACCACCGCCACCCCCACCTCCACTACCTCCACCTCCACCTTCTCCTCCTCCTCCTCTCTCTACACCTCTCCTTCCTCGCTTGCTTCCTCACTTACTCACCTACCTGTGTGTCAAGCCTCTCTCCCTACTTCCTCCTCTCTTGGTCCTTGTCTTTGCCACTGAAGCTGCTCCAAGTTTGTGTTATCCCACGTTCCAAGTTTGCATCGCAAGGTGTGGAGTTTTGTGTCCCAAGGTGTGGAGTTTTGGCATCGTAAGGTTGGAGTTTTGGCATCGCAAAGGTTGGAGTTTTGGCATCGTAAGAGGTGGGAGTTTGGCATCGCAAGGTGGGAGTTTTGCATTCCAAGGTCGGAGTTTGGTCACTCTCAAGTTGGCACTTTTGCAGCCCAAGTTCGGCGTTCGGCACATCGAGTTAGGAGTTTGTTGCCTTGAGTTTGGAGGTTTGCTTGCCAAGGACCGAGTTCAGCCTTGCGGGAGGTTGGGAGAGCTGCCGGATCTTTTCCTACTGGTGTGTATGCTATCCATGTGCTTTGTAGAAATCGTCATTGTGGTTAGGGGGGTGTGATGTAGGTGATTGTTGTGGTTGGTCGGTTGATTGATGCTTCGTTTGTTGGTGTTAGAGGGGCGGGTGCTTTGGTTGGTATGCGTTTGCATGTTTGTTTTTGGTTTTCTGTTTACTGTTTACTGTAGCGGGTGCGTCTGTTTCTGGATAGGAAGTTCGTGGGCGTGGTTTGATTGGTTTTGCATTGGGATCTGGAGCGTGTTTCCTGTTCTGATGTTTCGCCGATTGCGATTGTTGTTGAGTGGAATAGTTTGTGTGGCTGCATCGTCCTCATGCCTTGCACGTTTGTAACGTTTGTTAGATGCTGTCTCAGATGGTCTAGAGTTGAAGTGGGAACAGGCTGTAAAGTATAGACGTAGGTTTGTGTTTCATGTTTCAACCGTGTGGTTGCAGTCGGCATGTAGTATGACATCGGTGGCTTGGTGGTTCTCACATCAGTGTTGCTGATCTTGTGAACTACCAAGACTGGGCCGTTAATTGTACCACTTGTTGCTCAGACCCATTACCTCTATGTTGAAATAGTATATGCTAATAGCTTCTCTCTGTGCAGATCAAGTAACGCTACAGAACATCGGAGCGCAGGATATTCCTTGCTGAGAGACTCGGCTGAGTTCTCCGAGGGTTCTATGTGATCGAAACTCTTCAGCTTTCTTTCTTCCCTCCAATTATTCGTCTACCAGCGACTTGTGACGTCACAGAAGGTATATTGCGTTTTCCTTGAAATCTATGTTGCAATGAAATGACATGGTTTGGCAGTTCTGTTATTGCATGCAGTTCTGATTGGCATTTTACCCGTCATTTCTGACAGCATAGCATTCGCATGTACGGAAACGTGAGGTTTTTGGCATTGATTTTAAATTCTGTATTCCTGCAGATCTTTACTTTGATATCTGAACTGTAATCCATCCCAATCGGGACGGATTGTGAGGCGTAGTTCATGAATTTGACAATATCCAGCATTATAGAACAGGGGAAGCCCAAATCAAAGAAGTGGTGGGATCCTTGCGGGGGTGGCAAAGTTCGAGAACAGGGTTTGCATCTGCCTAACAAAATAGAAGCCTCAAGGGTTAAGAAGGAAGAAGAAAGCAAGTCCGAATCCAGTGCGGAGGAAGGAGGGAAGGGAATGCGGTTAGCAGTGAAAGACAGCAGCGGTCGAAATGTTAAACTTCGGAATATTGATTTGAATAAGGTGCCGTCGGCATGGGATACCGACGAGGTCAGTGTTGGCACCGGCGATACGACCTCCTTCCGAGGTGTCCGCCACCGGCCTGAGCTTAACAAGTGGGTAACGGAAATCCGACCCACATCACAGAAACGTAAGATATGGTTGGGCACATATGAAACTCCAGAAGAGGCAGCCCGGGCGTATGATGTGGGCATCTTTTACACTAAGAAAAAGATCCCTTACAATTTTGAGGATTCCCCGCAGCAGTTGCAGCTGCACCCCATTCCACCTGAGCTTCCATGGGAAAGCTTCGCTGCTCTGGTGAAGCAGAGAGCCACTTCCGCTGCTAAACGGGCGAGGGTGCCCTCCTCAAGCTAGAGAGCTTTGGTATTAATGATCTGAGCCTAGTGGCGGAGTCGCTAATCCAGGTGGGCCGTGATGTTCATGTTCGGATGATTGGCTTGAAGAGTATGGTTCCAACCATGAGAGCATGAGGCGAAGCCCACAGGAGCTTGTGAATGGAGTGGTAGGTTCAAGTAGGTGGTTTTGGTAAGAGCAATAATTGTGATGCGTGGCTGTAATGGAAGCAGTCGCCATGGGTGTGTGCAAGGTGCACCTGTGAAGAAGATTTTGCATTGGGTGTCGTCGTCTTCAACTCGTCGCTTGATATTCATTCATGGACCCTGCTCGAGTGCCCTGTTACTGATTTTCATGGTAGAACAGAGAAAGCAAGCAAACAGACAGACTAGGCGGACAGTTTGTGGAGTAGTTATCATGCTGGCAACTGCTGTGTACATGCTGCTGAGTCCTCCAGTGAGGAACTTGTACATTAAGATGTGGTCGGATGGGAAGCTTGCAGCCGTACTTTTTTTTTGTAAAGGTTTCTCTTATGAATATGTTGAGCTCCTTTTAAGGAAGCATACTTTTGATCGACACAATTACCAAGAGTGGTTTTACTTTCTTAGCAAATCGTTGCATCTGGAGGCGTGTTCATTTTCTTCGCCAACATGGCATGAGTGTACGTACACTTAGTTCTTTGATGGTTCGATTATGATTTAACTTCACAAGTTAGGAGGAAGAAGGGGAATGCACGTCTCCAGTAAACGAGGAAAATCATGTGAACCCATCGGCCCATTTGTCTATAGACATGGATGAATTATCTAGAATGCTTTCATAATCGCTTTTTCTTGTATAAGTTGAGATCAATATCGATATGGCTACATTGCAATGTGACCAATCCATCTTTAATAACATATAAATCGTATTGCAAACGCAACCAGCAGCCATATTGTACCATACCAAACCACCTGCATACCAACCAGATCTGCGGTGGCAACCAATGTGATGGGCCATGGGTCAAGTCCAAGCGTAGCATGCGTGGTACTCATGTCACTAGCTGTGTCAGTGTCTTCTGAGACTATCAAGCTCCAACTTCCAGCAGATACCCTCTAACTTAATTATTCCATCCTGCAGACCTTCAGGACATGCAAGAGATCGCCTTCACTCCCTCTGACAAGCTCCGAATTACCTCCAAATTTTGACTGCGGCATTTAACTCACTCTTTCGAAACTCGGGCACCATACTTCACCCCAACTGATACCGTTTTCAACGACGTAAACTGTATCTAGACGCTGAGCACGGTTCTCTATTCATGAAAAATCTTGTTCGAAGAGCGATTTCGCGGTGGGTTACATTTAATTTTGAGTTGAGACAAAGGTTAACCAGCATACCATTCTCATGGTAACAAGGAAAGCCTCCATTTGAGGACCTCCGCCTCCTAGTACCACAGTACGACCTTAATTTAACTCAGTCCTGATTAAATTTAACACGAGGACCGTAGATATTTCCACGGAACCGGAATTTATCTCGGCACAGTGGCGGGCACTCCACCCAAATACAAACTGGGTGCCAGTGCAGAGCCACTCCAGAGGAGTCGGTTGGGGGATCCGTCAGAATTGCCAGGTCCCGGATATTCAGCCGAGGCAATCGAACGCACCACCAGTTGACTGTACATGTGACATGCACTGCTTCTGTTTCATTCCTATCCAATCACACGCCGATGGATGCCAATGAAAAAATGGATGCACAAACTCGTTCAAAGCTGCAGTGCTCTGATTGACAATGGCCGTGGCCGGGTGGCCTTGAGATCTGCACCCATCTGGCATCTAGGATGAAGGTGTTGCCAGAGGCTCCTTGTTTTATTTTTTTGTCATTTTAAGTTCTATTTTGGATTATATTTTTGGGCTTTTGTTTTTGTTTTTTGGGATTTGTAAGTTCTCGGATGCCACGGCAATTGAGTGGGAGCATCCGATATAATGTTACCGACGTTGCCGTGTCGCATGCATTATCGTTGTTTGGCGTTTTTGGCAGGAACTCAACTGACAGGATACCGAGCTTGATTCTGGGGCAATCAGTCCACGTGGGTCATGGACTCATGGTTCATGGATGGCTATTCCAAGTCGGTGAGGGCTACTAACAATAGTGCTCTGCTGGAGCGCATGGTGTTGGGAACTTGGGACGCGTAAGATGGCAATCGACGTGGTTAGGCGCTTCATTGGTGATGGGGTCGGTAGTGTTTGTTTGTACTGGTCGCTGGTTGATACTGGTCGAAGGGGACGGAAAGTCGACTTGGGAAAAGTTGGTTTGCGTAATGGAAAAGTTTACAGTACTAGTGTAGCCATTGGTGCTGGACTATGGCTTTTTCACAGCTAGTATGTGGTCGATGAGTTGATAAGTCGCGGTGATCATGTTGTGATGGGAACAGCCCTGACGGTGGTGAGCCGACCAATGCTAGCAAAAGTGGTGGTAGAATCCGTTGAGAATCAGCTTGGAGTAATGGTTTGGTGTTCAATCGAAGCATGCGTTTGTGATGCTTCTGAACTGATGTTTATTTTCCTCTGTACCCAAAAGAACAGAAGTAAACCTTTCGCTACATCAGAATATCTTACACGATACGGGCTCCATCAATCACGGTACTCATCGTGATCCATTCAAGACGTGATTGTAGACTCTCCTGAAGTGAAGGAGCTGGTCTTCACAGTGAAGTTCTGGAAGGTCGTTAGCAGGCGGAGATGGTGAACATTGTTGTTACATCCATTACTAGCCTGTTTACTGGCGTTTCACATGGGTTGTTGGATTTTTGACTCATCGAGGGAAATGAAGGTTGCAAAATTCATTTCAAAAGTGAGCCAGTGACCGCGTTGCACTTGTCAAGCCACCCACCCACGTTTGGCCGTCATCTGACAGGATGTGAAAGTTAGCTCAGCTGGAAGGCGGTGTCAATCAGTGATTACGCCGGTCCTGTGATGAATTTTCTGGTGCAGGTCGGTGAGTTTATTTCCGTGGAAGTAGAACTTCCTCGTCCGGACTCCGACGGTCAAGAACCACATCAGACCCGACACCAGCTCCGACCGTCCTCTGATCCACCATTATCGTGTCTGTAAACTCCTGTGGCACCTCCATTCCGTGCTGAGTCTCTCTGCACTGTCCAAGTACCACAATCACTTTTTACAAAATACTAGTAAAACTGTACACTCTCTAGTAACACTGTACACCAGAATACCAATGAAAATTTATGAAGCATTTCGATTTCTGCCTTCAAAGAACTACATCCTGCAAAAAGAAAAAGATTCGAATTATTACCCAGCTCCGGATGGATCCACATGTGCACACATATATTCATTGCATTCTCACATGGCATCTCTTTTCTGACCAATCAAAGTAATTTCAAAACACTACTGTACCGTGATACCTATCTAGTGATTCTAGTCCACCCCCTTTTGTCACTACAATCCGGATTGTTGAGATTCTACAGCAAGAAATCAAATTATATCAGCAAGTTGCAACATTGATTCATTGCAAGTTGCTGTAGGATCTTTTTCATGATGCTCTAGGTTTCAGTTAACTGATCCCAATCTTATAATATTTAAATTTCTTTTTCTCAATGCACCGTGGGAAGCTTGCAATGGGACGAGTACCGACAAGGAACGACGTAGAAGTGACTCAGGAGCAGTTATAAGCATTTTGTCGGTGTTGAGGACGTTCGTGAATGATGGCCCTCGATTTTAAAATTTTTTCCTGCCACTACCATGGTGATCATCAGATCCCTGACTCAGGCTTGTGATCGACCATCATCAATCGTGTCAGATTATTATCAATTTATCCGACTATAGTACGTGTCAAGAAGAAAGTTACATCTGCGTTCTAGATCAATTAATCCCGCAGCATTGTAGGTAATTATATTAAATTGTACCACTCTTAAAATTGCCCAATCAAATGGTTTAGCTTTGGTTCATTTTCTTTCATTATCTCTTTGTAAAATCAGTGTGGTGGCCAATATAAACAGGATTGGCTACTTTTTTTTTTTTTTTTTTTTTTGGAGCAAATGAAGAATTTTCATTGCAAAGTGAAAAGGCAAGCCCTCAGCGGACCGAGGTCCAGGGTAGCCGAGTACAGGAGGATTGGCTAATTTAATAAATTTGAAGATTTTTAGAATTGGGAAGTAGTCTGTCAACTGGCTGTCAAAACCTGAAATTTCATGCCAGCCCATCAGTAAGAAGTTTAAAGTTTCACACGCGTACCTTGTACGTTAGCTAACAATGGGCAGTCCTTAAGATTAATTGAATTAGCACGTACATATTACAGATGTGATCAAGAAGATCGAGTTGCTGCTGCTCCTGCAAGGTGATCCGTAAAGCGCCGGGTTACACAGAAAGTACCAGAGGCGCTGGAATCTGTGAGATTTATTATTCTGATGAAGTGCTTCCTTTTAATAATTTTGCTAACATGTAAAGAAATTTCTTGAGATGGAAATGTAAACTTCGACCTCTAACCGATAGGTATGGCTCTGAAGGTAGTACTTACAGACAAGACTCCGAACATTGCCTTCAAGACGTTGTAAATGGCCGTCAATATGAGTATATACTGGGAGGCATATCCTTGTTTCTTTGAGTACGAGTCCTGAGCTTTCCAGTTGGAATCTGGGATGGTCTGAGCATTGGCACGAATATTTTATGATCCCTCAATCTTGTAAACATCTTAATCGGTAGCTGTAGCATGCTAAGCATGCTATGCTGCACTGCAACTAATGCCAATCAACCGGAAGACGATTTATTATTTTGGAAAACTAGGGAACTCTTCTTCATGAATTTGGAATAGATTCGAGCATCACCGACCATCAAGAAGGCTCTGTTTTTTAGAAATCAAGAATACGAAACAAGTTAATTTGGGGAATCAAATTCATCACAATCAAAATGTCTATTTGCCAGGGGCAAATCACCTCTGCGAACACCCAAAAGAATCAGCTGTATGATTATGGATCAAATTATAGTGTACATTCACATGTCTTCCTCAAATTTGGCCACAGCACCGTGGATAGAGCTGCCATCATTCATGTGGACAAACAAAGTAGCTCATGAGAAGCTCACTACATTCACCTCGACGGAGCCCCTTGACGAAGCCGTGTTAAATAATGCAAACCTGTACAGCAATATAAAGCATTCTTACAAGAAGTGGACATGAAAATGATAGAGGTAGTATTTTGATCGTAGGCAATCATGTAGCCGGCATTGAGCTGTCAGCTACTAATATTGCCTCCAATTCTGTTTCCAGCACCAAGCAAACTAACAAACGGCCTGGTCCTAGACAACAAGCCAGGCTGCGAACAGCACAGAAGCATGGATTCACAGGAGCTGAACATTCTCCAAAAAGAATCTTGGTTTAGTTTACTGTTTCAAATGCTCTAAACGAGTTTTAATATTGGAGTCGATGCATCATTGCACATGTGAATTCATTCTTATCTCAGAAGCAATTGGGTCACCACTTAACACGTTTTAAATAGTCCAACATTACCAACAACCATATTATGCTGCATTCTGCAGCTACAAATTTTGTTAAAAAATGCTGACCTTAACCAGTAGGAGTATTAATTATCACAATTCTGAAACACTTCCACTCAGTCAGTCAGCTGCAGCACTCACTCGGCACTGACTGGAATATGGCAATGGCTTTGGACTGGAGTGCAGTGATTGCTGATTTTATGATCATGTGGTAGATATCATTCTGAATGACCACTCATTTGCTTACTTGACCAATCGACTAGCTCAATATGGTACCTAGGGCGACATATCGAGCTATTTCCTTTCCCATGATCATAATGAGCAATCAGGTTTACTTCGCTGTCATCCGATCGGAAATATGTGTTGTGATCGATATATGTTGTGTGTTGCATGGCTTAAGTAGCTCAATAGTTACACGTACTATAAGTGCAGCAACTGATTGGAATGTGACCTGAGTGTGATTGCCCCAGGGTGGCAACTCCTGTATAATAAGCAGGGGTCACCGGCTTAAGAAGGGGAATTGAAGCTGAAAATGGAAAAATAATAACAAATAATAAGCTTATTATATGATATAATAAGCTTATTATATGATATAATAAGCTTATTATACGATATAATAAGCTTTATAAGCTTAATAAGCTAATAAGCTTATTATAAGCTTAATAAGCTTATTATAAGCTTAATAAGCTTATTATAAGCTTAATAAGCTTATTATAAGCTTAATAAGCTTATTCTAAGCTTAATAAGCTTATTCTAAGCTTAATATGCTTATTATAAGCTTAATAAGCTTATTATACGATATAATAAGCTTAATAAGTTTTTATAAGTTTTTAAAACCCCCAAAAAAAGCTGGGGGGTCTGGACGGTGACCCCTGCATAAGAAAACTCCCTTATTATAAGTTCTTAAAATAAGTTTTGGAGGTCCAAAACTATTCTGATTTGAACATTTAAAATTTCTTTGGATTCCTCTCAATGTCCTCTTTCTTCACATATTGTTTGTGCTTACATAATAACAAATTGTAAACCTTCTAGATGGATTAGAAGGGAATAATAAGGAGCTGTTGTTGAAGGGGGAGTTGCCACCTTGGGGTGATTGCAATCAGACGCCGAAGTTGGAGAGTACAGGAATGGTGATCGAACTATGGGGGCATTTCCCTCGCACTGTCCGAGAGTGGGAGAGCATTCAATTTGCCGGACATCACACCAATTTCCGTCATCCACAACACACTTTTTGGTTGCTTGGAAAGCTGGTAAGGTAGGATGCTGCAAAACCGCCAGTGTTCTAAAATTGCTCAAATGTACTACTACAGCTCTTTTTAGGGTTGAAATGTAGTACGTTACTTAGTTTTTTAGGTGCTTATCCATTAATGTATTAGACACGTACATTCTCACCCTCAAATGAACTTATAAGTATATTTGAACAATTTTAGAACAATGGCGATTTTGGGTGCTCCTACCTAAAAGTGTAGAGGTGCCTCCAAAATTCTGCTTAGTGTAATAAGTTTTAAACCCCTAAATGTAAAAACATGCCTTTGTGGCAAATATAGAGTATTTGAAGGACAAAATCATGTGATGATAAAAAAACATGGTTTTCACTAGCAAAGCCTTCCATTGACATATTGCATTTTGAAATTTGATTGTCTAGTTGTAAAATGCGATGAAATGTATTCCAAAAAAGATACGGATTATAGATACTATACACGTCAGGTGTAAGGGACGGTTTACACTACAAACCATAAAGATTAACCAAGAGAATTAAAATCATTTCATGGTCACTCTTGGTCTGAAGCCGTGACTATGAAAATCAAAAATCATTTTTAAAATGTCTTGGTCACTTCTTATAGTGAAAAGTGGATTTCGACTCAAACGACTATAAATGTGCAAAAAAAGAATTTCTAAACAAATAAAATAATCAAATTTTGGCCAATCACGGATTTTTTGCCCAACGGTCCCTTTGATTTTTGTCGAGTCAACATCTTTGCCTCAACTGACAGAAAACCTGTTCAACCACAAAACATTATCCACTCGGAAAAAAATAGCATATTTAGGTAACGTCAATCTTTGCAGTCAATCTCCTTTATTCAAGGTAGTGTAAAGCGTAGTTGGACCGGGACGACTTTCTTGGCCTATTATAGATTTTAGAGGGCTGTGATCAATCTCTGTGGTCCATAGTGTAAATTGCCCTTAATTCTTGATCTAAAATCTTTTAGCAAACCATCCAACGGACTAAGATGCAAAAAAATTTAAAAATGCTACATATATATATACACATTTCTTACTACATCGCTACGATTAGAATTGTTTATTGTTACAACAAAGGGTGCCTGGAGCTTTTCATGTTCATCGTATGCCAAACATGCATATATCGATTGTTGAACCCCACCAGACGTTTTGGGTTAGTCCAGCAATCAAAACAATGTTGTATAATAGCCTCTCAAAATTTGGTAGTGTTTTTACTTCTTAAGAGTCATAATTGAAAGGTAAGCCTTCAAAAGTAACCATGAGATCAAAGAGAAGCTATGTTACATGTATGGTAGGTTGGTAAATTTTTCTATTATAATTAACTATATACCACTTATCTTATTTTTAATTTTTAGGTGTTTGAATTGAAAAAATACAAACTCTTGAAGCCTTCGTATTTTCAAATTGAACTCCATGTATACATTAAACCACTCAACATAAGAAGTTATTGGAAAAAGTTTATTTTTAGAAATTAGTTACTTAGTCAAAACTTAACTCGATATAAATATAGGCTCTAGAAATCTAAGGACCTCTTTTTTATTTAAAAATTGAAATCCATTAATGCATGGTCTTTTGTACTTATTTCATATGCTATTTTATATACGATTCTACGATAAGTTTTATTTTTTCCACTAAAACTATACATTTATTGAATGTTCCTTCTACAAATGGATGAGTATTGCAATATATTTACCATTTTACTTATCTAATAATTTTTTTTAGAAATCTTAGAGCTATAGAATTTTATTTTTTTCTCTTTAGTATATATTTTATTATTAAAATATATTTCCTATTTTTTAATTTTATTTTTCTAGAAATGATTAAAATTATCTCAAGATGATAAAGGCACAATAATAAGCATTGGTCTTTCAATTGTTAAGGAACCTAAAAATAGCTGTTAAAAATATAATAACATCATAGGTAAGTGTGTGAACTAAATATTTCATAGGCTTAACATATCTAGAGTCAAGTTGGCTATGAGCTTATCTTATTAAGTCACAAAACATATTCATTTTATTTTAGAAAAAACAATAAAGTTTCAAATAATATAGATGTTTATTAATTTATAAATAGTTGAATTTTTAGATTTATTTATAACAAAGTATTAATTTGTATAGACGTAAAAAATAAAGAATGAAGATTGTGATTTTAGGCCAATTCTAGGCAAATGACACTTAAAAGACTATACCTCTAAAATTCTTTGGAAAAAAAAATAGTTGCCAAAACCGTTTTTGATGAATTTTTAGATGTTAAAAAAAAAAATGAATTATTTTTGCAATAATTTTGGCATTGTCAATAAATTTCTGATTGAGCTATTTCAAATAGGATCAATACAATCAATTTCAAATGTATGGAAAACATTCGGTTGATATTTTGTAATATTTCAAATTTATTAATTTAGAAAACTAATGATAACTTCAATATTGTGTTTCATGCATTTGTTTTTAATGCAAATTTTTATTTCAACCAATCGTAAAATATTTTGTGTATTAAAGATCAAAACTATAATTTTCAAAATTGAATGACCTTAAAATTATTTTCCAAAGATCAAATATTATTTTGAAACTTCTACTACTATGAATAAATTTGAATCATCACAATTTACATCTTTTAGGAATCTAGTACAAAATGGCACAAATAATATTGAAATGTCATAATTGAGACTCATACTAATATAGAGAGACTTAGAAAAGACCAATGTGAGAGTTATGAAACCACGACTCTATTTTATTGTATAAAATACTTGGAGTGGAAATTTGACTAGGTTTTAGCTTGTTATTTTTGTGATGCACATATAAATTACCTTGAAGCGGGTGTTCATACATGTAAAGTGGAGACAATTTTTTCTCATTTGATGCCTAATTTTTTGATTCTTTCCACCTCTTATTGCTTTTTTTTCTCTCACCTTCCTCCTCTTGTTAGATACAAGTCAAATTACTTTGACCTACAACACATAGTAATTTTTGTTGTTATATGAAGGAACTTTCCTTACTCTTTGGCCATTGGATTGAAAACCATTGTTTAATACAACAAATCATGACATTTTTGGTTGATATTCTCTACAATTCCTTGAACTTTATTATAAAGACTGCAAAAATAAGTTTTTATTAGGCCCTACTTTATCAAAGAGGACAATACTGATCAAAAAGTGGTGTTATTGTATATCTTGATCTAATATATTTCATTTTGAAATGCAATGTTATTGTTTGGTATTATATATTGAATTGTTACAAGATCCTTTGTACATATTGATATCTTGTTTAAGTTCTTTATACCAACATTTCTTTGTTATAGTGTCTTTTGCCATTTCAAACCTCCTTCCTTTCAAAACTTTTTAGTGCCAAATATTTTTCAAGGTAATTCATGAAGCCATTATCCTATTTGATAATGGGAGTTGGTAATGTTAGAATAAATTTTTCAATGAAACTACAAATGTTGAAGTAAGTAAAACTTTAGACAAACCAAATTTGCATTGACTTTAGTTCCAAAATGGTCTTTAAAAAGTGAAGTTATATACTTCATTAATTAAACAATTAAAAAATTATGATTAAAATCTCATATAAAATCCATTTCAACAAATTAAATTAAATTATTTTATGATGATTTATTTGTATTTAATTTTTTAATTTTTTTTATAACTAATTATTAGTTTCAAGTACTATAATAAAATGGTGATTTATAAATGAAGGTTGTGGACTTTGAATTTTAAGTTATATTTGTATTAAATTCAATAATTTTATTATTGCCTATAAAAGACTCTTCAAAGTAATATTTATAATGGTTTTTTGAAATCTTCTATTTTAAAGTCATTTTTGAAAATTTATGGATTAAATCATTTTTCCAAGTTTTTATTTTTTTATTTTTTTATTTTTATTTTTTATTTAAATTTTAATATAATCTTTAATTTTTAATTTTTCATATCCATAATAAAGACATGACATCTCAAAATATTCATAACAAATCATTGTATAGCCATAGACACCCACCTTTGCTAACCATGTCTTTAAATATAGGGATGCTTTAAAATATCTTCCAACAATTTTACGACCTTTTAAAATCTAGTTTTTTCAACCAACATTGAGTTATCTAAATCTTCTACTTTAGGTTCAAAAATCATTCACAATATGAAATTGAAAAGGAGATAAAGGACAAAGATTTTGGCAACTTTAAGATTTTTTTTACAAAATACCTTTAAAATGCA
Organism: Ceratodon purpureus; assembly: GCA_014871385.1. Classification (NCBI taxonomy): domain Eukaryota; kingdom Viridiplantae; phylum Streptophyta; class Bryopsida; order Pseudoditrichales; family Ditrichaceae; genus Ceratodon; species Ceratodon purpureus. Next base: position 11,475,738 of record CM026432.1, on the reverse strand, counting down.
GAATTCTCATACTTCAAGCAATTTGCCACATCAACATTATAACTTTAGAATGTGATATAATGAACCTTGGTCAAATCAACGTGACGATTCACACGGTCATATTAAATCTGCAACCAACGATCGCAAGAGACTCTCATCAAACAATATCAAAGTTTTCTCACTATTTCTGGCAATATATTAAAAAAACTTCTTCTTTCCATTATAAAAGTTACAAAAGTTATCCATATAATCACATTGAGTTTTATAAGATGTCATGAGTTTTGCTTTATTGTATAATTTTTTTTTTTTATTGGGAAGAATACAACGTTGGGCATGGTAAATATTTTAAACACTTTCTTAAAATGATAATTTGTTTTTTGATATTACAAAGGTTAATACCATAATATTGCATCACAACCTTCCAATGAGCCAACAAATATAGAATTACTTACAAAATATTCATCTCCACTTGTATTAAAAAAATATTGGAGTTAAAGGTATCAAAAGAATATTGGAGTTGAAGATACTAAGAAGATGGTAGAGTTAGAAATACAAAGAAGATATCGGAGTTGAAGGTTTGCCAACAAAAAGCCTTTCATTCTGTGCACCTTTACAAGTTTAAAAAAATTAAAAAAAAAAAAAAAAAAACCTTGGTTTAATAGATATGAGTTTGGCCTTCCTTTGCAATCAATTGCTCAAACTCCACTTATTCACCCATGTCTTAGAAAGACTATCTTATTAAGGGGCAATTTAGCTAGAAAGCAAAAATAGGAATTTTTGGTTAAATTTGGCTTCAAAGTTCCAAATCCATTTATTGATCAAAGCTAGAAATAATTCAAAGTCTTCATTCTTTGAATAGGTTGGTCTTGTAGTCTACTCTTAAAATGTTCAAATGCAAGGTAGTACATCCATGTCAATGGTGCATCTCCATTTTGATGGTTCATTTTAGATATGGCGCCACTTATTAGCGCATCCTCAAATCATGACTTGACTTTTGGCGTATCTTTGCTACAATAATGGATTGAACGAATTTTTCTTTGAAGTTTTTAGAGTTTTTGCACAACTGTTTTATAATAAACAAATCACATGTTGGCTTCTTGCCACTTTTGTTCATATTTTGATTTGTTTAGTCCCAATAAAAAAAATTAATCATATTTTACTTTTGACTCCCTACCATGTTGTATTAGATGTTGCATTGTGACATAATTGTGCTTTACTAATAGTGTACACTTCATACCATAGATCTCCATATCTTCCTTTCGATTTACAAAAATAGATATAATCTCAATTTCACTTTGCAATCAATGTATTGTAGACAATCTAGTTGCTATACATGGTTTTAATCTTTTTAAAATTTAATTTTTTTTATAATTTAATTTTTTTTTAATTTAAAAAAAAATTAATTAAAAAAATAATCATTAAGAGATATTTTGACATACATATTTTTGGTTATCCACCTAAAATACTATGCAATAGAATTTGATTTTCGTCAATCAACTACTATGTATGGCCATATGTGGCACAACAAAAGCAAAACAATGCCCAAAATTGATAGGAAAAATTGTAGGTTTCTAAAGAATTTTCCTATAAAAAAAAAAGCTTAGAAGCCAAAAATTTGGTACAATGTATTCTTCATAACAACCTTAGCATCACACCTAAAATCGTAGGATTTACACTTCTTGGAACAAATCCAAGTGTCGTTAACTCCTCTTCCGAAAGCACTGATGTATGTTACTGGGCAACGTTATTTTTTAATTAGTTTTGACCACCCTAAGCTTGATCTCTCAACTTCTTTTATCTTCCGTACAGTCTCATACTCCACTGTCCGAGAAGAGCCGGCGGTTAGTTACAAGGCTACCGGATGGATTTTGAAAATAGCTGGTAGATTTTCAAAGATAGAGGCAAATAACCGGAATGAAATGATAAAAAACAATTATATTTAGTATTCATAGACATGATATACTGGGTATAATCTAAAAAAACTGGCTGCTTTTTGAAAATACAGGACATAGGCTGGTTGGCTCAGAAACCTTCCCGAACAGTGTCATACTCAACAAATTCATGCAAACAAGATGCGTTTGATACTGATGCTGTCATACAAATTAATACATCACCTGGAATATTAGTAGTTGACATGACATGGAATACATGACCTGTCTTGCAGCCATGTATTCATCTTCATCACCACTGGTGGTGGAAACAATATTTACCTCTGTTTTTGCAACCTCCCCTCAGATTCTTAAAATGACTTAACAATTCTCTTAAACCCTGATATATAAGAATCAACTTTGTGGAATAGTGGCGATCTTCAACGAATCCATCACTGAAGGTGAAACTGAGACAAACCTAATTAGATGTTGAACTTCGACAAGACTCACTGCTTCTAGGCATGCATCATTGGAATATTACACCATCCAATAACACCAATAAGTGTAAAGAGCCAATTGAATTTTCAGCAGCTAGTGCTTATAGTTCAAACTTAAGATACTGGTAAGAATTATAAGCCTAAAACTACACCTGATTTAAGTCAGTTGCCATGCCGTGATCACGATACCTGACAAAACCTAAAACTTAAGACTGTCCTTATCTCAGCAGTTCAAGCTAAAAATGAGGATGGGGAGATTCATTATCATGGCAGTTGTACAACTGCCAAAATGAGGTTTTCAATCCTAGAAAACCTAAAATGTTCAGCCTGAGACAGTTCGTAATCTCTAAATTGCCAAAACTGTAAGAAACTGCCAACATAATGAACATCTCAATGAGGAACACCTGCAATACTACAAATACTACAACAGTTGCAAGCAAACTCACATCACAACTACAAAAGGCCAGAGATCAGCTGAAAACCAGTCACCGAAATCACGAAGAACGACACAGAAAAACGAGAGAACTCACCGGCAAAGAGAGCATGAGATGCAGCCCAGAGGAGACTGAGATACAAGCTGCGATGATGGATCCTCCGCCACCGATGAAAGAACGAAAGAGCTCAATCACACCTGCATAATGCATGTGCACAGATTCTAACTTCAACACCTCTCCGGCACTCCCCAAGCGCGATAACATCTGACATAATGCACTACAAAAGGCACGAGGGTTGCGAGCGAGCTTGTAATATACCGCCTCTGTTAGTAAACCATCAAGCAAGGGATGCACTGTTACATCGTCTGCGGTGAACATTGTTTAAAAGTCAGAATTTGTGAACAGTCAGCTCTAATTCCATGAGCAGTCTTCTTATTTCAATTGCTGTTCATACACCTTGATAAGTTTCCACAAAGATCCATTTCTTAAGTTTCTTAGCGTTTGCGATTAGAAGAGGACCAAGATCATAGCAGGCGTACACAAGCATTAAATAGGGATGATTAATGAGTCCCCTCTAACCCTGCCTCTCAAAGTGAGGTGACGAACTGGTAAACTTGTGAAACCCGAGGACTTTCAAAATGTTGTTGATAGTCTTCTCCGGCATTGAAAGATCAATAATCCGAAAAAATTGAGCACACCTGTACTTCCAGAGCTCAGAATCACGAAAAGCCATCGAGGCAATCACACGACCCTATCTTAGGGAAATATACTGATAACACCAGATCTCCACAAAACAGCTCCACGTTCTAGCATCATTGTCTTCAGCGATGGTTTACCGTTTAATAGGTGTAAATCTAACAATATGGGCGTAATGGACAAGCATTGCATCTTTTTCCAAGTATTTGCTAATGGTCTGTGTAGGTGTTGGATGGATGGGACCCGTTTAAGTCAGTCCAAAAAGAGGGGTATGTCAGAGAATACACCCAGCTCTCGGTATATCCTTAGTAAAAGGCGAAAGAATAGTTCGCTCTGCGCTGAGCACCCAGCCACATTGAATCATCGTCGGAGGATGCTTGACCTTATACACACAAAGTGCAACACATATGGGGTAAATCATTATGCAAAGGGCAACTAGGATAGCGACGACTTTGATAGAAGCTATCAGGATGATTTCGTATCATGTTCATTCTGCTGCTCCGGAACACGAAAGAAATTGTCAATTCCTCAGCCAAATCTGCTACTAAAACTTCAAAATTCTCAAGAAAGCATTTGGAACACACCCACTGTATCGGTATACGTGTTACTCCCAGACATCAGTAGAGATAAAAAATGCACCAATAGATCATTATGGTCCATGATTATGGTACACATATCTGTAATGAGAAAAATGTACATTAAGGAAATCACAATCCCTTGAAAGCAAATAACTCATATACCTCCATTCTTTTACAGGAAAAAAAAAAACATAGCACAAAGAACGGTTGGGCAATATGCGGAAGGAGCTGTAGAGAATCATAGCTCAGGTTGTCCAGAGAAGCAGGATGCTCTTTAATCCAGAAGCCAAGAAGCATCGATAACATAATCAAACAAGTCCTAGAAACAATACGCTCCACGTACGCAACCTCTTCGGCACACAAAAAGCAATCACAAATACAACCACACAGAGACGAAACTGAAAACCAAAATCGTATAGAATACATTTTAAACAAGCTGATAGCTTCCAAATTTCTTCGAACATGTAACACTCTCTCCATTCGAACAGCAAATGCCCTGTACTTCGGCATTGATGCTGCTACGTCTGACCTAACTAATATTCAAACCCTGACTACATCCACAATTCTCATGGACTCTACACGGATCTGAATTGCTAAAAGAACGCCTTCCTAACAACTGCAACTGATCATATCAAGTAAAAATACATGGCACAACCAGATTGCTCAGCATCTCTACAATATCTCTACACCATAATGCCGATCAGTTTGACCAACATTTCAATCATCCACAATTCTGATCCACCCTAAACCCTAAATGCACTTTCTAGAAGCTCACAATCTGCTGGAAACTAGGTCGAGGCTGCATGAACGGACGAACCTTCGTGTCCAGAAGCTTCTTCATGTTCTCAGGACACAAATCCGCTGCATACCCATTCAATTTCGTCGCCAACACTGACGACGTCAGCTCCTCGTCCGAAATCTCCCCCAACAGCTGCAACAGCTGCGGCTTCCTCCGCAGCTCGAACTTCTGATGCTCCGCTTCAGCAGGGTAGAACACGCCCAACGGCTGAACCTCGGTCACCACCTCACTCCGATCGCCCAATCTCACCTGCTCCGCCTCCTTGCTCCTCGACGCGACCTCACCCTCCTCCCCGCTCTGGGTGAATATCACCGACCTGTACTGCGCACCCACATCCGGCCCCTGCCCAAACACCTGCGACGGGTCGTGACTCGCCCAGAAAACCTCCAGCAGGCGCTCGAACGAGATCACGCTCGGGTCGTACTCCACCTCCACCGCCTCAGCATGATCGCCAACGCTGTGGTAATCAGGGTTCACCTTCGCCCCACCCGCGTACCCTGCCCTCGTCCTCACCACTCCCGGCAAGCACCCGAACACGGCCTCCCCCCGCCAAAACGACCCCAGAGCAAACGCCGCGACTCTCGTCCCTCCCGAGCTCGCTTCGATGGGTCTGATTGCCATCACTTGCATGGCAACGCATGCCATCACCAGCACCCTCAGACATAAAGCTCCAGACCTCACCATGTTGCAGAAACTCCTGTGCCCAATCCCCGACGCCTCCACAAGCGGCAATCAGCAATCCGGGATGCTAATCTAGCTTCTCAAGAGTCCGAGCCTCGTGCTCGAAAATCGAAGCTCGGAGTCGTGGTTTGGTTCGAAATCTCGACTTTCGAGTGATCGGAATTGACAGCGTTTCCGAATCCAGGTGATCGGGTTTGAAGAGGATTAGAGGAGACTCATCTGGGCCGTTGAAGGGACTCTCGGCGTCGATTACCTAGCGTTGGATTAGTCCTTGTCGGTCATTGTGCCTATAATCGGTAGCTTAAACCCAGGGTTTCGGTATCAGAGGCCATCGAGGTCGGTGGTTACCGGTTACCACCGGTGTACAGTCGGGTCCAAGATGAATATGAACTTCGTCATCTCAGAAAAGAAGAATTGATAAAAAGTATTTACAAAGTATGGGATGAAGTTCCCTTGGAGCAATTAAAACGCTTTATTTCAACTATGCCCAATCGTATCAAAGCAATGATTTTAGCTTAGGGTGAAAGTACTAGGCGGTAAATAGTGTATGAGGAAAATGCAAATGCTTCTTTAGTTTTCATGTTTATTTTTTATAACACTTTATTAGCATTCGAGTGCAATTTGAAATTCCGAAATCCATCAATTTTTTTGAGCAAATTCTTGCATTCCAAAATTTTCCAGTTTTTTCACTGTATTGCGACTGTGACTCGAATTCATAAGCAATGTGTAGCTTGCTAAACAGTTGGGTTGAAGATAAATATGAACTTAAATACGGATTATCCATTGAAGAAATCAAATTTCTAAATACAATGTGGTGTATAATTGGTATATTTTGGAAAATGAAATTATCTTTGTGTCTTAACATAATCCCACTCATGTGCACCATATTTCAATTTGAAGAAAATAATATTACATTTTTGGTGGATTTTCAAAGTCAATTTTGATGGTATATCGCTTCAATGTGAATAGTACAACTTATCAATTTTTGATTCAAGTGATGAATGGATATATTATATTTTTACATTACAATTTTGAAGCACTAATCATCTCACAAATGCATGGTGAGACACTAGAGCAGAACAGCATTCTGTCCTGCGTTAAACTGCGTCATCGGAAACGTAAATCTGGATTTATGGAAATTAGTGTGGAAATGTGATCCAAATAAACATATTGCACGTTAAACGTTTTAACGTGCACGCGTCACTTTTGACGTTGCTTTAACGGCTTCTGTCAAAGAGTGTCAACTTGAATTTTGAAGTGACGGTTTAGTGTTAAAAATAACAACATGAGTGACATCGCGTCAACTTAAACATAAATCTGCATTGTGGAAAGTAACTTTTTTGGAGAGTTTTTTACCTCTCAGTAGTTTTTTAATAGTTAAATTTAGTCACATTCCACGTCAGCACGTTTCTTTTAACATAAAAGGCGTTTAGGGTGACATAGGAAACGTTCAGCTGTGTTACTAAAAACATATTAACACATCCTACGTGGAATGACCTGCTGACGTGGAATGTAGGATTCGGATCCTAGAGGGTGTCAATAGTGACGCTTGCGTTCTGGGTGACATAAAAACGCGTCACACTGCGTTTCAAGAAACATATTGACATAGCTGACGTGTCCCCTATGCATGTAAGCTAGAGCTGACGTGGCGGCTAGGTTATGACCTAGTCTACATCCTAGGGGGTGTCAATAGTGACGTGCGCGTTTTGGGTGACATAAAAATACGTCACACTGCGTTTCAAGAAACATATTGACATAGTTGACGTGTCACATGGGCATGGAGGCCGTGACTGACGTGGCGGCTATGGTTTGACTTGGTCAACATCCTAGGAGGTGTCAATAGTGACACGCATGTTTAAAGTGACATAAATTGCGTTAAATTGTGTTTCAAGAAACGTAATCACATAGCTGACGTGTCAGATGTGACGTGGCGGCTAGGATTTTGGTGATGTACACGTTAACTCATGTTTCCATTGTTCATTCTTTGGTGGAAACATTCATCCATGAAGGTCTTAGATTAGGGCTTTGAGCCTTGGTAGGGTTAGGGTTAGCCGCCACTTTGGCGGCTTCTTATCTTGTATTTGAGAGCTTGTTTTCAAGCTTTTTGTGTTTTCTTCTTACTCCATAGAGTGTCTCCCATTGTTTTCCTTATCAGTCCCTTGTTTCTTGTTCAAGTAGATTGAGATTTGAAAGAGTTGTAGATTTCTTGTAGGGCTTTCCAATGGTAGTAAGCACGTCCAATTCTGAGTTATAGGGAGTGAGATATCGCCTCCTCAAGTTGGGGTTGTCAAAGGAGTGCGGCTGGAGGAAGGGTCTCGGATTTTTAGCTATCAGTCTTTGAATTTTGATCCTATGATCTTGAGATTTTGAGGATAGATGCACAATCAACTTAGCTTTCCAAAAAGCTAAGGCACGCCTTAATCCGATGTAGGATGGAGTAATGGCAACCCATAAACTGAAAGGTACTTCAATAAAATCCGGGGGGGGGGGGGGGGGGGGGGGGGGGGGGGGGGGGGGGGGGGTTGGGGTTTCTCCTAACTTTATTCTTGTTCTCCATCTTCTTCTTGTCTCCATTCTTCCCTTGTTTCTTGGATGATGTGTTGCTATGAACTCACCGTGAGCACAGTGATGTGGGGTGTGTAGATTAAGAAGGATCCAGCATGAGCAGCCTTTTACGTTACATCATCCTACGTCTAAAGACGTTTTCTGAAACCCGTTAAAATATGTGACATATGTATTTATCAGCGTCAAGTTGAACAGTACATTGTGTTTCTTTTGACACAAATTTCAAATTGAATGCGTCACTATTGACGTGGCAAACATCATCCTACGTCTAAAGACGTTCCGTAAACGCGTTAAAATAAGTGACACACCTGTTTATCAGCGTCAAACAACGTCAAAGTTAACGTCCGGGACGCGTTAAACAGCGTCAAAGTTAACGTCAAACAACGTCAAAGTTAACGTCACATTGCGTTTACATAAACACAAAATATCCCAAATCCCAAATTTGATGCAAAAATATATCCTCAATCCACGATCACTCCACGTGTCACAATCTTGGCCATTGGAAACCTAAATGACACGTCAGATTTCCATGCCACATCAGCAAATTTTTCATCCATCAGGACGACGGAGCCTTGCCCACGTCATATTTGACCTGGAATTAATTAACATTGGGAAATGTCCATGTCACATGCAACGTGGAATGCAAAAAGGAGGGAACTGCTCACGTGGCAAAAAGCTTACTCTCAAAGTTACTCACCCTGGGTAACTTCTATAATTTGTATTTGCGTCACTTTTGACGCAGCACGTTAAAACGTGTTAACAGGTTTAACATAAGGTTGACGCAGCACGTCAAACCAAAGTGACGTCCGTGACCTTTTTGCCATTTTTGTGTCAAAAAAACTGTCCACGTTAAACTGCGTTAAACCGCGTTAAAAACCGCGTTAAACAACGTCACTTTGGACACTGTTCTGTTCTAGTGAGATACTAGAAGATAAACAAGATTTTACTATAGCATCGAAATCAGGGATTAGATTGATATTAACAATGGCTTCAAGATCAAAATCTAAACAATACTACGGATTGCTCCACAACTTGTGTAGATAAGATTGAAATACATAAAATCTAACCTTTTATTAATGCTATGAAACATATGTTCCATGACTTTCCACAACTTATGTTGACATGACTAATGTACAAATAATCTAACCTTAAAAGGATAATTTCAGAAATAAATAAATAATAGAAACCATAATTTTATGCAGACTTCAATTCATTCAAAAGTGCAAAATCAAAATAGAAAGAACTATCAACAATTACATTAATTCACACACTAAATTCATCTTGGAGTACTTTAATCATTTGGATCAAATGTCATGACAATGAAATTACTTTATAGATCTATAGTACACATAGTTGAAGTGGCATAACAAAGACCCGCCTATTAGGGTTTTAATGCAAGCTGCACTGAGCACCATGCACTTAGGCTGCAAGCCTCCATAAACACTGGTTATGAACAGATGACAAAATGAATATAAATCTTCACTCCGACCACATACCCTCTTGAACACACAAAAGAGCAAGCACAAAGACACTTTCATTTAGACAGAACTCAAAAATAAAAATCAGATATAATACATTTGGAACCGTGAAGTGTGATATCATTCTACACAACAGACACTTCAATTCTGAGCAGCACATGCCGTGACATGGTTTCACCCTTCTAGTTCGGCATTGATGCTGCGAAGTCTGACCTAACTAGTACTCAGACCCTGACTACATCCACAATTTTCATGGACTCTACACGGATCTGAATTGCTAAACGAACGCCTTCCTAACAACTGCAACTGCTCATATCAAGTAAAAATACATGGCACAACCAGATTGCTCAGCATGTCAACAATATCTCTACACCATAATGCCGATCAGTTTGACCAACATTTCAATCATCCACAATTCTGATCCACCCTAAACCCTAAATGCACTTACCAGAAGCTCATCACCTGTTAAACCCTAAATGCACTTACTACAAGCTCATCACCTGTTGCAAACTAGGTTGAGGTTGCATAAACGGACGAACCTTCGTGTCCAGAAGCTTCTTCATGTTCTCAGGACACAAATCCGCCGCATACCCATTCAATTTCGTCGCCAACACTGACGACGTCAGCTCCTCGTCCGAAATCTCCCCCAACAGCTGCAACAGCTGCGGCTTCCTCCGCAGCTCGAACTTCTGATGCTCCGCTTCAGCAGGGTAGAACACGCCCAACGACTGAACCTCGGTCACCACCTCACTCCGATCGCCCAATCTCACCTGCTCCGCCTCCTTGCTCCTCGACGCGACCTCGCCCTCCTCCCCGCTCTGGGTGAATATCACCGACCTGTACTGCGCACCCACATCCGGCCCCTGCCCAAACACCTGCGACGGGTCGTGACTCGCCCAGAAAACCTCCAGCAGGCGCTCGAACGGGATCACGCTCGGGTCGTACTCCACCTCCACCGCCTCAGCATGATCGCCAACGCTGTGGTAATCAGGGTTCACCTTCGCCCCTCCCGCGTACCCTGCCCTCGTCCTCACCACTCCCGGCAAGCACCCGAACACGGCCTCCCCCCGCCAGAACGACCCCAAAGCAAACGCCGCAACTCTCGACCCTCCCGAGCTCGCTTCCATTTCCATTTGTCTGATTGCTAACACTTGCATGACAATGCATGCCATCACCAGCACCCTCAGACATGAAGCTCCGGACCTCACCATGTCGCAGAAACTCCTGTGCCCAATCCCCGACGCCTCCACAAGCTGCAAACAGCAATCCGGGATACAAATCTACGCTTCTCCAACCTGTGCACGACCGAGATCTGCAAAGTCCGAGTCTTAGCTCCAAACTCAAAAATCTGAACTGTATCAATCGTGATTGAGAGCACCAAAATGATTATTTAACTAACCAGTTACGAGAATTCTCGGCTGTGGTTCGCTTCACAAAACAACGTTGAGTCTGTGTGATGATCAGTGAAGTTAGTGCCAAGTGTAACATACGTGAAGATAGTATTTTTGCAAATATATTAGAGTGCCAGATTGCAAGAAGGACATTTTGTGACATGTGGATTTTTATTTGCAGGAGACGATCTGAGCTTGTGACACTTGTGACTCTGCCACATGTGACGGTTTTTTGGCTTCGGTTGTTTATCCACACAGGTCGGTTTCTATATCCGTTGCTTTGTCATTTTTATTTTATTTTTCAAGTAAACACCGTTTAATTGAAAAAGGTACAGATACCGGCTAAGCCAGTTACGGCAAGGCAGGGATTTCCCTCTTCTTTGTTGCATCTGTCTTCCTTTCCGGATCTTCTTATCCATATCTTTAGGCACTTCGCTCTTCTTTTCCTGTGTCTTGTTGTAGTTTCATGTTTTGGTTTACGTCATTAATATTGGTCTTTGCTTACGTCATTAATCTTGTCTTTGTTTCCGTCATGTACTTTTACCCGGCTTTGATCGTCTTTCTTTCATGAGCTTTATCCTTTCTTTCATGAGCTTCTTCCTTTATTTCATGAGCTTCTTCCTTTATTTCATGAGCTTCTTCCTTTATTTCATGAGCTTCTTCCTTTATTTCATGAGCTTCTTCCTTTATTTCATGAGCTTCTTCCTTTATTTCATGAGCTTCTTCCTTTCTTTCATGAGCTTCTTCCTTCCTTTTCACTTACAAAGAAACCCTTTCTATACTACAGGGTCACGTCCATGTGATAAGTTAGTGGTACTGGAGAGTGGTGATATTATGGAGTTGTGACATAATCAAGGTAAAGGTGCGGGAAAACTGTGCAAATTTCAGGCTTGGGTACTTAGGACAATGGTGGGAAGATTTTAGAAGTTTTGGATGCCCTACAAAGCTAGTACAAAGGTATCTAAAAACACATTTTTGAGCATTCCTCTTATTTTCTATGAATTTTTAAGTTTGAAAGCATTGAGGTCTTGGTTTTCATGATTCGTTGATTTTAAAAACAACTAGTTTATGCAGCAATCAGAATTATTCATTTTTCTGGATAAGTTTTTGTGACCCAGCCTTCAACCCCAATGTGCGGTCTCACGACCCACTCAATTTTCTGCAACTTTACCTTATTAAAAGAGTGCGTGTGACATAAGATTGTTAGTTGTAATATGTACTGAGCACTAAAGGTGTATACTTTCATGACTAGTTGAATGATGTTAAATTCATGTATTTGGATTGCTAGGTGGAATTCATTTAATCTTAATTGGAATTCATGAGTAAGGAGAGTTCAACACTTATTGAATGGAATTATCTTCAACAAATCAAATATAGATTATTAACCCCTAATGTCGAATGCCTCAAAATTGCAAAAAACCCTTAAAACTGCCTTCTTTAAATACAAGGTGCAATATATATATATATATATATATATATATATATATATTTGATGTATTTTTGCGTATGCAACCGTAAGATCTTGTACCTAACTTGTATGTGCATATTTTTTGCTTGTTGAAGAAGAGATAACTAGTTTTTTGAGGGCCAAAAACACCATTTTTGGTAGAAAATTTGATATGAGGCTCTTCACATTCTTGTTTTTAGGTGAGTTAGGAACATGCCTTTGCAATTTTCCCCTTCATACGACCTATAAAACCTAAAAGAAATGCTTGATTATTCACATAGAGGTATGCTGAAATTCAACTACAAAAGCCAATCTTTGACAATAAAAAAGGCATGTGAAGAATAATTGGATTGAAAATCCAAACGGTGAGATCATGCCTTAAAACCTTATTTACCTGAAAAAAAAAACAAAACTTGTGAAAAAGTAAAATCTCAATTTTTGGTGAGTTTTTGAAGTTTCTACAATTTAATTGATTTTAGGCAGTTTTTGAGAATAATTGAGCATATACCGCAGTTTGGGCAGTTTTGGGCAGATTTCAAATAGTATTTTCAAACTTTGACTTTGGATATCTCCTAAACTATATTTCATTTGATTTAAATTTAGTAACGGCAAGCCGGACGAGATCACGCTCGGAGTTATTCCATGTAGTAGGTCAAAGTATATTAGTTGAAAGGTGGCCCCAAAGACCAGCCAATACACCCACAAATATACTTGATTTAGTATTTACATAATAGAATATTGAGAATGGTCGCTAGTGTAAAATGCCATTCAACTAGACGTATGTAACTATGTTTGTTACACAAGTTTAAATTCATGGGCGTATTTGTAGCTGATTATTGTAGCAATTTCGAAACTATGTATAAAATTTGTAGCAAGATTTTGTAGAATTTGAATCTTAATTGTTAGGATCTTTTTATTAATAGTGTTATTTATAAGAATCATTAAGTTCGAGAATTCTCAAGTAAATTTGTTTGTGTTTGAAAGTGTAATTTGTCAATTAGAGATTAGCATAGATAGAAGCAACACAAGAAAAAAACTAACAAAATTGAAAATGAAAACCGTGATTCACATCTACTGTAAAGATCAAACTACACTCAAAGGATTGAAACATCCAATGCGAGCACACACCTTCCTTTGAAAACCTTCATCCATAAAAAAAAATGTCTTCATGATCATACAATTCAAACAAAACAATCAAAGATCTCTCTGGTGTCTTTTTTGTCAAATCTTAGTGATCAAGAAAGAGTTGGACAAATCAAGCAATGGTAAGAAAAGATGAAGCCTAAATATATACAAAGTATGAAGTAGTCGAAGAAAGTGAATAGAGACAACATTGGAAATCTTGATGGAATAATAGAGGTAATACCCTCCATCTCAACCTTAAGGTGTGATGTAACATGGTGATATAGTAATAACCAAAATGAATAGCATTTCCAAATCAAGACTGCATAATAGCAATTTCAAATCAAGACTGCATGGTAAATCTATTTCCAAAGTAATCACTTCAACGAGTAGTAGTCGTCTAAAATTATAAGACCATCTCTAGTTTTGAATCCTCTACAAGATTTTTGATCTACAATGGTGTCTTGAGCTAATTTCATGGTCTACAACGGTGTATTCAAGCTTATTTGATTTTAAATTGGTGTAGTCCAAAGATAGTGGAAGACGATTGATTTCTTTTTAAATAATCACTAGTAGGAGATTGAAATTTACGGATGTATTAAAAGACTTCATGTTTTGTCATTGAGGACTTGGCGGGGGAAAAATGACTTTGCAATCTTGCATCAATACGGACAAGTCATTCTTCTTGAACCGTCATTTAGGACCAAATTTACCTAAGAAGTAAACATCTTTTACGGCCAAAGTGGGACTTTTGAGATGTTATGCTCTACTTATTGATCAACCCATGTTGGTCCCTATAGCTCAATCTAACATTGTCAATATTGATTTGGATCATTGCATATCTTCATTATCAAAACACCTATGAAATGTACAACCTTTTTTTTATCATATCAATTTTTTTGAAGGATGGAAGAGCTAGAATCCACAATGTTACAATATTTTTGCTTTGTCACAACAATTGTAGCCATAGTAAGTGATAAACAGTTGTTCCAGCATTGAATTAGGTTAAATGTGTTGACGACTTCGTAGTAGGTAATTGTTTTATTAGAACCATTATCAATGCAAAACCGGTTCTGTTGAGGTGGCAAGCCCGTGAGGATAAGCCAGCTGGATAGAATCGGTTTTCCACCAATGACCGGTTCCAATAAAACGATTACCGAATGTAACCGTTTGGCCACTTTGTTGAGTCGTTTTGGTGACCTTAACAACGGGTCAAATGTCATCTTCTTCGACAATGTTGTCTTCTTCAAGCATTTTAGATTTGGGCGCTGCTTGAGATTTTGGCGCTACAATTTCAGCTTTGAATTTTTGGAAGCTGCGGTTTCTATCTCAAATTTTGCTATTACTTGTAAGCATTTTCTTCTTGCATATATATAGATTTTTTTTCTTTTATCTCTTATAGTTTTGTGCATGGCACTTGCATTTTTCTGCATGCGCTTGAAGTTTTTTTATATGCACTTGCCTTTTGCGGTTTTATTTAGCAATTCTATTTTGTCGTCGTGGCGGTCTTGACTTAGATTGTGTCGAGCGTGTAGATCAAAGTTGTCTCATAGTTGACAATGCTTGAGTTTAGAAAGAACTCCACTTGTGCTTGCACTTCATTGTTACCTTCTTTTTATTTTGAGATGGATTTAGTTTCTCTAGAGTTGGTTTAAATTGTTTTTCCAAATTTTTTAAAGCGGAAAGCGAGCAAAGTTGGGGAAAAAAGTTTTGGTTGCCATACCTATAGGTGTTATTGTTGATGGTGAAAATTGTTGTCTTGTTGTTTCTTGTTCAAGTTGTGTTGTTGAAGAACCTTTGGATATTGTTCATTTAGCTACAAGTGAAGGTATGGATAATTCTTTGGTCCAAGGATTGTTGTTTCTAAAATATCTATAGAAGGCAATAGGCAAGAGGGCTTGATGAGATCGAGTTGTCTATTATTGATGAACTTATTGATGATCATAATGATGAAGTAATGGCATTGAGTGTATACAATGCGCTAGTTGTAAGGATCAACAACTCTATTGTTAAGACAATCAATACTGAATTTGCGGTAGTTGAGCAAAGCATTGATTCTCCTATTGATATCAATATCGAAGCAGGTTTTGATCTGTTTGTTGAAGCTTCCTTTGACAAAGAAATGTGCAATAACAAAAAAAACGGTATATTTAAGAGCCATTTTTGGATAAAAAACCGATTTAATTTTTGATGGGAGGCTTTGAAATTAAATACCTTTGTTCTTTTGGAGGAAATTCCTCTTTGTGAGCAGTCAGAGTTGCTTTGTAGGTTTCTTAATTTTATGAAGAACTAAAAGGCAAGCACTATCTCAGTAAAAGTGTTATGCAAATCTACAAAGGTCTCAAATGTATTCTTTGTGGCGTTTAAAGAGAGCGGGTTAATTCTGCAAGGATAAACGAGCAACCTTTCTTCATGCAATGACATGCATGCTCATCAGTTTTTTGATTGCACAAACAAATAAATTCTTTTGGCAATAGAAAAGTCAATCGAGGCTAGTGCAAATAATATCAAACATAAGGTTGGTTACTTCACTGATGAAGATGAGCATAGGATTTTAGCGCATCTATTGCATCAACCAAATTCTGCTTACGGGGTGCAAAGGAGGTTTGTCCTCTTTGCCACTTCTGTTTTTTTTGTGAGAGAAAATACACAACTGTGGAAGTTACGTACAATTGGCACAAAGCTATGTTGGCACTTACAAATGTAGGCGTGAAATATTGAGGTCAATTGATGCATTGTGGGATTTGAGGTTGGAATTGTATGTACGAACCTTGACTTGCAAACAACCTCTAGATGTGTATTTAGTAGGTTACATGTTTTTTGCAGATGATTTTTAAAGATACACAAGAATTTTTTAACGTGGTTTGTTTAAATATGACAAGACTACTTCACAAAATTCTAAGCCAACATTGACGAAATATCAAGAAGTGTACTTCAAGGAGCTTGTTTACTACATAATCCTGATGACATTGTTTTATACATTCAAGGTTCTTATTTTGCATATGCCACCAATTTCAGAATCAACTCATCTTTTTATATCTCCTATTACTCATTTCAATGATCACATTTGGTTCAAGTCAAATGTCAAACTTAGGGAAAAAAATTGCGGAACTTTATTTGGGACATGGAAACAACAATTGGTTTGAAGGGCGACTATACTAATAAGAGCGGAAGGGTAATAAGCATCATCCAGATGTGTGTAGCAATAGTGCCGTTGAAAACCATTGTACTTAACACACGGCATAAGAATTTAATGAACTTAGAGCGTTTGAACCGCATGAAGGCATTAGATGCGAGAGCAGCAAAAGCCCTTGCATGGCCAGACAATGGTGAGTGGGTTTTTGAGAAGCATTACGAAGTTGTAGTAGTGTAATGGCATGTTGCTAATGGTGGTGTTCAACCTCAACAGTCCATTCAATTCTCTTTTTG
This sequence comes from Ceratodon purpureus, assembly GCA_014871385.1. Classification (NCBI taxonomy): domain Eukaryota; kingdom Viridiplantae; phylum Streptophyta; class Bryopsida; order Pseudoditrichales; family Ditrichaceae; genus Ceratodon; species Ceratodon purpureus. Next base: position 11,458,774 of record CM026432.1, on the reverse strand, counting down.
TACAATTAATGCTTTGGAGTATTGTTTTTTTAATGGAATGAAAGGTCCATTTGGTTCAAAAATAATATAATTAAATAAAGAACACAACCCATACAAACGTGCTTGAGAACTTTTCTACATTTGAATTCCCATTATTAGTCATGCATTGATTCAATGCTTTAATTTTTTTAATTTTTTAATTTTTTTAATTTTTTATATGAAACGTAACATTTATTTCTCATCATAAGTTGCAAACACCACATGGAATTTGAGATTAATTGTTGTATTTTCAATTAGACTCAATAAGATTCATTAATGGTGTAAAACTTATTCTTAAAGATTTAATGAACGAACACCTATGACGCAAGTGTAACTAGAGCAATTGAAGAGAAATGATGCAACATTCAAGAGAGAATGAAGTTTAGGAGAGGATTATCACAAGAATGAAGAAGTATGAAGGAAGAATGAAGGAGAAAAGGGTCAAAATGAAGTTGGAAGATGAGACCAAGGTGACAAAGTTCGAACAAAGAATTAAATATTTTTTGCTTACCAAATTCAAGAATTAGCTCTAGCGATGTAAGAAAAATGGCTTGTGTCAAAAATAAATAAATAAATAAAAATTCATGAATTACCTTAAGAGGGCGATTATTCATTTGATCAGTGGTTTAAGTGAGAGTAATTCTTTTCAATTACTAGAAAGCACATAACACAGGAGTCCAAGCCCGGTCTTGACCTCCTCACTATATGGCAATTTTCTACTAGACCATCTACCACTTCAAACTATCGACGTAACGACGCTTTAGCTCTATAGGCTCTCGCATGCCTGACTTTCTATACTCAATTAAAGCCATACGTCATTCAGGTAGGTTGACTAGGCAAAGTGATGAAAATTTCCTTTTCATCAAGCACTAGTTACAATCTTTCATGCGTATAAGAGCAGCCTGAGGAAGGCTACACACTTTCATTTTTCATTTTTCCCTTTTGTCTGAGCTCTATAACACGTTATCAGCACGAGTTGCTCTTGATTTGTTCACTATTGCAACCACAATCTCTGTTCCTCATTGTCTCTCCTATCCGGTCGGGCGTGGAAGCTGTTCTGGGCGATAGCGGGCTCTTTCACTTTTCTTTATGAATTTTATGAAAGACAGGGATATTGGGACTTTCGAGATGCACAAATCTCAAAAGTTGGGGGTGTTTAGAAACACCTGAAAATGGCCAAAATCATTGGCCGCCTTGTGGTTTGAGGTGAATTTCTAGATCATATGCCATGTTTTTTGTGGCGTAAGCGAGTCCATGGTATAATCCAGTCCTAATCGATGTCCCAGTGTGGAGGCCAAGCCAATTGCTATACCAAACGCCATCACCACCCACCCAGAACGGTCCTTAGGCGCCGCCTTCGAAGCACAAGATCACGCAAGAGCACATGAATTCGCAAGAAGAGCACACGGCAGAGGTGAAGAGAATGGTGAGGTGAAGAGCTCGCCCCCGCCCCTCGTCGACTTCGGCGGGGGCGGGCTGAAGAGCGACCTGAGCATGCGCTTGAGGACAAGGGCGGGCTAAACAATTCTTGCAACTCTTGTAATAAGAGCTTAATTATTGGGAGAAGGCCAACTTTTTCTAACTAATAATTTTTTGGAATATCTTTAAAACATCTTGTGTAACTTCATTTAAACAAATGTTGGCTAAATGTAGGTCAAGAATGTCTTGATATGGACCTTTACTAGTTTCGAAATACTTGAAGGTGAAGGTAGGATATCTTAGCATAAGGCTATATCGATATATCCTCAACTGGTATCCTTTCAATACTAATCACATAATTTGCTTACAAAGCTATTATGAAAACTTTTAGGAGGGTTGTTTTAAGGTTGTTTTGTCTCTTAAGCTATGGTGAAATTGTAAAAGGAAAAATTTCCCCTCAAGCCACTTTCATGTACTAGCAGTATTCAAATAGACTCTAGATAGTAGGGCCAACTTTGAAGGCTGGGCAACTCAACCTATTGAGCTAGCCAAATTCAACTAGAGGTGCTCGAGTACCTCTAGTATAATACCGAGCACCTCAAGAAGTACCTGGCTATTATATTGATTCTAGAGGTACCTCTAGAGGTGCTCGAGGTACCTCCTCCCTCAGTAGCTCAAGCCAATTGATATTACTTCCCAAAATTGCAAGAGTTTAACTTGGGCCATTAGGGGAAATATGGGGTCCGCAACGGGCCTTTGCTTGAAACTCGAGCCTCAAAATTTGGCCATGCCGGTGCACTTTCCTTGCTGGCACCAATAGTGCCAGCGCGTAGCCAAATCGGCGTTTGAGGGGTCCAGCCAATCGTTTGCAGCGAAGGCGTGTGCCCAATGCTGTCACCCCATTGGACAATAGCGGATTCTATTGTCAGCGGGGCAAATTGTGTTGTCAGCGGGCACAATATCCACCAATGAGATTACTAAGAGAGGCATGCGTGGGCAGCAATTCACCTACCTTCGGGCTGTCTTACAAGGCTCGTTGCAGACCCCATATTTCCCCTAATGTAATGTTTTTAATTTTAATTTTATTTTTTATTTATTTTTTGATTTTTTTGATTTTGAAGATACGTACTACATTGTATTATTGCAAAATCTAGGTACATCTCCCAAGGGCTCCAAAGAACTCCTAAATCTAAATTATACATGGGGCTGCAAAATAAAAATAGCCTTACATTAAAAAATATTTCAGGTGGTTGAGGAGTAATCATGTGACTGTATAGTTGTTTCAGTGGACTAATATTTATGGTGGATGGATTGCTTGCTGGTTAAGTGCGGCTTCTCATATGATTTGTACCAAGGCCACACCAAAGACTTTAGCAGCTCGAGTCACAGAAAATACCAGCCCTTGTTATTCACTAAGAATCTTGGATGGTATTATCACTTGGCTGGAGCCATTAAAGTGGTTGATACAAGGACCACACCAGAAACTCCATCGGCTCTAGTCAGCAGAAACATCAGCCCTTTATTTTCTCCGTGGTTGGGATTTCAGTTGGCAGAAGTTACTGCAGAGTAGCTTTACAATCAACTCTAATAACTCCGGCCAACTGAAATCCCAACCCAATATTTGCAGAGAGAAAAAAGGGCTGATGTTACTGGTGACTGGAGCCCTCAGCCTCTAGAGTTTTTGGTGTGGCCCTGCTAAGGTAGAGACACCTAAAACCACCAACTTAAGGATTTTGAGCCTTTTTTTTCAGGGTTATTTTTGGATTGTAATTTTCACTTGTTGAAAAATAGGTTTCTCATAATATGCAAATTTTTTCAAAATTTTCTTCCCAATATTGAAATAGATACAAATTTTTAAACACAAAAGTACTTCATGACCCAAAACTGATATGTAGACTTTTCCATTGTCACACCTAGCTAGTATTTAATTTCCACTCATGATCCGACCCAAAACCACCAACTTTTTGAGTGTTTTGATTGGTCAGCTTGAATGAAGTGGTCTGACAATGCTAGTTTAGCTTAGTGGCGGTTCTGGGGAGACCTACAGGTTGGGTATGGGGGCGGTGGTGGTTTTCGGTACCTCTACCTTATGCCTTGCAAGCAGCTCCAGCAGCCCTCCGCTGGCTGAACACCGGTGTGGCCCTGGTATCACCAGTCATAGTACTGTAGCCAGAGTTATTATTCCTCCGAGTTATCCTTTTTCACGCTGGTCAGTATAATAGCCACAGTTATTCTTCCGAGTTATAATATTCTTTGTCCACAGAAGAAGAGAAAAATAAGGTGAAAGGAACTTAACAGTTAACAACGACCTGGAGTGCTCGCAGCAAAAGATGCGTCTCGACTCCTGGCCCAAGCCCATCTCGGACCCGCCGCTGGCACGCTGCTGTGGTCTGCCGGGGAAGATGCTACATGTACATGGCTCCTGATTCAGTGCCTTGGATTTCGGAATATATTGCTTTTCTAAGAAGCACGCGAATCGCGAGCTCAAGTCCCTCAAAGCTGAATCCCAGCTAAAAGGCAAACCGAAAGGGCAAATCAGAAGCAAGTCCAATGCGCATCTCAGTTCCCTTGATTACACAGCGGATGTTTTGTCTCGTCCAGACTAAATTACTAACTTAGTGCCATTCATGCAACGAATCGTACGGGATGTTTTGAGAAATTTAGAAATATCCACCCACCCACGTGCCCACTCATATATTTCTGGAGACGCCCATGTCTGAAAGTTAGTAGAGTTCAAGCATTTCGTATCAGTGTACTATCTTGCAGAACTTGGAGCACACTGGTACTAACATCTTATGGAGGTACTAACAACATGAATACTTTCGACTAAAGACATTCAGGCGTCCACACTAAGAAGAACCAAGAGTGTAGCTCACCGCTTTGGCAATTTTTACAGTCGTGGTGAGCCTGTGGCACTGGTTTCCAAATTCTGGCCGCAATGATGAAGGATTGTTTCAACCAACGCCTCCTCGGATCTGTCTGATCGTGTAGGTTCCTAGTGATTCCTTTTCCTTTTATTTAAAAAACATAAAATCACCTAGTATCCATGTCCAATTTATGTTCCCATCGCATTTGTTCCGCATTTTTTGCAGCGAATAAAATCTGAAGTCGTTGTGTCAAAAAGAAGAATTCACCAACCAAAAATCAAGACCAAGTTAACACCCTCCTGTGTTAAGACCTCCCAAATTCTACAGTAACTACAGTATGGACACTGCTGTTTCTAACTTATGCAAAGGGCTGTCATGGAGTCGTTCGTTGAAAAGGATAAAATCGGAAACCGCTAATGATTCCACGAATCCACGCAGCCCCACCCAGTATTTTGGCTATCTGAATCCATGAATTATGGTGCGTGCCTAGCGCGTGCTTGCTGCTTTGTGCGCCCAGCTATGTAGAAAAGTTCCATTTCAACGTTTGTCCTGTGTGCTAGAACACAGTAAGTCTAGCAATGGTGACGCAAATTGCATGATGCGGCATCTGCTGCGTTGCTTTCTGCGATAATGGAAGGCCTGGAGTGTCCGGTTCTGGAAGAGCAAACCACCTCCTCTTGGACAAATGTTCCGCCCGCCCACGTGACATTCTCAATACGACATGCATTGAGCAACTAAAATGTTCATGTCCACTCTTTTGCGGTTCCGATTCCGTTCATATCTCCATAGTCTATTCGTTGTCATTGTAACTTATTGGAAAGGTGTCTCTACCTGTTTACTTTTAGACTGAAAGCCCAAGGGCCAAGGGATTGAATTTTAGCACCGACATGCAGGCCTGATTAAAATATTGACTCAAGCGTTGATACGAGCTCCAATTAAACTTCAAAGCACTCAGCACTAAAGCTACCAGTTTCGTACGTGATGTATGTCATTGATTAGTGACTACAGACACTATGCTGTTCAATCGGTGAAGAGAAAAATTCATGTTTAGTTAGTATGAACACGTTAGGAAATGTGCCTCTTCTTATTACATGTATCTTGGAATTACATATCAATTTAAGGCGATTGCTAATAACTATTTGACAGACACTGGACTTGTGAAGCACTTCTCATGTAGCTAGCAACTAAGTGGTTGTATGATTCAAATTTGCATTCAAGAACATAGTACGTACGAGGAATCCATGTAAGCATTTCGTTAGAAGTCAATTGAGAAATATACTGTCTTTGTACAGATCGAACTTAGCATTGCTAAATCACTCAATGGTAGGTGTAGCAGTAGCACTCAGAAGTTGACTCGCTTCGTAAACAGACGTCGAGACTTCACACATATATGAACGTATTCACCAACGTGCAAGAATCAGTCAATATGTTACTCACAAGTCAACAAATCATTGCAAGACTAGTTATACACTAGAACAGAATGGCACACCCACTTTTGTCCTCATTAAAACATCACAGGTTTAATAATCCGTATGCAATATAGATATATACAACCTGCATACATGTTCCATATCCAAAGTGATTCGGATTGTATTTCAACTTCACCTCTCCAGTCGGCTCTAAACTTCTTCGGTTCGTCCAAGAATTTGCAAGATTCAGGAGACAATCACCTACCTACGACTTCTTCACAGTACTCTTTATACCAGGACGTTGCAGACATTCTCAGTACGATATTCACGAGTTACATAATGTGCTATACATCCAATATCAGTTCATTGATATACAAAGCTTCAAAATGGGGGCCGCACATTTAGCTTGGTTTCGTTTCCACCCCGTACCTACTCATCATTTCTATCCTACACAGTTCTAGTTACACTGTAAAACCTGTAGCAAAATAGGTCCTGAAAACGACAAGCTCTGAAAACGACTCCTCTCATTTGAAGCGTCTTACTATTTCCCTCCCCTTGCATATGATGCAGACCTTCGTCTATATCGCTCATAAAGAGAAATACAGATGAAGAATCTGCATCATAAACTAGTGGAAGAAAATGAAAACTTGTGACCCATGTACCGAGAATCTGCAGGAAGAGCCCCTCACACCAATTCCATTCTCACACCGGGGACCACACCAGCTTCAACACCGCAACTCCCTAGCTCATCTGCACAGAACTAAAAATCACTGCATATCAACTAAAAACGACTGATTCTACAGCTTAGAACCAAACTCCGGCACAATCACTGGATTGATCCATCCGCCTGCAGCTCACACCATAGCCACTGGGTGGAAAGAGGAGTCGAGGACTGGTGCACTTGGGTCTCAGCCAAGCAAGATTCCTTACAAAGAACTAAATGAGCATGATGCTGGAGGCCTGCACTGTACGTGAAGGTACGAGAATGGAGGGCGAGGATTTATACAGCAATTCCGTGAGGAAGGAGTGATCGAAGGAGGAGGGTCGCAGGTGGGGTTGGTACCGGGTTTGTAGCCGCACCGGGATGCAACGGGTGGCAGTTGGCAGTTGGCAGTGCCTTCAATAGCTGCTAAAGTTTGCCTAAGCTTTAGAGAGCTTGCAGTGGCCATCAATTGGCCACCGACTAATTCCTGGGATCAAAGTGGGCGCCGTCCGCCGGTAAATTGTTGTTGAATTGCCCTCTAGGCCACTAATAGTACAGTAGTGTCCATTGGGAATTCCAGTTTTGAGAGGATATTATATATAAATAAGTGAAAACGGCTGAAGTTGGCTGTGTAAACTCGGCTGAAGTTGGCTGTTTGAAGTTGGAACTTGGATGTTGGAACTTGGGTGACTGATCCGGTGATGCTTGAATGCTTGAACTGGACTGGCTGGTCCGGTGAGGACCCTGTATGAATCCCTTTTGGTTCCTCTCCTTGTGGCTCACTGAGTCTGGGTGATCGATTTATTTTTCCTTTTTAGGCCCTGACAAGACAAGTTGGTCTAAATTCCTACACACACTGGCTATTTACCGGCCCAGGCCCCAGGCACCCCAAACGATGCACTTCGAAAAGCTGACCTCGAGAGGACCAAAGTTCGTCTTACTTTGATGGATTCTTCTGCCGTGAACACATCTATTCACACACATATTCGCAGTTTACACACTTCTGCGCTTTACAGCCACTTTACGGCAGGCTGCAATGCTCCAATACAGCTGCATGCACTGCAGCTAGAAGTACTGTACCCTCATCTGACTTATTAGGCTGGAAGTGCATATATAGCTGTGGATTAGCGGCATGCATTGCAGCTGGAAGTGCTTGATCTGCAGTGTTGCTGAATTTGATCTTTAATACAAGGGGGCACTAATTATCTGAGTCAGTGAATTATGCGGCTATGTAGTCCGTCCCTGCCCTGGCTTTTGCCGATGAGGGTTTGTATTTCTTTCTTTGCAATGAAACTCGCTCATTTGCTCAAAAAAAAAAAAAAAAAGAATTATGCGGCTATCACGGCTGTGATCCCTCTTTGTGTTCTCACTTTTCGCAATTGGAGTAAAGTTCAAGTTCTGTCGAAGGGGAAAGGGGAAAAAAAAACTACTAGCGGCTCCAGTGCTGTCTTAAAAGAACCCCGAAGTCCGCACCGCATCCTAAACTTTCCACCGCGTTTCCTTTTCTTCTCCTTTTTTTCCTATCAAATGGAACATGAAAATTTCCAAAAGAATACTATATTAACTTTCCATGGTTCGTTTACAAGAATGAAAAAATACGAACACACCTGTATACATACCATACACACATACATTTGTCGTTCAGTCAACAGCACTCATTTCACATCGAGATTCCATTTCTCAGCATCTTTGGGTAATTCGACGCAGCAACCATCTTATCGTTCCGACTCAGCAACCATCTTATCGTTCCGACTCGGCAACCATTCTTGATCGCCCAAATCAGAGGCGCACCATCTAAGTGAAACATCTCCAGGACTCCATCCAGATGGATCACCCATGAATCGATAAGAGCATCGATCGATGAATCGATGCGGGGCTGTCCTAGCCGATGAGCAGCGCCAAAACTCCTCACGTCAAGGGCCAAACAACTCCACCCTGCACAGGTTGCACACAAGTCTGCCTCATCTGTGTCGCAGCAATTACGAGAGCAAAGATGAACCTCAAGTTTGAAGGGACAGTCAACCAATATCTGGCTTGGATCTGATTGAGGCTTTTCATGCAGAGTGGGTCCGGTGGGTCCAGTGAACGAAGATCCTCCCTCTTGCGTCCAAAAGGACGACGTTTCTTTTGGTTATCCTCTCGGAATCATACTAATTTGGCCAAGTTCGATAGATGTAAAGCTCTGAACTGTTCAGACTGAACTTCTGTTTCAGGCTGTCCCCAAAACTGAACTAGATTCTTGCATCCTAGTTGCCAGACGATGATCACTTTAACTACAGTAGTTTATTGAGTTTTGGTTTCCCTTGAGCAAATGGAAGTGGAATTAATTGCAAAATGCGACTGATCCCCGAAATATCACAAGTTCAGTACTATCACAAACAATGGTACGACAATGAGTGCTGATACATGAACATGCAGTAGGTATGGCAGACATGATGGGTCACGCGAGTAAGAAATTGATTGTATTCCACCTCTGGCCGCACATCTCACAGATTCGCATTATTGTAAATTGTGAGGCTCCCAGGTGCTGATGTTCAGAAGGAATTTGCCCTTTGTGGAGATATTTGTTCGGAGAGGACCATGTGTGGCTAAGCCGGCTCGGGATAAGATCTCCCCTGTCATGAGAGTGAAAGACCAACGCCGCTCTCGTGCTCTTACTGTAAGTATCGGTATGGGTCAAGGGAATTGGAAATTTTCCGCCCGTGAAACTGTCCCTCTGCGAGACTGGTGCGGTCGAGTGGATCAATGGCAACCAGCTGCAAGTCGTGGATCTTGACGCCCATGAGGGGTTTAGATGTCGGAAGAATACAGCAACCGGGGCTTCAATCATGGTCGTCGGGGGTTTCGTTTTCTAAGGCTCAGAGGTTGACGGTCATGGCGGGCATGGCGGCTGCCAGAACACCCTTGAAGCTGGAGAAGGTTGTTCTCACCAAGAGGCAAATCGAAGAGGTCCGTCCCAACATTTCATTAATTTCTCTTGATCCAAAGTTAGAGATCACATGTGCACATGAGAAGAGATCGACAAAGCTTTGGGTTGTCTGTAATCACATCCATAGCCACCATAGCATGCTAGACTAAGACAGTCTAAAATCAGGATCAGGATACCGGTAGTTCAGTAATCCGGTAACTCAATTATATGCTGTATTCGGCACCGAAATCTCATTTGGAAGTTTTTGAAATGGAGATGGCAAGGGAGTAGATACTGCTTGTCCAGGAGATCAATGATCTGGATGCATAACCATGGATATCAGACTTCGATTGCGTTTGTGAAATTAAGTATCACAGCATGTAACTTATCCATGACGCGAAATGCGGCAGGCAAAGCATGAGATGGATAAGTTCGTGCAAAATATTTCTGGCCACCCGGAGAAGCGGGAGAATGCATCACCATACTACCTTCTGCACGAGGCAGGGCAGGCCGTGTATGGGACGGTGCTCATGTTCCATGGGTTTTCGGCCACAACTTGGCAGACGAGCCTTCTTGCGCAGTATCTATTCGATAATGGCTTCAACGTTTACCAGCCTAGCCTCTGCGGTCATTACTTTGTGAACCCAGATAAAAACTGGCCTAAGGTACTCCCCCTCCCACACCTATCAATATTGAGTTGCTTCTTCTTCAAACTGTACCTTGAAGCTGATCTTTTAGGGTTTTTGTTCCTAGCATGATTTTAAGAAAGTCATCAAGGAGAAATTGGTCAAGAAGCTCAAGGGCGACCCAGAGTTGGCCGCATATATTCAGGGTTTCATATCCATCAGCCTTCTGACTCCAGAACAGGTAGGACAAGTGGATTTCAAACTCTGGTGTATGAGTGTTTCTGCATTTGATTACATGAGAGAAGTCTTGGTACTAGCATCAAATCCTGGGATGTGTTACTGTCTTTCGGAGTGACTTTCTGTAACAATTTGACACAGTGCGGTCTCACATCCCCATTCGCAGGCGAAGGTAGCTGTGGATCGTTTGAAGGCATTGAATGAGAACGAATTGCTCGCAGCAGTCTCCGATGACGAGTTTGGTGACGCATTTTCCGAGTATGACTTCGGTGCCGACTCAATTTGTATATCCAAGATCATATGGGATTGGGTTTTCCATTTCATCTTAATAGACCGATGATATGATTAAATTCTGTTTACAGTAATTAAGGTCTGGCTTACCAACACTGTAACTTTGGCTGAAATATTGTTGGTGGTTGTTCCTGCGTCCAGATATTACGAATCTGAGCATCTGAGATATCTTCATGAGGCGGAACAGCGGATGCAAGAAGTTGCTCCTCTTCCGGGACCACTCTTTACGGTGGGTATGTCAATGGGTGGTGCTACTGCAATAGCTCTAGCAGCCATACATCCGGACAAAGTTGCAAGGACTGCTGTATTTGCACCCTTCTTCAAGGTAGTAATCCGAATCACATTCAAATCGTTCATTTGATTGCTCTTCGATTGTAAACACTAATTAAGTTCTCCATGATACTGACAAAATTGTGACAGAAGTCATGTAGGAAAATTTAGATATTTCATGTAGATATTTCTGTTTTCGAGCAAGTAATTGATGTGTCCACTTGTGCAGAGTATTGACGACTACAAAGGCCAGTTTTGTAAACTTACTGGACCTCTGGGATGTGAAGAGAAAGGCTGGTACCCGGACATGCCTTTTTTATTGAGTTGCATGGTGGAAGTCGGTGCTTTCGGTCACTTTGTGCGGCAGGATAAGCATTTAAACGTCCTGGCAAAGCTGCCAACCTTCATTGTTCAGACGGAAATTGATGACTGTGCTGACCATGCTGCTGGGCTGCGAATTATCAAAGAGATCGAAGCCCGTTCCGGTATTCACACTGCCTTATCTAAGTACCCTTAACTTACCGTATTGAGCTTGTTATGCTATGCTTACTTATCTCTGAGATTCTATATTTCTTACACCATGTTTGTACATGATAAGATTTGTAGTATATTCTAATATCGTTGTAATGTTTGTACTGTTCGTCATCGCAGGAGCACATGGGCCACCACATTTTTCCACCTTGTACTCTGCAGCTGAGGGCGTGCCTCATCCCATGGTGCACCCACTAGAGGCAAGTGCCTGGGGCACTCTGGTTTCGGTGGGACTTTGATTTTATCACCATGAAATGACGTTTCATCTGTTTCAAAAAGGTTTAAAATCTAATTTATTTTTTATTTTTTATTCGGTGTTTGTGCAGGCTAGTTTTGAAGGAGGCACCAACAAGTTTTGGCAAAGTCTTTACCAGGAAACATTTCGGTTTCTTACCGAAGGGACTGTGGACGTAGACCATCTGCACGTAACGAGCCAAGATCCAGCTCTTCCTCAAGTTCAAGCATTGAAGACCCCAGCTCTTTCTGTTGCATAGGCAGACAATTCATATGCCAGGGTTGTAGAGCATTTGCAAATCCATCACAAGTAATAACAATTGTATAATAATGGATATAGTACTCCAAGTCATTAGTTTGATTGAGAAAAGATGCTCAGCTGACATTCCATGATCCGAGTCTCGCAAGTTAGTGTAGCAAAATAAATGCATAAGATAACAGTCAATTCCCTCAATACCAGCTTTTTATTTATAAAGCTAGCGTGAATCGAGAATCGTCCAAAAACTACGGCGTCATAAATCGAAGCAACACCTCTGTACGTAACTTACTCGTTGATTAATTCCTACTTATTAGTGAAGCCGTTAAAAAATACCCTGGGACATAGTGTATGATGATTTCAGTGTAGTAAAACTTTAACCAGGACAAAAGCTGGAGTGGAACTGTTCACAAGACTAACAGCACCATTGCTAGAATTACAGGCCAGGAACTAGAATTTCGGAATTTCTAGACTCGCTGTGGAGAATTATGTAAACAAGAATTGTAACAATAATGACCGGATTGCAAGCTGGACATCAACACAAGTTGTACAACAAGGAGATATATACCACTAAATGGAGAGTTATTCAAGAGGACTGGTGAATATCCTAAATTTATAAAAGAAAAAAAGAAAAAAAACTTCCCTACTCCTAAGGGTGGGTGTGCGGGACATCCCTTTACAGGGCAGCTTTTATCACCTTCCTCACCAAATTTCATTCTAAATCAGTCCATTCTCAATTCAAACCTAATCAAATCTGTGCACTCTCTTGTGATTCCAAATTACCAGTTTAGTCACATAGTGCTTTTCATCCGAGAATTCTCAATCAACACACTACTTACAAAATAGTAGTGTATAACAAAACAATCCAAATAGTAGAGAAAAGTTTAGGCTTAATACTGACTATAGAAGATCAAACACAAAATAGTTTGAGTTTCCAGAAATCTTCTCATCCCATGAATGTTGGTGTAGTAAAGTAAGAAAAATCCAGAGGTAAAGGACCTCACATGTCCCTATAAACACAACCAAAACCACAGTTAGAATTATGTTTGTAGACAGGTGTCAACAGCCCTTTACAGCTTGTTATTGCAGTCACAAAAAAAATCAAACCCTACATCAAACATACAAATCAAAGGGAGAGATGAAAGAGTCTAATTGCAATCATAAATTAGAGGACCGGACTAGTAGTTCCACCAGACTCAACCATGTTGCACTTTGCTTTAGCTCCACACCACCATATACCAAAACTTCACAAGCTCTAAAAATCTCCCACACACATGTAACAAACTAGAATTACTTCCAAAGCAGACAAGTAAACAGATGCTTATGGCAAAGAAACTCCCATGGTTTTATATCTTCAAAGAAGTCTGTAGAGATTCACTTGTTTGTTATATGGACAAGAATAGCCTCGCTAGTCCAATCATCTCTGACCCTTAGATGAAGGTTAACCTACATCAAATGGTCATAAATTAGTGACTTGCTAGAGTAAAGTTCAAGCTTGTACTAAGCCCCAAGGAAAATAAGCCCCAAGTAAAGTAAGCTTCAAGTTTGGAGTAACTACCAGTAAGCCATGTGTAAGGGAGGTGGGTGGGTTTCACTAATTTACACCTTATTCAGCATATCATGCCATAATAAAGTAACTATGTAATTGCTTGCAAAGTTTTACAAGTAATGTGCAAATTTATTTTGCAAGCATACATAACTGAAGAGTGTAATTTTTGTCTAAATCATTGTAATAAAAACCTAATTTAGAAAATAAATTCTAAATTGAATACGGGTATAAGATCTTTCCAAAATTTTGTAAAAGAAAAAAAGGAAAAAAGGAAAAAACAAACGAGTTTGAAACACTCTTTCATGTGACTTTACATAAATTAATATGACTTGGATAAAATCCAAGTATCTCAAAAATTTATTCAGATTTTAGCCTCGAACAAAGAATTTCAACCGGTAATTTGGCCATTCCATTTGGACGACTTTCCACTAATTGCCGGATCGTTCATGTTCATTGTAAGGTACAAGTGTGTGACGGTTTCTGAGTGGCTTTCAACCTATGCAAGTGTTTACAATTTTCTTCATGTTACTGATGCTTGTGAATGAATATCCATGTGGATGTCCAATGTCTATCCTTAGGCTGACTTACCCTGAATGCTATGCCATAGAGGTACCAGTATCACTTTATCATTTTCTGGATTGGAATTCTTCTATTCATATCAAAACCCTCTCTCAGCAAATATAAGAACTGAATTCAAAAGTGTACTTAGCCAATAATAAAACTGCAGAATTTTAGGATTCCTCAATAGTAATCAATTGGGTTTACAAATTGCAAGGCAATTTAGCCATTTGAATTTTGAAGTTGTGGCACAATATTTGTAGATAAAGAATGAGAAATCGAAATAAAGACAACAAAGTTATTGGGCAAGGTCTTAGTAGAAGAGAAAAACCATGTCACAAATATGCAAACACGGTGTTTAAAGTCAAAGGCAATTGAAACTAAACTTATGTTGAGTTTGAAGACATGCTAAAATAAGAATGGGTTGTATTGAGGTGCATTGAAATTACAGTCACCTACTATAGCTAGTTAGTTACAAAGTCATTTGATATTAGACTTAGATACTATGAATTTTGATTCAACATAGTTGTGTATGTTTACTCGAAATAGCTAAAAGACATAGAAGAGGTTGGTGATTTCACTATATTTTGTGTGTGGGAGCTTAGTGGTATCTTAATTCAAGGTAAATTAATCATCGGGAATGGACTAACAACAAAATTAGTTTTTTCTAGAATTTATGGTCCTTAAGCCAAAAGGTAACCAAATACAATGTTGAAGCCGTCCTAGCATTGAATACAACATATGTTTGATTCAAAAAGAAAAGAAAAAAGAATCAAAAAAGATGTAGACCTCTCAAGCATCTTAAAATGTTGTACATGATTTCTGAACAATTGAATCAAGATGCAATATTTATTTGATTTTTCTAAAATATGTTTTCTTGAATTGCAATTATATTGAATCATGTAAAAAAGGGAACAATGTAATGCATTACATGAGATGATGTACCAAGAAGGTTGTTTAAGCAAGAAATTATACCATAATAGTCATGATGAAATAAGTCACTTAAGGATAAGACATGGTAACATTAAAATATACTTGATTCTTTAACCAAAAACTCATTTAAAGGGACTCTTATACAAAAATCATGTTTTAAAAGTATCTAACTATCTTAAGGTGTAATGTTTTACAATGGATTAATAATTTTTCAACACAAAAAAGTCTTCCAGTAATATTCCAACACTTCTGATTATAATTTAAAAAGATGGTTAGGAATTTATGAATTTACATAAATCCATATTATTGGGCATATGTAGCCGACATCATCATAGCATTTTAGAAGGATCTATACAATATATGGCTATTAGGCCAAATATGTATAGCTTCATAGACCCACGGAATTGAACGAATTGAATAATGTGACTAATAATATTCTATTGTAATTTTCAAATTTTTTGAATTAACAATATACTCTAAACAATTGAGACAACACAAACAATCTTTTATCTTTTAAGTCTTTCTGACATCTACTCTAGTATGGTAAAGATCTTTCAATAATCTTATAAAACTAAAACCATCACAAATTCTACGATAATTAGCTCAATAAATAAATCTCTCTTGGAATGGGTATTTTATGAAAAGGCATGTGATTAATAGAGGGAACAACTCACCACTTTGTATTTGTTTACAATTTCAATAATTTAAAAAGAAATTAAGACTGAGATAAATTTCTTTTAATATCCAAATTTTATGAATACAAAAATGAAGTGAACTATAAATAGGATCATTCTATTGTACTACGGAATTTTTAACATTAATTTTAACCCCTATAAGACGAAGCAACCACTTTTGGATTACGCTACAAACAGAAAACCCAATAAAATGCCCTAGAAGGGTCGGATTTAAGTGTTTTTTGTTCCTAAACTCTTTAGAATCAAGTTGGCAATAAGGATACGCTAAAATTTTAGAGAAACGTGAAACCGTGATTTTAGAAAAAAGAAACAACATAGGCCGATGAGGTGTTTCTACATTGAACTTAGTGTATCTACATTGACAATGTTTCAACTTTACTTTTTTTTTTTTAATTGGGAATGCTTGGATGACCACTTTATGGCTTTACGGTTTTAGATTTATTAGAAACCCATTTGAATTTTCCATAAAGTGTCATGTTGAAAAAAATAAAATTCAAAGTAATACTTATGAAAATCCATTTTCTCCAAATTGATAACTTGAAAAAATCTAAAAAATATTGTGCATGTTCCTAACATACTAGAGTTCAAGAGAATAAGCTTTAGTTGCCAAGTTTTTATAAATTTCTGAAGTAGCAATTTTCAGTCAAACTCGGAAATTCACTATTAGTATTTCAGAATTTCACTACTCTTCCAAACTTCACATGTTATTATCTCCCAATCCGTTGCTTTTTCAAACCCAAAATTCCGTACAAATTTCAGTAGCCCACTGCTTTCAAAGATCTTATGGATAAATTGCTTATAATGATTCTCAAATTTGTCTCACTTTGGAAAATGCAAGAATGGCGCTCTATATACTGAAAAACTATGGAAATAAGCCTTCGTCCTTTAGGGGTTAAATCTAAATTTAAACGATATATTTACAAAGAATAAAAGCAATTTTTTCCATATGCAAAGTATTGTATCATGTACCAAATTTCACTTTTGTAGGGGAAATTATTGCTGAAAAGTTTCAGAATATTTATCATTTTTTTACGGTTCATGGTCCTTAACATTAATTGTGTTGTATTTTAGATATGTACTACTTCATCAAAGTCAGTTTAGAGATGCTATATAGAGAAATTATTCAAATTTTCATATCTTGTCGCATATAATTCTAGGAGAGTTCAATTCATATCATTTGAAAATTCATAGATTCTTGTTTTTGAAAATAATTATTTATTTAATGATGAAACCTGGTAGGGGCTACAGTAATATTTGCAAACAGAACTGTGAGTGAAGAGATGATTTATTTGGGTAGGAACAACCATTTAAATTGTGTGGGCATAAAAACATTGTTGGGTCCTCAAGCCTAAAACGCAAACCTGAGAGTAAAAAGTAAAAGTTTGGTAGCAAGTGTGATAAGAAGGGGCTCTAGAGAGCAACAACGACGAGTGCAGCCTAGC
Source organism: Ceratodon purpureus (assembly GCA_014871385.1). NCBI lineage: Eukaryota > Viridiplantae > Streptophyta > Bryopsida > Pseudoditrichales > Ditrichaceae > Ceratodon > Ceratodon purpureus. The sequence continues at coordinate 11,441,828 of CM026432.1, read as the reverse complement.
GCAAGTAGACCTTGCTCAGGCCCGTAAGTCAGACGATAATGACGATTGAAGTCCTGCCTAGATATAGTCATGATACTAGATCCTAACAAATTTGGAAATTTTGGTGAGGAGGAATCACAAATCATTTGTTGCATTGGAATCAACATATTAAGAATAAGTTTACTCTAGATACATGAATAAAATATAGAAAAATCTATGACTTGAAATTAAGTTTGGAATAAAACGCAAAGAGACTATAGATAGACACCTTTTACTTCTTGAAAGACACAAGTCCAACATCTATGTTTATAATAGAATCCAATTTGGTGAATTTACTTTAATTTAATGTAATTAGGACAAATGAGAGAGCTCAAAGCCACCCTGAAAAGTAAATCAACTCACTAGAGTCAAGTGAGTGTTACTATCGTTATAAACAAGAAGTTAATATATACATGTAGCCAGACTTCATTGTGCAAGTCTTCCATTAATTTATATAAATCTCTCTCCTGAATGGTTGGGGCTGATATTGGGCACATTATTCATGAACAAACATGTTTCCAACATATAATAAATATAATATTGCACGCAGCTGGGTGTGTATTTACTCTCTTCAATTTTCTCTTTTGCTTTATTTTCATTTTTACTTTTATTAGTTTCGAGATTTTCCACGGCTTTAGGTTGACCATCTACCAGAGTCTAACACCTACATAATAGATGAATAGTGAGCACATGAGCAGCTGAGAGATGTTTGATGTTTCATGACTTTGCTTGCAGATGCAGTAGTTTGGTTTTGTGCAACTCCTGCATCGACATCTGTTTTAGCGAGAAAAGTCTGTTCGAGTCCCCATACAAGTTGTGAATTCTAAGACAACATAACATTTGCTCAATCGGTGGAATTTCTGGGAGCCTCTGAGCTTTGGTTTGATTCCTGTAAGTGTTTTTCTCTGGTATGATTCTAGCAAATGAAGCTATGAGGTTGTTGGTGATGTGTGGCCATGGAATTACTTATATTGCATGTCGTCTTGGTACATATGTTTTTTGACAAGGGTTGGAGGTTAGGGTTGAGGACAAGCCTGATTTTGGCTCAAAAGATGATGTGATTCTACCACATCTCTGAGCTGTTCATGAATTTCACTTTGTCTAGGTTTTCGTTTTTATCTTCCACTGTATGATGTTTAGAGACTCGCTAAGAGTGCTATGGATTGGGCAAGGGGGTGTTTTGAGATGGTTGACTGGAGTGAAAGAGAGGTGTATTGTGTTTTTGGTGAGGAATGTAAAATATTAGCTGCTTTGTTTTCTATGCTGTGTTTTGTAGCTTGTGAGGTTGTGATGTGATGGGTTGGGATTTGATGTGTGTAGGGTCGATGGACTTGAGCGCTGCCTTGTCGAGTGATCTCCCCTTGGAAATGCTGGAACAAGTGCTGTCATATCTGCATGTGCCGGATTTGTGCAGGTATCGCACGGTTTGCAAGAGCTGGGATCGGCTGATATGCGACCCGAAATTTGGGTCTCTTTGTGCTCAAAATGCTGCAAAGAGAGAGGCATCCTTCATTGCAATGCGGTACGGTACTGGTACTAGTGACATGAGACATGAGGGATGGTGCTTCCTTGACGTGAATGCAAGGCACTGGTATGTGTTAAAGGACGATGGTCAAGGAATTTGGGATACTTTTTATTATAGAGATGTGAGGATGGATGGAGGTCTTGTATGCCAATATAGAGAATCTAATAATGATTTCAGGCTTAAGAGAATAATTGTTTATAATCCCATCTCGCAGACGCATAGAGAATTGCCAACTGTGCCGTGTACCAACATATACTCCCCAGAGTTAACTTTGGTCGTTGACAACATTTCTCAAAGTTTCAAGATTTTTCTATTGTACATTTCCGTACACAACCCTAGTCTTCTAAATGACCCTCTAAAGCTAGTTTATGATTCGGTAACCAACGAGTGGAAGACCTCAACCAGCCCATTCCCCATCGGTTCTGGATCAAAGCTTCTGAAGAGTTCTGTCATATTTCAAGGTTATGTTTATAGCTACTCTTACTTACAAGAAGAGCATCCACTATGGAGATACAGCCTTCTGAAGGATGCTTGGGAGAATCTGGATGTGCGCATCAGAGATGAACTCCATCATGCTTGCCTCGTAGTGAGTTCCAATCGCTTGTTTTTGGTGGCATGGTCAAGAGGTGGTGGATTGGGATTTGATGATGGGGGACCAAGTTGGTCGCTGCAGTTGAGTGAATTGAAAATCCCTGATATGACAAGAGAGGTGCTCTTTGAAATGTCGCGAGCAGATGTTGTGGAACGTTTTGAAACAGGGATTGAAAACCGATTGGGCTACCAACCCCGGATACGTGCGTTTAGCTTCGGCAATTCCATCTTGTTCATGTCCGAGTCGACTGGAATCACGGCAGCTTTTGACGTGGTAACACGTGCTTGGGATTGGAATTTCCCTCCAAATCCTCTACAATACCTCCCTGACGAGAAATGTGTGTGGGTTGGGGAGCAAATGAACCTCCTTCTGCCTTGCACGCTCTGGTAGAAAGAGGATCAAGTTGTAGAGGAGAGTTTTACACTACTGTCCTGCAACACTCTAGCCGGGCAGGGGTGGTGATCACATAGTCAACATAGGCTTCGGCAACTTGCAATAGATTCAGGACACTGTATATGTTCTGCCGACTGATTACAGTGCATATTTTAATCTAATCAAAGTGAAAGTTCGCTGGCCTATGAGTTTCCGACTAAGACCTTGGTGATATTATGATGATACGCAGGTGATGCACGTCGTTTGATATACAGCTTACACTTAGTCAGGTGCCCATTGCAATTACTGGACTTGGATTACCTTCCAGGTCCAGTCGAGATCCGTGTCGAAATGGAGTATACAAACAAAGTGTGGTCCATGTTAATGTTGTTTGGCTTGAGTGTGAAATCGGAACTAGCTGTGTCGGCCGAAGTTTCTCTACTTAGGAGAAGCACCAGGAGCTAGCTCTGAGGTTTTGGTGAAATTAGCACTTGGAAATCAGGGAGATCACTTGGTGTGGTTGTGCAGGAAATGGTAAGAAAGGTTGAAGATCAAATTTCAGATTCACACATTATATTTACAGTATGTAGAAACAAGTCTCAGATCGAAATAAAATATCTCAACTACGATAGCCATATACCAACAGTAAAAAAAATGACACTCTTTGCATGTGTTGCCACTTCGTGGCATTCCAACAATGAAAAGGAAGACAAGTTAAACTCCTAATGCACTCTGCTTCTTGTCGGCCGATCTATTTGAAGAGGGGCTTATTTTATATCCATCCGGCACATGATACGTAGCCAATATGCAGCAGGCCACAGAGAACCGAGAAATATGAGGTGCAGGAGATCCAGCACACCAAGACTGAGCCGAGGATAAGTTCGGTGCTCGGCTCTCCAGCTGGTTATACTTCCAGGTCGACGTCCCTCAGCTTGGATACCAATTTACCTGACTATGTACTGGTACTGAGCATCTTCTCGAATCAAAAAAGAGTACACAGAGCAGATGATCAACGGAACCACAGTAATCGCACCTATGAAGATGAGCTGCCAGAAACCAGGTGGGATGAACCACACCGCAACCATCCCAATCAGTCCCGCAAGCATGAACAGCTTCGTTGCAAGGCAATGCACTTCCTCCCACACATGCGCGCTTGAAAGGGTCCAGGGGTCCCGAATTCCGACCACGTGGTTCTGCTCAATGTAGTTGAATGCTCCTCCAAGCATGACCAAGAAGATGCTGAAGAGGAAAACAATGGGAGTGGTGCCTACGCTGTGCTCCGTAAAGGCAGCCCACAAGACGATAATCTGGAGAACAGGGGAGAACAAGCTTGGCGACATGACGATAACGCTCATGGCAGCTTGAGATGAGGAGTCGAGGTTTTCACACAGAGGGTCGCACTTCACGACGAGGGCTAACATCAGAGTCAACACAATTCCCAGGATCGGAATGAGGATGATGCCCACTTCCCTTGGCATTGTAACACTGCCCCAAAACTCAATGTGATCAGGCAACCACAGCCAGCACCCTAGACCTGCCGCCAAGCTGGCTAAACTTGTAGCCCCTGCTATTTGGAGAGAATTTCCCGTGATGTTATCCATATCATCCATAGTTGGTCAAATCACCAAACGAAGCGGGTCTTAGAAGAGCGATGTAAACTCCCGTTGGAGAGGTGTACTTCAGCAGTCGTAAGCAATGACAACAATCCGTCTTGTAGATGAATCAAGGAGCCCAATTTGTAATAGCTTGAGAACACTGACAACAGAGAAGTTAAATAGAAGTGTCAGTGAGGTCGAAACAATGCATACTCCAGAAAAGTTCTTCGTTGTGTTAAAAATTCCTACTCTTGCCATCTATCGGCTCCATGGTAGCAGAGGCCAAAAGAGATAGAACATCAGCATCTGAAAGATTGCATGACATGATGTCATGCTGTATTAGATTGAGTATGACGATTCGCGGAAGCTTTCTCACTCTACCAAAATAATCCTGCATGCGAATACTCTGCCACTTTCCTAAATTCTGACGCACTCAAAATTAAATCCCAGAATGCTTAGAAGCAAATCCATTGAAGCATATCTGCAAAACATTGATAACCCTAACCTTAAATGGAAGTTTGAGATAAAATTAGGTCGAATTCTCACAAACTTGACCGAGATTTCAGTGTTGAAAGGTTGGAAATCAAGCTTATTTGAACCAAGTCATCTGAGTCAACCACAAGCCCTCCAACTATCTGGTGCTTATCATCTACCCTCCAATTTCAAAAAATCCAACTTAAATAATCGGTGAAAAGAGGAATGTTCGAACCCCACTGATAAAAACGGCAACAAACGTAATAGTATCAAACACTCATCCTGCGTATATGATAACCCCGATCACATCTTCAGAACTACGTGACTGATCGCCCAATCATTCCAATCGACAACCTGAACATCGAAACAGAATCAAGAAAAAACTCACACACACTTAAAACATGTGCATAAAAATTGACTTCGCAAGAACACTTACCACCAATAACCCTAAATCATCTTTCCCGAATCTCCACTCGAGCAGCAGCCAGGTGACATCACCAATCAAAACTCCAACTGAAACCAAACCAGAGCAAATTCATATTCACACACAACCTAGTTAGGTGCAGACCCTTGATTCACAATATATACACTAATTCTACATACTCATCCAACTTAGCAAGTCGAGCACATAATTCCTAGACTTAGCATAAGTTAGGTTTCTCCCTTTAAACTGACCAACCCAAATAATCACAACTCAAAATACACCTTCTATGGTACTAGAACCCATCAAACTGCTAGTAACCTAATGGATGAGTTGGGAAGGAGGCCGACTAATAGCAAAAAAAACACCAGATAGATCATAGTTCTAGAATACTAATAGGTTGAATGGTGGAACAAACACAGTACTAGAATACGAATATGTTCAGTGATGAAATGAACATAGTTCTAGAGTACTAATAGGTTCAGTGGTGAAACGAATAAACAGTTTCTCTCAATACAAGAATAACACTACCATCCTAAGGGCACTACCCATACAGACAAAGACAGACGGAAGGTACAAGGAGAAGTTGAGAGGGATGGAGAGTGAAAGCAGGTGGAGAAGGAGCGATGGTGTACCTGATGTGATGAGCCTGGGGTTGTGGAGGTGGAGCGACAACAGCAGTGGGAGAGAGTGGTGGGAGGATCGGAAACTGGAAGGAGTGCACGCGAGCGAAACAGGTGTGGTGTTAGTAAGTTGCGAGGGGAGGAAGGAAGGAAGGGAGTGGAAAGGGAAAGGAGCTTAGGCATATGCCCATGATGCCATATGTGCTAGTATGGACGTGTGTCCTTGGGGCTGACGGGGTTGGGCCCTGCTCTGTGGGCATTGGCTTGGTGATAGGTGCGAGAAGAAGAACTCCGGCCCCGAAGGGGCCGACGTGAATATAAGGTAGAAGTACCTAAGGTTGACACACCCATAGTCGACAGATGACCAATAGCCGATATCTTCTAATTCCTAGATTATGAAAGAACAGATGTACCTCATTTGTATATATCGGCTATTGGTTCGGAAGTACTTTTCACTTTGAAAAATTGTACAAATTTCAATATTGGAAGATAATTCATGAAAAAATGCTTATTCTTCATGAACCTTATTTTCCTATGAACCAAAAATATCTCCTTGTCGATAACCCAAGCTTTGATATGCTAAACTGCTTTAAGTTGTCGGTTATAGGTGTTTCTACCTTATACCTAATAACTTAAGCATTTGGGCATAGTTGCGCTTGTGTTATGAAGGGGGAGTTATTTTTCGTTGATAGAAACATAAGGTTCCGGAAGACTGAGAATTTCTCAGAATTAATTGAGAAAAATTCGAATTACTAAAAATGTATTTGTGATAAAGTGCATCACACCCCATAACCGATATGTAGGTTCACCCATGACGGACAACAACAAGAGTAGTGAACAAACATAAGACTATCTAATTCCAATATAGTCACAGATGCATTCTATTGGAGGATGCATCTTGAATCTACTATTCATCAATTATCGGCTACTGGTTTTCCATTGTTCTGTAACAAAGAAGCCTACTTATCTGTGATGGGGGCATTGTTGGTTATGGGTATTTCTACCTTAGTGTTTGTTCGTTCTATCCACTAATCCGATGGCCTCTCGACAAAGGATAATGAATTTAGAGCTACTCCCCCCTTTCGAAGGTAAACACGATATGATGAATAGGACCGGGAATTGTCCGTTGTTTGGTATTATGAAGTGATGAAGTATTAGAGTTCAATTGTACTTCAATAGCACATTTGTTCATAAATAATTCTTTAAAAAAAAATTAATTAATTATTTTAAAAATTTTAAGAATGGAAAAATGAAAATATGAAAAAATATGATATTTGTCTATTTTTTTATATATCTAAGATTATTTTTAGTTTTTTTATAGAAGAAATAAAAATTTAAAAATTAAATATTCGATAAAGGAATTTTCTTATTTTTAAAAAATGGTATTTCTAAACTCATGTAGGTTTTGAATTAATGTTTGATTTTCTTTATGTATATTATATACTTTCATCCTTCTTGTAGATTTTGATTCTATATATTGAAGAAATGACTTCACTATTGAAGAAAAATCACATGATGGAAAAATTGGATTAGAATTCATATTTTTTATTTTCATTGGTTGAAAATATAGTTAATATCCTACATTACCAAGGAACGAAATATATACTAAGGCTTCAACCCATTAAGAGTAGTAACCTCATGACCTTGTTATTTCTTGAGTTTATTCAAGAACTCCAATTTCGTAATTTCTAAATAGCCTACACTAATAGAAATATGGTCTTTAATGACTCGTCCATAATGACTTAAATGGTCCAAAATGACTCAAATTGAGACATTTTGGACCATTTAAGTCATTATGGACAAGTCATTAAGGACCATATTTCTACTAGTGCTACTCTTGAAAATAAGTCTAAATAGTTAAGACTACTGTAATGTGCTTCTTTTTAATGATTTTTTTGGAACTTTAGTGTTATTATTACTGGCATGGTTTTGCTATGGACCATAATCCTTACTTCTAAATTTACACCAAGACCGTGGGCGACAATTCACTTATAGTTTTTTTGTTTCAAGGATGTTACCTTCCTTGTATTGCTTTCATCCAAGAATGAGGTCCCATTTCTATTTTTGAATTGGAGCCTAAGGTTTTTGGTGTAAACTTTTCATCACAAGGATCTGAGCTTTCCTTGCGTCTCAGTTTCAGTCACCCAGTTTATGACCCACATTAAGTTACTATGAAGAGCGGGTCACTTTTTACTATTTTGATTATGAAATAGTTCTCAAGTCTTCAAGATAAATGCACACATGTCATCAAGGATTAAAGCACATCCGACTCTGTGCAGCAACATCACAGGCGGACTATGAACAAATTATTCAAGTCACTTGAAAAAGGGTCAATCAAATTATAGATGGAGTGATGTCCCACATCAAGAATAAGTATTAAAGATGAAACATGCAGATCAACAAGTTTTGATCTACGTGGACCTTGATTATCTATATTCTAAGAGAGCAACACTCGTTGAATCCAAGCCCTATGATGTCCTAATGGTGCACAACATTCTGTGGAAAAATCATGATTCTCAGGCTTTGTAAGCCGGATTCTTGATTATAAGTTACAAATGGAACTGAAGTCATATGTATACACAATGAAGAGACCTGATGCACAATCAGTCACCTGCAAATATTTCAACTTCCTTCATCAGCAGACAGGTCTCCTGTTTTCGACGTCCGCTTCAAATTCTCTGATCCCCTTGCAGATAGCAGAGACCACCTCATCCTGTATTGCAAGAGCACCAATGTAATTTTGCAGTTCGTTTGCAAGCCACATCTTCTCAGCCTCGATTGAACGAGTTGCGGCTTCGTTCGCATTCATTTGCTCCATCCAAATATCAGAGATTCTGTCCTTCTCTCTCTGCACAATATCAAGCTGTTGTTCGAGAATGGAGATGCGACTTGGAGAGGATTTCTCAGTAGCCTCAAAAGGGACTTCTCCTGCCTCAGATTTTTCCGAAGTAGTAGCTCCATTGCCTTGTTGTAAGTCATGGTTTTTACTTTCAAATTTCTGATCGTCAGTAGCAATGCTGCTGCTGCAGCCGTTGTCTGCAAATCCACATTCATGCATGTCTTCATTTGGGGAATGCAATCTTTCATTTGATGAGATCAATCTCTCTCTGAGCAATATGATCTCCTGTTCCAGCTCTGTTTGAAGACGCCGCTCTTTCTCCAGAGATGTATTAGCACTGAGAAGTTGGTCTTGAAGACCGTGAACCTCCTCGAGCAGGCGTGCGTTTTCTTGCTTGCATTTTTTCTGCTCAATCTCCATCTCATTCACCAGCTCCTCCAACTTCTTGACATAATAATCTTCGGTGACAACAGGGGATGAGGGCTGAGATGGTGATGATTGCGTTTGTGATTCCGTCTTGGCTAGAGCTTCCTGCAGCATAAATAGACAAGGTTAAACAAAATTGGAGACTGCTCGGAGGTTTAAGTCAACAACATATAATAAGACCACATCCATTCCAGTCAACTTATGCTGTCTTAACAAAGCCATGAGAGTCTAACCTCTAGCTTGGCTTTCTCTTGAGACAGGAGATCCACTTGCTCCTTGTATTTGCAAGCTTCTTCAATAGATGTCTCAAGCTGCTGTTGATGCTGTACAAACACAATGAAAGTCAAACAAAAGACATAGGGATGAGCATCTGCATAACGACCGTGAAAGTGTAATACATCAACAGAATACACGTGGCTTAGCAGAAAGGTCCCTAATAATGAGGCTTAACCTATTAGACCAGGTCTATAGCTGTACTGGTGAAGGCAATTAAGAGGGCATAAATCCTGAACTACATTTTCATTTTCTTTCACGAGAGGTCATGTGGCGTAAAGTCTTAGAGTGCAACCTCGAGGTCCTTGTTATTGAAGGCTGTCTGCAACTCATCAAACTGCGCTTGGAGCTCCCGGAGCTGGTGTTCAAGCTGTACACTCACAATGGAAGTAGGCGTTATTAGATTGACAAAAGAAGCCCAAATGCTCTAATGAAGGAAGGTGGAAAGAATTTGACGAAGAGCCTTAGAACAAGTTCCCATTTCAGCATGAGCTAGATGATAATAAGAAAGACAATGCGGACTGGAACTTGAGTTTGACATTTACAATTATATGTGAAACTGAAATTGTCTCATGTGCCAAATTGCCAATGGATCTGCTAGCCCGGTGTAGCAAGAACATGATACTAAAATTTGACTAAAAGTAGAAACAATACTAACCAGAATATTTTTTGAATTTTCACTCGCTGCAGAGGACATTGCCCTGCGGTCAGTACGATCATTGAAGAGATCTACGTTCAGATGACCTCCATTTAAAGTCGCCCAAGTGTCTTCATCTGCTATATTTTCAAAGTCTGCAGGTGTAGGTGACCTCTCAAAGCCGTCTGAACTCCTCCACGAATCTTTATCATCTTCAATCAAACTTCCAAACGCAGGCGGAAGACCAAGATTATTGCTTCTCCGAAGAGACAAATTCACAGAACTTCCAAGAAAGCTTGGAGGTGCTTCAAACTCTGGTGTAGCTCTCCTCCCTCTCTGTGTTCCAATTTCAGCGCCAACGTATTGGTCATACAGCTAAATGGTCCCCGACTAAATTAAGTTGTACATGTGGTCGAGCTCCACTATACTTGAACGAAATTATCAAATGCTTTTGTTTCCAAAAATTACCTGGGTTTCTAAGTCGGACGTAACTGGGCGTGGACACCACGTTTCCCTTCTACTTCCCTGCCATTGGTGTGAGAAACGCAGGTTCAGTACTGCTAACACAGGTGGACTGACATGCGCACAGTTGAATGGCAATCATGTATTGACAACTACATGCGACTTCCAGAACTACATTAAACCACAAGATTTTCTCATCACTGAGAAAAAAAATCTAATCGTTCAGAGTACAAAAATTCAATGAATACCCCCAGCAATAAGATTTGCTGACTTTAGAACAAGAGATACATTATGGTAGACAGGCAATAAATCTCCTAGAGGGGTCTCTATGAATGAGCATTAAGTCGTAGCCTCCAAACCAGCATACCTTCTGATGGGGCTGGTTGAAGTCATCCCCAGCTGAGCTGATGACCATGGTGCTTAGATTAACAATTTTCCTCTCCTGTTCTTTTAATTTGTCGTTCAAAGCCTTTTTCTCTTCTTGCAGCTCAACTTCCAACTTCTCTCTCTCCAATTCAGTCTAGATACATCAAATGTCCTCGCTTGGTCAATAAAAAATTGTAGCAACAACGGAATAGATGCATTCAAGCAAAATGTCCCATGCAAAGAAACCACACATGATAGAACCACTTATATTTCAGACTGCTCGACATACAGTATTAAGTAAGTCATTGAACATGCTATTAAACATCCGGGTGCACTGACCTTTAGCAAGTCATTCCGCAGGCGCTTTATCTCCTTTTCCAAGTCATCCGAAGGTTTCGACCCTTGCCCCTGAAACACAAATTACGCCCAGGTGTGCATTCAGTATACTGACCCTTGATGAAACAACGATGGCAATCAGCTTCCACATTACTTCATTGATATAAAATGTAGCAGTAGCCAACAGATAAATTATCTGTTTTTCATATTGATATACCTCCAATGTGTTGTCGGCCAAAGAAATAATAGATACTTAAAGGTGCATGTCTAATAGATAAATAAGCTCAAGATCAGCATGCTACAGGTGTACAAACCTGCAACTTTTGGAGAAGTTCCTCAATCTCCTTCTTTTGCCGCTTTAACAGTGCTGCATCTGTTAAGATCTGCAACCACGTCCCAGTAGAAAGTAAAACATGTGTAATTGTGAATTTACGATCGACGGCCCTTGCTTACTTTCCTTGGTTGGATTCTTGTCACTATATTCAGATGTGTTTTTCATATGTGACATCGAATACATACTCAGTTGTTAAAAATTTAACTCGTATTACCTCATTGACTTGGGCACAGTTGGTTACTCGCTTTGCTCTGCTTGCAAATTGTAAGGTCCCTCGACTTTCATCTATTTGTTCCTGAGATCATGTGACATCCAACACTGCACTTAAGTTGAATGAAAATACAAACCAGCCGTACATTTCCACGTCCATTTCTTCTAACGTACAGTGGAATCGCTAAGGAAACGCGAAAGGAGAAATGGAGGTACACGGTACACCACCGAATGACCCAACGTACGAGTAAGCACTAAGTCACTCGATGATTAGATTACCACCACTACAGCTTTACTGAACATGGAATAAGGAAGGAAGTGAAATCAATGTGTTTCTCTCTGGAGGTTAGTTGTCCTGTTTAAGGAATAAAAGCAAATTAACTTCTGAATTTCGAGAGTTGGGCAGCATCTAAAATCACCTCATCAGGAGTCATTGTACATATAATGGCAGTTCGAGCATTGCCACCGAGTGCTGTTTGGAGGATTCGAGTAAGCTTACTGTCCCGATAAGGTATGTGTGCTCTGTTTAAAACCAAACAGAAATTCTTTGTCAAGCAATCATTGTCGTCTCAAACAGATTGAAAGTAGATTACCCAAACACAGTTCTGATCAAGACATAGTACTAGCATCTGATCCTGGATTCCAGCTGGGTAATGAATCCCTTGCAATATAATAACCCAGTAAATTGACTAACCCTTGCTTTGCACCACCCTCGCAGAGCTTGTTGATGACATTTCCAAGACACATTAAACTCTTATTAATATGTCCTCCCTCCTTCAAGCGAACGCCTCCTGCTCCTGTCTTCGCAATCCTTTCTGAGCCAGCGAGATCAACCAAGTTCTACAAAGAGCATGTTGGAGACATAAAATTAGGACATTAACAACAGTGACAATGAAGGTAATGAGACACAGCACTAAGAAAATTTTACATTGAATAATGAAGTACCGGTTTGAAGCATCATACTGTTAAGCTCTTGGTGAAAAATTCTTCTCTACCTTAACACAAAGTACGGAATATAGAAGTAAAATATTCTCACCAATTCTGATACACGAACAGCATCTGCATCAGATCCCTTTTCACCTTTTCCACTCTTGCTTCTGCTCTCAATAACCTGCAAAAGTGAGATACTAAGGTTAATGGGCTGCATCTACAAAGTCATTTGCCAAACTATTTCGCCCAAGCTTGATTCAAAGATTATAAACCACGTTTAGTACAAAACAGTGAGTATGCAAGCTGGTTTCTATGCTATCAAGTTAATCAAACAGGTGCAACATGGCAACAAAGTCCAACGCAACTCACCATGCGGAATATGCTGTGAGAACGACTACTGTGCAAATTCATGTTGGTTTCTCCAAAATGTCGTTTAGCTGGGCATGAAACATGAAGGATTAATAGATTTAAAGAAGCAAAGAGAGGGACCAAAAAAGGAAAAGAAAATTCACAAGCAGATTAGTTTAAACCTTTCGAAGTGGAAAGGTCACTAGTCGGTTGCTTAAGTCTTCAAGAACAGAACAAGTCTCACTGACATACTGTTGAGTGATGGCACTAACAAGTAAAGATCAAAAGGAGTCACTGGCTGGATTATTATCAGCTCGACAAAGGATTTAGAGTGACCGGCCTTCACTGATCGACGTAACAGAGACAATGAAGAGCAGAGTTACCTTCTCCAGCTTCCAGAAGTCCAAGCACCTGTTCCACACTGTCAACAATTTCCTCTCGTAAGCCTGCTACGAAAACGCCCTTCTGCAAAACAAAACCACTTCCGTTAAAGATATTCGAAATGTGCCGCTAAGTTCAGAATCGTGTTGCATCAACTGTAGTAGGGGTAGGTACCTCGAGATTCTCGTGAATTTGCAGCTTACGACTGTCAGGAGCAAAAAGATCGTTGATTTCCTCATTATATATTTCCATGTAGGAGACACGGATAAGGTATTCTCTGTCCATCCCCTGAAGCACAGAGCAACAGGAAACGCAGTGGGTGATAGAGCCAATACAAGAGGCATAATGGTGCGTTATATGAAATATTGTGGAGCATTGTCTAAAATGCGATTCAGTGCGAGTGCTTCTCACCTGTTGAATGTGGCGGAAGATTTCACTCACGGCTAGACGAGTAATTCCTGGCTCAGATTCTGAGCCTCGCATGGTATATGTTTTTCCACTACTCGTTTGCCCATAAGCGAAAACAGTACCTGGAATGATGCAAATTTGAAAGAATCAGGAAGGACGTCTCTTAACTATATCCTGCTTACAAATTCCCAGCAGCCACCAATATGGTCTTGGCGAGTCAAAGGAACCACACCCTCTGACAATGTCCCTCGAAGTAATAGAAACCAAAAACTACCCTCTTAGTAGCAAAATCGTACAGAAAACTGCATTTTCCGCACAATCCCAAAGAAATTACAGCTCAGGCTGAAGAGCGCACCGTTAAACCCAGCAACAGCAGACTGAACAACAGCTTTCGCATGCTCTTCGTAGATATTGATATTCTTGGCATCTGCTCCAAATATTGTGTCTGTCCTCACAACCCACATGCGTGTAAGCATATTTCTGTCATCTCTATTGCGGTTCGCACCAAATTAAGTCGGAACTGCAGTACTTAGGATGTAACATTGAATCCTGTAAAGGTATTATTAAGAACTGTTTATTGCAATCCCCATAGAGACCTATTCGTTTCTGATGGATCAATTGCGAGGGATTGAAAATACAAAGAGAACGCACCAAAAGCAAAGGTGTGACCAGATATGACTGTGCCAGCTCCAGATAGCAATGATATTGAGTTGTCCAAAACCTTCCAGTGATAGCCTCGAACTGAATTCTGCTTTGTTGGCGGCCTCACCCGAATGGCCACACAAATCTTCTCCATGATTGCTCTTTTTCTACTTCACTCCCACTATAATAGAATTGCCGCCCGGTCAAACTGATTAGTAGAGACCACCTTCATTCTCTCCTACACATCGTGCTGAATCCTTCACTCTGCATTTACAGGATTACATCCATTTTGATCAAAGAGCTCGAGATGAGAATACGAGTGAATTAAGATAAACTCTACACACGGTATCAATGGGGCGAGCAACAGGGGAAGGGAATGAACCATCTGCACTTCATTCGCTATTTTAATACCATTCTAGTTCCTAGTTCCTTCCTAAATCAAAGTGCGAATACCTGCATTCGTAATCAGCAGAAGAAAACGAAGGACCTTTTCCAAATACGAGCACAATCACGGACCCGACTAGTACCGGAGGTAGATGCCCTCCACATGTCAACGTGAAAAACTCTATCTAACAAAAAACCTCGTAGGTCAGACGAGAGATTGTTATTCATGCGTGTTGTGGTCATGTCGATACCCTAACAACAAGAACCATTACAGTCCATCTAATTGAAGTGATCACATCCCGTACCCTAAATTTTTATGCCCAATCAAGTGCCATTCCCTTCCCCCTATACAAGGCGACACCCCAACCCGAAGAACGACATGCTTCTCACCCCACTCGGCCTTAGATGCCACTAACGTATCCAACATAACACACTGCGCAAGTAAACTCCAGTGCCACAATACACCAACTATCCTGTTCCAGCAATCCGAGACGATTCAACGCAGTAAAGATGGTACATTTTCCAAAACCCGTCTGTCTATCAGAAATGTCCACCGCATTTCTACCTACACTTCAACCCACCATCCCTGGCAGCTTCAAGAAAGACGCCAAGTTCGTCCCAAAGAGGTCAACAACCCATCGACCTCTGGACATTACTCTCTAAATGAATTTCAAAACAACCAAAATCCAGCCAACGCAATCACTCTCCTCCTCCTCCTCACTCCATCACTCCCACTAACAGCCAAAGAAGTCATTAACCCTGCCACACCCCAAAGATAACACCGCCCAAAGCTCCTCAACAAAAACCAGAATCCAGCCAATGCACTCACTCCTCTCTACTCCCCAATGGACCACTCCATACCTTGTGAAGCGCTGAAACAGACCGCCCCATCAAATCCTCCGCCAAACAAAACTCGTCCCAACTCCCTCTCAAACTGCCCTGCAAAACTCCACCTTCAGAGCTCAAAACTGGGATGTGAAAAAAGTTGTGGAATGAGTCACTGCATCAAGCTCCACCCTGCACCTCCACCTGCTCCTCCCAAAAAGATGATGCACAAACTTCAATTCCTCCTTCTCAAATGCCCTCCAACCTCCCACCTTGAGAGCTCAAACTAAGATGCTCCTCCAAAAACTTCCATCACAAACTCAAATCCCAGTTCCAAAACTAGTCACCTCAAAAAGCTCCTCCACACAAACATGCCCAAACTTCAATGCCCTCCAAACTCCCACACTCCAAACTACCAACATAAGTGACAAGAAACAACCACTTGAATGACCATCAACTTCCTATCACATGAAGTCTCAAAGAAGTCACCATCCCCTAATCACCCTCCACCTACTCCTCCACAAACTTCAATCCTCCCTCTCAAACTCCCCACTAAACTCCACCTTGAAAACTCAAACTATGACATGGGTGCAAAGAAAAATGCTCATAAATGAGCAAACAAGACCGAGTTATAACTCTCACCTTGAGAGGTCAAACCGGTGAGCTCAAATTATGACTGACTCCTTCTCAAATGACGGGAGTGCAGCAGGGAGGGAGGGAGTGATCATGTGATGAATCTGATGTGATAGTGATGCATCGAGAGTCACGTCAGATTGCTCGTGGCAACTTTACTAGAGAGCCCACTGCAGAAGATGGTCTCCCTCCCTCCCTCCCTCCTTCCTCGGGTGGGACAACTGGGAGAGTGAGAAATTTGAATTTCGGGCGTGGTGGGGTTCAACGTCTCAAGCCAGGTCTTGGTCGGGGGGTCTGCCAATGGGAGGCCCGGGAAGAGGCGGTTGATGCCCGGAATCTGTGCGGCGGGTCTCGTGTCTGCCGGTGGGAGGCCGGAGGGGGTTTGGTTGATGTCCGGAACGTGAGCAGCGGGTCTCGTGGGGGCTTGATTTGGGGAGCCATTCAGACAGCTAAGCTAAAAGCTAGAGTAATGGTGTGAGATAGTAGGGGTGTTCAGAGCACATTTGAGGACCACTTGAAAGACCACTAGATATCATCGCCGGGACCACCATACAAAGAGGAGGGCCCTAAACTCACTTGAATTTTAATGAGTTGGCAAGATGAGAGTGAAAGCTAGAAATAAGTCACTAGAAACTCATCAAGGAGGGTGGAGGGCTCCTTGATGAGTTTCTAGTGACTTATTTCTAGCTTTCACTCTCATCTTGCCAACTCATTAAAATTCAAGTGAGTTTAGGGCCCTCATGTGAGGTCCTCTTTGTATGGTGGTCCCGGCGATGATATCTAGTGGTCTTTCAAGTGGTCCTCAAATGTGCTCTGAACATCCCTAGTGAGCCTCAGAATATGACATGCTGAGGTCTGTGCACCTACCGTAACACCATAGCAGGTTTGCTACCTCGTGAATGAATATTTTTTTATTTTTTTTAAAGAATAAGGTTCGTCTCTTGATAACCAAATTTTTCAAATTTTGTTTATTAACAAAAAAATTCAATAAAACTGACCTTAAATGGTTTAGAAATATCAAAATATAATTGCAAAAATTAATTTATTCTGATTTTGTTTCCATGTCTTCATAAATTTCTAATTTTTACATTTCTTATTTCTAAAATTATTTTTGAACAAACCTCATACGATACTATGGTAAAGGTGCATGACATTGTGTCACTTAATTTGTAAAATTATAGACTGGCTTTCTATGCTTAACCCCTAAAGGTCCAAGGTGTTTTGGCACTTCCAAAACTGAAAACTGCAGATTTTGACCACCGTATGGAAATTGATGAATGTTTCCAATAAAATTTGCTTTTCTGGTATTTCCAACCGTAAGATCTTCAACCTAACTACTTGCACTAACACCATCTCAAATTTCAACTGTTGGATCTTTACCATTTGTGAGATTATAACGTTCAAAGTTTAATTTTTTTTTTTTTTTGGCTTTCCTCGAAAGGCATAGTCCAAATGGTGTCAAGGGAGACTTGATGATTGTTACCCCAAACATTTTGCTCATGTTTTTTCCATGTAGGTAACTAAGTTGGGCACCTCCATGCAAAATTTTGAAGACTCATTTTGGTGTTTTGGCCTTCATGCAAATTATTTTCCAAAAGCAGGTACAAAATCATCAATATGGTAAAACTTAAATAACATTAAATGTTTTTGGTTTAGAAAAAAAGTGAATAGTCAAAAGTTTATTCTATGAGTTTGTAAATTTTGGAAGAAAAAAATTGAAAAGTTCCTAAATCTCAAATTTTGACAATTTTTGAAAGGAAAAATTGTAAAATTACAGAAAAGTTTGAAGCTTGTTCATATAATTTTTGGAGGCTGCGCTTGTAAAATTGGTAAACGTTTTGGCTTGGGTCACTTTGGATTATGAGTAATGATTTGGTTAAGAACATACTTTTAAAAAAAAGAATGAAAAAAAACCTAATTTTAAATTGCCCGTTTTGGACTTGAAACCTAAAATTTTTAGATAAAGGTTCTAAAATTGGAATTCGACTTTGAAAATTTTACCACGTACACCTTGCGGTAAAGGGAGCATCCAATAAAAATATTAGGCAAAAATATTGCTTTTAACCTCTTCAACTAGGCTGCCCAAAATAGCAAAAACCCAAATTGGGTTTCCTGGACCTTTAGGGGTTAAAGGTACAGAGGACTTGGTAAGAAGAATTAGAATTCAAAACCAAGCATTATAGTTATGTTTGGAGCAATATTTGAATTCTGTATGGGATTTAAAACTTGGGTATGTATGTATTATACTTTGTGGTTATAAGAAGATTGGCACATAATACTATGTGCTTGAACAATGAAAAAGATTATACTTTTAAAAATGGAATTAATCCCTGATAAGCCGTGAGCATTTCTCACCAAAAATACTTTTAAAAACTGCCATTTTTGAAGCAAGAGTGAACAAACCAAAACCAAAGCTTTCTTTGTATCTTTAACCGTAGGATCTGATTAGAGATTTTTAGAGGATTATGCACCAAAAAATTCAATAAACTTGACCCTGTGGATTAGAAGATTAAAGAGTTTGAAGTTAAAAATGTTGTTTTTTTATCCTTTCCAAAGACAATCAACAAACTATGACTTCTCATTGTGTAAATGTTTTGCAATATACAAGTTGATGGTTTTGTATTGATATAATGTACATGATGTTAATTACTTGTGCACCAAATTTTAGATTTTAAAAAAGAATGTAGCATTGTGAAAAAGTTGTTGATGAACAAGGAATCATATTATTGTTAATATTCATTCAATTTTTTTGATGAATCATTCTTTGTTAAATACAATTCCATGCGGTAAAAACAAAGGGTTGTGTTTATCCTTGAAGTAGAAAAAAGAACAAATCTCTATCCTTTATGTGAGAAAGAAAAAGTTTTTTTGAACTTGACCGAAAAAGATGATAGAACTTTGGCTCCTTATTGAATGAAAATCTTCCACTATATAAGATTTCTTTTTTGATAATCTCAAAGCCAATCATGTTGTTACTTGCATAAAAAATCCCAAAGGTAGTTGAAGGGTGTATCAAAATCTAGGAGGTGCTTGAGAAGTAGGAAAAATTGCTTTAGGCACCATATTTTTTTCAATGTTTAGTGCAAAAACACATTATATTCCCGCAAAGCTCTTGCAATTCCCTACTTCTACCAAAAATACATTCAAGAACTCATATCTAAAATTGTCATCATAGAAACATGACCCAAATTTCAAAAGCCCTCTCTAGGACTATGGCCATTTGAGGGTTAATTAAAATTATCCTTAGATGTAATTTTCGAGCTCAAAAATAAAAAATAAAAAATAAAAAATAAAAATAAAAAACCCTATTATATAAAATTCCATGGCCATGGCTTTTGTGTATTTTAGATGTTATCTTCAAATGTGATTAAAAGAATAATATCCTCCAATATCCAATATGTTTTGAAATATTTCCAAATTTTGACAATTGATTTCATTGTACCATGTACATGGTACTTCTACCATAATGTTGAATGTCACTAACTTTCAACATCAGAAGATTTGGCATTCTATAGTATAATAAGTACAAATATTGAATCAAATAATAATTTAATAAGCAAGAAGTTGTCATAAAAGTTACATTACAATAAAAACACGATGTTTTTAAAGGACTCTTTAAAAGTTAGAATATACCCTATCCACTAAAAAAGGCAAACACTATGTTATACTATTAACTAAGGCTACGCAATGCTACGCACAACCGTCCACGAAAATCAAACTCCTATCATGTCATTTGGTACAAACTCCATATTTTTTAATATTTCACAATGAAGTGTCTATTGCATCACTCGCTAAAGAAGTGTGAGGTCTCACATTTAGGAAGTAAATAAACAAATGTATATTTAGATGTATATCTAGGAAGTTGCAAGCAGGGCTAGGTTGACAACAATCACAACCACGACCATGCCGACGCCTATGCCTTTCAATTTCCTTTGTAATTTTCTTGGATATAAACCCTTTCCAAGTACCTTGTCGACGAAATTAAAGTAAAGTTAAAAACAAAATTACTCATTTTTTGAATGATGGTTTGCAATGTGTAAATTTGAAAATTGCTTGAAGATCACTTTGTGGAAAAAATTCCAAAATATCATAACTAACAAGTAAAAAATGAATTATTTTTTATTAATGTTACTTTGGATTTTATAGTTTGATAATATAAAATTAAAAATATGTCTTTCTATTTCTCTTTTCGCACCTCTTTCATTCCTTGTTTTTATTTTTATTTTTATTTTTTTAAATATGTCAATTGATTTTTAAATATTGTTTGAAATAATTTTTGCAATAGCCTTTTGATTAGCCATGTATATAATCTATACAACCTTTCAAACAACCTTTCAAGTTTCCAACTCCAACTTCAATCTCTTATTTCTTTTCACAAGCATTGAAGGTCAATAATATCAAAGGACATGATGATGACGCTGAAGATTTTCCTTCATATTTTTCTGGAGTAAAACCCTCTCCAAGTTCTTTGTCAACAGAATTAAAACATAAAAAAGAATTTTGAAGGAGGAACAATATAAATTAATATTCATGATATTATGTTTTTTCAATGCACAATATACACAAAATTATTAATAAAAATCTTTGTCTCTCATGCAATGCAATAGGTTTAGTAATCCTTTAAATTATTTTCAATAAAGAACTCTTTCATTGTGATTTCCTAGTAGAAGATTGTATGATATTACTTTCAATTTTACTCTCTACTCTAGATATGTATGTTTTTCGAGATTACTTTTCTTTCGGAATCACACTCAAGGACTCTTTAAAGGTTATAGCCAAGCCCCCACGACCAACATACTATATTTAAATTAGCACAAAATCTAGACCAAACACCAAATCCATCAAAGTTTCCTTTGGCACCATTTGACATCCAAAAATTTGATTGCCATATTCATTAAAATGGCCAATCTTATTTATATTTGCCGCCACACCATTCAAATAAAGTGGGAAAATGAACTCAGATTATTTGAGTGGTCAATATAATCAAAGACTGACCAATTTAATGAAATGGCGTTTTTGGGGATTACTACAAATTCAAAGCTTGGAATACAGAAGATAGATCCAGAATCGATTTGGGAAGAGCTTCAAGGTCCAAACTAAACAGATTCCAGTCTGATCTTCCTCACAGAATCCCACTTCAATAAAAACCAAAACTGACATCAAACAACGTAGAACAGCGTATAAAGTTTGTAACTATGACTGGCAATGACAAACAATGAATAGTGCTCAATTAGGCACACTAAATATAACTCATAGCTAGATTATGCGAGTCCATGCTTAGGTCATCCAGCTTGAAAATGAGCTCCAGGCCTCGCCCAATATCAACACTGATTCAGAAGCATTTCTCCGGAGGGGGAGACATATCCACCACCAGACTTGGGAGCCAACAAAATATTATGTTGAACAACGTTTACCGTTCAATATCTTGTTACAAGTCATCGTTACAAAACATTATACGCCCATCTGAAGGTTCAATGGTAGTAAAGTCAAATATTGACAAAAGGCACAGTAATTCCTGTTGCCATACTACAATAATGAATGCGTAACGAAGACCCTGATGATATGAACCCTAGAAGTCAAATCAATTATTCACATTCTCTACATCATCTGAGAATCTGAGCATATAAGAACTGAAAAAATGAACGAACTGAAAAGTACAGGGCTGGTGCAAACACTGAGTTGCATCGAGAGTACAGATTCACAAAGACAGGCCCACAAATGAGCCAGAAGATCACATGAAGCCGTGATAAATTTTCTTCATGCAATAAAACTTGTTCGATCCTCAGGACACTCCACCGGCTCACCAACATCCCTGCATCATGTCAAACATCGACGTCCAGCTATCGATAGACAACACCATCGTTGTCGTGAACGCCCCAAGTTCCTTGTACAACCAATTATTTAACATGCAAATTCAACCCTTGAGCCACGAAGGACCAAATTCAAAGCTGAATCTCATCAATCCGAATTTACAAGTATGTACAACTTCCTGTTTGAGTGTGGGTGAGGGCGATTTGGAGAATAAGGGGCGCAGCTGCCAGCGTCCTGGAGTTCATAATAAGAAGAGCGTGAAAACCAGCGCTACCCTTGCTGCTCCATGCTCAAATCATTCTTGGTGATGAGCTGCAAGCCCCAAATGTCTACATCCAAGCAGGACTGAATATCCGGGTAAACTTTACTGATCTCCTTGTCATGCCGCTCATGATCATATGGGCACTTGATGTTGTAATCGAATGGCGCCTGAAAGCACACATCTACCGTCTGTGCTCGCGTGCACGGCCCAGACTCCGTTATATTGTCCCGCCAATCGATGAACCACGGTACCACACCGCCGTATGCCTGCGCCAAGCCGCTGAACGTCGACTTCGGCGTCACAAACAAATGATCTGAGAAGCTCAGAGTCAAAACCTCAGCCAAAGCACCCTGGTACACCAACTTGCCAAACTTCTGATCCCCTTCGGATGAGAGCTGCACCACTTTGACGGCGTCGCCAGTCGCCGTCGGGTGACGGAGAAACGTCTCAGTGAGGTTATTCTTCAAGCCCTCGTACAACGATGCAATGAAGACGGTGATTCTATGTGATGCTGACCCAGTTTCGTGGTAGACTCTTTTGGTGTGGTTAGCTATTGGCGGCAGAATGTTGTTGTCCACGGCGCACTGCAGAACGCGCCCAGCTATGGTGCGGAACTTCCAGTCGTACGTTTCCCTGCCGCCGAAGTAGCGCATGTGCACACCTAGACGGCGGTCGGCGCGATCCTCGAGATAGGTCTGCTCCATCCGCTGCACGCGAGTCCAGACTTCGTCCGCCGGGAGCATCACTTCGCGGAGTATCGAGGTGAGCACCATTCGATCAGGGAAGAGCGCTTCTAGAACTGGTCGGAACGACGGCACCGTGAAGAGCTTGGGCAAGAAGTAGAGCATCCCGGTGAGGTACATGAACGTCACATTCTTGTAGTTCTCTTGCTCCACGTCGCAGTAGAATCTAGACAGCGGTTGCCCAACCCAGCTCTGAATTTCCATGTTCGCCACCGCGTAGTCGTCGAAGGTCGTCCCGTTGCACACCGCTTCGTCGATGCGGCTATGGAAAGAGCCAGAATTGTTCCAGAATGGGTTTTCACCTCCGCGGTAGGGCGTGACAATGCGGTTGACGTCGAAGCCACGCCATGAGGAGCCTTCGAAAGGCTCGCACAGCAAGCCCTCGGGAATAAAATCCTCGTTGCCGGCTAGAAGAACAACACGCTTTGTCAAGATGGAGTACAGAACCGCAGACGCGATCACGAGGAAGCGGTTGCCGATGCCAATTTCGTCAGTGTCAACGACCGTGAACTGGCAGTCGATGCTTGTGTTGCGGCTCATGAAGTACGCCGTCACGTTGCCGACTTTGCGCATGCAAGTCCGGTGGAGCTTGGCGTACTCACGGAGAACGGCTCGCCATTGCGGGTTCGGAGCCAAGTCGCGGACGTAGTTTCTGCGGGAGTACTTTTGGGGGAGTTCTGTGCGGCTCAAGCAAGGATAGTCTCTGTTCCACTGCGATTGTTGGAACCAGTTGCCCTCGGAATCCTTCCCTCTTGCATGGGCCGTCGCTTGTTGGAGCTCTGCGATGAAGGCTTGCACGACGGTGTCGTTTCTTGGAGCGATTGATTCTGATACCTGTTGCGTTGCGATCGAACCTAACTGCTCTTGCGGGCTCCCACCGGTGATGAATATGAATATGAAGACGAATGCAATGACGACGGTGATGGTCGTCCCCAAGGCGCGGTAGACTTGCAGCCGGTCGACGGAGGAGGTGACTGGTTTCAAATTGGTCGTCGGTAGTGGAGAACTCATCTTGGGATGTCTCGGTACTGAGACAATGGCTGTTCTAGTTCCTTCACATTCCTTCAAATTCTCATTTCTGCAAGTTCATGCAAATCCCCAGCCTGCAACCATTCCAGAAACAGAGCGGAACCATGGAAACAGAGTAACATATGACATGATCTCATAAACGTCATCATTGCAACGAACCACTGAATCTAAATGCCATTTCAGGGCAAATTATGCACACTCAGGATGACCACGGACAAAACCTGTTGCGATCGAAATGAAACCACTTACTCAGAGAATTGAAATGACCTCCAAGGATCTCCACCTGCGCCAGTCAAGTGCTGCTGCGAATTCGTTAGCTTGTAAATCCGAAGCTCAATGCCTTCGAATGGTGATCAATACTGCACCGTGGGAGTTGGGCCAACCCTAGAAGCTACAAACCAAGTGCTTCCCATTGAAGTCATCAACCTGGTCTCAAGGAAACTAATCTCAGTGACTTGACAGCATTTCAGAGAAGGACTTCCAGAATGGAACGAAGGAACTGCGGCAATGAGTGAGACTGTAGGTGATGGTTTGAATTACACCTGTGTTTCTTGTTGCCTCACACGAAAACAGTCGGAGAAATAAAAAAATAAAGAAACTGCAGGCAGAGCGTGCGCACGGGCGGTGATGGAGGCTCTGTGAGCCGTTGAGTTTGATACGAACGGCACTTTGAAGCTA
Organism: Ceratodon purpureus; assembly: GCA_014871385.1. Classification (NCBI taxonomy): domain Eukaryota; kingdom Viridiplantae; phylum Streptophyta; class Bryopsida; order Pseudoditrichales; family Ditrichaceae; genus Ceratodon; species Ceratodon purpureus. Next base: position 11,417,251 of record CM026432.1, on the reverse strand, counting down.
CTTGGCTGTTTTTGTCAAGTGCACTAGTTTTGTGTTCAAAAAAAATCATGTAGCAGTTATTTATAAGAACATTGATCCACAGTAGAACAATGTGCAAGTTCCATCAGACTTTCTCCTCACTTCAAACATCCGGTAGGGCAATAAATCTTATTTTATTAAATAAATGCCATGAATCTTGTTAACATCTCTTGTTTAAGTACCGACAGTATAAGATTGGCAATGTTAATTATGGGATATGAGCAGTGTTATGTACACTGCGGATGGTGTTGTACTATTCTAGCATACTTGTGGAGTTTTCTATGCATTGCAAGTAGCGATGTAATAGCTCTGAGCAGTGTTCCATCACCCATTCACAATGTTATACAAAATATACTCACAGCCTTACACAAGTGGCAAGTAGTATAATTGTAGTAGCTGCTCATTGTCACGTACTAGCTGCAAGCAATGTCACAAATCCTTGGCAGTTTTGCAACAACTTACGAGCAACATTGTTTAAATTATGAGCAGTATTATGGAGAGTGCACATGAAACCACAGATTGCAACAATTGCGAATCTCCAAAAACTATTGGGTACTATCCAATTTTTTTTAAGTACTTGAGCAACCATGGTTTTGAAGAAGGGTCTACCAGGTCAATTGAAGAAGTCAACAAGCTGCATCAATAACCAAAAAAAAAGACCCCCAAACGCCCCCCTCGGATTCGAGACTGCCTTCAGAGGCAGCTGTTGACGTGGAAAATCACAGATACTGGGCTCACCTCCTTCATTAAACCAGGACCATTTGCCGGATTCGCAATTGCCAAGTACGGGCTCAGGTCGGTAGAGAGAGAGAGAGAGATTTTCTTGGCTTCCAGAGCTTCGTTTGCAATTGCGAGCAGTTCCGTGGAGCTTCCCTCCCTGTCGTCACTCGTGCCGGTCACCAAAGTGTCCTTGTATGTTCGAATTGCTTCCTCTTGAGTAGCCGATAGTTTTCTCTGGGAGCATAAGAAAGTAGGTCATATAATGATACTTAGTGAGATTTTGAAAAGGACAATTTTGGAGTGTGAGTAACCTCACCTCATACAGGAAGTTGATGAAGGAAGTTGATGAATGTGTGAGATGATACCGGGGGAGAGCACAATAATGTGGACCACAAAGTGCAACACGTGATTACTAGGAAGTGAATATGAAGTGTGTTGTTTTTCAAAGCTCAAAGCTAATTTTGAGCATTTTGGTGTAGTTTTTGAGCATTTTAGTCACTATTTAAGATGTCTTAAGTTGTTTCACAAGTATTTACATGAAATTAACATCTTCAATTAAAACTTTGACCACTAGTTCTAAATCATGAAAATAAAATTTTCCAAAGTCTTAATTTCTTTATTTGCTTGGCCTTTATTGTCTTTAGAGAATGTTTTTTTTAATTTAAAAAACAATTTTTTGTAAAAAAAAACTCACAAAAGTACCGCAAAAGTGACCTTAAAATCATCCTTGAAGTACTTTTAGAACCCTATACCAATTAATCAGTGCAGGAATTAACCATTTTAGAATACCCCTCAAATATAAAGAGAACACCACCTCATCAAAAGTGATTTTTAGATAGTTTTTTATTCTTTTCTAGCTACTTTTTGCTTGGATTTAAAGCAATCATGTAATAACTTTAAAGTCTTTATTTTGGACAAAACTTTTTTAAGCTGCAGAAAAACGTTGAGAATCTATATTATAAAAAAAAGAATGAATCGGATTTCATCTTTCCATCACCTTTGTGCAATTTTTGCAAAAGGGTTGAAACTAACAAAAAGTTAAGTACTTTTTGGTCCACTTTATTGTCCTCCCCCCTTACCACTTCTTGTTCTTGCTACGACCCCTTTTGAGAATGCTACGACCCCACTTGAGAACGATAGATTGTAGACCTTCATCACTAACAAGCTCCTTGAGTTGGTCAAAGTCCAAAAAACGTAGTTGTTGGACATGCTTCACTTCATGCGTTTAGTGTTGGGCAATATGGTCTACTTGATTTTTCTTGAATATGCTTAAAAGGTTTAAACTAAGATATTTTGAATCAATGATGACATAATAGTGTGCAAGCATTTAGTGAAATGATGATAGAAAGAACATGCAATTAAAATTTGAATGTTTTCTTAAAATAATTAAAAGCACTCACTCTTCTAATCAATAATGGCATGCAACAACACATTGCAATTCTCATGAGTGACCTTGATGATAACTGAACGGACAGAAATATGAAAGGATGCATCATGCTTGTGAAGAGTCTTGCTTATCTATGATCATGCAATGTGGCGGTGATTTCTGTCCTACACGTAGACAAATTGATTAAAATACTTTTCCAAAGCTAGATTTGTCAACAAAGGTGCTTTAAACTTTAAATCCTCATGGCGCCAAAACTTTGTGACTAATGACTCTTAATCCTTTTTAAAACTCTTTAGTAAGAGATAGAAGCATGATGAAGTAAGCTTGTTGCCACGAGAAAATTCACCCTTTAATTTCTGAATTTTGAGGGGCTCTCTTACATCTCTCACAGGAATTATCTTGTAGTGAAGGACATCAATCTCCATACTTGGAAAGTTTCACGCGCTTTGAAGTGCGATGCCAGAGGTCCTTATCACTGCTTTGTGAAGTTTATCCTCAACCTCTCCCTTCTTCCATTATAGACATCCCTACTCAATGACGAATTCAACACCTCCTTGTTCACTCATTAACTACTCATTGGTGTAGTTCAAAGGCTTGCAAATTAGTCCATAGACTCACAATATTCATATGGCAGTTATCAAACAACGACAACTTAGAAATGCACCAAATCATCTAATAGCACGATGTATATTATAACGTCCAATATTTTTGAGAAACCGTGTTTTAATCTAAAGAGAACTTCGGCCTATTGACCCTTCTTGAGCCACATCACCAATATTCACATCACTCCGTACGCAAGAAACTCTGGAAGTTTCCAACTAGTTGCTATAAGTGCTTGCTTCGGCAACCAAATCATCACCAAAAAATTTCATAAGATAACAGGAATCATTGTGATGTACAAACATTTATTTTTCTATGACTGAATTGAAAATATTGCAAACGATTACCTTAGATATCAAACCTAGATTTGAAGCACCCTCACATCGACTAGAAATCTACACCTCCCTAAAGAGCTAGAAATTTACATTCCGAGAATCCAACAGTGACTCACCTTGACAACTCTAGTCGAAGTCAAACTTGTACAGTATTACGTCATTTGTGATTGGTGGCTTTCTTATAACGCTACAACTAAAGATGGAAGGCAATCTTTAAACAACTAGATGGCTTTTTGGTACTTTAATACAAATAGTAGGGCGGCTCTACGCAACTTGTGAGTTCCATTTCTTCTCCACGTGATTTAATAAGATCAACTTTTGTATGATTTATATGTCAGAAACTTAACTTATATTTGCATTTGCATTTTCTAGATCTTCAGTCTTGACAAGCGTGGAGTCCAAAACTTCTAAATTCCATAATGCATAAAATCAAATAAAAATAAAAAAAAGTTTGTAAACATGTTTAAAAATCATATCAAAAAAAGATTGTTTTCAAATTTATATTGCTATAATCTTCTAATTTTATGGTCGATTATGATGAATATTTTTTAGCTTTCTACTAAAACAATATTTTTGAAGATATCACAGTCATATTTAGAAAATAACGGATGTTAGTCATTTATGATTGTACATTAAGAATGATAGCTTCATTTTCTAGTGAAACATAGTTAAAGAACTTTAGGGATTAAATGCCATATAATAACCTCTACAAGACGTTTTGAAGACCATTTAAAGACATTTCAAATACATTTTAGAGACCTTTTGAAGACTTTCTTAAGACTTCTTGATTAATTTATAAATACCTTTTACAAATCTTATGAATACTTTTTGAATACCCCTTTAATACCTTTTAAGTTTTAAAAAGGTTTACAAATCCTTATAAAGACATCTTATGAATCTATTGTGTTTAAAGACATTTAGTACAATATGTTGTCTTATAATGTGAGTTTAAAAAATATATAATATATTCAAAGTTCTTATTTGAGAAATTAAATATATATATATATATATATATATATATATATATATATATATATAAATGATTGTTCAACATGGTAGTTATTTAAGTACAATATGTATTCATTTATTATAATTTTATTTCACTTATACTAAGTATTTAAACTACGGCCTATTTCTATAACGAACAAATTAAGTAATAAATGTTGACTAAGAGCATACTAGAGCTGTAAATTGAATATAATAGAAGTATTTTGAACACTCTCTTCAATTGCATATTATTAATTAAAATTTATTATATAGAGTACTCTACTAGCAGAGCAAGCGATGGACTTTGTAAATCTACTATGTCAAATATATATTGAAGGTTCATATAAAATGAGAATTTACATTCATTGTAGTAAACAAAGACTTTATATTCATAAAATGCATTATCTTTAAAGAATAATCACTGTAAAAAAAAAATACCAATACACATATGCAATTGAAGGTTTATAGTCTAAATACAAATCTAAAACTATATAGAAAAAAAAATTATTTAACATTGTGCATTTCTCTATGCACCAAAAAAAGCGATAAGAAATAAAATTTAGATATCACCATAAAGTTTTTAGAAGCTAGCCAACTCTTAGTAAGACGGTCACTAATGCCATTATGTAGTTTCTCATTCAATAATTGATAACCTTGAAATGTAGACATCTGAAAAACAACTCAATACCCAATTGTCCAGTTAATCCAGTAGTCTTAAAACAATGAACCATATCATTGCTCTTGCATAGAAGAATATCTCCTACAGTAAGCTCAAAATAGTAACCAAGAGCTAGAAAATAAAACCTCCTTTTATTTCTAGCATTGACTTTACTACTTACATTCAAAAAATACAATTAAAATTAAAAATAAAAAAACAAAACTGAGAAATAGATTACAAAGTATTTAAAATATCAAATACTTACCATTGGCTGTCAACCATATAAATAAGCCATAGATGAGATCTTCATCGTCCGTATGAGAGTTACAAAAATAATCTTTAGTAACACTTATTCTTGTGAAAAAGATTCACCAATTTTATCAACATCTGCTAGTAGATTCTCTTTAGCTCAAATCATCTCCAACTGCTCTAAGACTATGGGAAATAATGACTTCAAATGGTTGTAAAGCACAATTGCTAATTTTTCACCATAAGAGTAGCATAGAGGTTTTTCTTGCTTGAAATTGCAAAAATATTTACAAAAGAGTACATTTCTCTAAAAATAATTATAAAAAATTAAAGCATAAATAAATTAAACAAAAATGTCAATATATATATATATATATATATATATATATATATATATATATATATATATATATATATACTATTTATATAATGAAACTTACCTTCCAATCAAACCCTTTGAATGGTGAAAACTGTGGTACGTCATTCTCTTGCCATCTTTTATTCCATCTTTGTTGTCATTCTTCCTTATAGCTTTACAATTTTTTGCAAGGTATAATGCCAGAGCAGTCATCTCCGCAAGATCATTCTCACAAAAATCTCTATTAAAAATATAAAACATTACCGAAATATTATGTAATCATAGGTGTATCAAAAATATATTTGAAAAACTCAATTTTTTAACTTTTCTTTTTGAAAAGATCTACTGTTTTGTTCAACGCTGGGCACTCACCATTAATAAACTAGCATTCTTGCTTGTTCTTTCAGAAAAATTATTGTTCTTTGGATCAAATAATTGTCCTTTGATCACAAAATTATTTTTTGTTCACTTCATTGTCCTTTCATATAATTGTTCTTTGTCTTTGGATAGATAATTGTCCTTTGAGGCTTTGATAGATAATTATCCTTTAATAGATAATTGTCCTTTGATAGATGATTGTCCTTTGATATATAATTGTCCTTTGATATATAATTGTCCTTTGATATATACTTGTCTTTTGATCACATGATTTTTGTTTGATCACATAATTGTCCTTTGATCACATAATTGTTGTTTGATCACATAATTATCCCTTGATCACATTAATGTCCTTTGATCACATAATTGTCCCTTGATCACATAAATGTCCTTTGATCACATAAAAATTTCTTGTGTAAGGGTTGCATTGTGGATTGTAGCACATGGATTACGTTGGCTCTGATTGTATTAAGCTCGCAAACTTGTGCAGTTATATTTTTTTGTTTGGTGAGAGGAAGTTCCTCTCTCTCAGGTTTAATTGAATATTTGAGGATTGTTGCGGGGTAATTATTACAGAATTAGGATTACAAGTTGATAAAGATGATGAAGATGTGACACCATTTGGTCCATATCTCCTTCGGTCTATTAATAAATAGGAACAATAAATAGGGAATGGTGCTTTGCTAATAGTAACCAAAAGATTGGATCCATTCAGAGTCCACAAAAATTCCATCGTAAATTGTGGACAGACGCAACTTCCACACAAATTCCGCACTGTGAAGAAAGAACTAAACTAGAAAGATGGAATAATGGGTGAACTCATTTATCGCACATAAATCCCATTTGTTGTATACAAATTCTAATCACGAGACAAATAGGCTGCTGATTTGACAACAAAATTCCATAGTGGCAAAAACATTTGATGACCATGAATCTAACCTGTATCTATGTCCCAAATGTCAAACAAAATAACAAAAATTTGTGAATTAAGTGTCTCAGTCAGGGTCTCCTAATTGACAGAGCAATTGACAATTTTTTGTTAATTTATCGGCAATTAAAACACAAATTTTCTTGTAGTGTACAGAAACCTACATTATGTTTACTCATTATTACTAAACATGTTTTGGTTTGTATTTCTTGTCCGTAGAAGTGAGAAATAATGATGAAGTCCAAACAAAAACCTACTACTATGGAGTCTCAAGTGACTTCCAATTCAAAGAAGGTTAGTAATTTACACTCCTTGAGATGGTGTGCAGATCATGTGACAACTTAATTTTAAATTAAATATATTCTATGATGTTTTTATTGAATGGACTTTAGATTACATTTACATCACTTGATTCATCGACACATTTAGTTGATTACATTTCCTTCAACTCATTGGTTGACACAATGAGTCATATGTAGAAAATGGAATTGTGACTGAGTGGGAATTGTATACTTTTGCATTCATGTGCACTAGTGAGTTACAAGACCCATCTCTGATTCACAAGACCTATCTATATGGATATGCACTAGTAAGCAACCAACTCTAAATAAGTGAGTAAGCAACCAACTCTAAATAAATTAGTAAGTGATTGATCATGTGAGTGATGTCAATGTAAATAAGTTAGCAGATTCTCCCCTCAGTGATTTCACTTTCGATTAGAATTATATGAGCTGATTGAGTGAACTTGTAATTACATAATTGTGCTTTGATCACATGATTTTTAATTGATCACATAATTCTCATTTGATCACATGATTTTTGTTTGATCACATGATTTTTGTTGGATCACATAATTGTCCTTCCATCACATAATTGTCCTTTGATCAAAAAATTGTCCTTGGGTCACATAAATGTCCTTTGATCACTTAATTGTCCTTTGGTGACATAATTGTCCTTTGATTACTCAATTATCTTGTTATCTCCTCTATTTTTTATTACAAGTTCTAGCTATTGGAGAGCAATCACTAATGTACAAATCCAATCTACATTTTTATGCACGAGTAGCCTACTCTAAAATACATTTAGATGAGTTAGTTGATTGATACACTCAGTGATCACACTCTACAGACTTTTAGATGAGGTATTTGACTGATATAGTCAGTGATCTAACTTTTGAACACATTTAGATAAGCTGATTGATTGACTAATCTTATTTCAAAACAGAGAGAGAAACTTCGGTCTTCGGAGGAGACCGACGTGAATTAAGTGTCTGTTTGACCTACCCCCAATCCAAAGCCCACAGGACAAAGGTATGGAAGTAATGATCTACTCCCCCCTTTCGAGAGTAGACACTTTAGTCACAAGTAGCCAGTAACAAGAAACCAGTGAAAACAGGCGTATAGAGTAGTTTGTGGTGATGTTATGGACATCAAGCCACGAGCTCATTTGTTGGTTGGATGTGAGCATTTGTCTCATTGATCTGGTCCGGGTTCGAACCCTGATGGACTCGTTTGAGTGGATGTGGGGGATGGAGTGGCTTGATACTGCTGAGTGAGCGATCACGAGCAGGAAATAAGTTGTGCCAACCAACAGCCCCCTTTGCGAGAAGTGACAAGAAGAGACTTGACACCAATATGCTAACAATTAGATAGAGTAGCTCTAGCTACTACCAAAATTTTATTTTATTCTAAAGTTCTTACTAAGGGGGATCTAATGTTTGAGGAATCGGTTGGTGATTTTCTATTCTTCTTTTGTGGAGTAGAATGGACATGGCGTATTGTATGGCGATAGTGTTTATGTTTTTGAAGGTGTTTTTGATGGTGGGCATCGGTATTTGGAATTTTTCTTCAAGTGATTTCATTGATGGAATGTGTGTAGTTGCTCTAGCTCCAGCTGTAATGACAATAAGAGGGTCAACTTTCCATCCTAGAGCAGTGATATTAGCGATTAGTGGATTGTATTTGTTGATTTTGGCTTGGAGTGTTTCTGGGGAGAATCTGTCATTGCAAAATGTAAATTCTATAAATTGTATTGTAAGGTTGGGATTAATTTCAGAAGGGGGTTCACTTTGGTAAGGTAGGCCTTTCACACACAAGATGTCTGGTCTAAATCTTGAGTTACAGTGGCATCTTTGAGTGCCACATGTGCAAGGGAGTAACCAATTTGGTACTGTATTTTCTGGAGGCTTATCATTGAAGGTTCCAACATTCATGAGAATAAAGCAGCGGGATTTTACTGATGAGATTAGTAATTTACGGATTTCCCAAATTGCTTTGTTGTGTCTTTTGACGCGGAGTGAATGTATGTGTTGTTGTTGGCATGTGAGTAAAACATGTAACCATGTGTCCGGTTCGTGTGATCTACAAATAGGACATGTGATGGATGGAAATCTTTCTCTGCCAAAAAACATTTGTTTTCTAGCATGGCCCATGTACGTTCCAGTACGAAATTTAATAAGGCATGTTTTTTGTTTGTCTGTAATGATTGGATTTTTCCAGAATTCATTGGAGAGTTCATTGTCTATATCTTCATTTGCTGTCCATTTGTAAATATTGGGAGTTTGTATGGCCATAATTTCTAAGTTTTTTTCCCTGTCGTATTTCTTGATTTGTTTTTCTAGGTTTCTAACTGGTCCTTTGTCTGGCATATCTATCATGGATGGCCATGCATCTTTTTGGTAGTAGTATGGGGTAGCATGCGCGTGTTCGTGTGGGAGTTCGGCAGTAATATATTCAAGGTCGACACCAATTTTTGCTAGCTTATGTGCTTTCTCGTTTCCATCAATGTTGATGTGTGCTTTGACTTTGTGTAGAGAAATGGGTTGTATTCTTTGTTGGAGTAGTTCTACCATTGAGGCAAGTGTGGTCTGGTCGGGGTGACTATTATGTAGTGTGGGGTGTTTAATTTGCGTGTTTAGTAGATATAATACGTTTAGGCAGTCAGTAAATATATATGCAGGTTCATTAGGAAATTGTGTGTTAATGATTTTTAGTGTTTCGTGTATAGCCATCATTTCAGCTCGTAGGATGTTTTGGTGTCCATGGAGTCTTTTGGGGATGTTAATACCTTTAGGGCTGTAAATACCATATCCAACTTTTTCCCTCATCCATTCATTATTGGGGCCAATTTCTTTTGGAGGTATGAAGGAGCCATCGGTGTAGTAACTAAGTTGTGCTTCAAATTTTAGTGATAGGTTTGTATGGTAGTTTGGGATTGGGGGGATGTGTGTGTGGCTATTTGTTAGTGTATTAGGGTAGTCTAATTTGGACCATTTCTTACTGGGTTTAACCGGGGTATTTAAAGGGGTAGGAGGAGCACTTTGTATGTAAATCTGTGGTATTTTTAGATTATTTGTGATGGAGTTGAGTTGATTCATTTGTTCTAGATTACCGATATTGTTGTTTTGGTGATGAATGCAAAGTATTTGTAGGGTTGACATTTCTTTTCTTACAGTGTTGACGTCGGGAGGTATAGTGGGTTCTATATATGTGATGGTGTCTGCGGCGAAGTGGGCAATGATGTGTGTATCTGGGAAGGGGCCAATGTATGGATTAAAATTTTGGTACCAATTAGTGTCTGGGATATGATTATGGTCATTGTGTTTGGGTTGTTTTTTGCTGCAAGACGGGCCCAATGAATGGCTTGTTGTAAGTCTGTTTCATTATGGGGATGGGCGTAGCCAATATCTTTCCATTTGTGATCAAATGCTTTCCCTAGAGAACCAAAAATAATATCTCGGGAAAATGGTGAGTAGAATTGGCTAAGTTGTGTGGGGCATGTAACTGGGGATGAGAAGTAAGATGTTTGAATTTTGAATGTTTCAATGAGAAAGTCTAGTATTTGAGTTGGTATGGTGTATTGGGCACATTTAAGTGGGTCATTTTTTGGGATGCGGTATTTATATCTTTGGTATAGCCATGCAATTTCAGTTTCAAAAGATTGGGTTGGGGGTTCTAGACTATGTGGGGTATTTTTCGCATTCTGATATTGTTTCCATAGCCATATTAATCTTGTTTTTGGAATGGTAATGAGGTGTCGACCATTTTCTTCATGTATGTGTGCTACGTTTAAGTTAGTTTGAATTGTATTTGTATTTGTTTGAATGTCGCTTTCTGGGTTACATTCATTAATAGAGATGTGAGCTAGTGGAATGGTTGTGGCTGGGATAACATACCTTGTATCTTTTGCTTGTGTAGTGGAAAAGTATTTTTTTATGGTGTCTGAACAATGCTTATTTTGTTGTTTTGTATAGTATTGGGTAAGTATTTCAGAGTTGTGATGACATGTGAGGGGGTCGTTCCAGGGGAATAATTCTCTTTGAGTTCGCCATTTATGGTATGAGTTGTTGTTTGGCGTGTTCCATTGGCATAAGTATATGGTGTCTTTTTTGATAATCCAATATTTATCCTTGATTTTACGATGTTCGTGGTTTAGTATTTCGTGGATGGGGAATTGTCGGGGATTTTTAAGTATGTTTTTGGGAGGAAGGGGGAGTTCGGGGATAGGAGGGTTAGGTGGATTTATAGGGGGGGTGAGTTGTAGGGTGAGGATATTGTGGTTTAATATAATGTAGTCATTTTTTAGAGTTCTTGGGATGTGATGAAACCGGCATGGAGGGTGGCATCTGTGGTGGCAAGAGGGGTAGCAAAATAGTTGGTTGGCAAGGTTTAGAGCACTTTTGATGAGTTTTGTGGGATTGCAGTGGTACATTTTAAAGTCATCTGGGTTCATTAGGGTGGTGCCATTAGGCATGGTTATTTGTTCTAATTTTATTATATTATGTGATAGTAGTTTTTGTAGTAATTTGAAAGATGTGTTGGGATTAAGGCCATGTAGATTTTGTGCTTCTTTCATCCATGCCGTTTCTAGTTGAGATGGATTTAATAGAAAGCAATTTATTGTACTTTTAAGGTGGACACCGGCTTCATGTTTGAGTAGAAATAATGTCCTAGTGATGGGTGATCTCACGCAGTGTTGGTATTTAATACGGTCTATTTCTTCGGAGCCTCCAAATCTTGCAAGTATAAATTGTATCAATCCGTAATATATTTTGCCAAGTCTACCTTTATCGTTAAGGGCATTTTGAAGTTGTTCTCCAATGCATCTTAAGTACGCATTTTTTAGTGAGAATGCTTCGATACCAAATAGGTTATGTGGGAGTTGTGTGGCGACATTAGAGGTGCATTTTGGTAATCCACATATTGTTTTGTGGAGCGCTATGATCTTTTTGTCTAGTTTTTTAATGGCTGGTATGGAATACGGTACTGCGTAAAAGCTGTATGCTATTCCGGCGCGTATCACTGTATCCGCCATACTGATTTTTTGTTTCATAGTGGCTGGGCAAGATACTAAGGCTTGACATTGTTTGACGACTTTAGCGGTGGTGGTGTTTATTTGTGTTCCCCATTTTAGAGATGGGGCCAAGTTTATGCCAAGATATGTGTATGGTTCGTGTTGGTCTAGAACTGGTAGTGGTTGGTTTCTAAAGTTTATGTTGGTGGCTTGTATTTGGGCTTTGAATGCAATTGGGTTCATTTTGGATTTGTTGGGGCATCCTGTCACTGCACATTTAGAGATTCCGAGGTCCATTCCTGCCCATTCACAGAATTTATCTAATTTATTTAGTTGAGTTTGTAGGGATTTTAGTTTGTTGGCAATTGCTGCAAGATCATCAGCGTATGCTGCGGAGGAGATTGTAACTTTGGAGGTGCCAAAGGTGTAACCATTGTCTCCTTGTTGTAGCCATCTCAGAAGAGGTTCTAAAAATATTATAAATAAATAGGGGCTGAGTGTATCTCCTTGTATTGTTCCTCTTTGAATGGGAATCGGTAGAATTTTGCCAAAGTGTTCTCCAGAATATATGGTGGAGGATTGTGAATATATGTTACCGACTAGATTTATAGCATCAGAAGGGTATCCAAGGTCTTTCATAATGGCTAGGAGTCTTGCATGATCGATAGAGCCGAAAGCATTTTTGAAGTCTATATATAGGATGTATATGTCTTGGTTTGTGAATCTCGCATCTTCTAGTGCTGCAATGAGGATTTGAAGTTGTCTAGAAGTTCCTCGTTCTGCTCTAAATCCTTCTTGGCTGTCGTGTAAGATTTGGTGTTTTTCACCATAGGCGGAAAGGATAGAAGTTAATGTACTTGTAAAAAGTTTGTAAATTGTGTTTGCTAGTGCAATAGGTCTATGGTTGGTTAATTGGAATGGGTCACCTTTTTTATATAATAAAACTGTTAGGCTAGTTTTCCATGATGCTGGGATTTGTTTTTGTTTGTAGCAATGTTTGAAGAATAGGAAGAGTAATTTGTGGAATCGCGGAGGCATGTTTTTCAAGATTGAGTTGGGGATTTTGTCAGGGCCTGGGGCTTTGTTATTTCCTAAGTTTTTAAGGCAGAAGTCGTAGGTCTCTTGATCAAAGTATGTTTGTAATGGGATTTCCGGTTCACCGCGTTGGTCAATTGTGAATCCTTCTAAGTCGTGCCATGGGTATTGTCTGACACTGCATGTGCAGTGTGGTTGATGAATATTTTGATAGTGGCATGTGGGAACTGTTGGGCGATTACTGATAGATTGTTGAATGTGTATTTCTTGTGCAATATCTTCAGGGCTGGTTAGAATATTATTTTGTCTGTCAATGATGGAGTCTAGGGGTGAGGTTTCAGAATTTTTGAAGACTTTTCTATTTATTTTCTTGGGGCTTTTTTCATACATTTGGCGGTATTTTGAGACTGCTTTGTGAATACAATCTTTAGTGTATTTTGTAGTAATTTTTCTAGCTTCTTTGTTGGCAGTTTTTGCGATAGCAGCTATGACGTCAATCCATTCGTTTGGTATGGTGTCTATTATTGGGGGATGAGGAATTTGTACATTTTGATGGTTACGTATTTCATTCATAATAGGGTGTGTTTGCCATTGTGGGTTGTGTTTTGCGATGTATATAGTTTTTCTTATGAGATGGTATGTGGCAAGGTGTTTTTTCCATTCTTTGGCAAGTTTTCGGGGTAAAAAACCGCCTTGTTGTGCTGTTCGATTAGTGAGATTTGGTAATGGTGGTGCTTTACAGGTGTTTTCAATAGTTTCTGAGATTTTGTTTATAATTTCATCTAGGGATGTACAGGCTGTTTCCCATTGATCTTGTGTGAGGTGGTCTTGGTTTTCTAAGAGTAGAGTTAATTCATTTATTTTTATAGAGTTTTTTTCAAAGAATTCTATGTTAAATTTTTCTAAATTTTCTTCTAGAATTGGATTGAGTATTCTGATTTCAGTGGTAGTTATTGGCGGTGGGGGTCTAGCTAGTAATGTATTTTGTGGGATATGTAATGTAACTGGGTAATGGTCTGAGTTTAGATTCATATTTATATTTGTGGTGGAAGTAAATCTGTTGTTATCTGCTGAGTTTATGTAGAAGCCATCTATGAGGCTGGTTGATGTATAGTTATAGCCGCCTTGTCTGGAAAAGTTAGTGTTTGTTGGAATGTATTCGAAATTAAGAGATGTGGTGAAGTTTTTCCATTGGATGTCTTCATCTTGTGGTGGTGTGTTATTGTTGTGATTTTGTCTGCCAATGAGTGCGATGTCACGATTAAAGTCGCCACATAGGATATATGTGTGGTTTGGGTGTGCAGAAATTTGGTTAGTGATGGTAGTTTTGAGGTGGGGAATGAGTCGTATGTCTTCCAAATGTGTAGGCATGTACATGTGGACAATTAGCCAAGGTGTAAGTGGGTGGTTGTTTATTTTTATTATTTGTAGATATGGGGATATATTTGCTGGGGTCGGAACTTTAGTAATGTTACCGGGGAATGCATATTTGTTTTGAATAAGTGTGAGTAATCCTCCTCTTCCCGGTTTATAGGGCATTCTTTGTTGTATGCATCTTGTTAGGGCATGGGTGTTGTTGAAGATGAGTTTGTATTCAGGGAATAGATTTTGTATGTATTTTGTAGATTTTGTCGCTGTGAGTTTTGTTTCTTGAATATTTATAATTGCTGTATTTCCAATGGAGTTATTTATGAGACTTTGTAGGTTTGGTAAGGCTGTATTAAGTGATGATGCATTCCAAGTGATTATGTTAGTGTCTAGGTTTGTAGTAGGAATTATTCTTGGTATTGGTGTGGGGGTGTTTGGAAGTGGGGGTGGATGTGAGTATTCGTGAATGTTTTCGAGACATCGGAGTGATTCTGTTATTAATTTGTTTGGGAGAAATGGGAATTTTCTTTGAAGTATGTTGTGTGTGGGAGGGGTTTCTTGACTATGAATGAATTCGTATAATTCTTTGTGTATTGATTTTTTTGGAAGTATTAATTCTTGGATACTTTTGATGAGTTTGGTGTACGGATGGTCTGTAGAGATGTGCCTTTCTGGGGGGTTGTTGAGATTGGCGAGTCGGATGAGTATTGTGTTTGTCCATATATCGTTGAAGTGGTATACTCGGGGGTTTGATAGGATAGTATTACATTTATCTATTGATGGATTTATGGTAACGATTAGGGCGTATAGTATGTGAGAGGGTGGTGATTGATTTTGTTTTTGTATGTATTGGTGGAGGGATGGAAATGAGATAGTTGCTTGATGATGTAGTGGATGGTCTGTATGTAGAATAGGAGCAAAGTTTATTGCTATGTGTTGGTAATCTGGTTGGAATTTTATTGTACTGGAGATAAAGTATTTTCTGGCACGTTTTTTATGATCTGTGGGGTGTGTACGTAATATGTTGGGCATTGGTCCAGGGTTAGTTTCTATATCTCCACATTGAAGTAATGCTAGTTTGTTGATAAAGTAATAACCAGAGTAGTATAGTGATTTGGGTTTTTTCTTATTTGTTTTGTAGTATTTTATAGTTGTGAATTTAATTGTAGTAAACAGATTGGGTAAAGCGGGTATTGTTTTTACTGTTTGTTCTGGTATATAGTGTGATGATTCGGTGTGTTTTGATGTATGACTAGTGGTAGTAGATGCGTACCAGTTGTATATGTGTTGATTTTTGTTGTTTTTTGTTTTATGGCGAGGCCGGTAGGCCGAGGCCGGTTTGTTGGTTTCTATGGTTTGTTTTATTAGTTTGTTTATTTGATTTTTTATATTATTTACAGTGTTTTGTAGGTGTTGTAAATGAGTAAGTGATGATTTTTTCGTGTTTTTTGGATTTGTTATTGTGGTGTATAGGTGTTTGTTTTTAATGTTTATCGTTATATATAAATTTAGAATTTTTTTAGATGTTTTTTGGGTTTTGAGTTTGATGTTTTTTATTAGCAATAGCGTATTGTGTCTATTTAGTTTTTTGTTTTGTTTTAATTTGTGGCGAGGCCGGTAGGCCGAGGCCATTTTGTTTGTTTTTGTAGTTTGTTTTGTTAGATGGTATGTTTGGAAGATAAGAGTGGATTTTTTCTTTTTAACTATAATGGCTCGAAAGTGTTTTATATGGTTGTTAGAGTTTTTTGAAGTCAGGTTTATAATATATTTTATAAAAATTGGGTAAGTGTGTTGTGAGTTTTGATTTTTGACTTTAGTAGCAATAATTACTAAGTATAGTTTTTTGTTTATTGTTCTAATTAAAGCTGCGGAAAGATATCTGTTTTTAGAGTTTGTTGAACTTATTTTTGGATGTTTATTTATAGTTAATATTTTTGTGGATGTATTTTTAGAAATTCTTGATACTATAAATAAGGATTTATATTTGGTAGATACTATAAAAAGTTTGTTATTTATAGTGTTTATTGATACTATTAATAGGTTTTTATTTTTAGTATTTATTAATACTATAAAAAGGTTTTTATTTTTAGTATTTATTAATACTATAAATAAGTTTTTATTTTTAGTATTTATTAATACTATAAATAGGTTTTTGTTATATTTAGTATAAAAATATACTATTAATAGCTTAGTATTATGAGCCGGCGGGATGTTTGTCGAAACTAGTTTGTCGTGTCCATGTTTCCATCAATCTCCGAAATCTATGGATTTGCCGCTTCAATTGCATCCAAAGTTTTCTTCATTTGATTTTGAAGAAGTTTCATTTGAAGCTTCGAGTTCTTGTTTGCTTCCATTTGCACATGGTCCGCATATACTTTGGCCTCTTGTACAATCTCACTTTTCATACTTACCATTTCCTTACGGATTTCATCCGTCCCCTTCTTTACCGCCTCTTCAACCATTTTGTTCAAATCCTTGTTGGCCGTAGTTTGATGTGGTCCATTCTCCAAGGTTGTGATAGTGTTGGCAATCGCGGTGGTAACATCCGTAAATCCCAACCTCACAAGTTCCTCTTTACTAGGTGCATTGACTCCATCAAGACTCTTTGGATGCGGGGTGAATTCTACATATTTTCCTAATATTTTTCATTTTTCTTCACATATTTTTTGTAAACAAATGAGTCGAGGCATTGGACATTGCAAGATCCCGTATGTTTCCCATTCTCAAGCCTAAAGTAAAAACCAAGGACGTTACCATCCCCCATGCATTTATGGATTGCCTCCTCTATTTGCATGGTTGTTTTTACTTTGTTGAGGTTACGGGCAATGAGGATGACTGCATTCTTTCTAGCCTTGTCATCCTCCGACATTTTGTTCTTGCTTGCAAAATTCACATCCACAATTTCATTGAAGAACGAAAGTTTGTGCTCCTTAAATCTTTTGGCTTCCTCTGGGGAGGGTGCTTTAATCCAAGCATACTCCGCATCCACCGATTTTTGCACATTCGTTATCTCAAACTCATGTTTACGACGAAATCCATCCTCTACTATTTCTTGAAATAAAACATACCATTCTTTTCCTTTGATTGTTGCAGTTGTGATTTTGACGGATAACATTGAGGCAATGGCAATAGTGTCGAACGACTTACACACTTTTCCCCACATAGGTGTAGTTCGTCCAATTTTGAGGATGAAAGGTCTCAATCCTTGGAGAAGGCCTTTTCCATCCGTTTCAGGGTTTTTAAGATGGAGTTTGATAACCCCACTCCATCTTTTGGTCCCATGAAAGCAAAGGATTGCTATAGGCTCCCCAAGAATGTCACCAACCTCTATCCCCATTGCCATTAACCTTGCCTTGGTTAACTCAAAAACTTCATCCATATCCACATCTTTTCCGTCAAGTTCGAAATGAATAGATAAATGATAGTCTAGAGCAAATCCATGGTCATCCACTTCCACATCCAAGGGAATCTGGGTGAGGTTGAAGTGCATCCCCATTTTTCCATCCATCCGTTGTGAAGGCCATTCTTCTTGAACAACATAGGGGAAAGATGGGAAAGACTCCACCATTTCATGTGCTTCAGACTCTCTTATACCTTTTTCGACCAACTTTGAGAAGGAGGGAGTTTGGATAAAGGGCATATTTTCAAACTTTGCAATAGAATTTAGGGCTTGAAAGCCAAGCCAGTAGGGAGGGCGTAGTATCTCACTAGATACAGTCCCCTTAACCTTCTTCTGGCTTGACACTACCAAAGCATTGACTGGACGTTTACCATTCACAGAGTCTACTTTATCATTTTCAAACAACTTTCTAGAGGAGGAGGTGGGAGTGCTGGATGCCATTCTGTAACAAGCAAAGGAGACAAGCGTTTCGTACTTTAGTGAGGAGTGTAAAATACTTCTTATCATCTCCCCTCTCATTCCATTCCAGAAAGTAAGTTCTGGGCCTACCAGGAATTTTGAGTGGGAGAAGAAGTGAATGGTTTGTTCAAAGAGCAAAATCAATTTAGAGTAATTTATCTGTTCTAACAAACATACATTTAGACATACATGTTTTGTACTCACTTTAGCATTTACAAACTTGTTGTAATGGCTATTGTTTATACATATTGCATATAACAAGCACTTAGCATTCACATGATACAACCAGCAATATTTCAACCAGCTATGATTCAACTTTTCCCTAACCAAATTTCTAACTAGACAGTGATAAGAAGGTTTAGGGGATTGTGGGAATAGTTGGGACACAGACTTGCTGTAGCCTCCATATCTCACATCCTTGACATGCAATACAGAGAAGGAGTGACTTAACAATACAACCCTAGCAATTTCTAAATTATGCAAGCATCTTCTAATATCTAGAGAGGCGACACAGCCCCACCCCAGCTCACTGCTGGTGGTGGGGAAAAAATGATAAATTTCAACAGTAGTGCCTAAGCACACACAAGAGCAAGCCCTTGCTGGGGTTTGCTACAAATACAACAAAAGAATTAAAATAGAACCTGGGTTTGTTTTGCAGCCTGACTGAGCGTCTTCTCTCCAGCGTTCAGTTTGCCTTGCAGCCTTCAGAATCACTGTCTTAAGACCTACTTCGATAATCACCTCGACTGCTGCTGGGTTGATGTTTCCTGCCGAAGGCACCTTCTCTTTTGCTACGTATAGGTCCCTTGTCTTCGCAGCCGTGTATGTGCCTGCTGCCTTAGCCAAGGGCGCTTCCTCGTTTGTAGCTGTGAATGCTCTCGCCGCCGATGTTGCTCCCGCCTCCCAAGTCGAGAATTCTCCAGTCGAAGGTCCTCCCGTCGATGTTGCTCCCGCCTCCACAGCCGAAGATGCTCCAGTCGAAGGTCCTCCCGTCGTTGCGCCACAAGATGCTTCCGCCGTTAACACCGAGCAAGCTTCCTCCGAATCGGTACACAGCCCTAACGCCTCGATTCGTTGGGTTGCATCTGCTTGCCGCCGTGCCAAAGCTTGCTGCTCCACCGCCGCGGTCTTCAGCTCCTTTGCCGATGCTACTTGTTCTACTGCTGCCGTCGAGCGCTCCTCTTCCGTGGTCGGTTCTTGGGCTGTCACCTCTTTGGTTTTCTCTACCGCGGCCCCCGTCACTTGCAGCGGCTTCCTCTCGCTCCGGCTGCTACTCGCCAGCCTTGTTGCCCTCGCTCCAGCAGGCTTCCTCGTCTCATCGGCGGCAATCTCCACAACAAGGCCGCCGGTCAACCTTTCCTTTTGCACAACGCTCTTCTTCTTCGCTGCTGAGTCTGCGTGAAGCTTGCTCTTCGCTTGTGCACCTGTTACAGCTCTTCTGTATACTATAGACCCCAATGCTACGCTAAGACTGGTCTGAACTCTCTTCTCCCACTCTCGGTACCTATGTCTACCAGAAAATAGCTTCTCTACCTTGTGAAGTTCTGTGCGGGGCGGTTGGTGAGAATGAGAGAGGAGGAGCTCTTCTTGTGGAGGGTTTATATGCAGCTTCATGTTTGTTTTCTGTTCGTTACTGTAGATAGATAATTTCTTATGCGGCTGGTAAATTGATTAAGGGTTTTGATTCATTTGACCTTTGGATTTCATGTTTCTAACATCTTGTGGTCCATGACTAGTGGTAATTGTTTTCTTTAGAGAAATTGCATACAGTGTTAGGGTTGATTGGCTTAGTTTTACACCATTTGTGAAAATTGTGGTTTAGGTTTACTTACCTGGCTGGGGTGCGCAGCAATCCTTCGGAGGTGGTGACCGTTGCATTTGTTGGAGCAGCTGTACAGGTCGCTCCACTCATCGTTGCACCGTTGCACTTGTTGAACATCCGTTGCGCTTGTTGAGCTACCATTGCAGCTGCGTTTGATGCTAAGAGCGTCTGCAGCTTTCTTCACGGTGGCTTCTCTCTTGGTGCGCTTGGTTTGCTTGGGGCGGCTGCAATTGTTGATGGGTCTGATGCACTTGTTGTAGCTGCAATTGTTGGTGTATTTGATGCGGCTGCAGATGCTGGTGTGGTACTTTGGGATAACGTTGTTGTTACTTCTACAAAAGATGCAGGGGCAACATTCTTGTTCTTTCTTGTTTTGCTTGGTGTTGTTGGCAGGTTTGATGAAGAGTGTGTCGGTCTTGCAGGGGTGTGTGTAGCTGTGGACTCGTTCTCTGTGGATGTCGGTGCAGTAGCTTGGTGAGCCTCTTGTCTTTCGTTTGTGCTCCCCAGCGATTTCTTGATTGCAATCGCTCTTGTAGGTGTTCTTGTGGAGTGTGGTGGCATGGTCTTGCTGGTTGCTGCTGATGATCTGTCCCTCTATAGTAATCTTCTCTTGAATGTTCCTTCCGAGGGTTGCAATTAAGATTGCAGTTTGGTTCTGGCTTGTCTTCGAGCTCAAGTGAGATCTCTGCTGTGCAGGAACTTGCTGTGGGTCTGTGAACGCTGCTACTAGGTTCCGCAGAGGTTTGCAGGCAGTTGCGGTTGCTGCAGTGTGATTCGGGCTACTCGTTCTTCTCTTGGCCAACGTAGAGTCTGGAAAAATATGTCGTTGGAGTACCTGTATTATGCCCGTGTGCTCGTCTTCTTTGAGGTATATGATGTTGGTGTGTTGCTCGAGGCTGGTGCACTTCAAATTGTTGACATCTGGAGAGACTTCGCTTGCGTATGCCTCTTCTTTGAGTTGCATGCTTGTGTGTTGGTGCAGGCTGAGGAGGCATCGATGGAGTGGTGATCTGGAGGGCTTTGCTTGAAGCTGCGGCATCCTTCGCTGTTGGGCGGCGCATGAGCTGATCTCGGCTCTTTGCGCTTGGTGTGACTGTCTGGCTGCAGTCTCCTTTGCTCTGCGCGATCTTGGTCCTCGCGATCTGATCTTCTCTGGGGCCATTTGCTGCGATCTTCTGGTTCCAGCTGGGCGCATTTGTGGCAGTACCTGTCTACATGATCTAGACCAAGTGTACTCGTAGTGTCTGTAGTAGTGTAGTGTGTTTTGGACTGGTCTAAAGAGTGAGTGGCTAATGTGTGTGGAAGCTATTTCATGGGTTTGAACATGGAAGGCAAGATTTGTAAAGAATAAAAACAAGAATGCAATAAGATTGAGTTGAGACTGCCCTTGTATGTTGAAGTTTGTTCCCATCGCGCCTGCTGGTTTTCCGGATCTGGCTGGTCTTGTGAGTAGAGTGGAGAGGTTTCACAGAATCACAATAGCTTGTCTAAGTGGATGGAGAAACTAGATCTGGCTTCAGTTTGTGGGCTGTTCCATCAGATCATAACACCAACACAAGGCCCAGCCCTTTGCTATGTGTCTTTCAACCTCCAGCACAAACTATTCACTAGATCTAGTTTCTTCCTAATCTGAGAGCTTTCCAACACACATTCTCTACCTTCTCACACAACCACAGAAAAACAAAGTGTACAGAGGACTCCACAGCAAATCCAGCCCCTATGCTGCCTATGCACTCCTCTCCTGTGGCTAACTCCCAAGACCCTCCTCACCGGAAAACGTGGAGCTCCTAAGCTACTCATCTCGCTCTCCTAATTGATGTCAAGACTTATTGAAACTGATAACATATATTTCTATTTCAAAACACATTTAGATAAGCTCTTTAGAACACATTTAGATAAGCTGTTTTGAACACATTTAGATAAGCTGATTGATTTACATAGTGAGTGATGTGACTTTAGAACACATTAGTTTGGTTTGTATTTCTTGTCCGTAGAAGTGAGAAATAATGATGAAGTCCAAACAAAAACCTACTACTATGGAGTCTCAAGTGACTCCCAATTCAAAGAAGGTTAGTAATTTACACTCCTTGAGATGGTGTGCAGATCATGTGACAACTTAATTTTAAATTAAATATATTCTATGATGTTTTTATTGAATGGACTTTAGATTACATTTACATCACTTGATTCATCGACACATTTAGTTGATTACATTTCCTTCAACTCATTGGTTGACACAATGGGTCATATGTAGAAAATGGAATTGTGACTGCGTGGGAATTGTATACTTTTGCATTCATGTGCACTAGTGAGTTACAAGACCCATCTCTGATTCACAAGACCTATCTATATGGATATGCACTAGTAAGCAACCAACTCTAAATAAGTGAGTAAGCAACCAACTCTAAATAAATTAGTAAGTGATTGATCATGTGAGTGATGTCAATGTAAATAGGTTAGCAGATTCTCCCCTCAGTGATTTCACTTTCGATTAGAATTATATGAGCTGATTGAGTGAACTTGTAATTACATAATTGTGCTTTGATCACATGATTTTTAATTGATCACATAATTCTCATTTGATCACATGATTTTTGTTTGATCACATGATTTTTGTTGGATCACATAATTGTCCTTCCATCACATAATTGTCCTTTGATCAAAAAATTGTCCTTGGGTCACATAAATGTCCTTTGATCACTTAATTGTCCTTTGGTGACATAATTGTCCTTTGATTACTCAATTATCTTGTTATCTCCTCTATTTTTTATTACAAGTTCTAGCTATTGGAGAGCAATCACTAATGTACAAATCCAATCTACATTTTTATGCACGAGTAGCCTACTCTAAAATACATTTAGATGAGTTAGTTGATTGATACACTCAGTGATCACACTCTACAGAGTTTTAGATGAGGTATTTGACTGATATAGTCAGTGATCTAACTTTTGAACACATTTAGATAAGCTGATTGATTGACTAATCTTATTTCAAAACACATTTAGATAAGCTCTTTAGAACACATTTAGATAAGCTGTTTTGAACACATTTAGATAAGCTGATTGATTTACATAGTGAGTGATGTGACTTTAGAACACATTAGTTTGGTTTGTATTTCTTGTCCGTAGAAGTGAGAAATAATGATGAAGTCCAAACAAAAACCTACTACTATGGAGTCTCAAGTGACTCCCAATTCAAAGAAGGTTAGTAATTTACACTCCTTGAGATGGTGTGCAGATCATGTGACAACTTAATTTTAAATTAAATATATTCTATGATGTTTTTATTGAATGGACTTTAGATTACATTTACATCACTTGATTCATCGACACATTTAGTTGATTACATTTCCTTCAACTCATTGGTTGACACAATGGGTCATATGTAGAAAATGGAATTGTGACTGCGTGGGAATTGTATACTTTTGCATTCATGTGCACTAGTGAGTTACAAGACCCATCTCTGATTCACAAGACCTATCTATATGGATATGCACTAGTAAGCAACCAACTCTAAATAAGTGAGTAAGCAACCAACTCTAAATAAATTAGTAAGTGATTGATCATGTGAGTGATGTCAATGTAAATAGGTTAGCAGATTCTCCCCTCAGTGATTTCACTTTCGATTAGAATTATATGAGCTGATTGAGTGAACTTGTAATTACATAATTGTGCTTTGATCACATGATTTTTAATTGATCACATAATTCTCATTTGATCACATGATTTTTGTTTGATCACATGATTTTTGTTGGATCACATAATTGTCCTTCCATCACATAATTGTCCTTTGATCAAAAAATTGTCCTTGGGTCACATAAATGTCCTTTGATCACTTAATTGTCCTTTGGTGACATAATTGTCCTTTGATTACTCAATTATCTTGTTATCTCCTCTATTTTTTATTACAAGTTCTAGCTATTGGAGAGCAATCACTAATGTACAAATCCAATCTACATTTTTATGCACGAGTAGCCTACTCTAAAATACATTTAGATGAGTTAGTTGATTGATACACTTAGTGATCACACTCTACAGAGTTTTAGATGAGGTATTTGACTGATATAGTCAGTGATCTAACTTTTGAACACATTTAGATAAGCTGATTGATTGACTAATCTTATTTCAAAACACATTTAGATAAGCTCTTTAGAACACATTTAGATAAGCTGTTTTGAACACATTTAGATAAGCTGATTGATTTACATAGTGAGTGATGTGACTTTAGAACACATTAGTTTGGTTTGTATTTCTTGTCCGTAGAAGTGAGAAATAATGATGAAGTCCAAACAAAAACCTACTACTATGGAGTCTCAAGTGACTCCCAATTCAAAGAAGGTTAGTAATTTACACTCCTTGAGATGGTGTGCAGATCATGTGACAACTTAATTTTAAATTAAATATATTCTATGATGTTTTTATTGAATGGACTTTAGATTACATTTACATCACTTGATTCATCGACACATTTAGTTGATTACATTTCCTTCAACTCATTGGTTGACACAATGGGTCATATGTAGAAAATGGAATTGTGACTGCGTGGGAATTGTATACTTTTGCATTCATGTGCACTAGTGAGTTACAAGACCCATCTCTGATTCACAAGACCTATCTATATGGATATGCACTAGTAAGCAACCAACTCTAAATAAGTGAGTAAGCAACCAACTCTAAATAAATTAGTAAGTGATTGATCATGTGAGTGATGTCAATGTAAATAGGTTAGCAGATTCTCCCCTCAGTGATTTCACTTTCGATTAGAATTATATGAGCTGATTGAGTGAACTTGTAATTACATAATTGTGCTTTGATCACATGATTTTTAATTGATCACATAATTCTCATTTGATCACATGATTTTTGTTTGATCACATGATTTTTGTTGGATCACATAATTGTCCTTCCATCACATAATTGTCCTTTGATCAAAAAATTGTCCTTGGGTCACATAAATGTCCTTTGATCACTTAATTGTCCTTTGGTGACATAATTGTCCTTTGATTACTCAATTATCTTGTTATCTCCTCTATTTTTTATTACAAGTTCTAGCTATTGGAGAGCAATCACTAATGTACAAATCCAATCTACATTTTTATGCACGAGTAGCCTACTCTAAAATACATTTAGATGAGTTAGTTGATTGATACACTCAGTGATCACACTCTACAGAGTTTTAGATGAGGTATTTGACTGATATAGTCAGTGATCTAACTTTTGAACACATTTAGATAAGCTGATTGATTGACTAATCTTATTTCAAAACACATTTAGATAAGCTTTTTAGAACACATTTAGATAAGCTCTTTAGAACACATTTAGATAAGCTCTTTAGAACACATTTAGATAAGCTGATTGATTTACATAGTCAGTGATGTGACTTTAGAACACATGTAGATGAGTTACTTGATGGACTTAGTCACTGATGTAAAGTAAACGGAGTTGCAAAAGTGTGGAATTTGTAGACTTTGCATATCTGTGCTTTAAATCTACCAAATCAATCACTCATTTACTAAACCAATCTACATTTCTGTGCATTAATTATTGAGTATAGTTTTTTATCGTTTTGTTAACAAGATAACTTGTTTGTTGTTAGGTGGTATAGGTGATAATTAGTCGTCATACATATCTTTTAATTTCAAGCAATTCAAATCATGACATCAAATCTTCGTATGCGATATGGACATTAATCATAGAATGATAATTTATGATCCAATCATAAAATAATATTAAAAAATCCAAAGAAATAACTATAAAAATAGTCAATTATTGCTATGAGAATTCCACAAAATAAAACAACATTCTATCAACGACAAGACCTATAGTTTTTGTTGCTCTGGTCCCAACTTATTACTAACTCATCAACATCACCGTCTTGAATTTGCCCTTTAACAACATCATGCCATCTAAAAAAAGATGTCTTTTGATATAATGCAATGCCAAGTTGTCATGGATTACCAACCATTTTGGTGCGATGTTGGATGTCCTTTCCCTTGAACAAGATAATATCACCAACACTCGGTTCCAAAAAATAACCGAGAAGATAAAACTTCACCCCATTCCCCTAAGAATCCTTCGCTCCTAAAGGAAACCATGCCACATACAACTATAAAATGAAAAAATGAAAAAAAATGAAAAACATGAATAAAATAAAAGAAACATCACTTAAAGAATGACTTAAAAAAGAAGTAAATGAAATAAAATTTACCATTTCTTCCTAGCCAGATGAAGAATCCGTAGCTGTAATCGTCTTTGTCCATGCGAATGTCACAATCATAGTTTTTGGTCATGGACATACACATGAATGGCGTATTATCAATGCAACTGACGCCAACTTCCATTTCTTCTATATCCTTTGTTTTCACAAGATGTAAGAAAACTTGAGGAAAAAACCGTTTCAAATGACCAGAGATTGTTGTAGTTAGGGTTTCTGAGCAACAATAGCAATCCCAGTTGTCATGCACAAACCTGCCATTACAAACCACCGTAGTAGCTCGTGCGATGAGTTTGATAAATGTTGGGGCCATTATGTCAAATTG
Source organism: Ceratodon purpureus (assembly GCA_014871385.1). Taxonomy (NCBI): domain Eukaryota; kingdom Viridiplantae; phylum Streptophyta; class Bryopsida; order Pseudoditrichales; family Ditrichaceae; genus Ceratodon; species Ceratodon purpureus. The sequence continues at coordinate 11,390,719 of CM026432.1, read as the reverse complement.
GAACTCATTCAGCCAAAATTCCTTAGGTCGAATGAGACGTACTGTAGAGATCATTTCCAACGGGACCGGGCCGATATAAACTGTGGGGCCTACAACTGGCTTGTGTCTCCGAGTGGGTAAAACTTCACTCTGGAACTTATTAAGGTGCCCATCCAAAAATTTTAAATCTGTCGACAAATTTTCCATTGTTGGAATGCATACCACATATTTGAATTGCTTCTGATTTGCCATCCAAATCAGCCCTAATTTGGCTAAAGAACTTTGATATAGGAATAAAGCTTGAAGCCGCCGGTGCCGTTTACAAGGAAGTGTTCATGAAGTTCTTTTAGACTGACGGCACTATGGTTTTACAAGGGAGGCACAGTTGCCCCTTGAGCCCCCACGCTTACGGTTATCACGCGATTGTGCCATGCTGATCAGTTGTGTAGAGGATACGGCTCTGTCCCAAATGGATTAAATTAAATGGTTCAATGCAGCTGAAGATGATTTTATACGGTCAAGCCTGCACGCACCTCAGTTCACGGCTAAATTGAAACTCCCTGTGCGAGAGGCTCAAGCAAGCCTTGAGCCAGGCCCTTTAAACCTCCTAACCGAGGAATAATATTATCACAGGGTCAATTGGTCAAGTTCCCACTTCCAATGTAATTTGAATACTTATAACACCTCAACCAAGCAATCAAACACAGATCACAAGGCCGATCTACTAAAGTTCCAAAGAACATCAGATGCAATTATTACAATGCACAGCCCCCCATTAATCGCAGCCATCGTCGCAGATGAGGAACGGGAAATGGGTTCAAAAATGTTGTGCCAATGTCCTCCGAAGGAGTCAAAATTCAAGAAAATGTCGTTTCAATACGTGCAGGCGGGATGGTGCTTGAGGTCACCAACTGTTAGATGTCACTGGCCGTCGCAACCTTGACAATAGTGAGATGCTCGGATGTCGCCTAAGTTACACAAGAAGCTCGTCGCTCTGCTATCACAATGACTAAATCCCAACATTGCTCCGTATTGCAGCTCTGAAGGACACCCCTCTCCATAGAAGACCACAATATTAGACCATATCCTAGTGTCCTCACCACTTATCAGCACCCCTATGAAGACAAAACTCCACCAAAACGAAACCAGAAAAATACAACCTCGGAGCAGAAATTAACACAAACCCCAAGCTAATGCAAAAAAAACACCCGATTATAAACTCAAATATCAAGCAAACAAACTACTGCCAATATCTCAGCAGCATGCCCATTTCAAAATTGCCAAATTCTAGAATCAAACAATTTGAATATCATCCATGAGGAATCAAAGTAGGACAATAATAGAGAGCAACATGCATCGGGTATTTCAATTCAAAAACATCGAATTCCAGAAACAACCATGTGATACTCAAGTAAGTAAACGAGGATAATAACAGATAGTAATACTCGTAAGCTTATGTTTAATTCTCAAGTATGTAAAGCACTGTTTCTGTGGGTAGCTCAAGAGGATTATAAACCATAATGCTAAGTCCAATTATCAGCAAAGTTTCAAAGATAGAATCGGAATTATACTAATAAACTCCAAAAGAATGCTATCAGTGGCTCAAATTCAACATCATGTCCACACAACAACTACCAAGCGAATGCCTAGGATAATTACTGTTCCTACAGAAATCAAAGCACAAAACACTCTCACTAAACCTCACAACCATCCTCACTCCTACTAATGCCCACTAAATCTTAGAGTCGAAGCTTGTTTGACTACAATGTTAATGTAGTATAATATTTATTTTATACTATAATTTTTTACTCGGGAAGAAAGTTTTGTAAAGTGCGTAAAATGCACCATCTTCGTACTCCTTCATGCCCGTAAGAGGAAAATAATACAGTACTGTATTTGCCCCTACCATGTCTTAGTTGCACTATCTTTCCACCATATGTTGTCATTTCTCATTATAAATCCCTTTCTTTAACTATGTATTAATTGCCTTATGAAGTGCTCTTTTCCTAAACCTTGCATTATTCTTCATTCTAATGCGGAGATAATTTATACAATACCAACTATGTACTCTTTTTGACACCATGTATCACAAATTAGTATAACATGTAATCTTTCTGAGATGCATTCAATAATATTATCCTACATACAGGTATCCAGTAAATATACAATATAACTTATGAAAATATAGTGTAAAATTCAATCATTCCACCGGATGGTGCTTTTTTAGAAACCCTTGGATTTTCTAAGAAATCCACGGAGTTCATTTTATTTTGAAAACCCTCCATCACTAAACATCTTCCATTGTACATGTAAAAGCTTCCCTTTCACCTCTACACCTTCTCTGTAGAGACAAGAATTATTTGTTTTATCGGGGTGACTTGAATTTATTTTCTCCGTGAACAGTTTCCTTTGATTTATTGCTTTTCTTTGATTAACTCAAATTCATTGTCGTATTTCCTTTTCATTTAATATAAATACTTTTCTTCTCTTTAATGCTTTTCTTTCAGTGGTTGAACTTTTCTTTTATTTAATATTTTAAAAAATATATAATAACTTTTCATTTATTTATTGCTTTTCTTTTAACATAATCACATTTCTATCCACAATTACCTTTTCTTTTATTTGATTACTTTTCTTTTATATATCAATTTCTTTTAATTTAACTTCCTATCTTTCAAAATTGTAGCATTTCTTTCCATGCACACACTTTTCTTGATAAACTTTTTCTATTTTTTGAATCTTCTATCTTTTCATAAATTATCTCATTATTCCACCGTGGCCGCTCTTTTCATGTCCAAAAGTATGACTATTTCCTATATCCGCACTATTAACAACCCCCTCTAAGGATTACTTTTATTATTATAGCCAAATAATACGACACTACATATAACGTAGAATGGCCTTTTTAATGTATATGATGTTTTAGGGTTTGAACATTGACCGCCATGAAACCTAACCGAAATCTACTTTGATCTCAGTTTGTAATCTAAAGACATCAATACCTAGTCATTAGTCATAGGCTTGCAAACTGCCTGGTGTGGTGATCGGTACTACTCAAAATGGATAAAAAAATGCAGTAAATTTGGATCATCCTTCAAGCCATAACATACGGTTGCCGCAAGCAACGTGAGATCAACAGAGTCAGACACATATTCAACTTTAATCCAAAAGCTATAATTTATGTCCACGTGAAAATGTGGCAATCTAAAATTTAAGTGCTCACAGTTGTTACGATCCGCACTTCAATTTAGTACCATAATGCACCATTTTGCTCCTCTTTGCAGACAATGCCATGCTGTCCCACACACAAGCTCGTCTGTGCTCAAGGGAGGAATGCCTGATATGTCCTTCATCGTGCAAGCCTGTACATATGTATACATACCTTTCACAGAGCTCATTGACAAGCCTCAACAATACAATATGGGTTCGATAGATGTTCTTCGTGAATGCAAAGCGACGTAGCTCATGGACAAACTGTCAATGTGGGTTTGGGTTCCACGATATTGCGGATTATCAGTGATGAGGAGAAAGTTCATTGGGTCCACACTTGCAATTATGCGTTGCGAACTTAAAGTCATTTGACACCTTGAATTAATAACAGGTTCAAATTCGTGCAGCCATCAAGCTTGTCCACACAGGATATGTTGTTCATATGAAGTCGCAGCAACAGAAACGTTGCCAAAGGAGCGGTTAGCACAAGGGGGAGGGCAGGGTGCTAATCCTTAGTTTGAATTGCCCTTCGATGATCAGAATTTATTTTGTTTACCGTATCCATCGTTTCGTCACCAGGGTTAACCTCTTCATTATATCCTAAAATACTTACTGAATCTATAACAAGTCAGTGCAGCCAGTGCAGGAGTTTCAGCCTTAAGACAGCTAAAGCCAAAGGAGCTGCATCTCCTCCATTCAAGCAAACTGCCCAGCTGAGGATCATTCGGCCTGCGCTTGGAGCTCTAAGAACGGAGGACATTGTAAAGCGCGACAACACAATTGTCTGGAAATTTTCAATGGGTTTCTGAAGGACGACGTACGATGCTGCAATGGGGGACTTAAGGGAAATCTTCAAGTCTGAGGATTCCCCTTCATCTACACAAGTTTGGCGAAGGAGATTACATATACAGGTCCGGTAGTATTGTACCACTGCAGAGCATCAGGAATATGCACGCTCTGCGAGAATCGGTCACGAAGTTCTTGGGCTCGTCGGTACAGGGGAAGTTGTGTTTGAATCGGTGGATGGGGGCGTTCTAAGTGAAGATTAGGAGATCCTCCAGCTCTCGCGCAGGGTCGTGCCATGTCTTGCTTCCCATACTCCACTCTTTACTCAGGGTTGAAGCATAGAGCCTTCTTCACAACTAGCTTTTCGCCATTCTTTTTTCGCCGGCGACGGACAATGGTCTTTACAACTGTGACAATGTCCTGATGGGCTCCACAGGGCGAGCATTCTAGCCGCGAGGATCTTATCAGGAACATCAAAAGGCTCGCAAGCTGCTTTCAGAATTTCCGTTCTCCTGATGCTAGTGATGCATATAATTCCGATCTCCAATAGAACAGTTGCAAAGTGGAAAAGTAGATCTGCTCTAACTATTTCTCCTTTCATTTCGCGTGGAGCCCATATTACAGTACTCAAATTGGCACAAAGTTCAAGAATGTCAGCTGCAGTGTCTTTCGGAGTAGATAGAAGTGACAAAGAGCTGCATCATTCAAGTTGAACATGTTGAAGCCGTAACGTAATTGTAGGAAAGAGCTCAACCGAATGAAGGGAACACTCTCGACTAAAGGAGGACGACAGTGTAGGCGTGCGAAAAAATCTCCTATTTAATCGACAGAACTGGTTGTTTCTCTTTATAACTTTGTTATATCTGGGTACAGTCAGACCAATAGCCTAGTGCTATTGCTTCCGTTTGGTTTTATTGCAACTCTAGTCACTTCAGTTTAGTGTAGCCTTCTTAACATAGTATGATTTTTGGTTTAGTGGCTCTGTCATCGGGCATCAAACAACCATCATGTTCATTTTTATTCCACTTGACCGCGAGATTCGGGATTTCCATGATGTGTCCCCACGTCTGACGTCCTCGATTGAACGATAGTGGAGAAATTCTGCTGGCGACCTCCACTAATTCCAAGTTTAACTTTGCGGACTATCATTTTAGGTGTGTAATTTTTGTGAGTTATTGCGCCATCCCTACTCAGACATCTCCCAACATGTTCATCAAATAAGCTCATTTATAGGCAACTAGGCTCTTCATTAAACAGCAGTGCATGAAAAGAGAAAACCCCCACACCACGGCGCACCAACTTAAATTTGTATCGCTAAAAATGCTGACCAACATTAACTTTAAAATGCTTTCATCCGAAGTGCAGTAGAAAATAAGATACAAGAGGTTCTAGAGAATCGAGATTTGGAAACTGGACGACTGAAATATTCAGCTTTAAAGATCCAGCTGCATGTCGAGTTCATATGAGCATCTTCTAAAATCAGCTGATGTACAGCTCTCATCAATGAGTTTGGATAGGTGAATAGGTGAATGAATAGGTGACGAGGACAACTTCCACTTCGAATCATGTACAGTAACAAGTTTAGGTCGAAAAGTCGAGATTTTCATAATGCCACCGACCCATTTGAAGATGGTTAGTCTGCGGTGGAGTGTAGTGTCTCCAAATCAATAGCTTCCTTCTAAAAAACGGAAATATTATTTCCATGGAGGCAGTTTGGTGGGTGCTTTGGCGACGGCCTCAGCTCACCGCCGTTTCGCTATTGTATCAGCGTTTTTCGAAAGCCTCTCAACGATGGCCATCAAGTTAGTACAGTAGATAGTCTCATGGTTGGGAGTCACCTTGTGGCTCAATTATTCTTGCGGTACTGTAGTGGAGGTTGCAACCGCATGATTGGTAATTTTAGGTGTCTTAACTGGTGTTGCAGGGAGGATGTGTTTGAGGCTTCGATTGATCAACAACATAATCGGCCAAGACCGTCAACATTTCCTCAGATCATCGTTATGAACTTTCATGCTTCCCATTCTTAACATCACGCGGCGATCATTTCGGAGTATAGGTTGATTTGGTTACTTTGGAATAGATTCAAGATGATGCTTCAGGGGACGGTGCGCCCGGCGATATGCTTGTTCATCGTCCTCACTATTCTGGCTTGCATCTCGACGTATTACAGAATGAATATCTCGACGAAAGTGATTCAGTTCCAGTGTCCTGTGTGTCCTTCGGTTAAAGCAGAGAATGCGACGTGTGTGCATACGGTGAAGACGGTTGAAGTTCCGAAGCGCTGTCCTGGTGTGCCATGGTTCGCGCAAGGTAAAGTATGGCACTACCCTCCGAGGTTTCCCCTCTGCACCATGGATACCTGCTTCAACTACTCCAGGTGCGACAACATGAGCGAGCCTCTGGTGTACACTTATGACCTTCCGAGCCCGCCGCTCCGGTATTTCTCGCGCATCAACGAATCCAAGTATTGGACAGATGACCCGGAGAAGGCATGCCTCTTCTTCGTCTTTCTCGACACACAGAGTCAAAAGCCGGTGCGGCCCTATGAGTTGCCTTACTGGAACGGAGGGCTTAATCATGTGTTGATCACATTTGCAGACGAGTGGGCAGACAAGAATCCACCGGGTGACACCATCGGAAACGCATCAATCATGGGATCGATCGTCTACCAGACGACGAGTCGCCCAGATTTCGACATCTCGCTACCCTTACAAGGTAAAATGCACATCCCTGAGCTCCAATCTGTGCACCCATTGCAGCGAAAATACTTTGCAACTTTTCGAGGGACGAGGTATCTGGGTGAGAACAGGGGTGGTGTGTTTCGGAGCTGGGATTCATTCCGGGAGATGCACAACGGGGAGGACGTAGTGGTGGCTACGTCTTGCCGTCAAGTTACCAACGACGGATTGCGGAAAGCGCGCCCCGAGCTTGGCGTTAATTGTGATGAAGACGGCGAGGTTCACGCCAAGTACAATTTCCGAGACTTGATGAACACGACATTCGGACTTGCCCCGGCGGGACGTGCTCCAACTTCGTTCAGACTCATCGAGGTGATGAGTGCAGGAGCTATACCTGTTTTGATCAATGACAACTTCGTGAAGCCGTTTGACACGTTGATTCGTTGGCATGAGTGTTTGATGATCTTTCCAACCTCACAAATGCGGAGGGTCATTCCTGCTCTCCGGGCGATCCGAGTGGAAGACCTTGTGAAGCGACAGGAAAATTGTCTGAGGATTTACAATGAGTTTCTTAAGGACGACGACACGCTGCTTGAGACTTCGATGCGGGCCTTGAAGGAACGGTTCATGGGAGTTTTCCCTAATTTTGCACAGCTTTGATGGCTTCTCAAGGAGACTATAGTATTCAAATTCTAGGTACCATCTTCGCATGCTCTCGGAGCCCCCGCTAAGCCTAGTGCAAGTCTGCGTTGAGCTACACTTTTTTTGCATCAATTGGTTGGAACGAAGGCCAATTCAGCGGTATTCAGAGGCAAGGATGCAGTGCTCAAGGCCCAGAGAAGAACGTCAATGACAAATTTGCCGTGAGATAATGCTGCACATCTTCTACTGTGTGCAAACAGCAATCGTGACCCGAATCATGTTCTAACACCTCTAATTCCATTACTTATCTTTTTATTACTAGTGAAGCTCTGTAGATCATCGTCTCAAAGGGTTTGATTTATCCTTCTGCTGCTACAGAGGTCAGGCGAGAACGGAATAGTTGTAGAGAAGTGAGTTCTTTAATTGATTTTTACAGGCGTGATTGAAAGTAGGTGAATTGAAGTGATCATTAGGTACCATCCATTCAAGATTGCACAAATACCACCTGATTATAAATACTAGCTCCATTTTTTATGCAGTAGGAAGCACTAGTTCGTTTATTCGCCACAAGGGATGAGTTGGAACTTGTTCTGGTTAGGTGATTGTACATTAATAAATTTCAATCGTCCAACTTCGTTGTCGTTCTGTGCAGTTTTTCTTCAGGAAGAAGCTATGCTGGAAAATAGAAATGGATTTTCTCGACTTGTATAATCCAATGGGTTGGTCTTTGAGACCGTAGGTCGTTGGGAGAAGATGTGAAGTCGGTTGTTTGGTTGGGTTACATGTTACTTCATATTGAAAATGCGAAATAGATGGCACCTACAGATCAGGCAAGATAGAGTGACTCTATTAGGACAGGTAGTTGCTTCTGCGTGGAGTGAGATACCGCAGCCAATCTGTTCACGATTCCCAACCCACTCTTACATGATTTCAACTCTCAATTGCATTTCGGTTGATTTAATGATGAGATATTATGGTACTCTACGTTCATTCTTGCATACATCAGCAGGTCTTTAATTTGCTAAGAGGATTAAGACAATAACTCTTAGTAAATATGCACAATCCCCACTCTACTACTCCATTGCAAGCACCAATCTAAGTAAAAAACCTGCTATGCAAGGTCCACAAAGTCAGTTATTTCCAATTACATCGTACGGAATTGTGTACAGGTTTAAAAACTTGCTCGTCATTTTTTATTTTTTATTTTTTTGACACAAACGAGAAAATTTTGTTACCCGTTGCTTGCTCGTCATTTTCATCCTCCCAATTCTGATAATACCTTAATTTCTGAACTCTCAAATATGACACTGCTGGAAAGGAGCACTAACTTACTGGCATTAAATAAGTGCTTCTGGAGGTTGTACTAGAATGTTTTATTTTAATCTCCTAGCTGACAAATGTCGACTTAGTGTTTGCTTAATCGAGCTGAACTTGAGTCCATTTAAATCGGTGAATGCCCAACAATCGGAAAAGAGTAGTCTCAGTTATTTCTCGGTTAAACAGGCTCCATTCTCTGATCGTGAAGGTTTTATTGAGCCTTAACGACATGATGATTTGAGAGCGCCAATTTTAATCTTGCTCCAAAAAATCGTAAGTTCGACTGCTGCAATTCCAATCTGGGAACGAGAGAGAATGCCATCGACCATTCCCGCAACATGGAATATGTTCTGTAATCCTTTACAATGTGTATGTTCAATTTAAGAGTCGATGCCAATTTGTAGGTTTATTGTAAAACATATATGTTCATAACAACATGTGCAGTCCATGTGCCTGATTCACATATAATATTTACACATGGTTCTTTTTTTTTTTTTTTTGGAAAAGGGAAACCATCAATTACGGCGCAAAAAACCCCCCATGCCCAGCAAAAACCGGGGGAGGAAAAAGCAAGAAACATCAATCCGGGTCCCAATTAAGGGGCCGCAGACTCATAGTGAGGGCAGGAGTAAGCCTCCACTGAGGAGACAGAAGGCTGCCTTTGCAGAAAACCTCTTTGCTACACCAAACTGTGTGAAATTCCTGAGCTAATTTCTCCTTACGTTTATCACCACATTTCTTCCAATTTTTAAGAATAATACTCCTACGAGCCATGCCGGCACAGATAGTATCACGCCAAGCGAGATGGCAGACTTGGAAGACACTAATGCTCTCATTTGAGAAGATGAAGCGGTTCCTAGCGCAATATTTACACATGGTTCTTTGGCGTATATTCTTAGATTGCTGCGTGCACCTTAAACCTACAACCTTATTTTGAAGGTTACCGTGAAACGTGAACCTTGATTTAACACGTCTCAATTTAAACACTTGTTACAATTCAGATCATATTCTTAATGCATTTCTGTACTGGAATGAACAATTCAGTGTTCCCTCATTTCAGATCTCCTCCTTGATTCTTAATGGGGGAGGTCGTGGTCTAAAGATAATCGACTGTCGACACTTAAAAACAAAAATTTCATGGTGAATATTGCTTTCTTTCTGAATCTAAAAAACATTACCATCTCATCAACAATCAAGGGTGGCTAAAATCCACATTAAGGGGTTGGATATTGGATGGTGACTAAGGAATTGTGGGTTCTATCTCTCCTTTCTAGGGATTACATCCTTTGTAGGATGCACATGTTATTCCTGTAATTCTGCCAATGTCCTATCTGGAGACCCCGAAATGTGATGTTGCATGACTCGCAATCACTTCACCAACCGTGTTCTCTGTGTTTCAACGACAATTGTGTAAAGTGTAACCTAATGTACCCTCCATAAATAATACCAAGTTTTCACATTTCTCAAATCATTTCAAGAATCTCGGCTTGCAATTTAACTGAAAAACTGAGTGAACAGGACGGTAGTTCAGAGCTGGAAAAACATTGACTAATATCGGAAGAGAGAAACAAGCAAAAATCTCAAGTCAATTAAGCCGTGAAAGGCATACAATGGTGCACATCAATCCTTTCCAGCTCAATACCATAACCTCGGTATCCTGCCAACATCGTCCAGGTATAAACATCCATGTCGTGAACGCCCCCAATTCCTTCTGACTGCTTGCCAATTCGACATAATAATTCAAGCCATCAAGCGTGAACTTCCAAGCCCGGGCCACCATAAATGTGAGCTCACAAGCACGTAAAAGCTTCCTGTTTCTTTCTCCGTTTGGGGGAGGGTGCCATCCGAACCGCCATCATCCGCAAAATGGATCAATTCAGCATCTGATTAGGAGAGCGAAGAAATTAGCCCTACCGTAGCAGCTCCATGCTCATATCATTCTTGGTGATGAGCTGCAAGCCTCCAGTATCCACAGCCAAGCATGGCTGAACATCCGGGTAAACTTCACTAATATTCTTGTCATGCCGCTCATGATCGTATGGGCACTTGATGTTGTAATCGAATGGCGCCTGAAAGCACACATCTACCGTCTGTGCTCGCGTGCACGGCCCAGACTCCGTTATATTGTCCCGCCAATCGATGAACCACGGTACCACACCGCCGTATGCCTGCGCCAAGCCGCTGAACGTCGACTTCGGTGTCACAAACAAATGATCTGAGAAGCTCAGAGTCAAAACCTCAGCCAGAGCACCCTGGTAGACCAACTTGCCAAACTTCTGATCCCCTTCGGATGAGAGCTGTACCACTTTGACGGCGTCGCCAGTCGCCGTCGGGTGACGGAGGAACGTCTCAGTAAGGTTGTTCTTCACTCCCTCGTACAGCGATGCAACGAACACGGTGATCATTCGCATGGCTAACGCAGGTTCGTTGTTGCCTCTTTCAGTGTTCTTCACCATCGGTGGTAGGATGTTGTTGTCTAAGGCGCACTGCAGAACGCGCCCAGCTATGGTGTGGAACTTGCCGTTATACTCGCCCCAACCACCGCGGTAACGGAGCTGCACACCTAGACGGCGGTCGACGCGATCCTCGAGATAGGTCTGCTCCATCCGCTGGACGCGAGTCCAGACTTCGTCCGCCGGGAGCATCACTTCGCGGAGTATCGAGGTGAGCGCCATTCGATCAGGGAAGAGCGCTTCTAGAACTGGTCGGAACGACGGCACCGTGAAGAGCTTGGGCAAGAAGTAGAGCATCCCGGTGAGGTACATGAACGTCACATTCTTGTAGTTCTCTTGCTCCACATCGCAGTAGAATCTAGAATGCGGTTGCCCGACCCAGCTCTGGGCATCGATGTTCGCGACTGCGTAGTCGTCGAATGGCTTCCCGTCCTTCACCGCTTCGTCGATGCGGCTATGGAAAGAGCCAGAATTGTTCCAGAATGGGTTTTCACCTCCGCGATAGGGCGTGACAATGCGGTTGACGTCGAAGCCACGCCATGAGGAGCCTTCGAAAGGCTCGCACAGCAAGCCCTCGGGGATGAAATCCTCGTCGCCGGCTAGAAGAACTACACGCTTTGTCAAGATGGAGTACAGAACCGCAGACGCGATCACGAGGAAGCGGTTGCCGATGCCAATTTCGTCAGTGTCGACGACCGTGAACTGGCAGTCGAGGCTTGTGTTGCGGCTCATGAAGTACGCCGTCACGTTGCCGACTTTGCGCATGCAAGTCCGGTGGAGCTTGGCGTACTCACGGAGAACGGCTCGCCATTGCGGGTTCGGAGCCAAGTCGCGGACGTAGTTTCTGCGGGAGTACTTTTGGGGGAGTTCTGTACGGCTCAAGCAAGGATAGTCTCTGTTCCACTGCGATTGTTGGAACCAGTTGCCCTCGGAATCCTTCCCTGTTGCATGGGCCGTCGCTTGTTGGAGCTCTGCAACGAAGGCTTGCACGACGGCGTCGTTTCTTGGAGCGATTGATTCTGATACCTGTTGCTTTGCGATCAAATCTATCTGCTCTTGCGGGCTTGTTCCATTTATGATTCCAAGAGGTGACAAGTCGGAAGTGATGAATATGGATGAGAAGACGACCACAGTGATCACGGCTATGGTCACCCCCCAGACCCTGTAGACCTGCAGCCGGTCGACTGACGAGACCGGTTTAGTCTTCTGGAACGTCGGAGAACCCATCTTTGCTTCTGAGTGTAGTAGATAATTGGTGTGAAATGAAGGCCTTCAGATATGCCTCAGATACTTATTATCAGCCACTCCAGTGTATCTCCAGCCTGCCGGATTGTCGAATTTACCTAGCGGAACCATGATAACAGAGTTGAAATCGACACGGTGTACTCATTGGCGTCACTACTTCAACAATTCACTGAATTTAGATCCTAATCTGGACAAGGTAACGGAAATCGTCTAGGAGACTGGAACCTCTATCTCAGACAATCGTAAAGAGCTAAATTTTGGTTCTCCACTCCTGTGTAATTTGTATCTTGCAGTTGAAGTCTATATCTCAATGCATCTGAAGAGTGAGGAAGTGCACTCGGAGATATGAGTGCAATTCTAGAAGCCAGGAGCCTGCTACGTAGGGAAGTCATCATGTGAGGAAACGAAACTCCGGGAATTCATGCGCTTCGGGGTGACCAGTGTGCTCCAATATGGCACTAGACTCGTGAGAAACTGCAGCCATAACTGCGCGGCGAGGAGGCCTGCTACGAAATGGCACGCTCGGAGAAAACTGAGGCCATGAACTGGCGCACGTCGATGGCAGCTGGGAATTCCGTTTGAAAGCATGGCACGTTGGAGCTACTCACTCGTCAATCTTTGTCAACAGTATCCCAGAGACTGACTAAAATATATCCAGGCAGGTATCATGCATTTGTTCACGACTGATAGGATTTCTGAAGTTGATGTTTTTAGGGAGACATCGTGAACATGTCAGTTAGTTAGAGTCTTGTTTTATAGCTCACCTGTTCCGGTGCCACGAAGTGCATGACATTCTGAAATATTATTCAACTGATTGAAAAAACTTCAAAGAGAATGCAGACTTCCTGAAATTTAACTGCATTGATTATCCTCTATCAAAATTCGGGTGAGCATGCTCTGGCATTGTAGCATCACAAAGTTTGGAGAGGTACTGCTCTTTTCCCTCGACGTTATAGTTGGTGATTAACTTATAATTTCCTTGCTCTGTCGCTTAGTCTAATCATGGAAGTTGATGTTGGATTAATTCTTCTTTGATCCCGTAATATGAATATACCGGATGGTGTTCCTGATTGGATTGGAACTGCTTGTTGCCAGTACAGTTCACGATGTAGAGAGATTCTTGAGTTCCCTTATTCGATGATGGGATAGTATCACACAATCAAGAGATGATTCTCCTCGCAGGAAGAAAGATGTGTTACATCCAAGCCAGGTGATGGGTAGCTAAAGCTGATAAACAGCACTAGTAAGGTTGAGACACCTTAAACCGATCACTTAAGGGTTTTAGTACATTGAGGTTTATAATTTGAAGAGATCTTTTCATGTGTACAAATATAGTAAGGCTCTTGTTGAATGCAAAAAGTTTTGTAATTTTATTCCCAATATTGAAATAATTATAATTATTTGATGTGAAAAGTTCAAAATCATCCAGGCTAACATATTTCCGACCACCATGACACAAGAACTTGATCATGGTGCTACTACTAAAATATTTCCTTATAATTCCTTTTCAACTAATCATGCTCGATACCTTTGTCTACATTTTCCTAAATTTTGAATTTGAAGGCTACTTTGAAATGAATGTAAAGCTTCTCAAAAATAAAGAAGTCCACGGATGAGTTATGGGGAGGCCGTCTGTTCCGAGTGCGTCGTTGGGGGTGCGTATAGCCCTGCTACCGCACAGGCTGTCAGTCAACTTGCAGACCATGGAATGACCAGGAATTGAACATTCGTTACTAGGCCTGAAGTTCATCGATGTCAGACGAAGATATAATGGGAACCGTGTAATGAACTGGTGAACTTGGAGTTGGGCTGGGACTGCGCCTGGGACAAATCGCGATCGGGCTGCTCTAGGGGACCGAGATGTAGAGCGCGCGAGCCAAAGCGGTGGAAGACAAGTCGGCTGCATCCTCGCTACCGCAGCGCCATCGCCATACTTGCAGCAGCACACATAAAAGAGAGCTGGAATTCGAACTCAAAAACTTGTTTGAGACAAAATATTGATTGCTTGATCGATTGGAATGCTTGTTGTGAACGCCTAGCGCAACCTCATCGGTGATCTAAAGCAGAATTGCCGCAGCTGCTGCTGCTACGACGCTGGCGAGCTTCAAGCTCTCGCCAGTTCAAGCTCGCTGGTTCTGGGGATGGCGACACAAATCCGTTACAGTGGCCAAAGACGTTATTTGTGTTTCCAAAACCAACTATTTTTATGATTCAGTAGATTCAAAAGAAAGATCTATGAGAGGTTAAGATGAGGCTGGTTTTAGGTGCAGTGGTTGTTATGGATTTTGGGTTTGGTGGCGGGGTTGGTTGGTTGGGGGCGGGGCATGACCATCGGGTGGGCCTCAGAACAAGTCCTTTTTTTGGTTTAAATATGTGTATATCCAATTTAAACTTGTATTTTTCCATCCAATGTCCATGGAATAAGGAAATTTACCCTATATAGTACGTCAATTTAGTTTTATATAAGAAAAAAAAGTGGAGAAAGGGATAAGGTTTAAAATGAAAAGAGACTTTCTCTATTGAATATACCAAGACACTCGCTTAAATTCTATGTCAGCCATTTTTATTTGATCACTTGGGCAAGCTCTGATAGGGCTCTACTTTGTATTGGAGCCTATGATACAAACTAATTTTTACATGTGTTTGGATGCAAATAGGTTTGATTTAATTTATGAATAGATACATAAACAAAATCTTAGAGAGTGTATTTTCAATTGGTCATATATTGTTTTTCATCCAAGTAAAAGTCACTTTGAGCTACCTTTTTTTGCTTTGTAAAATGCATGATGATGTGTCACTCTTCCATCTCCACTCACAATACATTTTGGTAGAATTGGCATTCTTTAACCCCTAAATGACAGTTGTCTTAGAATGGGCTTTTATAAATTTCGGGCATGTACATGTGATCTCAATTTTAGATTATTATCTTTTTGAATTTTTTGTGAATGTAGGCCATATCAAGAACTTTGAAGGATTTTTTATTTTTTTATTTTTTTCCATTGGACATTTCAAAAAATAGTTAAAATGGTACCTGAAGTAGAAAAAGCTGTTTGGTAGGCAATTGGAGCACCCATGCTAAATACATCAATTACCTCTCAGAATATTTCTATAAATACCTCATGATGTCATCTTTGAGATTTCTAAAAAAAACTACTTTGAGTACATAATGTTCACTCCACAAAATTATCAAAGCTTTTTCACCGTTTCGAGCATTGTACTAAAACAACTTCTTATTTTCTTCATAAAAGTTAGAACTAATATTATTTTTGGTTTTTTTTTTTTTTCCACTTAAAATGTGGACATCAATCTTTACTTTTACCGTTTGGATTGGGACCTTATTAAACAACGGGATTTCTAGGAAAGAAATAAGATTTAGCATTCTTGTGTATTCAACTTAATAAAAATATTGTTTTCAACATGCTACACGTGACTTTTGAGTGTAATTTTTTTAATACAATTAGCTACTAACTTAGTCTTCTTTGACATACATCAAAACCCCCAAAATCCATAATGCAAAAAACCTAAGAAAAAAAAAGTTAAAGTGTATCAACCTAGTCAAAAAAATTTGTTTTTAAATTTCAATTACTATAATTTTCTAATCTTTACAGTCAATTATATTACAAAATTTTCAGCTGAAATTTTTTAAGCTGTCTATCACAATAATCTAGTTGAAGATCTTATTAATTGGATTAGAAAACAATGATGTTTTAGTCATTCATGCTTTTTACATTGGAAATGGCAGTTCTAGTGCGTTTTTTGGTGAAACACAGTCAAGGAACTTTGGGGTTAATATTGAAAAGGTACAACAAATGGCTTTCATGTGGAGCATTTGTCTCTTATTTCTAATTTGAACTCAGGCTCTGGCATTGTGTGATGATTTATCCATTTTGGTATTTTCACACACAATTTAAGACTTACTGGTGTTTCTGCATCTGTAATTTGAATATGTGAAACGAGTTATTAAAATCATATTCTTACAAGAAATATTTTAAAATACTACTTCTATATTCATATAGTTGAAAATTTTAAATATTATAATTAAAAATGTGATAATATAAATTATTGGAAATTTGAATTGTTATGTACACTAAGTTATGTGTATTCATAATTATAATTTTCTAAGATGCATTTAATAGTGCGTCAGGGAATAGCACAGATAATGTTGTAGCTAGGGCACTATACAATAGGGCGATGGGGAAGAGCAGAGAAGAGGAAAACGGTGTCTGTGGCCCGTAGGGGAGACACAGGACAGTGTTTATCTAGGGTACTGTTTTCCATCGCTGACTGCGTTCTCATCACTCCTGCCACCACATCTTCTTCGACCCAATATGCTATTTTCTTACAGGAACGGCCTACATGCATACTGGTACACCCTAAACGACGCACTGCGAACATCCGTCCTCAGTTATGGGTGCCCAGTCGGGTATGGGTATCTCAACCTTACCATAACTATCAAACTTTCAAAGAATTAAATGATCTTTGGTGACTTGAGGAATATCCAAGAACCTCAAGGTGAGCCAACTGCCAAGATGCACTAGGCTCGCCCACAGAGATATTGCTGGAAGCGACATTGCTGTGCGTAACATATTGAACTATTTTGACGTCAGTCCTCACAAGCTCGTCATTAAAAATCAAGGAGAGTACACTTGATATAACTTGCCAGGTTGCCAGTATCCAACATCGAAACTCACTTCTGCTGCTACTGCTTGTCAAAGTATAACAAATCCTGAGTGCAACGCAGGACAAGACTACCAGAAATGGGCCAGAAACTGTGTGTGATTAGCAGTGTTGACATTCAAAGCCACACCACTATGCTTGCACCATGCTCAGATCATTTTCAGTGATGACCTGCAAGCCTTTGGTGTCCACGTCAAGGCATTGCTGAATTTCAGGGTAGACATCGCTGATCACCTTATCATGGCGCTCGGGATCATAGGGACACTTGATGTTGTAATCGAAAGGAACCTGGAAGCACACATCCACGGTCTGTGCTCGCGTGCACGGCCCCGACTCGGTGATGTTAGGACGAAAGTCAATGAACCAGGGGACAAGGCCGCCATATGCTTGTGCTATGCCGCTGAATGTGGACAGAGGAGTGACAAACAGGAAGTCGGAGAGGCTGAGAGTGAGGACCTCGGCCAGGGCTTCTTGATACACATCATCGCCGAATTTCTGATTCCCTTCATGAGAAAACTGGACGACTTGCACGCTGTCACCAGTCGCTGTCGGGTGGCGAAGGAATGTCTCAGTGAGATTGCTCTTAACGCCCTCGTATAAAGACGCCACAAACACAGAGATATCCCAAGGATCTCGTCCAAGTGGTGGTGCCGGTGCAGACTTGTTATCGCTGGTGGACTCTTGCACAGGTGGAAGAATGTTGTTGGCAATGGCGCATTGTAGAACTCTAGCGGCTATGGTCTCATGTAAGGAATTGTAATCGCCAATTCTATAGTCATACCGTACATGCACGCCTAAGTGACGGTTGGTATGCTCCAGGTATCCTCGGTTGATGTTCTTCACACGTATCCAAGCTGGGTCGGCCGGTCTCATTACGTCTCGTAAAATTCTGGTGAGCACCATCCTGTCTGGGAACAGGACATCCAAAATGGGCCTGAAAGACGGCACCGTGAAAAACTTGGGAAGGAAATTGAAGCAGCTGTTGAAGTACACCCACGTTACGTTTTTGTAATACTCTTGCTCAGTATCACAAAAAAATCTGCTGTCGGGCTGTTGATCATTCGCCACAGCGTAGTCCTCGACAAGTGATAACGCGGCAGAGGAGTTGCCAAGTCGATGAGCTTCGTCAATGCGGTTAAGGAAGGATCCAGACCGATTCCAGTACTGGTTCTCGCCGTGGAATGGCGTTGCTTTCCTTGCTGGATCGAAGTGTCCCCACGAGGAGCCCTCGAAGGGCTCGCAAAGCCAACTGGACTCCAAGACCTCGGTGCCACTTTGTGCCACAAGAACCACCCGCTTTGTCAACAAGGAGTAAGCGAATACTGATGCGAACACAAGCAATCTGTTGCCAAGGCCAACCTTTCCGGTATCAATCACCGCGAACTTACAATTGATGCTCGTGTTTCTATTCAGGTAGTACGCTGTCGGGTCTCCAATTCTGTGCATGCAAGTTCGGTGGAGCTTTGCATACTCCTTTAGGACAGCCTTCCATTGTGGGTTCGGATCGAGGTCGCGGACAAACTTTCTACGAGCGTACATCTGCGGCATTTCTGTGCGGCTCAAGCATGGATTCTCTCTGTTCCACCTGGCCTTGTGATACCATGCATTCTCATCTTCCCCTCCAGCAGCTAACCTCGTAGCTTCTTGCAACTCCGCAACGAAAGCTCGCACCACTCTTTCTTTCTCATGAGCTACTTCCAATTTTCGAGCTGCTTCCAATTTGGTGGACTGCTGCTGGCATACCGTTGTTTTACAGTCCGTCTGTTCATTGGGACTAGTTCCCTTAATCACTTCGACGGAAGATTTAACCTCAGAATCAGTAGTAAACCTGATGTACGCATAAAGAAAAATGAGTAGGAGCACTACAATCGTCGACCTATATGCTTTTAGTTCATTCGAGGAGGTGCTCATGTTAAGGCCACTTGCCTATCCGTTGAACTCACGAACGTACGGGAATAGAGTTGCTTGCTTAGAAGCCAGGCATCGTCAAGAGTGGTTGATGCGGTCCGACATCGACACGAAGCATCTGATTGTGAATCCAGGTGAGAAGTATATCAAACTCCTTCCCAGCTGCCTCTAATCTTGGTTAGTTCCAGCTGATTCCTGCATCACAGAAGTAAACCTTCACTGAGAAATCATTTCTAGAAGCTCCATCGAATAGCTAGACTGTATGCAATGTTGGGAAAGCAAAATGTGCAGCAAAATGAAAACCAAGCTCTTGTGCATACCAATAATAGAATGGAGCTTATGCGTTGTCATCTCTCGTGGCCAAGATCCGGCGTATAAACCGATGATCAACCCGCAATCCGGAAAGAGCTGATATACTTGAACTCCTCAAACGCCAGTAACTCTTCCTGAGCCGTAGAGGTAGTGTCTATCCCAGTCTCTTTGAACAGTGTCACACAAATTTCGTCCAGTGGCCTAAATCGTGGAGTGTACTAGCTGAATTCAGTTTTTGTCCGGTTATATCGTAATGTTACCTGGAAGTACTGACACATAGTTCTTCATGATCTATTAATTTCTTCTCAACATTCAACTAGACTTTGATACCACATTATGAACCAGGGAAATGTGAAATACTGGATCAGTATTAGGTACAAAATAGTTGATAAACCATGCATGTAGTTGACCACACAAATGAATGCTCTGAAACCAACACTGTGCTCTTAGTTCTACATGACGTAATAGTCTTTTCTCACCATTCAAGACCTCGTGACCACACCAAGAACAAAGAAAATGCGAAATATTGAATCAATATAATGTTTTGATAAACCTTGCACATTATTGACCACACAAATGAATGCTCTAACCAAGACGATACAGGCAAGGGAAGACTTGAATACACTATCAAGAGAAGAGTCAAGAATGACTCACTTGGGATGGATTGATGTGAAATGCCGTGACTACTCCAGTTGCATCCCCAACATTGATCCAAAAGTACGGATTTTAAATATTGTAGAACTTCGGATAGCCTTGTTTATCACAATTTCAAATCACAAAGATTGAGAACTTAAACAGAAAATATGTGACTAGGCACACATGCTAGCAGTATAGTGTTTTAACTAAAATGATCAATAGCCTAGTATACTTGGAGAAGAGTAGAAGAATATCCAATCTCTACATCTTGAACGTAATTCTAATGAGACTCCAATCACAGCCTCTGCACACTCAGTTCAAGAAAGATAGTAAACACAGGTCACAACTACGAGACTCGGCACAAAGCACATGGTGTTCCAAAGAAATGTATCCTTGCCAGAAATAAAATAAATTACAGTCAAGCTGAACTTGCTATCCGGCGTTCACATCGCTCTATGAATCCAAAGATTCTCCTGATCAGGCTTCAACAAGCAGAAGGCCTGAAATGTGGAAGAACCATGTTAGGAACTACTCTGTGTACATATTATGAACTTTTAATCATTTACAAACTATGAAATACTACCCAGATAAACATGTACAATTAACATGTCAAAGTTGGGGAATGTTGCTGGTTCTCATTTTAATCTGTTGTTTACTCTCCTTTATAGACCTCTTCCTGCATTGCTCCAAAAAAGCAACGGAGATGTCCTAAACTAACTGGCAGCCTGCTTCAACAGCATGGATTTCAGCTCCTTCTTGTTGACCTGTCGTATATCAAAATCCAACGTCAGTGACATGTATTCGAATCTAAAGAATGATACTCTTGCAAAAAAAATATTGGTGACCCTAGTCGAGTTCACAACACATAATGAAATCTAAAAACTATCTAAAGAATGAAATAGTTTTCCTGTCATTATTTTCGAACTGGAGAGGAAGACAGTATATAGAAAGACTCACCTTTCCCATAGCGTTGCGAGGCAAAGTGTCCCACACTAGCAGCTGTGATGGAATCTGCATAGGCAGAGCTTTCTTTGAAATATTTGAAACTCAAATGGACACATCAAAATTTAAATGCAGAACAGGTACTCACATTCATATATTGCTACTCTGATTTACGAACTGAGAGCACTCGATGTAACTGAATGACATGATACTTGAAAGGCTACAAATTTTGAAATCCGATTGTAGTACTCAAGAAAGCTTTGTTACCTTGTAAGGAGCCATTCGCTCTCGTGCCCAAGGCGTGAAAGTCTCTAAGGTCAGAGCAGGTTTTGAATTAGCAGCTGCCTCAGCAGCCACATTCTCAGGCACGACCACTATTGCAGACAATATTTCACCGTATGTTTTGTCCGGTACGCCCATAACAGCACACTCAGAAATAGCTGGATGCTGCTTAGAAATAGAATAAACAAATGTTAAAGTATTATCGTGCTAAGCGTAATGTAACCAAACACTACTTAGAGTTTTACATACTTGGATCAATCTCTGTTAGTAAACAGACAACAAAAAAGGCATAACTATGTGGGGCATTCCAAACAATGGAGCAAGGTACAAGAAAATGTTAACCAAAAACTGGTAAAAATATCTCTGGTTACGGATAATGATGTCCGCTTCCAAGCCAGAACGTGAGGAAAAACATGTACTTCCTCATACCTGCAGGAGAATAGCTTCAATTTCAAGTGCAGATAGTTTGTAACCTCCAGATTTAACTATGTCAACACTAGTCCCTGCAGCAAAAGGGCACCGCAGAGCTGGAAAGTGAGTAGGTGGTTCAGAGTCTTGTGAAAAGCAGAAAAAACATGGACTGAATAAAGCCAGGAAGCAATGTGCCATCAAAGCAATCTTGTATACGGTAATATAAATATTTTAGAACTAAATTAAAACAAAATAAATGAAAAAGCAAGACTTGTAAAAAGGAACCCTTCAGAATCCATGACGTAGTTCTGTACATGATCATTATAGAATTGTTATGGATTGATACGTACTTCCCAGAATTTTGACATAACCATCCACAACAGTAACGGTATCGCCTGTTTTGAAGTAGCCATCTTCTCTGAAAGATTCACTGGTCACCTGGCACAATTCTTACATGCTTTCAGGATTATCTGACGGCATTGCAGAAGTAAACAAATGACAGGACAAACGATTCATATTTTGGTTTGAGCTTCAGACAAAACTCTTCAAAATATATTCTAAGAAAAACTGTGAAACTCTACGTTATCTTCCAGCAAGGAGACGAACGCAAACAATACTCGGAATTACTCATATTCCAATACCTTTGGATTTCGCCAATACTCTTGAAACATGGCAGGGCTCTTTATGCACAATTCACCTGCACCTTCCTTCTCATCTTCCTCTTCCGCAATCAGCATCTGGAACGCATCACCAAAATGGGGCCCATCAGCAGGCTCCCAAGTAGGTTGAAAAATATAAATGAAAGTAGTGACTTCCTTTCAGCTATAATTTGTTCAAATGTATGATATATATTGCAACGAATATGTTCAATTGTATGACATATAAATCATTCTAGAATAGCAAAGAATAAACAAGGCACCTGAACTCCTGGAAGAGGCTTTCCCACAAAACCTGCCCTTCGCTCTCCACGAAGAGGGTTGGACAGGGCCATGACAAACTGCAAGCATACCGGTAGCATGAAATCTAATAAGTCGCGGTCAGTGGTCTCAGCCATTGCAGCTTACGTGTCCAGAATCATGTGTGCTAGCGTTTTGAAGCTTCTACTGTGATCGGATGGAACGTGCTAAACGGAGATGGATGCTGCGTGAAACCACCAGCAAGTAAATATATTCAAGAAGAAATACAAATAATCGCAGGCAAGCTCACATACCTCTGTCATGCCATACCTCTCTAGAAGGCGATGGCCAGTCACACTTTCCCACTTCTCCATAACTGGTTCGGGCAGAGCTGATGACCCGCACATCTACATTAATTACAGCGAACATTAGCACTTTCTCAACCCAGTATCTGCAACATAGTATCCCAAATTTACAAAAGAAAAATGGGGATATTAAAAGGTGCGTGATCACCATAAGGCGAAGCTGTTTGGCTGCGAAAGAACAGGCCTTCTGAGAATCGGCATCCATTGCATCATACCCTTGCAATAACCGCACATACATTGTTGGAACCTGTGAGCAAGAGTAGAGTCAGCATTTCTTTCACTAAATTAAATGTGATTGTTCCTAATAATTTTACGCCTCAAATAAAGCTCAATATGATCCAAACCATATCCTCATAGACAATATGCTATTTTTCACTAATCACCTCATATACAATGAATGTTTTAAATCAATTCATATGAACACTTACCCCTGTGAAGACTGTTGTAGGAAGATCAGCGCTCTCACCCTCTTTTGGATATGAATCTCTCCAACGCTGCCAAATTCCACTAACGCTAAACTTCGGCATAAACTCCACCTTCACACATCGGCAGTCGCGAAAAAAGAATCAATAAGGCTTTCGATGTTTGAGGTACGAGATCGAAATTAATTATCTGCTTGGAACGGATTTCAAAAGATATACCTTGACAAAGTGAACTCAATCCAAGAGAAGGAATCCTAGAGAGGTGAACAAGAGCTATTACCGAAGCTCCCACAAAGAGGGGTGCAAGCAACGCATTGAACATTCCGTGCACATGTGAACCCTTTTCGAAGTCAAGGATAATCAAAATATCGTAGTTATCTAAGTCTCTTCTTTAAAAAAAACCGTGATATAATTTTAAATGAGCAATATTCACAATCTAGAGGATATGATGCAATGGTAGACAATGAAGGAAACGATCCGATTTCGTGTATTCCCAAGCCTCTGTCAACATGCGGACCTGTAATCACAGCACAAAATATTTACCAAAATAATTAATCAGGTTCAAAAGTCTGAAGTTAAGCGATCCACCCAAACTATCAAATTGCAGCATACGCAACGCATACTTTGTGTTACAGAAACGAACCTGAGCTCCAATACTGGCATGAGTGTGAACAACACCCTTTGGCTTCCCAGTTGTTCCACTTGTGTAAAGAATTAGAGCTGGTTTGTTACCTACAATATTACAATTCAGATCATATATAACTACTCTTTTGCACACATATCGCAATCGCTCCGAATGACAACGATAAAGAGGTCGAGAAAGCCTTGCTGCCTAGTATAATAACTTCAAGCTAATACCACAAATATAGCGGAAGGGAAACACCTTCAAGGTCAGATGAGGTCCTATCAACCTCTGCCAATATGTTCTCAAATGGTGCATCTTCCAACTTCGATGTATCTCCGACACTCGAGACTTCTGGAAGGACATGATAGTCGGCAGAGCACTTCCGAGCCACTCCTTCCAAACTATCTCGAAACTCTTCAGCAGACACGACGGCAGAAATGTCCTGTGCACAGGAATATCTAATTAGCATGAGAACCAGTTAATGAAAGGTAGCATTGAAGTGGGATGGTTCTCATATGTAGCAAGGAGACGAGAAAGTACTCAAGACACAAACTGCATCTGCATCAGACAGTTTCAAGTAACATCAAGTGGATTTACAACATCGCAAGAATAGTCAAAGTACTAAAACGTCAAACTTGAGCAAGAGGAAGGCCAGAGGGGTCACACCGAGTCAGTTAGAACGTGCACGAGTTCAGCCTCAGGATAGCTAAGAGCCAAAGGAACTGCAACTCCTCCGTTCAACCAAACTGCCCAGATGCTAGCAACAAACTCTGCAGACGGCTTGGCCATAATACCTACTCGTGTCCCATGTACTCCGTTTGTCGTGCCTTTCCCATTCTGTAACAATCTTGAAATTTGGGACGCCGACTGTAGCAATTGTCCATAGCTATAGTCTTTCTGTCCAGCAGATATCGCAATAGCATTTCGAGAATCGGAAGAATCCAACTTCTTTTCCAACTTCAATGCCTCCATTGCTCCTCGTTCGTAATATGCTATAAAAACAAGGTCACAAAAAATCAACGTCACAAACAGGAGGCAATCACAGAGCAATTTAAATTATACACTGCATTTATCAACGAGAACTACAGTGATGACCACCAGGTGAGAACTAGAGCCCTAATTTGCTGGTGGTAAAAATGCCCTAATTTTCTGGTCTTAATCGGCAGAAGCATACAGTTTGGAAGATGCGAGCCAGGTTTATGCTCGATAGCACTTTCCATATTGAAAACGCACAGATGCCTATTGCATATGCATGCCTCCAGAAATCAGACAACCGAAAAAATAAGGAAGATCCAAGAACAACAGAACCAAAGAGGATTGACCATAGCCGTTTTCTTGTCAGGGCAAGGTTTCCACTAGGGAATAAAGGTTAACGATTCTAAGACTTACAAACTATTATCGATCGATCAATTACCTGTTCCAGCTGATAAAAACCACAAGAACTACATCACAGGGTTTGAAACAGCTCCAACAGCTGAATTACTTAGCTAATTCGCAAGCACTTGTCACAAGCCCTAACAGCTGGTGCGCAGGATCTTGGAGGCCACGATTTTGACAGACTACCTTAATGGCAACAAACAGTGGAAAACACTCCCGCTAATCGCATTCCATTAGCTAATGTAAATAGAACGGCATATGCCAGAATGAAGTTTACTAGCGAGCATTCTAAGCGCGAGCAGAGGTGACCGCAGACGACCTCAGTGTCTAAAATCTCCGCCATCAAAATCGCATCCACAATATCAACTCCGGAAACCTCCGGAAACCTTCTCACGCAGAGCTCGGTAAAACCATCCTCCACCAGAATGACTGCGAAATCGAAACAAAGAAACGAGTACTCTACACACAAGCACAGGTCACCGTACTGGACAAACTCAAAATCAAAACCGCATTTCACCTAATCACTTCCACCCTCTAGAAGCTGACGAACCTAAACATTCCGTAAACCTCCATACACAGAACGATCGCGCTCTTAAGCACATAGAGCGAAATCGGTTGGAAATGGAATCGTTAAGAAGCCCATTTCATTAGACTAGAACAGCGCAAGCACAGGCAACCAAAAACAACCTCCAAGCCTCCAACTCCCAAAACCAAAACTAAATCCACACTTCTTCACACACTGACAAACCTAAAAACCTCTCCAAACTAACCTCCACCAAAACCGATCACGAAATCAAACCACAACGAAACAACAACCGAACATTCTTCACAGGTAATCAATCAAAACAACCTCCACGCCTCAAATTCCCGAAACCAACCAACCAACCACCACTTCCACACTCCAGAACGCGAAAAAACGTCCTCCCGCAAAGCTCCACAACCTCACCTCATCTCATCAATTAACTTAATCAACCTTGAACTCAATTAACTTAACTCACTGACACCACCACATAGCTCCAAAACCAGGCTCCAATTCCAGTTCAATCAAACTTGTCCGAGGATGAATCAATGAACGTACCAGAAACGGACGCGAGCGGTCGCACGTGAGAGAAGGCGGTGGCACAGAGGCGCGCATGGCAACGGCGCAGCAGCAGCAGCGCCTGGAGCGTGGACGTCTGCATCATCCTTCGTGGGAGACTTAACTTAATAATACGAATGCAGGCTGGTCACTGGTGGTGCGGCTCACCTACCGCACGGAATGTGGTCATGCAACGCCAGAGAAGACAAGTGCGAAGTGCGAACGTTTTGTCTGAGACTGTGTTTGGGCCGGTCGGGGTTGGGTGCACGCATTCGCCATGCGAGGCGAGGAGAGGCGGCTGCAGCTGTGTCGTAAGCTTCCGGAGGGAGGGAGGGAGCTTGAACGGAGCTTGAATGGAGCTTGTCGAGTCGATGGCAGCACAGAGGACAGAGCTCATGGGACTTGGTTGTTTTTGTTGGGAAAGTTGGCAAGTGCGGAAGTCCGGATTGGGCATTTTTGGGACGAAAGTGGGAGACTGGAGTTGAGGACTTGGAAGTTCTTTTCTTCATTAGTGGGAGTCACAGTAGACAAATCTCAGGGAATGTCCATTCTCCCGGAATGTTACTTCATCCAAGTAGAAGTTACCCTGAGTTACCATTCTCCCACTTCATGGAAGTATGATGAGGTGTCACTCTCTCCTCCAACCTCAATGTCCATTCTCCCGGAAGTGCTTCCACCTTCCCAAGAGCACGGAAGCACTTCCGGGAGAATGGACATTGAGGTTGGAGGAGAGAGTGACACCTCATCATACTTCCATGAAGTGGGAGAATGGTAACTCAGGGTAACTTCTACTTGGATGAAGTAACATTCCGGGAGAATGGACATTCCCTGAGATTTGTCTACTGTGACTCCCACTATTTGGTGGCATTCCGAGCTTTTTGGTGTTCATGGGGTTCCACGTGGAGGTGGAGGTGGAGGTGGAGGTGGAGGTGGAGGTGGGAATCTCGGAAGAATGAAAGGGAGGAATATTCGGTCATGTTTTAGTTTGGGGGCGGGTGTGAATCAAGGATAAGGTAGAGATGGGTATTCCCGTGAGTTTAAGCCATTCAGCATATTTGGGATTGAGAAAACTATGGGAATAAAATTTATACAAATAGAAGTTAGGTCGAAAATCACAAATCTGATTTTTTAATATTTTTTTCGAAATTTATCAAATTTTCATGAATATTTGAAGTGCAACATTGTAGACCACTATTTCTGTGAGTAGGTATATGCAATACAAAGATTCTTGCATGGAGAACATGATAGGTTGTTATACAATCTGCTGAGTGTGGTAGTCAGGTGTTGTCTGCTCAGATATTGGTGCACTCATAGGCCACGGAATTAGAACCCTGACGGGAATACCCATCTCTACCTTAGAACCTTGTATTCATAGGAAAAAAAGCACAGTGACAACAAGCAAGAGAATGTGACTGCATTAAGGTATACACACCTATGACCCATAACTTAAGCATTTCAGCATAGTAAATCTTGGGTTTTCAATAAGGAGTTATTTTTTGTGCGTAGCATCGTAAGGTTCATGAAGAATGAGCATTTTTTCATAATTAATTCAGTAAAATTCAAATTACTACAAATTTTTTTGTTCAAAAGTCGCCTAGTGTCCATGACTGACATATAGGTTTACCTATGACCGACAACAACAAGAGTAGTGAACGAATATATGACTACTTATTTCCGTCACATTCACAGAGGCATTATATTGGAGGATGCATCCTAAATTTACTATTTATCAATTATTGGTTACTGGTTTTCCATTGCTCTGCAATAGGGAAGCCTACATATCAGCCATGGGTTCATTATCGGTCATGGGTGTGTATCCCTTAGGTGAGTTTGGAGGTCTCTAGAGGGCTGTCATGTAGTATTATCATAGTACCATAGTAGATTTGTTCCAAAATAATTCTAAAAATTAGAAAACGTAAAAAATGAGAAAATTTGAAGATAGAAAAACAAAAATAAAATAAATCATTTTTACAATAGTTTTTTATTTTTAAGCCATTTAATCCTTTAACGCGCTCGCGTCTAGATTTTGGACGCCAAATGAAATCCAGCAATCCAATTTCTGTAGAAATTGGATGGTTTTCATCCATTTTTAATTTTTTTCGATTTTTGTGTTAGATATCTATCATTTGTACAGCATGGATTTTCAAAATAAGATCCTGTAATTTCCTAAAAATCCATAAAAGTAGTTTATGTCAAGTTTCATTCTTAGTTCAAAAACTGAGATCGCAAATATGATTTTCCATAATAAGTGAGATCAAATAATGGGAACTACACCATCTCGTAGTATAGGTTATTTTCATTTCATAACAATATTTCCAAAATAAATTGAGATAATTTTGGATTTTAATTGAATTTCAAGAGAAAAACTTGCAAAATTATTTTAAAGTTTTTAATTATGAATGTGATGAATCGAACCGTAAAGATCTTATCTTCACATTGACATTTACAACTTTGCTTTGTACATCAAGTCAATTTTTGTGATTCATCAACCATTTTATAACAAATCCTTGAAAACAGTGTTGAATTCAGATCTTAAAGGGTTAAGGTCATTTTTATCGATTTTTTGCTGGAAAACAAAAATTGAGAAATTCAATTTTTGAGAGGCAAATCTTATTCTTTCAAAAAAAAATTATTGATTTGCTAGGTGAAGAACTTGCTATGGTGTCACAGTATTGCAATTTAATTGTTTCTAGTGATGGAGTAGAAATTTTGGGATTGGAGGCACTTGTTGGAATGAATGATGCATAGTTTAGAATGGTATGATGATTGCATGTAGTGGAGTCCAAATGATCAACACTGGCTTTTCATTGAATGCCATGGAAATTACCATTTGACTTCATTGATTTGATTGTTAAATCAGTTTGTGCCATGACTTGTAAGTGCCGACATAGTTGGCTCTTGGCCATGTTGGCACTTGCGGGTAGATTCAAATTGTGACTCCAAATTCGGGATTTTTTTGCAACCTCAAAAACTTGTCTAACAGTATCGCCATCTCACATGGGAATAGATACTACAACCATTTAATAGTCAAATAAATTGTAGAATAGACTAATCTGTATAGTAAATGTGTTTGTATTGATTGTTTAATTGCCAAGTTATAAGCGTAGATTTATAGTTGAGATGAGTGTCCCTTGTACAAGCGATTTTCATAGACTTGTTTGAAGAATCTCATAATATGTAGTTATTTGGTAATGTTGATGAAAAATCAAAAGGTACAAAATGAAGAAGTTGTATCAACTAATAGGGATGGTTGCAATAAGTCATGATAGTACTGTATTCAAGTAAAAAACTTAAATAAGGCAAGTAAAGGGGCTTTCATCATGTGGTCTCAAAGGCTTCTTCAGAAACAGAGGTATGTAATCAGCTAGCCTTGGGCCGTTTACAATGCAAAGAAAAAATCTTTAGCGTCAAATTTTATCCAACATTTGTGCATGATCATCTACTAAAAACAACCACAACAAAGTCCAAAAGTGTTGAATATAAATTAGTATGACACCATAGCAAGTTTGCCACCTAATGAACAGATATTTTTATTTTTTGTATTAAAGTAAGGCTCACCTCTCAAAAACTGAATTTCTCAAATCTCTTTTTTAACCAAGAAATTAGTGAAAATGATCTTATAATGGATTAGAAATAATAAAGTATTGTATAAACTAATCAATTCTACTTCAGTTTTCTTATCTTCATACTTTTCTAATATTTACGTTTTTTTTATTAATTATTTTTGGGCAAACCTTGTATGGTGCTGCTACAATAAGTCTCCACCTTCCACCTCCAGTGATGACTGTTGCAGTTTCTGCAAATGTTCCACAAATTTCCACTCATCTAAACTCATACAACGATGACAGTTGTACACAGTAGGTTACTAATCCAGAATGAAATACTTGTGCCAAATTGTGAGCATTGTAGGATACTGAATGCAAGGTGGTCAATGAAATCACTTACCTTCCAGTTGGTTATACCTGGTGTTATATTTACTCTAAGTTGCTAGTGTCAGGAATACATGATCAACATGGGTATTCCTAGATGTAGAGACAATAAGAAAAGCACACGCAATGAAACAAAAGTTTAGAAGTAGAGTCCAATTCAATGCTTTGAATTTCATGTTACATTACCTCTTCAGGAGGTCTCTCTCTCTCAATAAAACTACAAAACTCTGCAGTTAGCTCCTTGAACATCTCAAATGTCGAAACAGAGTAGACTCCCGTCACCTAACCCCCGACAAAAAACTCTGATTGTACAGAAGTACCCGCCTTTATAATGTTGGAATTATAATCAACTCGTTGAACTAGGAGAAGTACTCAAATCTAGACTTTTCACTCTCTTGCATGTATTAAATTGGTAGAGGCACAATGAACCCCACCTCGACTGGAAAGATGATGACAACGGAGTGATAGGGCAACGAGGAAAAATACCAGAACAAGACATCTCTAAAGGTACAAAGTTCGCAATTTGGAGTATGTAATGTTCAGGGCTACACGTTATTAAAGCCTGTCCTTCAGCCACTTGAGAGCACCTGATGCAGCCGTTCTGTATGTCACACATTTCAATCCACAAAACGACATGAGAAGAGATGTCGAAAAATTGGTTTTTATCACATGTATCTCACTTCCAGCGAGAAGGAACAATGACTCAGACAATTCAAGCAGCGGCGTACGCTTTGTTTATTCCAGGTCATAAATTAGAAAACCAAAATAATGTGAAAGGCGTAAAGGATGTCAAAAGAAGTGAAAAGAAATCGGTATTGTGAAAAAGGTATGGGGTGAAGTACGTCAAGGAAGATGGATCACCTTAGAGAATTACAAACGAATTTGAGTAGGTGCAGATTAAGATTAGTCCAAAAAAACTTACCCTACGGCGTTCTTGATCGTTCCAAGAACTCCCTCTTCTTCGTCCTCATCTGATTCAACTTGGGTCCTCTCTTTTTCTAAGACTGTTGTCTTGCCATCTTGACTCCCTGCTACAAAACCAAAACCGAAAATGTGAGACTTCGTACAGATGAGAGCGTATTAAAACAAACAGCTTCATAGAGCCGCTCTGGTTCATAAGATATCTAAGACTCATTAAACTAAAGATAATTCACACGTCATGAGTAAGTCTACTATACTGTTTTTATGAGAACAAAATAATCATAAATTCTGTATTAAACAAGTCCAGAGAAATTTATCTACGGGAGACATTTCTTACGTTGTGGCCTGCTGCCATTGGTAGATCTGTTTTTGACCGACCCTCCACGTCCCTTGCTGTTCTGTAATCTTGCCAGGTCCTCCACCAGCTCCCGCTCGGATTCACTGCCATACGGATTACAGAGAGACGTACGAGGGGGGTCACTATGGAAGTAATAACAATAATTAGAACAAATAAATAAATCCACCGTATTAATCAGAATGGATACAACAAACAGCATCAGCAACAGCATAAGCCCAAACGTACCTCAATCGTGTTGGAATGGTGACCTTCACTGTGAAAAAGTGATCTCCTCTGACATTAGGCTTGTTTAATTTCGGTGCCCCGAGTTTGGACATCACTAGTGTGTCTCCAGGTTGCGTTCCACTTGGGATTTGAAGGTCTTTGACTCCATCAACTGTTTTTACCTGACAAGTGCCACAAAAATAAGGATGTCTTCAAACAGGCCCTTTGAAAAAGAAAAGAAAGAACAAACCTACAATGGTCAATCAAAAAGTAAACAACAAATTACAGGTGAATACCTGAATAACGGTACCCAAAATTGCGTCTGTGAAACTGATGGATATTGTCGACGAGAGGTTGATACCATCCCTTTGAACGCCAGGCATCTCTTTCACATTCAGAAAGACATACAGGTCTCCTGTCGGGCCTCTGTAAAGACATACTTTTCAAGTTAGGTTCTCTACATGATCAGTTGCTCAGAAAACTAAAAATGACCTTCAGGTCAGCTCAAGTATTCTGAAATACCACGTATACTGGATCCGCATGACTCCATCACCTATCTCTAACCGAGGTGCATAAACGAAACATACCCTCTAGGACCGACATCTCCCTCTCCACGGACACGGAGTGTGCTGCCATTGTTCACACCAGCAGGTATCTTCACTTTGATGTTCTTTTTTACTCTTATCCGGCCTTCACCTCCACATTTGCGGCAGTAATCACTAATGACCTCACCTTCGCCTCCACAGGTTGTGCAAGTAGAGACCTGCAACGTAGATGAACACTGGTGAGATACTTCATAAAGCTACAACTTCAAACCAAACCAGCCATGGATAAGTCTCATTAAAAGAAGCTAAGACTCAATGTCAAGTGTATGGTTGACACAGACAATCACAAAAATGTTGTGAAGATTGTCAGAGTTACTTTACCCTAGGATTTAGAAACAGAAAGCTATCTGCGTGCTAAAGCAACCCGTTTTCAGATCATCAAATGAAGTGTACTGAACTAAGGGCAAATCCGTTACAGATAAGAAAAAAGAACCAAGGACAGGGTGGTCCAGTGAGCAAAACCATACCAACGCAGATGTAAAGCTATGACTAATCTTTAATAGCGGTCCTACAGTACCTGCGAGAAAGTTCCAAAAGGTGTATCTTGAGTGCGCATCACTTGGCCCATGCCACCACACGTAGGGCAATTCTTTCGACTGGTGCCTGCTTTAGCACCAGTTCCAGTGCAAGCCGCACATGTCTCTAAATGCGCAGCCTCAAACTCTTTCTCTGTACCAAATATGGCGTCTGTAAACTCCAAGGACATATCATACCTGACCATACAGATGGCATCCAAATACACTGCTTATTAAGCATGGTTCGATTTACAAGGAATATTCGACTGGGAGAAAGAAGAAAGTACATAGAAAACAAGACAAATACCGTGGTGGAGAAAAAAAACGCTCAAAATTCTGTAATACTCTATCATGTGTCTAACATGTTTTTCAGATTTTTAATTACCTTCCGTTCCCATTGCACTTTAAAGATTTCAATTCACATAATAATTTTATGCACGAGACTTAGTTGTTCATCAGTAAGTCCCACGAAAATTTGCACTTTCACATCGAAACATTACATCTGACAGATCAACAGGTGAGTGAAAGGTCTTCAGATATTATACCTAACATCGTCACCTTGAACAACAGTGGGTCTCCTGGTCCCACCCATGCCACCCATTCCACCCATTCCTCCCATGCCTCCCATTCCTCCCATACCACCCATGCTACCTCCAAAGAACGACTCAAACAGATCAAAAGGATTTGTCTGCGACAAGTTACAATATGTTAGAATCTGCATGCCAGGGCTTCCTAGACAACAAATGAGTTGAATTATCATGCTTTAGTAGGAGTACCACCAACTAGAGCAATAAATAGCTCCAATGATCCTTAAGTCCAACAATTACAACAAGTGAAATATTATTCAAAACCAATGACAATCCGCTTAAAGCATTTCGACTAAAAACGTATAGAAGAAAAAATGTAAGGAATGACAAGGTGCATCTCTTCACATACCGCTCCATAAGCACCAGCTCCGCCAGCTGCTCCGCCCTTTAACCCAGCCTCTCCATATTGATCATACACTGATCTCTTCTGTTCATCTGATAGCACCTTCACATGCATAAAACACAATCACCAACATGTCAACATATATTTGGCAAGACTTTATAATCAATCAAGTATTAACTTCATGTACTCCACAACTAGCTTTACCTGACAATCACAGACTTCAAAGTACTGTTTCAAGTATACCGGAACCCAATGTTTGCTCAAACAAACGAACAAGAATTCAAACCCTACCTCGTAGGCATTACTGATTTCCTTGAACTTGTCCTCTGCTCCTGCCTGTTTGTTAACATCTGGATGGTACTGCACAGATAACCAAGACAATTGAATCATCACTTCCAGTGCTCATCAAGATGGACCACAGTAGGACAACATGTTTCCATTACGTCCTACCAACGGGAAATACAATTTTTGAGATAATGCATAATGCTGGTGAATAACATAACTGGCAAGAAGACCTAGGACTCTCCTCAAGAAGGGCATGAGCCTCCGAAGTAAATCCATGACTTCAAACAGCCCAAGAATTCGTTCATCGTTGTAGTACATAACCCTGATAGCATAGTAACCCACCAGCCTGCTTGATAGGTGGAAACATACAACTAACCCCCACACGACCTACACATTCTACATCGAAGCTACCAAAAATTCCTCCCTCTGAATACCCTCCATCCCTAGTATCCAATACCTTCTCGCACCAAATCCAACGACAAAATGGTGACCTAGCAATGTCTAACCATGATTCTAATCCCTCTCAACTACGAACTCTCCACGTGAATTCACATGGGCGCTGTGTTCAAATTCTGCGGATCACTTCTATAGAGCTTCATTTCGAAGAGGTCATTGCTCACATCCATGGAAGAAGAAGGTTCAAAAAACCTCCAGATAATGGATTCTCCAACACGAAGCCTGAACTAAAGAACCTAAACCCCACAGAGAGGCCATTACAACAAACCAAATACCTCCGCGCCATTAAAACAATTCGT
The DNA here is from genome assembly GCA_014871385.1 of Ceratodon purpureus. Classification (NCBI taxonomy): domain Eukaryota; kingdom Viridiplantae; phylum Streptophyta; class Bryopsida; order Pseudoditrichales; family Ditrichaceae; genus Ceratodon; species Ceratodon purpureus. Next base: position 11,355,976 of record CM026432.1, on the reverse strand, counting down.
CAAATCCGAACTTATTGCAAAGACCAGCAGCGAGAGCGAATGATGGAAGGTAAGCTCCTCGCGGTGCTACTGCAAAAGAGTTCTGCCCTAACTGCAGAAACAAAATTGAGCTAAAACCCGAGCAACAATTGAGAAAAAAACCCGATTCCAATGACAAAATCCACCCACCTTGCGCGCGAGTTTGCGATACGCGCTCTTGATATCCTGCTTGGTGGCCGACTTGGGCACTCCCAGCACGCCGTAGTAATCCGCAGCCATGCGCACGCACACGCGCCCGCCCCGGCGCGACCTCCTCCCGCTCTCCACCCGCAACGCGCTCTCCGCGAGCCATCCGCCCCGCCCACCTCCGCTCAGAAACCCACGACGCGCATCCTCAATCCTCCCACTCCCTCCCCGCAACGCCCCCACCACCACCCCCCGCCCCACCGCCACGCCCCTTACTCTCGTCCCCCGCAATCCCTTCTGCGCGCTCCGCAACCCCTTCTGCCCCACAATCCCTCCTGACGCCACCGCCGCGACGCCATTGCTGGGCACCATCGTGGTCGCCATCTGGGCCACCTCCCAATCTCCTCAACTCCCCAAAAACTCTCTCAAATCATGGCCAATCCCTCACAAAACTCCCTACTCAATGAATTGGTTCAAGTCTGATGTTGTACACTTGGTTCCTCCAAACTCTGACACCACTCACAAACGATGGATGACGCGCAAACCTGGACTCGAGGCTGCAGCTCTGCGGTTATGGGCCTGGATTGGTGGCACCTTCGGGAACCTTCACGACTCTGAACATGATTCAATGCGCGAGAATTTCTGCAGTTTGAGCGATTATCTTCGGATTTCCGCTTCCAGGCCACACGATGGTGATCCTGAGGCTCACACTCGCAATTGGGCACATCAACAGGGGCCCGCCAGCGTTGAGGGATGTGTGCGCTCATCGTGGCCACATTGGTCAGCGTTTGATGATTGATGGTCTTTGCTCGTTTGTTTGTATGAATGAGAGATGAATCCACATGTGATGATTGATCAATGGCCATGAATATCATGTTTGGGAAGGCTAGGAGAGCGTGTTTGTTAGATTGTGTGGCTTTGGCAGCTGATTGGGGGATGTTTTTGGTTCTGGCATGTGGCCTGCAATCTTTTCGATGTCATGGATAACGGAGGGATGATGATCCATTTTATGTTCAGAGAGAGCAAGTCCAGTGTTTGTTTATGCCTGTTTGTGTTTTCGAGAATTTGGGGGATTTGAGGAAGGGGTTGATTGTGTGTGAGTAGACGAGATGACGCAGTTGCTGCGCGTAGGGCAGGGATTGAAGGGATGTGAGCAGGTGGAGTTTGGTGGTTTTAGTCGGGAGAGGGCGGTGGAGAGAGGGAGTGGGCGGGTGCGGATTGGGGGAGTTGTTGCTCCGAAGGCGTTTTTCGGAATTGGTGGGGCTGGGGGTGGGAAGGCGCAGGCGCCGGCGGGGAAGGGGTGCGGGAAGTGCAAGGGGAAGGGGGGTGTGGAGTGCCAGGGGTGTAAGGGGACTGGGAAGAACAAGAAGAATGGCAACATGTTTGAGAGGTGGGGAGTTTTGCTGAGCTTGAATTTTGATTCTGGAGTTTTATCCTATCCTTGCCAGCATTCTGAACTATGTTAGCTTTCTTGGGTTGAGGAATTGGGATTGGGAGTGGAATTGCCGTGCGGTGAGAGCGTTTGGGTTTGCTTTGTTCTGAAGGGTGTGGGCGCTGTGCTTGTTCTTTGTTTTAGGTGGAAGTGTTACGATTGCCAAGGTTTTGGTCTCGTCAAGTGCCCTAGTTGTGGAGCCCGCGGCCTCACACCTGAGCAACGAGGAGAGCGCTGAAGTCCTGCAAATCTTTTAGTTCACGTCTTTTTTGCGGCTGACTTCTTAATTAGTGGGATGGATTGGCAGGATTTCGACTTAAGAACGTCGTATCGTTCTTTGCTGCAAGTGTGGCGATGTACATTAGACTTCTGTAAATGGAGCAGGTTTTGTTCATTGGACTGAGTGCATTCCCATTATCTCGTCTCTTCAGTTTGTCGCGTTTGGAGTATACAGAAAGCAAACTGTGATGTTTTTTTCCTTTGAAAAGACATACTGTTCAGTAGTTATGATTCGAATTTACAACCACTGAGGGTCTTCAGGGTTTTTGGTTATGAGATAGAGGCTACAATTGCTGCTGGTTAGTCATGTTGATTCGTCAACAGCTTGTATGCATTTAATCTGTTTTGAGATTACCCACTTCGTGAGAGCATTGTGGGGTTTTTGCTTATAAAGTTTGGAGCGGTGTTACATGTGTTTTGGAGATAACAGTTTTTCCAGAATTGGACTCTGGTGGATGCCATGGTTTTGGCAGTCATTTATTGATCACTAACGTCATCAAAGGACATCTTATTTCAAAGGAGAATTTCTCAAACAAGTTGGAGGAAGATAGTCACATACAATGTATCTCAAGCTTTACATTCAAGTGTCCCAGATCATTACGACTGCGATGGTGGCTGCTCCTAAGATAACAGCCGTGGCTTTCTGAACGGGCCCATCTAAAGCAGTTTTGGAAGGTGAGTATCCTTTCGCAAGTAGATGGTTGATTGCCACATATACAAATACTCCGGAAGCCAATCCCACGGAAACTGCATATACCCAATCTGCAATGGCACCTTGGGCGTTCGCATCGATGATGATGCCGATGGCCACGCCAACTGGAGTTGAGATGGCGAAGACGAAAGCATATGAGAAGCAGGAGAGAAGCGGTCGGTTCGGTAGCATGCGCAAGAGAGCAACTCCCATGGCTATGGCTGCAAACAACTTGTGGAGCGATATTGTCCACAACGCTTTCCATGCGTCCTGTTTCGTTTCTGCACATAACAATAAGTAGCTTCATCGAGCTTGAAGCTATACCTATAGGAGTTAAGGAGCCCTCATTGGAGTGTTGAAGCCTAATTGGTTACAAACCTGCAACGCCAATGGCAATGCCTTCGAAGACAGAGTGAAAACAGAGCGCGAGAATGAGTATTAGGGCGTCTCCAAATGAAGTTCGATACACCAGCGCGGCCGTTGCTTCATTGAGATCTGCAGGTACCTTCTCACCTGCACACTACACCAATTGATCTTAGGGTGTATCAGTGAACTCAATGTAGTGTAGTTATCTCTATTGCTCTGGTTTCTGGGTTTTTTTTTAATCTGCCATACCTTGCAAACGCCTTCCATTTCTACTGGTTTGCATTTGCAGCAGCATCCAGCAACCTTGCCCTTCTCCTCTGCTGCAATTTCTAAAAGAAAGATATTAGATTTTAGTTCCATGATCTCGTGGTTGGAAACAACAACACGGAGGCTACTCTGTGGCTGCATGACTCTATGATGCTGCACACATCGAGGACAAAGTGTTCTGGTCTATAAACAGAAGCACGACGTAACCATTGCGCAATTTCAGTTTTGAGTTTCCACACATTTCTCTGTTTCTCTCTGTATTTTCCACATGCCTAATTTGGTGGCCGTTTCTCTGTCCGGTGCAGAAGCAGAAGTAGAAGTAGGAACTGAGGCTCGCAGGGATATCCACTGGATAATGAGGTCTCCAAGCATTGTAATCAAATAGCCCGAGATGGCAAGAAGCTCCGCAAAAGCGTAATGCCTCGTCGTCAACTTTTGAAATTCGTCGTGGGAGTCACTCAAGAAATGTATGAATGCAGTCCCCAGGAACACGCCGCCCGCATACTGGGTTCCCAGCGCCAGAAACGAGCTGTTCCATCGAAAGAAGTAAGGTGATACCCCGGCGAAAAACGTGGACCAGAACACAATTATGAGACAATACACCTTCACAAGTATCAGGCCCTTGGCGTGCAGGTCAGGCGAGGAGGATTCATCCGATGCAGAAACGGCAGCCACACCGTCAGAACTAATCGCCAAGCTGCTGTGACCTGCACTAAACTTAACCAGAAATGCCAATTGAGAAACCACCAACAAGGTACTCATAGATTTCTTCTTTCCCATCTTCCCAGCACATTTTGTAAACATTGTTGACCACCTCCGAAGCATAGCAGTTTTGGTATTTCTGCGCGATAGTGTCCGTTATACTAGTTGATGGGAATGGATCATCACCTTCTCCAAACCTTTTGACACGGAGATGCTCGTGACGGAGTGATTAACCGGACTTTGAAAGAAGCGTGCGAAAATATGATTATGTGTAACGACCACCACCATAGGACAAAATCCATTTCAGTACTGAAAATTATTGCATCCCAGTACCACAGTTGCTGCAGGATATCGAGTGGGATTGTTTGTTGCAAGTACGTACAACCATGACTAATCATCTCTTGTGACCGAAGTCACCATAATTAGCTTGCGAACGTCATGATCGCCACGAGATACTTCGCAAATTACGTGTCCTTCTAAGGCCATGAGTTTCCTGTTTCGGGACTCAGAGTTTTGTCCAGGTTTCATATTTGTTGGTGCAGAGAGGAATAAATCCTAGTCGTTAACAGATGCTAGTTTCTATTACGAACATGCCACAATGGAGGAGAGAGAAAGAGCGATTGAAGATCATCGCGGCGGAGAAGAGGAGGTAACAAATTCTCCTTCTCAAATTATCCACAGTTACATACAGTACAAGTTTTAGAACCCAGTCGTGATCCTAGCATACGGCGTAGTATCCTCACCAATTTCATTATCCTCAAGCCTGTGATGTGATCATACGTGCCCAACCTAGAGTCAACCAAGCTTAACAAATCTTCGGCTTTGTGAGGCAGTCCACAAGCATGACCTAGTCAGAGTTGGAAGTCACTGCGTTCATGTTCAGTCGTTTCCTTCCACTCACTACCTCAAGAATCAGCACTCCAAAGCTGTAGACATCAGTCTCCTTGGTGGCTTCACCAGTGGAAAACAGCTCCGGGGCCGTAATGGTGGTCTTCTCCGCTTTCTCATGGTCAATCAGGCGTGCTACACTAGAATCCCCTCGACGGGCATTGAACCTCCTGTCCAACATCATGTTGCTGAACGAGGTGTGTCTCGGTGAGTCACATTGCTGCCACTCCTCGTATCCGTCAACACTTTTACTAGACGGGGAATGAGGCTGTTGCTTGCACAATTCAGTATCTGGAGATAATAACCTTTTCATGGCAGCAGTACGGTATGTGGTGGCTTTGAGACTCAAATTATAATTGGTTGTGCATTTGACTTGATCAAAAGACAGCTACATCTTGAATTGTAACGATGTAATTCAGTATGTCAAAATTGGAGCCTCATGAGGTTCCTTAGAGTTCATAGCTCAAGGTTGCGTTGAAGCAATTGAAGTACTCTGCATTTTCTTAAAGGGGCAGGAAACCAGGAGAGAAGATTGTCAGATGGGTAGATTTTTCTATGTTCTTCCAATATGATTCGTGGGCTCTAAGACAGGAGATGGAAGTGCGATCTATTTGATTTTGATACTCTCTATATCGGAAGTGACTGAGAATTGTGATTGGAATCACCACTCGTTTGCTGTTTAGGATTTGCATTGGTTCCCTTGGTAAGGGAGTTGGCAAAGTCTCAAAAAATCTCAACTTACATTGAAGTGACAAGTATATGCGCAAATTTGAAAAAAGCCAAGATGTGGAAAATTGTCCTTTAGGGGTTAAATTATACACTTTTAATGCTTGCTCCTACATCAACCTAATCCCATATATTAGATGCTAGTAGAGCGAGCTGCATAGGATTTCCATAGAACACTAGCTGTCCATATCCCAATTCAAAAGGTTTCACATGGCACTTTGGAAGCAATGTCCAGCGACATGTGTGTAGATTATATACTTGAGATACTCCATTCATGTAATAGGACAACACAATAGAGTTTTTGAACCCGGATGCACAAACATCATTCCATTGAGAGAAACTATCAATATCAAGGAATTGCTTCAAGTACTTCCAAGTCAATTGAAGCACTACTCTGCATGTTTGATTCTTAAGATACAATTCCGTCACTTCAAATATTTGCAAATTGTCGTCATAATCATAATCACGTGGCAACCAAGTTCCAAGGAACAAGCGATTGCCACTCACAAAGAGATGAGGATTACATGACATTGCCAATTGAAAATTAAAACCATGGTCATTCCAAGTGTCTTCAACGTGGTTGTAACTCCATATTAGCCAATGGCCACTAGTGTCATAGTAACTAATAGGTCGCGCAGTTGAACACACCAAAAGATATAGCATCCCATTGAAGGAAACACTACATTTGACTACAATCAAATCCTCAGATATTTGTCTCATGGGAGGAATGCTCGATTTGCGCCACCTATTAGTTGTCCACTCGTACACGTGGATAAGAGGGTTGTCTTCACTTATATAATCATTAGTATTGGGCATCACAAAAACCTTGTGGTTGTGACTAATACAATCAATAACCATGTTCACTTGTGACTTAGGATAAGACTGAGCATTAGAGAAGTTGAAAGAACATGGTGGAGATGGTAGTTGTCTCGATGCCTTGCCAATAGGATTAGAGATAAAGATTGAGACATTCGTATCCATGTGTAATTTTCACCAAAAACTTGGCAAACCAACCCAGCATCCGTAACTATGGAGCTTCTCCTTCGGAACTGGTCAAAAACTACATCTTTGTTGTCTTGCCTAAGAGTATACCATCGCTTTGCATTCAAGTCTAGAAAGACCCATCCGGCATGGTGCTTGCGAAATGTCTCCTTGGAAAAATTGCCATCCCATAATCGGATCTCTTTCATGTATTGTGCAACTATGAAACATGCATCTGTTTGTCTCCCATAGGATTGTTGGAGTGCATTAAAGTTAGCAGTACAGATGCTTGCGTTCCAACTCTTGCATACAGCCCGCAATCGACATAGTTCAGGCACAGGCAAGAAAGAAAGAGGGGGGAAGCACAATAAAGTGTACCAAAAAGTGCAAAATGTGACCACTAGGAAGTGAATATGAAGTGTGCTGTTTTTTATTACTCAAAGCTGATTTTGAGCATTTTGGTGTAGTTTTTGAGCATTTTAGTCACTTTTTTAGGTGTCACAAGGTATCTTACAGGCATCTTTATAAAAAAAACATCTTCAATTGAAACTTAATTTGACCGCTAGTTCTAAAACATGAAAATGAACTTTTCCAAAGTCTTAATTTCTTCATTTGGGGCCGTCTATTGTCTTTAGAGGATGTTTTTCCCAATTTAAAAAACAATGTTCGGTGGAAAAAACCTCACAAAAAGTTTCGTGGAAAAGAGGTCCCCGAAAACATCGGAACGAAACTTTTCGCCCATACAAACTTCTGAACTAACTGCTTAGGCCCATTTCATAAATCGCAGCTAACAATCGGGGGTACAGTGCAGTCAAAAGTGATTTCTGACATCCGAGCACTGTTTTCTGTCCACTTCTTCAAATCATACCATTTCACTTTGTCGCACTTTCTGTGGCTCGTAAGGCATTGTAGAAGCCACGCATCGGTTCCAAAATTTTGTAGACTCAAGATGAGCAAGTCTATTTTGTATACCCAAAGCCCCTTCCAACATCTCATCAAATTATATGTCACTTTTCTTAGTGTTTACAACAATGGCTGAAATTGGCAATGAGCTAGGCACTTTTGTGGTACACTTTATTGTGCTTCCCTCCAAGAATGCCCTCTACGACATCGAATGGAAGCTCACACTCCCCAACCCTCATATTGCCCAAAATATTCTTACAAGTGTGAGAAAAGTCAAACACAAAATATCAATGGAATAATAACTAGTGGTAGATATACTTGACATAAATATATGGGCTCTCTTCCCAAACTTAGAACCTCACATATAACATATACTAATGACCAATGTGGTTCACCCCCTTGCCTTATATACAATCACTGCAAGGTTGCTTTTACTTTTCATTTGCATTTCCATTTTGGCTGTACTTTTACCTTAATGTAAAAGTCTAATTTTTTGGTTATTTTCTTCACAACCAGAGACAAGAGAACCAAGTTTGTGGTAGGCCACTGATGAGAATACACGGCAAGAAACATTAGTTGCATGAGCCCTTCCTTTTGAAGCTATTGTTTGGACGCTAGTGTTGGCCACCATACCATATTATCTGCATGTAATTGGGAGGCATTTTGCCTCACCACTGCCTCACCACGACATTACAAAATGATAGAACCAAAGCTTGACAAACATGATCTCTTGCAACAACTGGATGGATGATAATAAAACCTTGAAGCAGATTAACACCATGCACAACCAGGCATTGCATTGCACTATGCGCTACAATTTCAGATTATTAGCCACAGAAAAGAGGGCAGTCACGTGAAGCTAAAGCTGAAGTTGATCTCACAGCAAACACAATGAATGTGACTCACTCCTGCTCAAATTACCTCCAGCGAATGCAACAAGGATTGAACACGACTGTGGCATAACTGTCAAAGCATAGAAGGAATTAAGAACTGGAACTGAATTCCTGACCAGTTGTAAACTCTGAAGCCGATCAAGTTGTGCAGTGCCAAGTTCAATCAAACCAGAATCAAGCACCCGGCATTGTGCAAGAAGCATTCAATTTGTGCCGAGAACTGAGGCCTCAGAGATGCCAATATCAAGTCCAGCGCACAGCAATGCTCCGTTCAGTAAATGAATTCGCAGGCCACCAAGGTGTTTGATATGCTGTAGAATCAGACCAACGCAGAAGAAAACTCGAAGCTGAGGAATGATTCAATGATGGTGTTCTCATGTGGGTGTCCCACATTTTCTATGATGGTGAAAGTTAGGGCTGAGTATGGATGTGTGAAATACTATCGAAGCGAAATCAATTATTACTCTTTAATTCAGATCCGGGCAGCAAGCTGCCGGATGGACCTGCACCCTCAGAGAAATTAGATTAATATCATGAGGCTCGATGAGCCTCGTATCAGATATTAAACTGATAAGAACAGATACTACACTTGATCTTAACCAAAAGGCCGAGAAAGGTATGCCCCTATGATCTTCCGCTTCTGTTTTTATAGAGTACCTCACCCCTCTTCCTTCAACCGTGAATGCTTATGGCGCAATACTTCACCCAGTGTTGGCCATTTGACAGTTCGTAGCACTCGCTCCATGAGTTGATCGTCCTCAAAGATCAAGTTTACAAACCCTTCACAGCACTCAACTCACAGCATGCTTCTAATTTCTGTCTATCAAGCTTTTAAGCTCCGCTCATCTGAGCCTCACAGCACTCACCCATATTAATCATCTCGACATGAATCAGGACAAGTTGGCAGTCACATGGGCAGTCATGGATAATTCTTCGCGTTGCATATGTTGAATCACATATTATTACCAGGATGTGGTGACACTGACTTGATTGAAATTTTACATAAAACAGCTGCATAAGAATTTCTGCAACATCACCATGTATGGTAGCAGCTTCTATGACTTAGAAGGAGTTCGCAATCGAACTTCCATCACTTATCTTCCAGAAGGCCATCTGAAGAAGGCAGCAAGTAAGACGTTTTGTGAGCTTCGTCCAACATCAAAACTCTTCGAGATTACGTGCACTTCTGGTTATTGGTACCCGCAAGTAGGTACAGAGCTAGAGCTGTACAGTACTTAGAGATTCGATTCCAACTTCCAGTAGTCTGAAAAAGAAAGCATAAACACGATGTACACCAAACTGTCATACATTTCTCACTAACATGCATTTTCTTGCAACTGAATGCAACATTACAGTGAGGTTGGGGTGGTGTGAATACTAGAGGGGAAGAGAATCTCTGCGTGATTTGATTGAAATTTATCTTATCCAAATCGGCTTCACTAACAATGAATCAGAACAGGGATTGAGAAAATACGAGGGACTTATAAATATGGACAGCAGACCTCAATCCAGAGAAATGGACGAATATCCCATGCTTGATAGTTCGCCAACGAAACGCGCTGGAAGCATAAATGAAGCAACGATTCCACACATCTTCACAAGACAGGAATAGGCATTGTAAACGTTCTTTACATTAAAATTACAGTCGCCTGAAATGGCATCAAACCAATGTGTGTATCTATATGATACAAACCAAATCCTCATATCCCTCACAAATCTCATTTAGGAAGTACCTAGTTCTTCAAACTCAGTCACCTCTTCACATGAATTCCGACCGAATAGTTGTCATGGTTGAAGGAGCTACCAGTGTAGTAAGCAGCATACATGCCAGAAATTCTGGCGAAAGAGTGACTCTCAAATGCAACAAAATTCTGGAGAACCACCACCTTCCACATCAGCTGCGCTGATCCTCTTCGTCCACGGGTTTCTCTCCAACGTCCTTCGGCATCCTCCTAAATAACTGGGAGAAAAACTTGCCGAAATTGACTCCACAGAACTTGACCCTCAAGTTCTGTACGCAGCTGCCTCACTCATTAACGCCGGTTTGAACTGGTTGCTGAATAATCCTAGCTTGCAGTGATATCAACAATTCGCAATGGCCAGCCTTCAGCTTCCAAACGATCTCACGCAAAGCCATCATTTCGATGTTCTCTTTTTCTTTTCTTTCAGCCTATGTACAGCAAATCCCCGCAGGCTCTTTGTAATGCTCATTACATTTTCTCAGTTGATTGGTTGGCAATGCCGATGCTGCCGCGCGTATTCACAGGCGTAAAGGGCACCTTCGGCATAGAGATGCTGGAGTAAAACAGGACAACCGTCGAGCGCTGCCTGGTTCTTTTGGCCGACGCCGATGTATGCAGCGCCAG